>OU015760.1:85933198-86014236 GCA_907169655.1 Acomys percivali
TCAAATGACTGCAGCTTGTGTCAACCTGACAGACCAGTAGCTGCTGTAGGTCTTATCCCTTCATGGGGAACTTTTTCCAGCTGAAGTTGCCATGGGCGAGGTGCCCTCCAGACACTAGACCTTATTGGAAGATTACTAGCAATTGAAGTTGTCATCCAGTGTGCTCTCCAGGTCCTAGCCCTACCTGAGGAGCTTGGCAGTTGATGCTGTCTTAGATGGGATGTTTTACTGACCCTATCTGAGTTGCTATTGGCTACTAAAGCTGTGCCAGGGAGGTGCTCTCCAGGGCTTGCCCCTTACTGAGCAGTTATAGGCAGTTGAAACTACAGTGGGGGAGGTGCTTGACAAACTTAGTCTTTACAATGAGTTAGTGGCAGTTGATGATGCTATGGGGGAGGTGCCCACAATGCAAGTTGGAGTGGGCATATGAAAATGGTTTTCAAATTCCGTCTCTGACTGAGGAACTACTAGCATCTGAAGCTTTCATCAGGGGAGATGCTTTTTAGCCCCTGCCTTAGTTAGAGTTTCTATTTCCTGCATAAACATCATGACCCAAACCAACTCGGAGAGAAAAGCAATTATTTGTATCCTACACCTTATAGTCCATCATCCATGGAAGTCAGGCCAGGAACTCCAGACAAAAATCTGGAGGCAGGAACTAGAGTAGAGGCTGTACAGGGACATTGCTTACTTCCCAGATGCCCATGGCATACTCAGCTTTCTTACTTTAAAATTGTGGTAGCTAGAGGAATTTTTTTGTGTTTGTTGTTTATTTTTTATATTTATTTTTATTTTTGTTTTTATATTTTATTTTTTGCTCTGGAGACACATCATGACTATGGTGACTTTTTTTTTTTCTTTCGCAATAGGGTTTTCACTGAGTTGCCTTTGCTATCCTGGAACTGAATCTGTAGACAGCTCTCCACCTGTCTCTGCCTCCTGAGTTATAGGCATTACAGGTGTGTGCAACTACTTTCCACCAGTCCATGGCAACTTTCACAAAGAACATTTCATTGAGGCTGACTTAGGGTTTTAGAGGTTGAGTCCACTATCATCATGGTGGGGATCATGGTGGTATGCAAGCAAACATGGTGCTGGAGAAAGAGCAGAGAGTTCTACATCTTCATCCACAAGCATCAGGAGACGGCCTGCCACACTAGGCATAGTTTGAGCCTAGAGGACCTCAGGGCCTGCCCCGGCAATGTCATACTTCCTAGAACAAGATCACTTCTTCTCTAACAAGGTGACCCCTCCTAGTAGCACCACTCTGTATAGCCAAGCATTCAAACACAAGTCAATGGGGCCATTCCTATTCAAACCACAACAGTGTCTTATGTCATAGAGAAGGTTCTCATTAATTGAATGTTGATCTTAGTGCCCATGGTGTTCTGTTCAGAAAGTCTTTTCTTGTGCCAATGTGTTTAAGGCTATTCCCCACTTTCTCTTTCCTCATGTTTACTCTATTTGGTTTTATGTTTAGATGTCTGTTCCCTTTGGAGTTTAGTTTTGTGCAGGTTGATAAGTATTGGATCTAGAATCAATTTGGGTCTTGTACATTCAGCCATACAGTTTGATCAGAACTATATTTTGAAGATGCTACATTTTTCCACTGTGCATTTATGGCTTCTTTATCAAACATCAGGTATCCATAGGCATGGATTTTTCTCTGGGTCTTCAGTTCAGTTCCATTGATCTGCTTTGTGCCAAATCTATGCTGTTTTTTTTTTTATTATTATTACTGTAGCTCTGAAGTATATGTTGAAATCAGATATGGTTATGTCATAGTGCTCTACCTAGAATTTTAAGTACAATACTGAATAGATACAAAGAGTGGGTAGTTTTGTCTTGCCCTTGATTCTAGCAAAGTTGCTTTACGTTTCTCTCCATTTAAATTGATGCAGGCTATTGGCTTGCTGGATACTGCCTTTATTATATCTAGGTATGCTCCTTGTATCCCTGATCTCTCTACGACTTTAAACATGAAAAGGTTTTCCAACATCTAATGAGATGATAATATGTTTTTTTCTTTCAATTTGTTTATATGGTGGATTACATTAATGGATTTTCATATGTTGAACCATCTCTCTGTATCCTTGGGATGAATCCTACTTGTTCATGGTGGATGGTATTTTTGATGTTTTCCTGGATTTGGTTTGTAGTTAGTTGACTATTTTGGCATCAATGTTTGTAATGGAAATTGGTCTGAAATTCTCTTTATTTCTTGGGTCTTTGTGTGGTTAGGTATCAGGGTAACTGTAGCCTCATAGAATTAGTTTTGCATGTTCCTTCTGTTTCTGTTTTATGGAATAGCTTGAGTACTATTCGTATTAGCCCTTCTTTGAATGTCTGGCAAAATTCTGCTCTGAAACCATCTGGCCCTGAGGGGTTTTTTTTTCTTTTTTTCTTTGGGGGTGAGGGGCTTTTAATGACAATTTTAGTTCCTTAGGGAATATAGTTCTATTTAAATTATTTATCCAATTTCGATTTAATGTTGGGAAGTATTTCTTTCAAGAAAATCATCCATTTTACTTAGATTTTCCAATTTTGATGAATATAGACTTTTAAAATACAACCTATTGATTCTTTGAGTTCCTTAGTGCCTGTAGATATCTCCCACTTTTCATTTCTAATTTTGTTAATTTGGATACTCTCCTTCTGCCTTTTATTGTTGATTTTCTTAAGGAACCAGATCTTGGTTTCATTGATTTTTTTTTGTATTGCTCTCTTTGTTCCTACCTTATTATTTTCAGCCTGGAATTTTATTATTTCTTGCCATCTACTCGTCCTTGGTGTGCTTGCTTCTTTTTGTTCTAGAGATTTCATATGTGCTTTTAAATTGCTAGTATGAGATCTCGCCAATTCCTTTATGAAGGCATTTAGTGCTACGAAATTTGCTCTTAGCACACCTTTCATTGTGACCAAAAAATTTAGGTATGCTGTGGCTTCATTTTCATTGAATTCTAGTCTTTAATTTATTTCTTTATTTCTTTATTTCCTCCCTAACCCAGAGATCAATGAGTAGAGAGTTGTTCAGTTTCCATGAATTTGTAGGCACTATGTTGTTTCTGTTGTTATTGAAGTCCAGCATTAATCCATGGTGGTTTGACTGAAAGCAAGGTGTTATTTCAATTTTCTTGTATCTCTTGAGGCATACTTTGTAGCCAAGTATGTGGTCAGTTTTGGATAAAGTTCCATGAGGTGCTAAGAAGGTATAGTCTTTTGGTTTTGGATGGAATGTTCTGTAGATATCTGTTAGGTCCAATTATTCAAAACAGTGGTTAGTTTTATTATTTCTCTCTTTAGGTTCTGTCTCAATCTGTCTGCTGGTAACAGATGTGTTATGTAAGTTTTAGCAATGTTTTTTTTTTTTTTTTTTTTTTTACAAATGTGGGTGTCCTTGCATTTGGGGCATATAGGTTCATAATTGAGACAACATCTTGGATGTTTCCTTTGATGAGTATGAAGTGCCCTTCCCCATCTCTTTTGATTAATTTTGGTTGAAAGTCTATTTTATTAGATATTAGCATAACTACTCCAGCTTGTTTCTTAGATCCATTTGCTTAGAAAAAAGTTTTTCCAGCCTTTCATTCTAAGGTAATCATTATCTTTGTTGTTTAGGTGTGTTCCTTTCATAAATGATGGAGCCTGTTTTTGCAAGCATTCTGTTAGCCTGTGTTTTTTTATTGGTGAATTGAGACCACTGACGTTGAAAGACATTAATGACCAAAGAGTTAATTTCTGCTATTTGGATGTTGGTGGTTTTAGTGTGTGTGAGTGTGTGTGTGTGTGTTATGTATATGTTTGTGTATACTTACTTTCTTTTTCTTTTTATGGTATGGAGTTATTTATTTCCTGTGTTTTCTTGGATGTAGTTACTCTTGTTGGGATGGAGTATTCCTATTAGTATTTTCTGTAGGGTAGAGCTGGATATATATAGTTTAAATTTTGTTTTGTCTTGAAATATCTTGTTTTCTCCATCCATGCTGATTGAGATATTTGTTGGGGATAGTAGTCTGGCCTGACATCTGTGGTCTATTAAGGTTTATAAAACATCTGCCCAGGCCCTTCTAGCTTTTAGAGTCTCTGGTGAGAAGTCAGGTGTAATTCTGATAGGACTGCCTTTATGTGTTACTTGGTTTTTTTTCCCTTGCAGCTTTTAATATTCTTTCTTTCTTCTTTAGATTTAGTGTTTTGATTATTATGTGGCAGGAGGGTTTTCTTTTCTGGTCCAGCCTCATTAATCTTCTATATGCTTTTTGTATTTTTATAGCCATATCTTTATTTAGGTTGGGGAACTCTTTTTTGATAATCTTTTATGGTCCTTAGAGCTGGAACTCTTCACATTCTTCTATTCCTATTAGTCATAGGTCAAGTCTTTTCATAGTATACCAGATTTCCTGAACATTTTGTGTCAGAAACTTTTATCTTTAACATTTTATTTGAGTGATGTATCAATTTCTCTATCATATCTTCTATGCTTGAGATTCTCTCTTCCATTTCTTGGATTCTATTAGAGATGCTTGCATCTGTTAGTCCTGTCCTCTTCCCTAGGTTTTCCATCTTCAGGATTCCTTCAGATTGTGCTTTCTTTGTTGTTTCTATTTCCATTTTTAGGTCTAGACAGTTTTATTCATTTCCTTCACATGTTTATTTGTGTTTTACTCTATTTCTTTAAGGGGTGTATTAATTTCTTCTTTAAAGGCCGCTATCATCTTCAAGAGACCAGATTTAAGGTCATTTTCTTGATCCTTGGCTGTGCTGAGATATCTTGGGCTTTTTTGTAGAATGATACCTGGGTTTTGGTATTGACATATTGCCCAGGCTCTTGTTATTTGTGTTCTTGCACTGGCCTTTAGCCATCTGGTTATCTCTGATATTGGCTGGTGGTCTCTAGGGACCACTGTCTTTTGAGAATGTAGGTGTGACATCCAGTAGATATGGGGGGGTGCAAGGGGCTAAGTGTAACTAACTTCTGCTGTGTTTTCCAAGTGGCCTGGTAGTCCCTGAGGGATTTATGCCTCTGTCTTACCCAGGTACCTGCTGAGGGCCTCCAGGGATCAGGATGCTGGGCCAGGAATAGGATGCACCTGGAACAGAGCAGTTCTCTCCATTGTTTAGTTTCCCAGGAGGACAGGGCAGGCTGGGAACTGTGGTCCACAAGGTCTCACCTGGTGGTCCTTTGTGGCTACTGACCCATCTTGCCCAGGTGGCCACCAAGGGTCTCCAGGAATCGAGGAGCTGGTTGTCTCTGAGGCTGGCTGGCCTCCAGGAATGCAGATAGGGGTGAGATCTAGTATATTGAGGGTGCAGGGAGTTCATGGTATCTGGCTGCTGCTGTTTTTTGCCCAGTGGCCTGTTTCATGCAGGGTGCTTGCTGGTGCTGGAGCTCTCACCTGCCATCCCTAAGTGGCTGCCAGGGCATTTAGGGATGAGGCACTCATTTTAATGTGTTTTTATCCTGGCATCTGAGAATCTGGGTTTGGAATTATTGTAACTCTGAGTGCTGACATATGATCTTGTTAGGTTGGTGTTTTCTTCCATTAATTTCTGTTGGTTTCTCTGGCTCTCAGGATGTTCTGGTAGTTGTGTCTTTCCTGGTAAAGAATTATTCTGGGATTTATTTACCTGTGACCACTTGTGTTTCAGTGTATGGGAAATATATTTCTAGGTTTGAGGAGCTGATACTTAGGACTGGAGATATGCTAGAATGGAGATAAGGGACTTGTGTGATCACAGAAAGCAGAATTTTCCACCAATGTCTGCTTAGTTCTCTGATAAAGAGAGCAGAGAATGAAAAGAGGCCACAACAGATGGTCTTCTAAGAAGCTTGGGATGAGATTCAGGTATTCAATTTTAAGGAACAGGGGAAGAGGTCAAGATCTGCAATTAGCCTATCTGCTTCTTTTTTTTTTAATTTAAAAATTGGCCTTTATTTAGACAGAAAAGGGGATACATTGGGGCATTTTATGATGGATTTTGCTTCTTTATCTGGAGTGGCTTGTTGGTTCCCAGGAGTGCCTATTGGTGTTGGGAGCTGAGATAAAGCAATGAGCAAAGGAAAAGTAGTTAGAAAGGGATAATCCATGTGATCCACCAGAGAAGGGGTGTGATAGGAATGGAGGCTCAGCTGGGGACAAGACTAGCCAATTGAATTTGGAGGACCTAAAATAGAGGTGAAGATCTGCAGGTACTTACCATTATTTTTCTGTTTGGAGTGCCCTATGGGTTCCAAGAGAATGTCTGCTAGAGTTGGGAACTGGGAAAAAGAAATGAGTGGGGATAGAAAAGTTTGGAAGGGAAGATCTGTGAGATCCACTGCCAATGGTGGTGGAAAGGAAAGGGAGGATGATGCTCATGGTCTGTTACTGATCTGGCCATGAGACTGGGGATTGTACTGGGAGAAGATAAGGGAGAACTTAAATTAACCTACTTGCTTACCTTGGCAGTCTTTTTTATACAGACCCCAGACAACTTGCACAATGATGGTACCACCGAAAGTGAGCTTGGTACTCCTACATTAATCATATATCAAGAAAATTCCCTACAGGCTGTGTACAGGCCAATTTGATGGAAGTGATTTTTCAGTTGACATTTCTTCCTCTCAAGAGAATTTAAGTTGTGACAAGTTGATAAAACACTTGTCACAACAGGCCCTGTCCTTTATTATAGAATTATTGTCAGTTGAAGCTTCAATTGGGGAGGTGTCTTCCAGTCTCTATCCCTTCCTTAAAGAGCTACTTGGCAGTTGAAGATAGGATGGAGCATGTGCTTTTGAGGCAATATCTCATATTGAGGAGTTATTGATGGTTAAAGATATCATGATGGCATCTAGCAGGCATTATTATCCCTTCCTGAAGGGCTGACAGTAGAATCTTCTGTGGGTTCTACCCTTACTTATGAGTTATCATCAGTTGAAACTGCCATGGAGACATGCTCTCTGGGCCCAATCTCTTACTTGCTTTCTTTTGGCAGTTGAATCTTCTACTGGAAAGGTGCTGTCTAGGCCCTCTTCTTTATTGAATAGCTACTTGGAGGTGAATCTGTTATGAGGGGAAGTTTCCTTCTAGCCCTGTCCCTAACTTAAGGGATGCTGCCAGTTGATTCTTCCTCAGATGAGGTGATCTACAGTCACTGCCCTTTCCTGTGGAGCAATTGACAGTTTAAGATGCCTTGGGAGGGATGCTTTCTAAGCTCTATTCCTTCGTGAACATCTAATGGCAGCTGCTCTGATCAATATGATGAAAATTAATTTAGCAACAAAAGTTTTTATTTTAGCTTATTATTTTCATGTCCCATTCCAGCACAGAGGGAAATCAGCATAGTTGTTGAAGTCAGAAACTTGTAATCATGAACTAAAGCAGTTCCCATGAAGGAACCCTGCTTATTGGCTTGCTCTCCATGGCTTCCCCAGCCTGCTTTGATATATACCATCTGGCCAGGATTGATACCCCTTATCATGGGCTGGAGTCTCCAACATCAATTACTAGTCGAAAACTGCTCCCACAAGCTTGCCTACAGGATAATCTTATAGAGTCATTTTCCCAACTTTGGTTCCCTCTCCACAGATTACTCAAGGAAGTGCTCTCTAGTTTCTATCCCTTAATGAGCTATTGCCAATTGAAGATTCCTTAGAGGAAAGAGAGTTGTTTGTGATTTTTATTTTAATTTATAGCCACTGAGTTGTTTTTCAAACTTTGGAGGATGGTTGCATACTCATATATAGATGTGCAGCTCTAATTTGAGTTAACAGAGAAAACAGAGGACAAGAAGTTGGGAGGGACCTATGCTGAGCTAGTGAGTTAGAGGGAGAAATAGGACTTGGATAATATCTTGTTTCATTGTATACTCACATGGGATATTCATGAATAAGGAATCAACTATTTGTTTAATTTGAGACAATTAATAAATAGAGAGACTAGAACTAGAAAAGAAAGCCAGGTGCTCTGGTGCCCACCTATATTCCCAGAACTCAGGGAGGCAAAGTCAGGTGGATTGCTGTGAGATTGAGGCCAGCCTGTTCTATAAAGTGAGTCCAGGACATGCAAGGAGATACATAGAAACCCTGTCTCAACCCCCCCCCCAAAAAAAACAAAAACAAAACAAAACAAAAACAAATAGGAAAGAAAGAAATCAAAGTGATTTTAATTTCACAGATATGATTTTTCCATTTTTATCATGTTTCTTTTTAACATATACATTTATATTATTACACATGAATAATATAAACTACATACAGCAGGAAAAACCATGAGACAATCATGAGTTATATAAATGTTACATTCATAGTAATTTGGCTATTTGTATTTGCCAAACATGAAGTAAACATCTTTCCTAATGGTCTAAATTTCTGAATGAAAATCAATATCTGTCATATCTCTATTAACTTAAATCATCTATGTTGATCAAAAAGATCTTATTCTCTAACCAACTAAGCTTGAATGTAAAACTAAACTATCTGGTCTTTAACCCTATCAGAGACTTGAGAAGGAATAAAACTTAAATACCTGAGTGAACCAAAAGTTCAGATTAGCAGCTTCCAAAATGAAAAAATGATGGAGACAACTTACTGCCTGAACAGAAACGAAACAAAATCTATAATGTTGAAGCATCATCTTTGACCTTCTAGCCCAATACCTCAGCCAGACATATTTGAGAGGCAGGAACTATTGAAGACTTGCTTACCCATTCTTGGCAGAGTTCAGCCATCCACTCTGCCTACATCTGAGCTTACCCATTTTTAGAAAGCTCTCTGTCTGTGGCAGAAATTAGGACATTTTTACCCAGGGGCTTATTTGCCACATTTGAAGCCAGCTCCATAAGGACGTTCTTTCATGCTCATCAGCTTCTTTGGGTTAGGCTGGGTGTTGCCAGGAGTTAACCTGTCTCATTGTCAGTGAATCTTTAGAATAATAAAAACATCATGAAAAGAAATAAAACAATTTTAAAATGGGGCATGTAACTAAACAGTTCTCAAAAAATGAAGTATAGATGGCTGACAAACATTTCTAAAAATATTCAGTATCCTTAGCCATTAAGTAAATGTATATCTTTTTAAAAAACACCCAATGCAGAATGACTAAGATTTGTTTTTAAAAAAGCAAATTAAGAAAAATATTGCCATTAATGTGGGGAAGTGAGAACTCATGTTCATTGCTGGTGAGAGTGCAAATCAATGTAGCCACTATAGTACTCAGTATAAAAAAATTCTTCAAAAATCTATAGATATACCAGATACTGCAGTTATACCACTATCTTGATATATTCATAAGACTGTATATCTTTTGCCATCGATATCTGTTTATCTATGTTCATGACTGTTCTATTCACAGTGGTCGGGGAATGGAAACAGCTTAGATGTTCATCAACTGACAAATGGACAATGAAAATATAAGAACTAAGAAAAATGAAATTGTGAACTATGCATATAATTGTATGGAAATAAAAATAATCATTCTAACTGAGCTAAGCCAGACCCAGAAATACAAATGCCATACACTTTCTATTTTAGCAGATTTTATATTTGAATCTGATATTTTTGTTTCTTCTGGGATATGTACAGAGATCAAGAAATTATTAACGTTCCAAGGGGCTTTCAAAGGAAAGGAGACAGTATATACTAGTGTAATGGGCTAAAGATGAATATAATGGAACCATAAAGATTAAACTGGTGTGGGAGAAGCACAGGGTAAGGTAGAGGCGAAAATATGGGAAGGAATAAATAACACTAAAGATGTCCTGTAAAAGTCATATGGGCCAAGAGTGGAAGCATTGGCCTTTAATTCAAGCACTTGAGAAGAGGCACATGAATCTTTATGAGTTCAAGCCAATTCTGGTGTGATTTGTATAGTTCCATGCCAGCTAGAGCTACATGGTGAGACCCTGTCTCAAAAAAAATAAGAGGAATGAAAGAAAGAAAAATGAAATAAAGAACAACAGAAAAGGAAAAAGTCATACAAAACTTACTACAGTATAAGACATAAATGTATATGTATATAAATATATAAGTACGCATAGATACATTATAGATAGATAGATGATAGATAGGATAGATAGATAGATTAGATAGAAAGATAGAGAGTTAAAATGGAACTCACCTAGAATATGGTAACAATTCCCCTAATAGATACTAGAAACTAACAAAAAGTTCACTGTCAAGGATGCGATACTTCTTTTGGATTTGTTGGCCAGTGAGTTCCCATAGACTCACAAAAATGTCAGGTTATTGTCATTGCTCTTGGTTATCATCCAGAACTTGATGGCAAAGCTCTATTGCTGAAGATAACATATACTTGAGCTATATACTATAGATAAATCAAACTGAAGCTGATACTGATCTGGAAGTTTCTCCTTTTGCTGCCTAGCTTTCAAGGAGCTGGAAGGTGTTAGACACACTAAGAGAGGAGAAAAGTCACCATCAGTCTTGCCAACATCTGAAACCTATAAGTTGTAATAATGACTGGGCTGGCAAGACATGTCTACTGATTCAATAGTAGCACAAATGTCATTGAGGAAACTAACCAATTTCTAATGACATCTAAGTCATACTTCACAAGATGAAGCACAAGCCTGACACAATTGTTAGGCCAAGAACCTATGGCAAGACGAGTCTTGGGCTCTAGGGAAGAATCTACTACTATTATTTTGTTATTCAGACTAATTAATGTAAACTAATTCCTCATGATTAAACATGACACCAACAAATTACGTATCTCTAAACCATCACCTATAATTCTTCCTTCTTTGGTAGATGATGATCAACTCAGATATGTACAATTGGCCAATATGTAGAGAATAAAAAACTATGGAATTCTCAGCCCTCTGTGGATCATGTATACTGCACCATCTCCTTCCAAAACTTGATTATCACTGGGGAAGGGTCAAAAAGAGTATAAGTAACAGAAGATGTGAATAACCACTAGAAAACAGTGTCTTCTTGATGTCAGCAAGGAAGCTACACGTACAAACTCATAGCAGTTGTGACAATATACACAAGCCAGACCATGTCTGACCATGGAGATGGGAGTATAGCAGGAAATCTCACTCCTACCCATGGAGCTTTTGGCAATGGTTAGCTGTTGGGAAAGGGAGAGTCTGTTTTCTCCTAGAGTGTAGGCCTGCTATGTTGACCATGCTCCAATAAAATATTACACATACAAGAACACAGATAACACAGATTTGTTTGGATGTGTGTTCTGGGTTCTTGTTCTTTTGTTGTAATGAGACACCATGACCAAGTAACTCTTACAAATGAAAGCATTTAATTGGGGTTGATTACAGTTATAAAAGATTAGTTCATGATCAATATAGAGGAATCATACAAGCATGGTATTGGATCAATAGCTGAGATCTTTACATCTTAATCCACTTCCAGAGAAAAAGAGAGAAAGACAGGAACTGGCATTGGCTTTTGAAACTTCAAAGACCAACACTAGTGGCACACTGCCTCCAATTAGGCTACACCTCCCAATCCTTCCCAAACAGTTCCATTAACTTGGAACCAAGCCTTCAAATATTAAAAACCACCATATTTCACTCACTGACCCCCATAGATTTATAGCCATATCATAATGCAAGATGCATTTAGTCCAACTTCAAAAGTGCCCCACTGTCTTTCACAGTCTCAATGCCATTTCAAAATTCCAGTCTCTTCTGCAAATAAAGGTAATCTCTTAGCTATAACCCCCTATAAAATCAAAATTAGAAGCAGATCACATACACTCCAGATACAATGGCACAGAACATATATATTACCATTCCAAAAATGAAAAAACAGACAATGTGAAAAAATCGTGTATCAAAGGAAGATTGAAAAAAACAGCAGGACTCCAAACTGTATCTGTTAACTCCTGTAACTGTCCACTGTTTATTAGATGTCTCTGTCCTTCCAGTTTTGGTGACTGCAACACACTTTTCTCTCCTGGCCTAGTTTCACACATTGTCTTCAGCTTTACTTGGAAGGTGCCCCCCATGTCTATAGCATCTACAACATATTGTGGTCACCAAAAAAACCAGACTTCACCTTCACAGCTTTAGGCAATGGCCTCTTCAAGCCTCCATGTAGGGACTACCCTGTCACATGCTTTGCCTCAGTAGCTTTCCTAACTGAGAAGGAAGATTCCACAACTCCTTTTGTGTATCCTTCTTGACTCTAAATCTACATTGAGATGACCAATTCTTACAAATTCTGTTTTTACTGGGGCTGTAACATGGATACCTGCTTGAATTACATTTTCATAAGATTTCCATTGTGTATAGGCCTAGAAAATTCCTCAGAACTTTTCGTTTCATACATTGAAGGATTAACTAATGGAGTCTTGCCCTGTGGTTACCACTCCCTTTTGTTTCATTTAGCATCAGGTTTTTCTTTAGCCTCTCATCTGGTTGACCATAGGACTTGACAATATTACATTTCTTAGTCGCTTTTTCTCCTCAGACTGTATGTTTCCTATTTCTCTTTGTCTTGCTTGATCTTTTTATTATAAATCTGTAAAAGAATGATCACTAATAACCATATGACACAGTCAATACTAAGTAAGGCCTTTTGAACTTTCTTCTGCCAATGGACTTTATCCAAAACTGAATGTATCCTCTGACAGATTTTTAAAACAGCAACATTCTTTGCCAAATATCACAAAATGGTCTGTAGGCCACTTACTAATATTCCCCTCTGAAATATCTTGAGCTGTGTCTGCATAGCCCAAATCACCCTCAGAACTACTGTCTTCCATGTTTCTACTAGGATGGTCCACTAACTCCTCCATACAGCTTTCAACCACTTTTCTGGTTCAAAGTCCCAAGGTCCTCCATATTCCTCCAATAAACAGTATGGTTAGTCCTATGTCTGCTGTGCATAGACAACATGACCAAGGCAACTCTTATGAAAGTAACACATTTGATTGTGGAGTTGATTGCAATTTTAGAGGATTAGCCTACAATTATCAAAATGGGAAGCAGACAGCACAGTGCTGGAGCATTAGCTGAGAGATTTACATACATCACATGGATCAAATAGAAGGAAGCAGGCAGAGAGAGACAGAGACAAAGACAGATTGGGCCTAGTGTGGAACCTCAAAGCCCACCCCATTTGATATACCTTCTCCAACAAGGCCACACCTCCTAATTCTTCCCAAAACAGTTCCATTAACTGAGAAGCAAACATCAAATATATGAAGGTGTGAGGTCATTCTCATTCAAATCACCACAATGAATTTTATGAAAAGGGACATAAATTTAGGCAGGTAGGAAGAAGGTTGAATATAGGAAGAGTTGGGGGAAGAAGTAAGAATGTGAGAAGATACATTGGAAGGTTTGGAGGGAGGAAAAAGAAGGGGGAAATTATGTGACTATATTATCATATTAAAAATAATAAAGGTTAAATAAAGATGGTATAAATTCTTCTGAATAAAAAGATAAAAAGGATTTTGAGACTATATTATCTTCTGGAGTATGTATTGAGGTGAGTAATTTTTAGAGACTCATATTTCACTTAGTTTTATTTAGTTAACTTCAAATTAATAAATACATAACCATTCACTAGTAGTAGCTTATATTTTGAAAGTTATTTTCAAGACTTTGATGCATAAAATTTCTAACTCTCATGAGGACATAAAATCCCAGAAAATTTTTAATGAGTTAATAATTGTATACCAGTCTCTATGAATGACAAATATAAAAGTTTTAAAGTTATACTCAGGAGAAAATTTAAGGATTATTTTTAAATTAATAAGAGGATTGATTAAAATTTGAAAGTCAAATCAGACCTAGATATTATACAATAAAAGACTCAAGAGTCTAATTCTAACTTGTAACATCTTGGGAAAGTCTCAGAGTAATCATTATATAAAAAGATTAACTGTAAGTAAAATTTCTATTCATTAATAATTGGAACTCCGGGCTGAAGAGATGGATTGACAGATAAAAACAGTTGCTGATCTTCCAAAGGACCTGACTTCAGTTTCCAGTACCCACATGACAGCTCACAACCATCTGTCACTCCAGTCCCAGGGAATCGAATGCTTTCTCCTGGCCCCTGGCCTCCTTAGGCTTATCCATATATGTGCTGCACATAAAGTCACACAAATTACACAAATACACATAAAAATAATAAACACTACAAATAAACCTTTTAAAAGTTAAAACTAATTTATATAAAAATATTATTAAAGCATTCTTGGTTTGGATACCAGAATATATATCTTAAGCCAACTTGCATTTTCACAACACTATTCTAAGAGAATTCTTTTTCTTTTATTTTATAATTTTTATATACTCTTGTCAGCAGGGAAAAAGAAGTAACAGAAAACAAGCACATTATATGACTTTGCTAAATTTAAGTTTATAACAATAATTTCATACTGTGAGAAGTAAAAATTATTACTGTGATTATGCACAGATTTTCTGTGTCACCCTATGCCTCGTAACAAACATGAGTCTTAGTATCTTCCTTTTCCCTGCCCTCAAAGACAATTCAACTATGCTGAATAAATTTTAAACTTTATTTATTTTCCATTACATTTTTATTCATTTGATGGGTTTGTGTTTTACAGAATATATATGGAGGTCAGAAGACAACCTACAAAAGTTAGTTTTCTTCTTCCATTTTGGTGGTCCAAGTGATAGTACTCAGGCTGTCCGGCTTAACAGCAAGCAAATTTACCCACTAAGTCATCTCACTAGCTCAAAATTTTAGTTGATTTTTAGTGGAGACATTACTACTACAACAACAAACCTACATCCACTACTATAGTTGGAGCTGAAAAGTAATAGGTATAATAGCTGAGGTTTGCTTTTAAGTGTGTAAGACAGAAAATGCAAGAACTTTAAAATATATTTTTGGAGTATTATATCTGTCCACCTCATAAAATGCAGAAACGCTAAGTAAAAATTGATTATTTTAAAGTTATTCTAGGCTGAATAGAACGTGTTCCATATAAACTATAATGCAATGTATGATTCGCCTGTATGACTTCACATGCTTTTTTCATAATATGGTTTTAACTTAGCAATAACTTTTTGTTTTATCATATTAGCTATATCATGGAAGGAAATTATTACCCACCAGAAATTCAGGAAAATAAAGTAAGATCTTACTGTTTTCTGCTGCTAAAATATAGCAAATCATTTGATATTAAACATGACTGTTCAACTCAGATCTAGTCGATAGGCAACACAGTCCCCATATGAGTTCCATAATATGGGGGAGCAGGGGCTACCTCTGACATGGACTTTGGTGCCCACTTTTGACACTACCCCTAGAAGGGAAGCCTTGCCAGGGCACAGAGGAAGAAGATGCAGGATGAGACATTGATAGGCTGAAATCAGATGATAAGGGAGGAGAGCTCCCCTTCTGAGGACAATGGTAAGGGGAAGGAGAAAAGAGGAAGGGAAGCTGGGAGTGGGAAGAGATGAGGGAGGGGGCTACAATCAGGATGTAATGTGAACAAGTTAAAAATAAGCACATTTTTAAAGTGATTGTTAATTATAAAGTCAAAGCAGAAAAAATGGGAGCCATATTAAGAAGAGAAACAATAAGTTTTCACTGGTTGTTAGAGTAAATCCAAATAATCCAAAACCCCTGATATACAAAAGCTGTAGATTGACTTAGAATGTCTCACCATTAGTTACAGTTTTTAACCAATCAATTACTAAGTGTTTTCATTAACATACGCATTCTACTAACTTTTAATGTCTTTTTAACATATATTAATTATACAGAACACAGAATTTTATTATCTTGTACTTAAGTATATCATCCTCTGACCAACAAGATAGCTGGTAAAGACACCTGCCACCAAGGCCTGAGTATGATTACCAGAATCCACACCATGGAAGGAGAGACTTGACTCTCACTAGTCGTCCGCTGACCTCCACACATGTCAAGGCATGTTTTTGCTTGTGTGTGTATAGGCACACTTGCATACATACATATATACATACATACATGTATTAACACTAAACAAAATGTATAAACAAAAGGATATCATAGTGGAGGCAAATATGTAAGCAAAATAAAGACTTACATGAAGTTATTTTTCTAGTTAATAAGAGCATAAATAAATATAAGTCATTTCTAAGTGTAATAAAAATAAAACATCTGTGTTATTTTTGATTTTACTATAATAAAATATGTGATGAATGCAGCTTAAGGAAGAAAGGGCTGACAGTTACAGCCGACACAGCTTATCAGAGCGGGAAAAACATAGTGCTAAGAGCAAGAGGCATACTGACTCTGCAGTCATAATGTAGCAAGTAATGAATGCTGGTCTAAGCTCCTCTCTCTCTCTCTCTCTCTCTCTCTCTCTCTCTCTCTCTCTCTCTCTCTCTTTTATTTTTTTTAAGACAAGGTTTTTCTGTGTAGCCTTGGCTATCCTGGACTCACTTTGTAGACCAGACCTCGAACACATAAAGATCCGCCTGCCCCTGCTTCCCGAGTGCTGGGATTAAAGGCATGCGCTACCATGCCCAGCATCCTTTCTCCTTTTTATTCAATCCAGAATCCCCAGCCTATAAAACAATGCTGCTCACATTTACACTGTGACTTCTTCCTATGTCAATTAGCCTAATGGAGTGATCCCTCACAAACATGCCCAGACATTTGTCTATAAGATGATTTTAGAACTTATCAACTGACAATCAATACAAATCATCATATGGTATATAAAGAGAGCTATTTGAGGTAGGTTGTCATTGTCATTTTCAGCCAGGCATGTATTGGAGCCTTGGTGTTGAAACTGGGGCCTGAATGGAATGAAACATTTCAGGAGGCATAAGTTCCTGACAGAGGCACAGAAGTCTCCAGGGAAGTTCAGCCAAGCAGGCTGGTAGAACACCAAGAATAATTTTGTGAAACCTCAGTTCAATAATGAGGAAGCATTACTTAAGGCAACAAACAAAGAAATCAACTAGAGCCTTGTAGGTGAGCAGAAGAACTTGGTCTTTGGCCCTGAGAGAAATGGAGAATGATGTGGAGAGTTTTTTAGCAAGAGCATGACATGACAACACCTATGTTTTAACAGAGTTAATCAAAATAATCCATAACATACTATGGCACAGGGAGTGGGAGACAAGGATAAAAGCTTAAAAGCAAGAACTGAACCAGGATACAATGATAGCACCAATGGACATGGCAATGTAGATGGAGAAAGTTCACAAGGCCTGAATCCTACACAAAGAACCACAGATAACTCAGCAAAGATGGGAGCTGGAAAGGTGGTCTTCCTCAGTGAAGAACACCAATTGGTTGCCAAGTGCCAAACAGTCAACCCCTAAAACACAAACAAATGCTGGGCATGGTGGCACATACAGTTAATCTCAGCACTCAGGAGGATGAGGTAGCAGATATCTGTGAATTTGAGGCCAACTTGGTTTTACATGGTGAGTTCTGGGACAGCCAAGGCTACACAGTGAGACCCTGTCTCAAAAAAATAAAAACAAAAATAAAAACCAACAAAATATGTGGGACTGGAATAACCCAGAGTTACTGAGGAAAGGTTGGGGGAGCCTCAAACCTGGATACGTCAAACATGAGAGTGGCAGGAGTTGGTTAGCTTCCCCCTTGCAACCTGGCCCCACAAAGCTAGCTCCCTCAAGAACAACCCTTGTACTAAGAATGTATTAAACTTGACAGTTACCAGGCTTTGCTTTTTGTTTGACCTTATGAGCACTCCCCAACCTACAGCTCCTGAGTATGCAAGTGAAGCATCTTCCAACACCCCTGCCCTGGGCAATGGTACATGAACACACAAACCTTGCCCCAGAAACCCTGGCCATGAATACCCCTCCCACTAAGAAATGGAACTGTTCTAAGGCTATTCTCAGATTATGCATTGCACTCACCTATGCCCTATTAAGCTTCCCTCCCTCCAACCCAGTTCAGTGTAGACATGGGGTGGTAAAAACATGCATACACGTGTCATTATATGTACTGAGTAGGTTATATTTAGGAACATATATGTATATACATGTATTCATTAAATAAAAACTTATGAAAAAAAAAGGCCATGAATGCAAAAGGGAGTGGAGTGGGATGTATGGGAGGGTTTGAAGAGAGGAAAGAGAAGGGAGAAATGCTGTGATTGTATTATAACCTAAAAAAGATGATGATAAAAAGTGGTCACATACAAAATCAATTTAAAAGTTCATCAGTCTTATTGCCTGGAATATAAAATATTCTTGATAGTTGATAGTTCAATCTCTCATCTACCCTTTTTCTAATTGATCCAATAAGTGACAAACTTTTCGGAGTATATTAGTATACTAATAACCAAATCATGCTTAAATTTATGAGTCAGGTTGACTAGTCTTGTCAATCAGATATTTGATAAAATACTAGTCTAGCTATTGCTATGAGATTAACATTTAAATCAGGAGACTTTGAATATACTAAATTGTTTTCAATAATATATGTGAGTTTAATCTAGTCATAATAACAACCTTAAATGAAAAAGGACTGGTACTCCGCCAAGGAAGAGAGAACTCTGCTTTTGAGCTATATCAACTTGCTAGCCCACCAATATGACTTTCAGGTTCATAACTACTACTACTTTCATAACTACTACTACTACTACTACTGCTACACACACACACACATATATCATATATGTACATTTCAGAACCATGATAATATACATTTATGAATATACATTCATATCTACATTCAGATGAGTATTTACATACACACATATATATTTTTCTCAAGAACTCTTATGAGCATAGCATACATATGTAAACCAGGGTATATAATTTCACTGACTGATTTAATATCTCATCTTACATAGTCATGGCATTTAAAAGAGATAATAGCAATAATTTCCAATGATTATAAGAGGTGAAAACTAAATTTTTCTAAACAACAACAAAGGAATTGCTCAGATTCCCATCCCTCTATACAGTGGTTAGCAAGAGATTCTGATTAGGAAGTCTTTCCCATAGCTTTCTAAGCCCACTTCTTAAGCTCTAGGGTGAAATCACTCAACAGCAACCCACTGCTCTCTCTGCTCCATAAGAAACATGTGACTGTCTATATATGTATATGTTCCTAATATCTGTACATAATTTGATGGATAAGCACAACGTCAGCTCAAGTTATTAAAGTGCACCACATTTCCTGTACTTGGTGTATGACATCATGATCTCCTGTTGTTGTCTATTTATGAAAGTGGGATATAGTATTGTTTTTCTTGAATTTTTGCATCATAATTGCCTGTTCTTTCTGTAACTTTGTCCTTAGAAACTAGAGTTTTATCCTGGACTGACTATTGCCTTTTGCCAATTTCTTCTCAGACTATTGCTTTTTCTTGGCATACATCTTCCTGAAGTCCATCCCTGGTCTCATGTGTTATCAGTTCTTCCTAAGCTCCAAGTATGTACCTCTTTGTTTTATATGTCCTGCTCTGATGGATTCATCTACGCTCAGTGGTGTAAATGTCATTCTGCCACTGCTTAGCATACCACTGCATACCACTGCATACCATAGTTGGGGACAAGCATGATTGCTGCAATTCAAGAAGCTGCCACTAGGTGGGAGGCTGTAGAAATACTATTGAGTGAGATTGGCTCAGATCACACTATTTTGTCAAGTGGGTAATGGCAAGAAAAATTAAATCACTTTGAACTAGAGTTTACTGCTTTCAAATACATGGTCTATGTTAGTAGAACTTTTAATGGATAATTTTCATTGTCTAATTATCTCAGTTCACTGAAGGAAAAAACCTGAACGTAAGTGCTTCATTAGGTTGGAAATTCAGAAGATTAATCTTTAAAAAATAGATAAGACAAAAAGTAAAATACATGAATTCTGGAATACATTGTACTGTAGAAAAGTGCACCCATATGGTAACTGATACACCAAAGTCACTGCTTCATTATAATAAAATAATAAAATTACACTTCCAATATTGATCTCTATAGTTTCTACATATAAGGCTGTATTTTAAAAGACTGAATATACACCTGTAGAAAATAACTTGTAAGAGGGACTAAAGGAGGAACTGAAAGGTTTAATAATTTTCAGTGGATTAAAGAGTATTCATGGCCGGGTGTTGGTGGCATACACTTTTAATCCCAGCACTCAGGGAGGCAGAGGCAAGTGGATCTCTGTGAGTTCGAAGCCAGGCTGGTCTACAAAGAGAGTTCAAGGACAGCCAAGGTTATACACAGAAACCCTGTCTCAAAAAAAAAAAAAAAGAAAAGAATGTCCACTAAAAAATGTTAGTTTTAATATTCCTACTGAAACAGCACAGTACTGCAGTGTATTGTTGTCTATTAAAACTGTGGCTGCCTGATGAAAAACATGTTCAGTCCCACGTTTTCTTATTCATGCTTACTTTTAGTGTTATGTATAAAAGGTTTCTTTTTTTTAAAAGGCCACTCTCAATGTATTAATATAATCCAAAATTTGAACATAAATAAAAACAAAGAAACTGGAAAGTGTGGAAGTATGCCAAAAGCCACACCTTCATGACATAAATCCTGTAACACATACAGTACATACTATGCATATCACATACAGTGTATACAGTATAGGCTTTGGGTCTACAGAGAGTGCCTATGCCAATCTATACACTAAACTTTGGTAAACTTTAGAAGGGATTTTTTTTTTTGTTTTAGTTACATAAACATATTTTTTCTTTAAATCACTAAGACCCAATCAAATAATCTTGTACAGTGTCTAGAATGCACATGTCCATTTTTAAGATGGTAGATTTAGAGCAGGGATTTGTTTCAACCTGTCTTCTATTATTCTAACTATGTAATTTTAGGGAAGACATAAGCTCCTTATGGTGCCTTTTTGTTATCTGTAAAATGGAGGTAATAAAATGCATCTCTCCTGGTATCAGAGAATTCAATTAGAAAATGTGTATATGTCTGAAGGGGTAGTTCAGTCATAGAGGATATGCCTAGCATGGATGAAGTCCTGGATTTAATCTCAGGCACTGACAAGAAATAATACAGTCATATAAATATAGTTATTACTAATATTACAATTATTAACAATAGTATGTGCAATTCTGTCATATAATTAATGCCCAATACTTCTTGTCTCATTTAGCAGAATTATTTTCCTACTACTAGTGTCCCAAAATTCAGGTTTGTGTGAAATTTAAAGCTGTGGTTGAAAAAGGAAAAGTAGGGTCTGGAAAAATTGGCTCAAACTTGGCAGTTCTCAACTGTCTATAACTCCAGTATCAGGGCATCTGACATCTTCTTCTCGCTCTGGCCTCTGCAGGCACTGCACACCCATGTACATTAAGTGAGAGAGAGGTAAAAGGAAAAATACCACCTGTTTTATAGATTCATCCTCAGAAGATAGCAAGTTGGAAGGTGCCTAGGATTCATTCCCAAATTAGCTATGTTTAAGGAGCAAATGAGCTCATGGTGAATAAATTCATTGGTCCTTAGAGAAGGTAGTTTCTTTACAGTTTTATTTATTTTTTTTTTTTTAGCTTATGTGCCTTATTCACTTGAGCAGTTGGAGAAGCTAATTGTCACTTCCTTGCTTAACTTTATTCGTCATCTAAAATGTATGCTTTATAGCTAAGATTTGTTGAAAATGGGTGATAATTATGACATTATAAGTTATAATTGCCTATTATAATTTTCTTTATAACCTCTTGAGTTATGATGTTCCTTCCATAGCATATAATATTAAAGAAATTTACTTTGCCCTTGAAAATTTACTTTTTAATCTTTATTATTTATATTAGTTCCAGCCAGGATAACCCATATAGACGAAGCACAAATCACAGAATTTCCTCATTAAACCATTCTTCCAGCAAGGTATCATTGACCAATCTTACATTTACTTAATTTGGTTGAACTTTTGTAAAATAGTGAACAACTTTCTCACACAATGATTTTGATCATCAATTTATGAGTTAGTTCCTCTACCTTGAAATATCACCCCACAAATCAGAATTGTTATTCCTCTTTGTCTCATCTCTACTAACACTAATGTCACCAGCCTTAAGAGTATAAAACTAGATATATAGAGAACATATATTATATATGTACATATATATATACATACATATGTGTGTGCAACATGAAAAACTAAGAAAAAAGAAAGAAAGAAAAGAAAGGAAAAAACTAAAGCATCTTAGGATGAAGAACATTCAGGAATAACTAGACTATTAGTTTTCAGCTCCATTTTTTTCCTGATTGAGTTAAACATGTTCTTACATGTTAACAAAATAAAAACTGTCCATTAGTGGTGTTTTGTATTAGTGGAATTGTGTTTAAATAATTTAACTATCTACGCAAGCAGCTGAGGATGATTGATATGTGTTCGTGAGAGACCCTTAGAGGATGTTGTTTCCTGCTTAACCCTAGGAACTAAAATGATTTGTCTGGTAAGAAAGCATGATAATTATAATGGAAAGAAATGGAACAAATCAATTTGGATCCCCCAGCACTTTAAGAAATTGGCAATGCCTGCTTAGAATTCCATAGTGGTAAGTAGGGCGAATATTAGGGATCCTACATGATATTTTGTGCAGCCTTGAGAATGGTGCTGGTATAGGGTTTCCAAATCAAGGCCTATCTTTCCTGTATTTTAAGCCTAGCCCACTAATCATGGTTGGTGATATCATGGACCATAGATGAAAACCCGCCACTTTCTTAAAGCAGCATAATATAAAAACTACACTCAAAAAACGTATCCCTACATCCACAGATAAGTGTACTTCTTGTCTTTCATCAAAGAAGCTTCTCTTTGCAGCACGTGGAGGATATTACAAATACTCACAACTAGTCAAAATATAGAGAAGTACTGACTGTGGGCTGCCCATCCCTAATTGATGGATCTATGACACAACCCCTACAACTAAGGCTCAGGGAACATCACCAAAGAATGAAAGGAAAGATTGTAAGAGCCAGATAGCCAGGGTGTCTGCTCTGAGTTAGTGTCAGCTAGAAGAGTGAACCCATGAAATTACAACAATATGGTCGCCGAAACAAAATCTGCCCAGTGACAGCACCAATTGGCATGCCAAAGTGAATACGTGATATCTCAGAGTGCTCCATCCCTAAATAAAATTTTACTGAAAATGAATGACTGCTAAGCAAAGAGAATTCACTCTTCTCTGAGGCTGAGATTTAGGTTATCCAAATCCAAGTGAACAGCTCTAAATACATGTTCATATGAGTAACACTAAAGAGACTCCACAGGTTGGATTTATAAATGTATATATATATATATATATATATATGTATGTATCACAAGTTACAATTATAATTGCATATTATATATTACATAATTATATACGGTATGACAAACATCAAATATATCATGTTTTATATGTATATGTATGTAAAATTAGAGAATAAGAGGTCATGAATTCAAGCAGTAGTTGGTGGGTAACATGACAGGAATCAAGGGGAAGAGAAAGATGTGAAATTATCTAAATACAATATCCTATATGAAATTCTGAAAAAATTAAAAACTTTATTCTACCCTCTGTAGAGAATGAAAAGTCTCTCCCCCTTCTTTTATTTTACCACCCCAAACCAAGGCTTCAGGCTAAGTTTAGCATTGTTTTTTAGCCTTACAGGTTGATCTCTGCCCCTGTTATGAAAACATACTACAAATTCTAAGCAATTCGATAACAAGGAAAGGTTGGAACACCCATCCTGTAGCTTCTCAGACTGAAGATTACCTTAGTCATTTTATCCTGATCTGTTCTGAGAAAGTGTATAAAAAAAAAATGTCCCTCAGTAGAAGAATGGATAAAGAAACTGTGGTACATATACACTATGGAATACTACTCAGCTATTAAAAACAAGGAATTCCCGAAATTTGTGGACAAATGGATTGAGCTAGAGATTATCATAATGAGTGAGTTAACCAAGAAGCAGAGAGACTCAAATAGTATATACTCACTTATATCTGGACACTAGCCCAAGGGGTATGTCTCATGAAAGTCTTCACTTACCAAGAAAATGGGATAGTGGTGAGGACATCCTAAGGTGGGAGAAATATAGGAGATAGGGAAATAGATGGATCCAGAGGGTCCTAGAAACCTACAAGAAGAACACTATGATGGACAGATCCGGGCCCAGGGGTTCTGCTCGATCTAAGGCACCAACCAAGGACAATATGTGCAGTCATCATCAAACCCCTACCCAGACCTAGCCAAGGGACAGAATATTCTCCACAGTTAAGTGGAGACTGGGGACTGACTTTCACACAAACTCTGGTGCCCCATATTTGACCATGTAACCTGGATGGGGAGGCCTGGTGGCACTCAGAGGAAGGATAGCAGGCTACCAAGGAGAGACTTGATACCCTAGCATCATATTCAAGGAGAGGAGGTCCCCATCAGTCACAGTCATAGGGAAGGAGAATGGAGTGAAAGCGGGAGGGAGGGAGGGATGGGAGGATGCAAGGGGTGGGATAGCAATTGAAATGTAATATGAATGATTTAATTTTTCAATAAAAAAGGAAAAAACACCTGTCATTGCCATCATGAAAGTGAATATTTCAGATTACTTTATCTGTAAAAATGGTGGAAAGCCACATTATGGTAAAATGGTTCTAGTTTCTGCATACTGCAACTTTCCAAGCAGTTTGTGAAGACTGGTGGCATACTGTCTTGAAACATCTTGTCCCCTTGCTTCAAAGCCTTGATCTTGTTCATTTTCTAATGAATCATAACTTGACTGGGAGATGAAATCTGACCTCATCCTTGGGAAAGCAAGCTAAGAAAGTTCTGCTGAAAGCTTTTGGTTCTATGTATAATTTTGATGTCTGAGGCAAAATAAATTGGTTCCCCTCAAAAGATACCAAGTGCATACTAAAACGACCCCCTGCTGCCTGCCATTGCAATCAAATTCCAAGCAAGTCTGCAATGCAAGTGACTGATTTGTATTCCTTTGTATCATCAGGCTTTATTCTCCCTCCTCACTCAGACCATCTGGTAGGTTTCTGCAGATAATGCCCTGCATGGTGACTGTGAAAGGAGAATTGCCTTTTGGGAAAGAAAATCAATTATCAGTTCTGTTTTCTCTATTTGTTGCAGTCACGAATTCGCTGCATCATTATAGAAAGCTTCTGTGGAAGGTGTGGTAGCCTCTGTTACTGTAAGCAGTTTACAAGTCTTAAACTACAACAACCCATCCTCTTCCCATTCTAGTGTTCTTTTTTGTTCCTTCTGTACACTACAATGCAATATTTCCTTAGTATGTTACATGCTTCCCTGATATCTTTTTATGAGGAAGCACTCAATTCCAGGTTAACATTTAAAAAATAGTTTTGAGAATTTCTTATGTGAATTCTGAATTTATCTCATTTCTATCCCTCTTTTTCTTCTAACTGTTCCTATGCCTTTCCTAGTCACTCTCAGCATTAATAATCTCTTTGTCCTTAATTATAATTACACACAACCTACTGAGTGTATTTATTGTTGCTTGTATGTGTGTGATTAAGGCTGACTATTTGGGACTGGGCAACCTATCAGGAAGATGGTCTCTGGAGAAAACAGAGCCTTTCTCAGCAGCTACTGATTGCCTATAGCTTTTAACCTAAGGGTGTGCCTTGTGGAATTTCCCCATCCACTTTGTCGTGTCAAATGTAATTGTAATTATGCAGGCCTTATTTAAGTAACCACATTGTTACGATTCCATGAGTGCAGCTCCTTGAATCCTGAAACCTTTTTGCTCATCGTGTGTGTGTGTGTGTCTGTGTGTGTGTGTGTGTGATAAACATAAATTAAAATAGTTCTCCAAGGAGTTTTCAAACATCCCTAATGTTATTTATCCCCACTTCCTTCTATATCCTCTATATTACACACCTCCCCATTCCAGTAAACCATGTTACATCACAAACTTCTTTTCTCGCCTTTAAACCAATAATTTCAAGAATATCTTTCCATTTCCACCACCATATGTCCTCACACCCAGGCTTTGTTCAGTATTCTTATGTAGGTAATTACTAAGATTTTAATGACCAAATTACATTATCTCCATGGAGTCTTATATCATGTTCTGAATGATATTCTCTCTTTTTATATCAAAATGGGTGTTTAATCAACGTGATCTAATAAATTGCAGCTGGCTGTCAATCTGTTTATGGATGGGCTTTAGAAAATGTCATCTCTGATGGCTGTTTTTTATATGTGGAATACATGTAAGGAGATGGTTCCAGAGAAGAGAAATTGGATGACTGGGAAAGTTGAAGATGGTCTGGGTTATTTTTAACAGAAATCTATTTTTCTAAATCCCAGAGTGAATTGTTCTCTAATCTAAGTTTTAATATAAAATTATCTGTTTTGAGTTTTTCTTTGATGGAGAAATTCTGGGACTAGACAGTGATGATCGTTAAATAATTTTGATATTGAACTAAATGTCCATGAATTATATAATTTAAAACAGTTACGATGGTGAAATTCTTGTTATGCATATTCACCATTATATAAAAAGAATATGGGAAAAGAGAAATGAATTACAAATCATACAAAGTTTTCTTTGGTGGCCGCCAAATGCCTTTTCATATTCCCATGCCAAAACTAAGTCTCTTCTCAGATATATGAGGATTCTCACTTGGTTGATACAAAGCTATCTTTTAGTATTTATTTTAAATGTGTAGTGCTGCATATCCTTCAAAATATAAATTTATCACTCTTCTATCTTGCAAATAATCATATAATTGGAACATACCTATCATTTGGCTTAAACGTTACCTTTCCTAAAGTAGTTCTGTATTTCCTAAAAAGGTGGCAGTATGGAACACTGGATTGGAAATTAAGAGAATTACAGTAAAATTCACTATAATTAAAGGGGCAAAGGGACTCTCCAAGATGATGGCGCCCAGCACTCATGGTGTCTGGGTAGCAGGAAGTTAAGCTCCATCACTGCAGAGTGATAATGAGGCCCCACTGCAAAACACCCTCATCCGTGTTCCCATGGAGAACTTTGGGGCTATCCACCTTTCTGATGATGGTTCTTGGGCTCCAGATTGCCCAGGCCCCTAGCTCTACCCACATACCCCCAGAGGGATCCTGGCCCAAAGTGACACATGGTCCGCAGCCCAAGCCCATGGCTCTACATGCATACCTGATGAGACCTGCCAGACCTCAGGATCATCCAAGTTAGACCCAACCACAACCTCAATTCCCTGCCTATGAGCCCAACTGGAAAACAGCCAGCAGAGAAGAGCTGCAGGCTATTCCGTGAGATTCAGCTTCCAGCCCACAGCCCTACCCTCAATCCTGAGGGCTGCCTGTCCCCAGGTACATCGAGCCTCTGGCCAGGCTTTTCTTTGATGACTTCAGTCATCCAAAGAAAAAATCCACCACGTGAAGTGGTGGAGTACAGAATAGGAAATATATTTTAACGGAAATGCATCTGGCAGAGTATTAGATATACAAAGAACACCAGAAAAAAAATCTAACCTAATTAACAAGTTGGGCATGGAACCTAACAGTTCTCAAAAGAAAAAGTCCATATATTTGAAAAATATTTTTATTCTTCTGCTTTCTTACCCTTCAAGGAAATGTAAATTAAAGCTACTTCAAGAATTCATATTACTATAGTCAGAATGGCTAGGATAAAAAACCAAATGAAAACAAATTCTGCCATGGGTGTGTGGAAAGGGACGCACTTATTCACTACTGGTTGGAGTGACAACTGGTCCATCTAGAATGGAAGTCAATGTAAAGGTTCCTCAAAAAGCTATAAACAGATATTCCACATTCTATAGCTATATCTAACCAGGACATGTACCCAAAGGACTCTGTATTCTACTACAGAAATACTTGCTGATCGATATTCATTGCTGCAGTATTCATAATAGACAGGAAACAAAAATTGCCTAAATGCCCATAAGTTACTGAATGAATAACCAACATGTGACACATTTACACAATGGAATATTATTCACTTATTAAGAAATATGAAGTTATAAAATACACAGTTCAAAGATGAAGCTGGAATATCATTTTGAGTGAATTAACCAAGAACAAGACAGAGGGTCACAGATTCTGACTCATATGTGGATGGTAGCTTTGAATTTTAAACATATGTCTTTAATTTGTAGCATGTATAGAAGTCAGGAGAAAAGTAAGGCAGGAGGCCTGTAAGAGAGAAGAAATAAAATGACAATAATAGGAAGGGAAAATGAGGAATAGTGGTGCAAGAAGGATTAGATGAAATAAGTGTAGGAGGCCAAGGTAGATGAGGGGTTATGAACAGGATAACTTAACACTGGAAGCTTTTGAAAAAGTCAAATGGAAACCTAATGCTATACCATCTTCTTGTTAATATATATATATATATTATATATATTATATATATATATACACATATACATACACACACATAAATATGTTCACTCACGAGCCAGGCAGTGGTGGCGTATGCCTTTAATCCCAGCACTTGGGAGGCAGAAGCAGGTGGATCTTTGTGAATTTGAGGCCAGCCTGGTCTACAAAGTGAGTACAGAACAGCCAGGACTACACAGAGAAACCCTGTCTCAAAAAAAAAAAAAATGAAAAGAAAAGAAAGAAAGAAAAAAAATTCACTCACATCAAGGGAACTTCTCCTTGCAACAAAAGGAGACCATTACAGAAAACCACAACCAATCAAAATTCAGTGTTGTGGAAACTGTCACAAAGGATACAGCTACAAAATACTCCCACATGCAAGGCTCAGGGAACATTATGGAAGATGAGACAGAAATATTTAAGAGCCAGGGAGTCAAGAGTTTGTATTATGATATATTTCAATGTAAAATTCAAGTGATCATAAGAAGAACATGATTCCAACATTCAGGCTACTATACATTGACGATAGTTTAAACTAATAACCATGGTTATCAGTTTCGGGATGAAAAGAGACGTGTGTGTGTGTGTGTGTGTGTGTGTGTGTGTGTGTGTGTGTGTGTAAAATGAGAAGGGAGTTGTCTAGCTCTTTTGTGGTAAAGTCATTTTTAAAGGTAAATAAAACAACAAAAAGTAAAAACTAGCATCTTAAAACATGTAACATTCAGTAGAAATCCTGAGCAGGAAGATTTTTCATGAAATGACTCCTGTTTTGATGAAACAAATTTTCTCTAAGTCAAAATACTGGGAGAAATAAGTGGCCAAAAAAAGCCCATAGTTTTTTATTGGAAGTATGCAACCTCAGAAATTATCAGGCATATTTTGAGCTAAGTGAGGTCTGGACAGAAAAATGCATTACCTAAATTTGGAGACTGATGCAAAGTAAATCATACCAAGCTACAGTAAGCGTCCTGCCATTTGTCCATTACAGACAAGTACGCTCAAACACACCCAATACCAAGAAGACTATCAGTTCTGTAAAAGGTAGGTTGTTCATAGCATTTTGTAATTGGTCATACACGTGTATATATATTTGCTTGAGATTGAGTCACAGAAGGCCTTTTCTTTTGAGGAAATACATTTCCGAGAATAATGACCGTAAAAGCACAAAAAGAGCTTATCCACCACATTTTACATCATTCAAAGTAATTTCTATAATAGTTCCATCAACATGAAAAACTGGTCTACCACCAAACACTGCTATAAGGACATAGAAATGATGAATGAAATATGACAATTTTAATAATCATGATAAATCTCGAAAGCAAAATTTCCAGTTGCCATAATATATGAGGAATTTGAACCCTGAGTAATCAGCACACCAGGTAGTACTATTGTGTTCTAAGGGCATTTTTAATTGCTTGTCGGCATTGACAGTAATGGGCCATGCTGTCAAAAAGCCTTTTCAGGGAAATGGGTCATGACCTTGTACCTCTATGAGGAAGAGAGCTACAAACGGAGCCATAAATATGATTAGATGTATCCTGAGAGTAGAGAACTAAAAGAAGAAATACCTCTATTCAGTGGCCCAGGGAAGCTTCAAGGAAACACTTCTGGCCTGCTTACTGGACGGAAAACAAACAAAATGTCTACAAGGTGAAATGAGGGTGTCTATTTTATGATAAATTGCCCTAATAAAGTCTGAATTTGTGTTACATATGAGGTGAACACATACAAAGTAAACATTCCTGGTGGATTGAATCACAGCCACCTCTAGCACAGGTCTGTACAGAAATCACTCCATAGGGGAGACCTTACAAAACAGAATACAACAGATTTCCAAGGGGAAAAAGGAAATACCAAAAGCAAAAGGAAGAGAGAAAGCAAGTAGCAGCTGAAAGGTATACCTGTGCTCAAATATTAACATAGAATATAGGCTATGCATATGTAACCTACAATAAAAAAGGTCTAAAGATACATAATAATTTTAATTAAACGTATTCCACAAATCTTTCAGTAATAAAAATAATCACTAAATTAAAAAAAAAACCCAGTTGCAGTATGGTTAAGATATAAAATATTAAGGTGAGATGAGAAGATGGAATTGTGAATGGAAGAAGCTGTAGCATGCATTTACTAGTCATTCCTACTGAAGAATATAATTTTTTTTTATAAAAAAAGATATATTGAAAGTCTTGATATTCCACTATTTAATGAAGATGCAAATATCAGATTGCAAGAGTAAAGATGCAGTCAAAATAAGTAAAATTAAATTCATATGTTAAAAACAAAGTAGGAAAAACTACCGATATCAATGACAAAAGAAAAACAGACGGGGTATGTTGCCACTGATGAAATGAAAATCATATTAACAATGGACTTTAGATCAATAACACAGGATATGGGCCAATGAGGTGGCTCAGTTTCAATGCCTGGAAACTTCATGATGAAAAGAGAAAACAGAGGCCAGGCATGGTGGCGCATGCCTTTAATCCCAGCACTCAGGAGGCAGAGGAAGGCGGATCACTGTGAGTTCGAGGCCAGCCTGGTCTACAAAGGGAGTCCAGGACAGCCAAGGCTACATAGAGAAACCCTGTCTCAAAAAAAAAAAAAAAGAAAAAGAAAAAGAAAAAGAAAAAAAGAAAAAAGAAAAAGAAAAAATAAAAGAGAGAACAGAATCCCACAAATTGTCCTTTGGCTTTCACATGAACATCATAGCACATGTGTGCCTACACATATACACAGGGAATAAATAGAATAAGTGTTAAAAATAATATGGGATAAAAGAAACCATTCCTCTATCATCTAACAGATAAAAGAAAAATGACTGCTCACCTAGGATTCTATACATAGATAAGTATTCAAATGTAAATGTGACTAAAGACAATTTCAGACAAACATTAAAGCAACTTGATATTGCAAGCATGAAGTGTACTATAATATAATAATGGGCTAAACTGCAAGTAAGAAATTGATGATGTATGAGTAGGGTTTACTAGGAATATTGTGCAAAGTATTTTGGATGTACTTATAAATTAATCTGGCAGTTTCAGACCCAAGAAAAAATAATAGACAGATGATGTATTTCCCTATTCTTTCCTCTCTGTGCCAAACATGACTGAAAATGTTGATTATTCATGCATTTTTTAAACAAATTTCTCTCATTAGCTGAAGGGCCATGAAATGAGAACTTCATAGCACAGAAAATGAACTGTAGTTTGATCCCAGCAACATGACAGTAGAGGGCCGGTGGGCAGCCTAACATCCACTTTCTTTTTAAAATTTTAATTATTCATTTTACATCCTGATTTCAGTCCCTCCTCTTCCAGTGCCCCCCCTCCCCAGCCATCTTCATCTATTCTCCCTTATCCTTCTCCTCAAAGAAGAGAGAGGTTCCCCATGGGTATCAGCCTGCCCCGGCACATTACATTGATTCAGGAACTAGGCGATTCCTCTCCCACTGAGGCCAGACAAGGCAGCCCATTTAGGGGAATGGGATCCAAAGTGAGGCAATCAGAGTCGTAGAGGGCTCCTGTTCCAGTTTTGGGGGGACTTACATGTTGATCAAGCTGTGTATCTGCCATATATGTGCAGGGAGCCTATGACCAGCCCATATGTACTCTTTGGTTGGTGGTTCCGTATCTGTGAGCACCCATGGGCTCAGGTTAGTTGACTCTGTAGATCTTCTTGTGGAGCCCTTGACCCCTTCCACTGCCTCAATCCCCCCCCCAAATCTACCACAGGACTCCCTGAGCTCTAATGTTTGGCTGTGGGTCTCTGCATCTGTTTCCATCAACTACTGGGTGAAGCCTCTCAGAGGACATTTATGCTAGACTCCAGTCTACAGAACAGCAGAGTAACATTAATAGTGATATGGATCTCCTCTTTCATGGGAAGGATCTCAAGTAGGGCCAGTTTTTAGTTGGCCATTCCCTCAATCGTTCCTCCATCTTTGTCTCTGCACATCTTGTGGGCAGGACAAGTTCTGGGTTGAAGGTTTTGTGGGTGATTTGGTTCCCTTTATCTCTCCACTGGAAGTCCTGCCTTGCTACAGGAGGTGGCCACTTCAGTCACCAAATCTCTTTCTGCTAGGACTCTCAGACAGGGTGACCCCCCATAGACTTCCTGGGCCTCCCCTATCTCAGGACTCTGGAAAATGCCAGAGATGTTCCTTAACTCTGATTTCTGTTTTCTATCCAGTCTCCCTCATTCTTGCTTTTTGTAATCCCCACCCCTGATCCCCTCTCCATGCCCTGTCCTAGCCTGTTCCCTCCATCCATCCACCCCAATGCCTATTTTATAGTGAGTATATACCATGCATGTCTTTTGAGGATTGAGTTACCTCACTCAGAATCATTTTATACAGTTGTCTGAAATTTTCATGACTTCCTTGTTTTTAATATCTGAGTAGTATTCCACTGTGTAAATGTACAACAGTTTCTTTATTCATTCTTCAGTTGAGGAACATCTAGGTTGTTTCCAGATTCTGACTATTATGAATAAAGCTGCTATGAACATAGTTGAACAAGTGTCCTTGTGGTATGATGGAGCATCTTTTGGGTATACAGCCAGGAGTGGTATAGCTGGGTCTGAAGGTAGAGCTATTCCCAGTTTTCTGAGAAAGCGCCAGATTGATTTCCAAAGTGTTTGTACAAGTTTGTACTCCCACTCGCAATTGAGGAGTGTTCCCCTTTCCCCTCATCCTAGCCAGCAGGTGCAGTCACTTGAGTTTTTGATCTTAGCCATTCTGACAGGTGTAAGATGGAGCCTCAGAATTCTTTTGATTTGCATTTCCCTGATGACTAAGGACACTGAGCATTTCTTTAAATGTTTCTAGGCTATTCGATATTATTCTGTTAAGAATTCTCTATCTCTGGACTCCTTTTTTAATAATTGGATTATTTGTTTTGTTGGTGTTTAATTTTTGAGTTCTTTATATATTTTGGATATTAGCCCTTTGTGGGAAGTAGGGTTGGTGAAGATCTTTTCCCAGTGAGTAGGCTGTTATTTTGTTCTATTGACAGTGTATTCTGTCATACAGAAGCTTTTCAGTTTCATGAGGACCCATTTATTAATTGTTGGTCTTAGGGCCTGAAATCTTGGTTTCTGTTTAGGAAGTTTTCCCTTGTGCCAATGAGTTCAAGGCTCTTCCCCACTTTCTCTTCTATTAGATTTAGTGTGTCTGATTTTATGCTGAGGTTTCTTATCCACTTGGACTTTAGGTCCTCTGATACCTAAAATTTTAGTGTTTCAGGATTAACCATATGGCAGTATCATATTCATTTTCATCCACACCACGTAGTAACAAACTATCTCCTCAGGGTCAGTGACTGTCATATGGGAGAGTCTGGGTTTAGCTCCCTAACAACCACTATTGAAGCACTGCATCCCTTCTCTTTTGGGGCTGGGTCAGAGAATAATTTCTAATTCCTTGCTGAGAATCTTTAGTTTTCCTTTTAAATGAGGTTGTTTCTAATCACTCATTTAAAAATAGACACATTTGAAACATCTCCATCACCCCAGCCTCTGAGATAGTATTTGTGATCATTGGTATAAGTGAATAGCACATGGGGAATATGCACTAAAATGTGTTGGCAAAGAAAGAGAACACATGAAAAAAAAATAAGATGTGCTGATTTAGAGATGGCTCCAAGTCCAATTCCATGCATCCACATGGTAGATCACCACCATTCAAATGGATCCAGCACTCTCATCTGACCTCTCTGGACACCAGGCACACATGTGATGCCTATACATAACAAACATTAAAAAATGTAATGGCTACAAGATTTTTAATAGACTAAGATAAACATTTTAGAACTTAGAAGTACAAAATCTAAATTAAAAGACTTCTTGAGTGGGCTTCACAACATGAACAGAACAGAGGAAAGAATCAGTGAACTGAGAGAAAAACTAGAAATTATACAATCTGAATAACACAATTCACAATTGAGGGGTTACATTGTAAGAGGCAGTAGGAAAGAAAGACATCAAGGAAAACATCCAGTTTTGTGTTTCTATGGTATTCCTATGTTTGTGATCTGTTATTAATATTTTCAGATTCCTGTCTTACCCTAATGAGAGAGAGAAAGGGTGTGTATTTGGATAAGTGAGGTACTGGATAGGATTTAGGATGTGCTGGGGTAGGTAGGAGCAACCATAATTTTTTTCAGCCTGGCATGGTGGTGCACATCTGTAATTCCAGCACTCAGTGAGGCAGGCAGATCTCTATGAATTCAAGGCCAGCCTGGTCTATAAAGTGAGTCCAGGACAGCCAAGGCTACACAGAAAAGCCATGTCTCAAACAACAAAAATCAGTTTAAAATTAAAGATTATTTTTAGTGATTAAAAAAACAATCAAGGTGCTAGATGTCTCAGCAGTTAAGAGTGTGTAATGCTGGAGAGATGGCTCAGAGGTTAAGAGCACTGACTGTTCTTCCAGAAGTCCTGAGTTTAATACACAGCAACCACATGGTGGCTCACAACCATCTATATTGAGATCTGGTGCCTTTTCTGGCCTGCAGGTATACATGCAAGCAGAGGATTGTATATAGTAAATAAATCTTTTTTTTCTATTTTTTTATTTAATTAATTTATTCAGATTACAACTCAATTGTTACCCCATCACTTGTATTCTCCCATTCCTCCCTCCCTCCCACTTTCACCCTTTTCCCCTCCCCTAGTTCTATGACTGAGGGGGACTTCCTCCCCCACTATATGGTCATAAGCTATCAAGTTTCATCTTGGCAGCCTGCTTATTCTTTCTTTGAGTGCTACCAGGCCTCCCCACCAAGAGGAGGTCGTCAAATATGGGGCACCAGAGTTCATGTCAGAGTCAGGTCCCACTCTCCACATGACTGTGGAGAATGTCCTGTCCATTGGCTAGATCAGAGTAGGAGTTCAATATTTACTTCTTGTATTGTCCTTGGTTAACGCAATAGTTTGAGCAGAACCCCTGGGCCCCGATCTACCCATCGTAGTGTTTTTCTTGTAGGTTCCTAGGACCCTCTGGATCCATCTATTTCCCCATCTCCTATATTTCTCTTACCTAGAGTCCCAGTAGGATGTCCTCACATCTATCCCAATCTCCTGGTAAGTGAAGACTTTCATGGGACATACCTTTTAGGCTAGTGCCCAATTATAAGTGAGTATATACCATGTGAGTCTTTCTGCTTCTGGGTTAACTCACTCAGTATGATCATTTCTAGTTCAATCCATTTGTCCATAAATTTTGGGATTTCCTTGTTTTTAATAGCTGGGTAGTATTCCATAGTGTAAGTGTACCACAGTTTCTTTATTCATTCTTCAACTGAGGGACATTTAGGTTGATTCCAGGTTCTGGCTATTATGAATAAGGTGTTATGAACATGATTGAGCATATGTTCTTGTTGTGTGCTGGAGCATTTTCTGGGTATATTCCATAGAGTGGAATAGCTGGGTCTTGAGGAAATTCTATTCCCAGTTTTCTGAGAAAGCTCCAGAAACTCAAGTCCAAGTGGATTGAAGACTTCAACATAAAACCAAAAACACTAAATCAGTTACAAGAAAAAGTGGGGAAGAGCCTGGAACACATTGGCACAGGAAACAACTTCCTGAACAGTACACCAACAGCCCAGGCCTTAAGGTCAACAATTAATAAATGGGACCTCATGAGGCTGAGAAGCTTCTGTAAGGCAGGAGACACTGTCAACAGAACAAAGCAGCAGCCCACAGGCTGGGAAAAGATCTTCACCAACCCTACATCTGACAAAGGTCTAATATCCAAAATATATAAAGAACTCAAGAAATTAAACACCACCAAACCAAATAACCCAATTGAGAAATGGAGCTCAGAACTAAACAGAGAATTCTCAACAGAGGAATATCAAATGGCTGAGAAACACTTAAAGAAATGCTCAGTGTCTTTAGTCACCAGAGAAATGCAAATCAAAACAACTCTGAGATTCCATCTTACACCCATCAGAATGGCTAAGATCAAAAATTCAAGTGACAGCACATGCTGTTGAGCATGTGGAGAAAGAGGAACACTCCTTCATTGCTGGTGGGAATGCAAACTTGTACAACCACTTTGGAAATAACAAATAAATCTTTAGAGAGAGAGAGGGAGGGAGGGAGGGAGGGAGGGAGGGAGGGGGAGGGAGGGGGCAGGAGGTGGTGGTGCACACCTTTAATCCCAGCACTCGGGAGGCAGAGGCAGGCGGATCCCTGTGAGTTCGAGGCCAGCCTGGTCTGCAAAGCCAGTCCAGGACAGCTAAGGGTACACAGAGAAATCCTGTCTCACTGTCTCAAAACAAACAAACAAACAAACAAACTGTGTAATGCTCTTGCAGAAAACTTAAGTTTAGTTTCTAACATCTATGTCACAACTACCTGTAACTCCAGTTTTAGGGGCTCCTATGCCCTCTCTGGTCACTATGGTCACCTGCACATGCACAAATGCAGAATTCAAAAGTAAAATAAATACCTTTTTTTTAATTAAGAAAGAGGTGAGAATCGAAGACTTTCAGAAGTATAATGAAAGAGTGACCTGTCATAGTCTTAAAGTCAACTATATCAATATTAACTCCTCTTATCTATATTAGAATTACACACAGTGTCAGTCAATCCTTAAGTGATACACATGGTCTCTTTGTGTGACATTCTTGAAATGACAGAAGTATAAAAATGAGGAACAAATTACAAGTTGTCAAGGACTGTGGACGGAGTTAACAGATTGGATTAACAGGAAAATTCCTTGAGTGATTTAACAGATAAATATCATAACTGCTGTGTATCACGGTCACGTCCTGGTTTTAAATCTGTCCTATGGTTTGTCGGTATGTTTCCATGAGCAAATGCAAATTAAGAACACATCTATCCACTTACAATTTCTTAGAATTGCATATAAATTTTGAATTTTATCACTTATTACCCATGTAATCTAAAAGATATCAACAAATGCCAGAAATAGTGGAACTAAAACACTGGCCCACAAGATGACATCCAACATCCCTGAGAAGGATAATGATGTTAATTTTAATATTTATACCAAATATTTATATTTTAATTTGAAGAGAGAGCACTAAATGAATGAAATGTTTATAAAGCATGGTATACACAAAAATTATTGTATAATAAGTCCAACTATGCTGTCATTCTTTTTTTTAATTTTTTAAATTAATTTATTCATATTACATCTCAATTGTTAGCCCATCCCTTGTATCCTCCCATTCCTCCCTCCTGCTTCCCCCTCTACTCCCTTCCCCTATGTCTGTGACTGAGGGGGACCTCCTCCCCCTGTATATGCTCATAGGGTATCGAAGAAGAGACTCAATATGCTGTCATTCTTAACAAATATTGTCAGACTTAACTTGCTTACTAAAATAGATTTCAGATTAAAAACCTCAAAACACTGCCATGTTTCTTTAAAAAACACAATGACACTGTTTAAAATCAACTGACTTAAGTTGCTTCAGGCAAATACTAATATGGAGTATATGAGGCCATATGGACATAAAACCAAGCTGTAAAGCAATAAGCATTACTGGAATTTTAATGAATGGTGTAAGTACTCTGATGAGATTTATCAGTCCACTGTATCTATCTTATTTAGCGGCAATACTATCCACTAGCTGATAATAGATGCCACCACCCTAAGGAACTGTCTTTATCTAAACCTTACTTCCAGGACATTACACAGCAACCACATGTAGTGCTAGATGTAGCAATGATTCACACAGAAGTCCAAAATCCAACCCTCATGACTCAAAGAAAACATTCTGAGTATAATGCACTTCCCAGAGCTTCATTTTGTTGAGGTTGAATTCATATCCTCTCTGACCTATTTCCTACTTTCTATTCTTTTTTGTCACTTCAACTGATATAGCTACCAGACTACTCCTGCACAGTAAGCTCAAAGAACATTGTAGAAGAGGGGAATGAAAATTTTCAAAAAGCATCAGAAGTCTACTGTGAGACTGAGTTTTCTACAGATAAAAGGAAAACCACATCCCCCAAAATTGAACAGTATGGCTGCCCAATCAAGTTCAGAACAAGACAATAGCAGTTAATATGCCAACATAGAAGGGGGAAATCATACAAAGGCCCCACTCCTAGATGAAGCACTACAGGCAATTAATAGCTGCTAAAAGATGAAGAATTAATTCTTTCTCAGAGATGCCCCCTAATTGGTTATGCAATGCCTTGTGGTCAGGCCTGGAGAAATATACAGCAAGTTGCATTTATATAAATATATAAATACATGCATATATGTAACAATGTCAGTGAAAATTAAGCCATGAATATGAGAGAGAGCAAGAGATATGGGAAAGGATATTTCTTTTAAATTTGAGAGTAATGTGCTCAAATCCCTTCCTATGAAGGTGCTAACTGCTATAGAGTCACTAATCTATGATTTTGGTTAGGGTAATTTAAGTGTGGGATATATTAGAATTATCTTGACTACATTTGTAATATCTTTGCAAATATATATTTATTCTAAAATAATATATTTATTTAATGTTGTTAGATTAGAAAAATAGTAATAATTATTTTCCTGTGTCTTTTGACCAACCTTTAACTATTTTTTTTAAAGCAAAACTGTAAGTTCATTAAATATTCTTGATCTGAAAGGAAAAAATTCTTGATCACGAACTTGGTTCATGTATGTTGTATCTTCTTAATTTCACCTTGTTTTAAAACAATATTTATTCTCTCTCTCTCTCTCTCTCTCTCTCTCTCTCTCTCTCTCTCTCTCTCTCTCTGTCTCTCTCTCTCTTCTCTTCTCTTCTCTCTCTCTCTCTCTCTTCTCTTCTCTCTCTCTCCCTCTCTCTCTCTCCCTCCCTCTCCCTCTCTCTCTCTCTCTCTCTCTCTCTCTCTCTCTCTCTGTGTGTGTGTGTATGCACATGATCCATGGTGTATATGTTGAAATAAGAAAATATCAGTGAGCCCCTATCTCAAAACCAAGGAAAATAGCTTCTGGGGAAATGACAGAAAGAAAGAAAGAAAGAAAGAAAGAAAGAAAGAAAGAAAGAAAGAAAGAAGGGAAGGAAGAAAAGAAAGAGAGAGGTAGATGGGGGAGGAAAAAGAGAGGGAGGTAGAGTGGGGAGAGAGGAAGGGAGGGAGGAGGATGGGAGAGGGAGGAAGGGAAGCAGAGAAGGAAGGCAGTCAAACAAATATGGCAAAATCTTAATATCTTTTAAGTGGGTATTGGATTCTAGAGTGCTAATTATTAACTACAACATAAAATTCTTCCTGGAAATATCATTCACAGTTTACCATTGTGAACCCAGTGGCATTTCCCAGTTTCTCTGCTTTTCCCCTTTGGTCTCTGTCGCTCTTAGGCATAAGGGTACTCTATGCGTTTGTTTGTTATGGAAATCTGTGTCCGAAAGTTCATATACTAACTTCCCACATGCTGTTTAGTAAGCATTTGTTAAATGATGTTTCAAATACCATGTGCAGTGGTTAGACAACATTTCCTTAGAAACAATGCACACTCCAACACCTGCCAGCTTTACACTGTGTAAATAAGCAGGACAGAGTTCTTGTGCAACTTTAGTTTAACTTCTTTTTTTTTTTTTTTTTTTTTTTTTGGTTTTTCAAGACAGGGTTTCTCTGTGTAGCCCTGGCTGTCCTTGATCACTTTGTAGACCAGGCTGGCCTCAAACTCGCAGTGATCTGCCTGCCTCTGCCTCCCGAATGCTGGGATTAAAGGCTCTCAGCAGTTTCTTAGGCTATATTCCTGGGATATGAATATTTCAATGTTCTTGACTTATCTCTTCCTGAATTGACTTTAAGACTATTTGATGGGTAATAAAATGGCTGTATTCTGGCAACCAGCCCACAAAGAACCAAAGCAACAGAAGGAATGAGTAGTTCACGGTGAGATGAGTGGTCCTGGGTGAACACTGGACATTGGCAGGAGGAGAATGGAGACCTCAAAACAACTGAGACTACAGCACAGTAAAGTAATAAAATATCTTGGCACTGTAACTGTCAAAGCCTAGTAAATTCAGCCAGTATGAGTATGCACAATCATAACTATTAAAAAGTTGTGCAACTGTTACAGGCTTGTAGTCTGGATAAACAAACAACCTAAAATACACTCAGTAGACAGGCTGAGGAAAAGGAATTCACAACACCTCTATCCAAACCCTCAGGGGGCTGTAACGACAAAGCTGCTTGATAAAGGCCTATGCCATTTGAATTTGAACTGTACAACGTGACAGAAACCCTTGCATATTCCAATCTCCTGAGGTCCAATAAACATTCCACTGTACTGGCTCAGTAGGTAGCTGCCTCACAAACAAAACTTGACTCAAGATAGTGACACAAGCTGCCTGAGAAAGCTTCACTGTTGTGGGGGTGTGTTCTGAGACCAGAGGGAACCTAGAGCACTTGTGTCATTCTTGCTTTCTGAGACTAGGGCCATGGGCATTCAAGCGCAGCTTCACTCCAGGTCCCAGGCAGTTACCTACATATTACCCAGCAGCCCTTCCCCCAAACCACTGCACTTAAGGGCCTGTCACACTATCAAGGAAAGAATTCTTTGTTACCACCCACAGGCAGCAATGCTAAGGCTGCATTGAGTAATGACTCCACTTTGCTGTTGCCCTGCCCCACCCCTGGGTCTTGCAGCTATGAAGGTCAAGAGGGAAACTGCCTGTCGTCAGCCACCTTCAGCTCTTTCTCTAGTTCCCTCAAGCACCTCAGCTGGGTGGAATTTTCCCAGCTCTACTGTGACCCACCCCTGTTGATTACTTCTGGAATTTGGGAAGAGAAAAAAAAACCCTGAAGGTCTCTTAGATGGTAGAGGGAGCATGTGACACACTGTCCTGGGAAGGCATGTCCATTCACAATAGCAGAGAGAAGACCGTGGCACTTACTGTTTTCACCACACCTATGCCATCCCACAGTTGATTGCTTCTGCCCTTCCTCTAATCACACACTGCTGGCAGGACTGGGTTTGAGCATCACATAAAGACTGCTGTGACTCCTGACAGCATCTTCTACCGTGGAGAAACACAGTCTTTACCAGTTTCCAGACAGAGGATAAGTAAGTAAGTATTCGGATCCCTCATTGTTACTTGGTTACTTGAGCATCAGCTATTGAGACTTTTTCCAAACCACCCAGCCAACATCAATAGGCATTAGGCAATACCCATCATCTTATACAGGCCACCACTCCCACTGTAGGTGTAGCATAAATGCTGCCATTGACACAGTCTACTGGATATGCCATCCCTACCTCAACGGCTAGTGTCCCCTCTCATGTGACCTGCAGAGTCAATAGTGCTTTCCAAAACTGATACTACATGTACTGTTCCCAAGTTCAATAATCATAGCCAAGGAAGAGAGACCAGGGCCAGGAACATAACTCAGTGAGGACAACGGCTTCCCACCAAATCTGATTACTTGAGTTCAATTGCCAGGAACCCTTATTGTGGAAGGAGAGAACTGACTTCCACAGCTTATCTTCAGATAACCCTGTGTTACTAGGACAGGTACACACCCACCCACATACACACAGAGACTAAATACATGTAAAAATATTTAAAGATACAGGGAAATGCAGTACAGTGACAATTGATATAAATTTAACATTGCCTGAAACACTGGATACAAGAGACATCTTCAAAAGAAAGCTATTTGCCAGAAAGATCACTCCACAGAAATTGTAGGAATGGATATCTATTATACCAGATGTACAAGTATCAACATAAGAACACAAGAAATGGGTTGGAGAGATGGCTCAGTAGTTAAGAGCACCGCCTGCTCTTCCAGAGGTCCTGAGTTCAATTCCCAGCAACCGCATGGTGGCTCACAACCATCTATAATGTGATCTGATGTCCTCTTCTGGCCTATAGGTGTACCTGTAGGCAGAGCACTGTATACATAATAATGAATAAATAAATCTTAAAAAAAAAGAACACAAGAAATATGAGAGGAGACATTACTATGAAAACTACTAAAAATCATACATTTTCAAGATGGTGGTGGTTCACACTTTTAATCCCAACACTCAGGGCTGGGGGGGTGTGAAGGGGAGGCAGAGGCAGGCATATCTCTTCGAGTTCAAGGCCAGCATGGTCTACAAAGCAAGTTCAGGACAGCCAGAGCTATACACAGAAAATCTGGCTCGAAAACAAAACAAACAAAGAAAAACTCACATAAATTTCTAGTAAAAAAAAAAAATTCAAACATAGCCTGGCATGGTGGCGCACGCCTTTAATCCCAGCACTCGGGGAGGCAGAGGCAGGCAGATCGCTGTGAGTTCGAGGCCAGCCTGGTCTACAAAGTGAGTCCAGGACAGCCAAGGCTACACAGAGAGACCCTGTCTCGGGAAGAAAAAAAAATTCCAAACACATAAAAATGGATGAAATGACTGAAGACAAATTGAAAAGAATGAGTTTTAGAAATCTCAGTGAAATACAGTGTGTTCGCAATATAGGATATTAATAGCGAATTTAGTGAAGGGATCGATATTTTGAAGAAAGAACCAAAATGTGAATCTTAGGAAATCAACAGACCAACTGTCGAGAAAAGACTAAGTGAAGTGGAAGACAGAATGCGGAGGCTTATAAAGACAGGTCTTTTGAAACATCACATCCATACATAATCAAGAAAAAATAAAATTAGCAAAGTTGGGCAAGGTGATGCATGCCTATAATCTCAACAATCAGAAGACTGCAGCAGGAACATTGCCATGAAGTGCTGAGCAGCTTAGGCTATACAGCCATTACCGAGGCAGTCAGTGCTAAATAACAAGACCTAGTTTTTTTTTTTTTTTTTAAGCAAGAAAGAAAAAAAAAAGAAAGACAGATACAAACAAACAAATGAAACAAGCTTTGAGTAAATGATGAAGCATTTTTTTTCACTGATTTATCTAAAGGAAATTAAATAAAGATTAAGGACACAATAAAGCTATTCTATGAAATGCTATAAGAAAACATACTTAATGTGAGTGAACCACTGTGACTCAGTGCCTATCTGCACTACGCTGTCTCTGTAAGCTTCCAGAGAAAGCAAGCTGCACCTGCAGCAGTGGTAAACACTGTCATAAAAGTGCCTTTTCTCTCACATACCGACATGCCAACACACAAGAACATAAAAAATTGAAGCAGACTTCAGGGACAAGCTAAGGTCCATAATAACTACCAGGCAACATCTTACAGTCTCCACTGCCCCATCACCATAGAACACTGAGGCCAAGGGCTCCTGCTTTCCACTTCCTTACACAACACCAACCCACCAAGACTTGACAAAGCAAACTTAGAGAGCACTAAGGAACCACACTAATTAACTCAGTACAGGTTTGCCACAAACTCACTCCACAAATTGTTGAACTTAAAGGGACCATTGTTGTTAGCTGCTTAATATGGTATTTGAATAATAGTTATTTCTAACAGCTGTGGTTTTTAGTAATACAAAGACTTCACCAGGCACCCAGAACTCCTGGACTGAGAATATAACTTTTAATGTACTTCCATGCTACCACAACCTAGACCCATTTGAACACTGGAAATACTTCAACTGAAAGAACATGGCTGATAAAAACTCCAAACAATGAAACAAGCCTAGATGTATATGTCTCAACACAGTAATGTAAGAAACATGAAAATCCAAGGGACCATATCTTCTCTAAAAATTACTAATCCCACAGTAATGGCTCCAGTGAGAGTGAATTAGATAAAATCCCAAAGACATCAAAGGAATGTTTATAATTATATTAAAAGAAGAAAATAAACTCATAAATGAAGTCCAAGAGAACATAAACAATACTACAAAAAAAAAAAACTCTGAATGAAATAAGGAAGTCAAAACAAGATATTAACGCAGAATTCAGCAACAAAGTAGAAATAGTGCAAAAACAAAAAAATCCCCACAAGCTAAATAAAGAGTTCAATGGAAAGTCTCACCAATATAATGGACCAAGGAAAAAACAAAATATCTGAGGCTGAATACAGGATGGACAAATCAGAACATTGCAGCAAAGGCAAAAGAAAGTAAAGAATGAATGGGATGTTCAAGGTATTAAGTACCCTATGAAAATACAAAGTCTAAGAATCACAAGAATAGCTCTGACAGTATAGAAAATATTCTCAACAAATTCACAGTAGAAAATTTCCCAAATTTAGTGAAAGAGACAGGAGATGACCATTGTACCACAGAGACAAGATTAAAAACATGAGACCCCCCCAATCACATTATAATAAAAATACAGAACATTGTACATTGATTGAAAATAACAAGAGAGAATCACAGGGTCACATACAAAGTTGGGCCGGTCAGAATAGCTCCAGATTTCTCAACAGAAATTTTAGAAGCCAGGAGAGCTTGGAATGATGTATTTCAGGTTCTGAAAGACAGCTTACAGCCCAGACTACTATGCCTAGCAAAGCTATTTGTCATAACAGATTTTAAAAATATTTCCACTGTTTAAAAAAAGAGCTAAAGGAGTTCATGACCACTAACATAGCTCTACAGAAAAGCACTTGACAGAGTCCTTCAGACTGAAGTAAAAGACAAGCACCTGTGAGGTCATAGGAAAGAATAATGCATGTTTGAATAATGGTTAAGCAAGAGAGGAATTAGAAAGCACAAAACCTGGAGAAGCAAAGGCAGGCAGTTCAAGACCAGGCTGGTCTATGTAGTGAGTTTAGGAACAGCCAGGAGACCCTGTTGTTGTAGAATATTTGATTCCATTGTAATCCGGGAGACTGTGAACTGTAACAACCTGTCTTTGATTCCATTGTGATCTCTGAGATTGTGAACTGTAAAAACCTGTCTTTTGTTTGGTGCAATTGAGCCCTAACACACACCTTTAATCCAAGAGCTTTCTGTACACACGATTTAATAAAGTTAACCCTAGGTCAAGTGGTGGAGCAAGAAACCAGCTGACAGGAATTAAAGAGTAGGAGGGAGTTTGCATCTAGGGGTATTTAAGACAGTAAAAGGAGCTCTTTAGCTTTTAGCTCTTCAGCTTCATGGCCTTTGGCTTTTTGGGCTTTTGGGGTTTGAGCTAACAAGCCTTTGGTCTTGGGTATTTTTATTTTTATTTTTATTGTTTTGTTTTGTTTTGCTTTTGTTTTTGGAAACAGGGTCTGTCTGTGTAGCCTTGGCTGTCCTGGACTCGCTTTGTAGACCAGGCTAGCCTCAAACTCACAGCGATCCACCTGCCTCTGCCTCCTGAGTGCTGGGATTAAAGGTGTGTGCCACCACCACCTGGGGTTTTTGTTTTTAATACCCCATACTCACCAACTTTCAGATCACCCCAACCAAAATAAATAAATAAACAGAGAAACATCTGACTTAAATGGCAATAAATGGGTTTAACAGACATTTATAGAGCATCATTCAAATACTACAGAATACATATTCTTTTCAGCAGTCTATGGTACTGTATGTGATGTATATTACATATTTCAACACAAATCAAGTCGTAACAAATAGAAAATTAAAACAATTCTTTGTGCTCTATGTAATAAAATTGAATAAAATTGCATGTCAATAGTAAGGGAAAGTATAGAATATATACATACTCATGGAGAGTAAATAAAATACTGTGGAATGATGAATGGTCATTGAAGACATCAACAAGGAAATAAAGACATTCCTAGATTTAAAAGAAAATTAATTCACATCAAGCAAAAGCCTGTGAGATACAATGAAAACAGTCTTAGGAGGGATGTGCTTACATTACAAAAAAAAATAAAGGGATCTTAAATAAAGAACTTGCTAATACAACTTAAGGCTTTGAAAAAAACGTAAGTCTAATCCAAAATCACTGGACAGTGGTTAATAATTAAAATAATATTGAAAATTAATAAAATGGAAACAAAAATAAAGAGAATAAAAAGAATCAATAAAATGAAGACTTCACTGAAGAGATGAATAAGATTAGCCAACCCTTAGCTAAATGAATCCAAGGAAAGCAAACCCAATGATCATAATTAGAGATAGAATAGAAGCCCATTACAAAGGACACCAGTGAAATTGAGAAAATCATTAAGATATCAATTAAACTATATTTTCCACTAAACTGGAAAATTCCAAAGATGTGTATGAATTTCTAAATACTTATAAACTATCAAATTTAAACCAAGAATAGATGAGTAAACAGATTTACAAAAAGAAGGCTATGAAAAAAAGGACATGACATCAGAAAGAGGAATGTAGCTAGAGAGGCATGCGGGAATGGCTGGAAGGTGGAATGGAAGTTTGATATGATCAGAACACATTGTAAATATGGGCGAAATTCTCAAAAAGTAGTAAATTTTTTAAAGTCTCCCACTGGGAAAAAAATACCTATGTGGATTCACTGCTAAATTTTTCTAGATCTTCAATTATCGCCAATGGCAAATTTACTTCACTCTAGAGATGCAGGCATAGATCATGGCTTTGAGTTTTTGAATGTGGATGTTTAACTTGGAATGTCTGAAAAGATCTGGAAGCTAGAAAGGAGCCATACATTAATGGATATGGAATAGTAGAATACATGAAATGTGAAAATACAGGGAGGGAATACTAGAAGTGACTAGATACATACAAGGATGAAGTAAAAGATAAGGGATATAAATGGGTGAGAAAAAGCTCAATGAAAACAAAGATTTATGAAGAAGCCACATGGAAACTCAGTAATTCATAAGCTAATTAAAAACATAATTTTAAAAAGTCAACAGAGGTACCCTGTATAGGTGGATAATATTGATTTCAGAAATCAAGTTATTAAACAAAAGTCTTTATTACTGAAGACACCACATACTTTGATTATAGGTCATAGGTAACTCAAGACAGAACTGAGATTGAAGCTTGCTCCTTACTAAAAAAAAAAAGTGTCAGAAATTGTAATGCAGGTGAGAAAAGTTATCAATAATTTTATTCAACTGTGGACCTTGAATGGAACAATGTCAACATGCCAGGCAGAATGTGTACACTGAGGAAATAGTGTCATCACTGTTATTGGGGTAACCAGTTTTTTTTCTCAGTGTGTCCAAAGCTTCCTGGTACTATAGATTAGTCAAATACCCATGGCTGCAGAACTCATAGCCCTAAGGAGAATTCTACAGTTTTTGTATTCTTAATGGGAAGGTTGTCAACCTGCTTCCTATAAATATTTGTTTATGACCATAACTCAGAGCTACTCTCAGCCTTGGTCAGAGAAATTTTTGTAATAAATTCTGGTTAATGTGAAGACTTGTTTCTGGTCAAAAGTTTTGAGACTACGTGGTTGTTGAGTAATCAATGGGACATCAAATTCACCCCCCTTCCAAGAGTCAGCGAACATTGTAGAAGAGAAGGAAGCAGAATGTAAGAGCTGGACAATAGGGAAGAAGACTATGAACTGCTGTCCTCTGGGCATGACATGGCCATCATACTCATGAACTCACAGCATCTGTAGTTGCCTACACAAGGCCTACATAACATTGTTCATGATGGCCAATCATGACATCATTATCATCAGTGCTACAGCCACTAGTGAGTTACCTCTTCTTCAGTGGCTAGCTCCATACCCATGCCCACAAGGGTAGCCCTCAGTAAACTTGGTGAGTCAAAGAACAAATATAACAGAACAAAATGAAATGACTATTTAGGAAAGAGTTGTTAGGAAGAGTAGGCTTGGCATGACTGTGAGGAAAGCTAAGAAAGGACAGGGGATTGCACCACAAGGCATTATATGCTTATGTGAAATCATCAAATAATAACTTAAAAATAAATATATAAGAAATGAATGGAAGTAGAAAGTGTTATATTCTGTGAGATAGTCAAGGTTCAGAAAGACAAAAATATTTGTTTCTCATTTGTACACTCCGGCTTCTAAATTTTATATGTGTATATTAATATTAGAGTGAATGTGTGTAGAAGTCAAGAAACTAGAAACAGTCCTCTGAGATTGGAAAAATAATCTTTAAGTATCAGGAAGATATAGAAACAAATAGGATATGAAAGTCAAAATGAGACTATTTCAGGTAGAGGAAAAAATCTAAGCAAAGATAATGGGCAGGGAGATGGAGGAAGAACAGACTGAAAGGGTCACTCAGAATTAAAGATGTGTGATGAACCCACATTTGTATCGCAGCAGTGTAGCTGGGTAAAACTTCTCCCAGAAGCTGTAGGTTAATAAATGAAAATTCTAATGCTAGTGTTAAAATACATCTCTATAAATTGTTAGGAAGCCTCCTGAGGACCCTGAAATGATACAAGTTATTGCTACTGTTCTTGGTGCTCCATCAAAACTAGATGGTAATACCCAATTTTTTTAAAAAAAATATATATAACAGTTTGGTTATAGGCCATAAAGAATTCAACCTACAACTGAACTACATGCTTTAATGCTCAGCTTCCAAAGGCCCAAAGACATTATAAGGTGTTTTAAGGAATAAAATTATCAACAGTATTTTTAACAAATTGTGGCCCCTGTCTATTAGACTACTAATATGTCAGGCAAGATGTGACCATTAGTGTAATAGTAGTATGAGTGCTATGGGGGTACCAAACCACATTTTGATTAGAAATTCATCTCTGGTACTGTAAAATTGGTAAAAATCTCATGACTAGGGAAGCCATAGACCCTAGCACTAAACTACTAACACTACTATTACTGTTACTGTTACTGTTACTGTTACTGTTACTGTTACTACTACTACCACTACTACTACCACTACTACCACTACTACTACCACTAGTACCACTACCAAAACCACCACCATAACTGCCAGTCATAGTTACTACTTTTGTTTTGCTAATGGACATGTTCTACCCATCAAACTGCCTTCTGCATATTTATGTTTATTGCCATAAGATTACTACAGCTGTCAGCTTTGGTTAGAAAATCTGCTTCTTGGAGTTGATGCTCATAGGAGATTTAAGTGCTGAGCATAAATGACAGTTTGAATACTCAGCTGTAAGTAGGACATCTATCTCACTTTACCCCACAAAAGATGACAGGAGAGAATATAAAAGACAAAAGAAGGATCAGTATTTTGGAATACATTCTGGCATATATGGCATGGCCATTGTAATCAGGGACTCAGAGAAACTGCCATTATCTACATAAGATATGGACATGATTGGGCCTGTCAACATTCCATTATGAGGAGTGAGAGGAACTCATGAAGCCCAACCCTTCCCTAAGGATTTCTAGAGAGTTAATGGTTGCTTAGGGATAGAGAGAGAGTTTCTTCAGTAGTATAGCTACAGGCAAATTACCCAAGGTCCTGTAAATAAATGTTCACCACAAGTTCCTAAGCAACCTTAAGTAAACTCACTAGGTCACAGAAAAGAAATTGAATGAAAATAGAAGGGTTTAGAAAGTTGAAGGGGATCTGTTGGAGTGGGAAGAGGCAAGGGTAATGAGAGGTGAATATTATCAAAATATATTACATGTATAAAAATGTCATAATGACTCCCTTATTATTTATAATTACTACTTAAAATTAGAAAATCAAATGTCCATAATCTTAGGGAAATCATGAATATCCATTTAGTGGAGTATTTTAGAATTCCAAATAGTAATGACCAGAAAAGATTTTCCTATGACATACTATAATCAAACTGTCAGAAGCACAGAGCAAAGACAGTATTTTAAATCTACAATGAAAAAGTACTGTCGCATTTAAAAAGTCATCTTATAATTCTTAATAGCAGATTTCTCAGCTGCAAACCTGTAGTCCAGAAAGTGATTGAATGTCATATTCTAAACTCTGAAAAAAAGTAAAGCCCTCTGAATATCACCATGCTCAGCAAGGCCAGTGATTAGAAATTAAGGTGAAAATAAAGCCTCAAATAAGCAGAAACTGGTGGAATCCATAAGCAAACTTTGCTTTAAAATGCTGCTTAAAAGAGCCCTATATCCAGATTTAAAAGAAATATAACTACCATCATTATATGTTGTAGCTTGTAGAATATCTTACTAGACAAGTAGAGTGAAACAAAATCAAAAAAAGACATGAATCAAATGTTATCAATATAAAAATGTCAGACCACAAACTCATGTGAGGAAATAACAAATGATATTTAAAGTACTCTAAAGGATGCAAATGAAAGGATAATAATATATCTGTACCTTTCAATAATGACTCCAAATATAAGTGAAATTAATTATCTAATTACAAACGTTGCCTTCAAGAAAATCATTTTATCAACAAAGACAAAGACTGAAAATGAAAGGATGAATAAATGATACCTAAACAAATGAACACCTAAAGCAAATAGAAGTCACTACAGCTATAGTTGACAAAACAGATATTAAAACAAAAAAGTCATAAGGATTGAAGAAGGTCACTGTATAATGATAAAGATATCAATTTATAAAAGGCATATAACAACTATTAATCTATGCGTACATAATTGGAACACTCTGTTGCTTTATTATTATTAAACATTAAGAGCCAGAAGGATGTCAACACAATAATAATTTGAAATTTAAATTGCAATAAATTTGAAACAAGTTATTAATTTGGTACCAAACCCAGACAAGAACACAACAAAGCCTTATTACCCAAATAATATTTTGAGAAGCTGCTTAAGATAGTAAGGAATCCCCTGGCTCACAATTCCAGGTTACAGTTAATCCCTTTGGGGAGGGCCTGGTATTTGTGATTATTTAAATGAGAATGATCCCACAGCATTTATTTATTTGAATGCTTCGTCCCCATTTAGTGGAACTGTTTGGGAAGGATTAGGAGTGTGGCCTTGTTGGAGAAGATCTGTCATGGGTGTGGTTGTGAATCAGATGTGAGCGTTCAGCTACTGCTCTAGAACCAGCCTTGTTTACCCGCAGCCACAATTCCCTCTAGGATGGTCATGGACTCTACTGCCCTCTGAACTGTGAGAACCAATAAGCTCCTTCTTCTAGAGATTGTCTTGGCATGGTGTCTTATAATAGCAATAGAAAAGTAACAAAGATAGCATCAAAAGGACAAGAACTTGAAACAGCATCTCTAAGCAAGAGCCTAGAGCAAGAAACAAATATATACAAGCTAGTAGTATTCAGCTTTATGTCTCATTTTCATTCAGTCCAAGCTATAGCACACAAAGTGATCTTATCCACAATGCAAGGTATATCTTTCCACGTAATTTATAACAATTAAGAGAATTCCTCAAGTACTATAGTGACTACATATTGAAGTAAATGGGAGACCTTGTCTTTTTCCTGATTTTAGTGGAATTTCCTTCGGCTTCTCTCAAAAAACTTGAAGTCTTCTCTAGAGCAATACGACGCTTAAAGTAATGCCCTTAGCCATCAAGGAAATGCGAAACAAAACTACTTTGAGATTTCATCTTATACATTTTATACAAGACAGAATGGCTACATCAATTTAAAAAGTGATAATTCATGCTGGTGAAGATGTAGAGTAAGGGGAACAGTCATACAATGCTGGTAGGAGTGCAAACTTATAACTACTATGGAAATCAGTGTAATAGTTTCTCAAGAACATGGGAATTAATCTACCTCAAGATCAACTAAACTCTTAGGTATATACCCAAAGGATGCTTTATCTCACCACAAAGACACTTGCTCAATCATGTTTGTTGAGTAACCTGGCTGTTACTCAAGAGAAAAATGGATAAAGAAACTATGATACATTCACAATATGGAATACTCCTCAGCCTTTAGAAAATGAAATTTGCAGGCAAATGGATGGAAATAGAAAAAAAATATATCCTGAGTGACATATCCCAGACCCAGAAAGACAAGTACATTACGTATTTTTATATGCAGACATTGGCTGTTAATTTAATAAATGAACTACAATCCACAGAACCACAGAGGTTGGGTATTTAGGGAGGGACTTGGGGGGGGTCAGATAGGTCTTTGTAGGAAAAAAATGAAGTATATACTTATGGATGGATAAAGGAAGAGGAATGGAACAGGAGGGTCAAGCAGAGAGGGACAAGCATGATGAGGGGAGGAATATAGGGAGAGATAGCTAAAACTAAGGGTCATTTGATGAATGATATGGACTCAAAATACACTAGAAGCCTCCAAAATATCTATGTATATGAAGGGGAATCTAAATGAAATTTTCAAATAACGGAGGAGACAGAGCCACAACTAGGTATCTCTTGTCACCAAGTGAAGCCTCCAGTACTGGGACTGGGTTATATCTGAGTTATTGTCCAAAGGAATCCTATGGGAAGCTCCCAAACAACCCAGGCCACTTCCAAGACTATAGGTTGCCCTCCTCCTCAAACTGATAGCAAGGCCCTATTACTGAAGAAAACATTTAAAAAACTAATTGAACATGGAGAAATCAATCTGGTTCTGACATACACTCTTTACTGCTATGGGCTAGCGATCTTCATGCAAGGAGGTACTGTGCATGCTATCAAACTAGCCACAAACCCTTTGATCAACAATTAGGTTTTGACTGAAATATATGATAGTACAATGGTGGCACAAAGTTTGTCAGACTAACCAGTCAATAACTAATTTGACTTAAGGCTCATTCCATTAAATGGAACCTATAACACACACTCCATGGGTGACAAAGCACTTGTCACAAAGTCTCAAAAAACTTGAGATTAAGTAGCCCAGGGACGTAAAAGTAAACCAATACTACTGTTCTACTAAAGTAACATACATATAAAATGACTCTTAATGACATTCTGCTATATAGATCAATGCCTTGCTCAACCATCATCACAGATGCTTCCTTCTGCAGCAGATGGGAACCAACACAGAGACACAAAACCACACGATATGCAGAGAGTGAGAGACTTTGGAATACTCAGCCTTCACTGGGATTTCTCCATCCAATCCCTTTCCTCAAGGCTCTGGGAAACCTTCAGAAAAGGAGACAAAAAGAGTGCAAGAGCTAGAGAGGATGAAGGACACCAAGGAAACAAGCCCCCTCTAAATCAACAGGATAGATGCAGATATGAACCACAGATACTGAGGCTGCATGCAGAAGGCCCGCACCTGTCTGGACCAAATGGGGCCTTAGAGCAGATAGAAGTAAAGAAATGCTCCCATCCCTAATCCAGATGCAATCTCCAATTGAAAACCACTTGCAAATGAAAAGTTACTTTTCACCAAGGGAGGTTTACTATTAAGAGGAGGCTGCAGAGCCAGGCGTGGTGGCACACGCCTTTAATCCCAGCACTGGGGAGGCAGGGGCAGGTGGATCGCTGTGACTTCGAGGCCAGCCTGGTCTACAGAGTGAGTCCAGGACTGCCAAGGCGACACAGAGAAACCCTGTCTCGAAAAAAAAAAAAAAAGAGGAGGCTGCAAATTAAGCAGTAGGTGGCCAACAACAACAAAACAAACAACAACAACAACAACAACAAAACAAATGTAATGACATCTTTAAAAGTTCCTTGTCCATAATAACATGTCATGGTGTTTTCCTTTCTTTTCATTTTATCCTTTTTATTATTTTTTTCTCTGTTTTTACTCTACATGTCCTTTGCATATATATTATGCTTCCCAGTTTTGTGTTTTTAATGGGATTCCTGAGTGTGTAAATAAGTAGGTCTCTAAATCTATATCTGTTTCTTCTGCCTTTTCCTGAGCTCTTTTACTTATGTTTGTTACTTTTACCTATTATGATGTGTTTCTCTTTATTTTCTTTTATTGTTATACCTTGGAAGCCTCTTTTTAATAAGAAATAGAAAGTGGCAGATCTGGATGGGAGGAAAAGAACTGAGAGGAGTAGAGGAAGGAGGAAGGAGATCCATAACCAGGGGGGGGGGAGCCTATTTTCAATAAAAGGAAAAATGTGTAAATCACACAATAGTAAGAAAATTAAAAAAAAATAAAGAAAACTCAGCATGCATTGGGCATCTGGGCAGTAAGCAATGTCCCTGTACAGCCTCTACTCTAGTTCCTGCCTCCAGATTTTTGTCTGGAGTTCCTGGCCTGACTTCCATGGATGATGGACTATAAGGTGTAGGATACAAATAATTGCTTTTCTCTCCGAGTTGGTTTGGGTCATGATGTTTATGCAGGAAATAGAAACTCTAACTAAGGCAGGGGCTAAAGAGCATCTCCCCTGATGAAAGCTTCAGATGCTAGTAGTTCCTCAGTCAGAGACGGAATTTGAAAACCATTTTCATATGCCCACTCCAACTTGCATTGTGGGCACCTCCCCCATAGCATCATCAACTGCCACTAACTCATTGTAAAGACTAAGTTTGTCAAGCACCTCCCCCACTGTAGTTTCAACTGCCTATAACTGCTCAGTAAGGGGCAAGCCCTGGAGAGCACCTCCCTGGCACAGCTTTAGTAGCCAATAGCAACTCAGATAGGGTCAGTAAAACATCCCATCTAAGACAGCATCAACTGCCAAGCTCCTCAGGTAGGGCTAGGACCTGGAGAGCACACTGGATGACAACTTCAATTGCTAGTAATCTTCCAATAAGGTCTAGTGTCTGGAGGGCACCTCGCCCATGGCAACTTCAGCTGGAAAAAGTTCCCCATGAAGGGATAAGACCTACAGCAGCTACTGGTCTGTCAGGTTGACACAAGCTGCAGTCATTTGAGAAGAAAACTCAATTTAGAAATGCTTCCATAAGACTGGCCTGTAGGCAACCCATGGGGCCATTTTTGATTGAAAATACTGTAGGAGAGTCCAGATTGTTATGGAAGGCGCCGTTCTGAGCATTTGGTCCTGCGTGCACTAAGAAAGCAAGCTAAGCAAGCCAGTCACAGCAAGCCAGAAAGCACCATTCCATCATGATCCCTGCCTCAGTTTTGCCTCCACAGTGATGGATGAAGTCTGAGGAGCACCTCTCACAAGGCAGCTTCAACTGCCAGGTGCTCCTCAATAACCCAGAGGGCCTGGAGAGCTCCAACCCAAGGAGGAATAAACTCCCAGGATCTCCACAGCAAGGGAAAGGACCTGAAGATCATCTGCCATGGCAGCTTCAAGTGTGAAAAGCTCCCCAGCAAGGGACAGGGACTGCACATAACCTCCTTCCTGGCACTCTCTATTGCCATAATCTCCTCAGTAAAGGAGAGGCCCTGAAGGACACCTGCCTCCTCAGAGCTTCATCTGTCAGCAGCTCCTCAGCAAGGAATATGTCCTGGAGAGCACCTGCTCCCTGAAGCTTCAAGTGTCAATATTGTATAAATGAGGGACAGGTCCTGGAACTTACTTTCCACTGTCGATTCTACTGCCAGGAAGCCCTCAGTAAGTAAGGATAGTGTATTAGGATTTTCTAGAGGAACAGAACCTGTAGAATGAGTCTATATCTACAGAAAGGGGAATTATTAGAATAAGTAAATAATTAGAGCTAAATAAATGTTTTATATATTTAAATAAATATTTAATTGACTCAAATAAATAAAATTTATCAGAATAAATAAATAGGCAGGACCAGCTGGGCCACAGTGTTCCAGCTAGTCCAACAACGGCTGTCTGCCAATGGGAGGTCCATGAGTCCAGTAGCTGTCCAGTCTGTGAGGCTGGATGTCTCAGCTGGTCTTCAGTCTACACTAGAATCCAGAGAAGTGGGCTCTAATGCCTGTGAAGGAATTGACTTGCTAGTGATAGTGAGGTTAAGTAGGTAAAGAGAGAGCAAGCCTTCTTCTTCTATGTCCTTTTTATATAGTCTGTCAGCAGAAGGTGTGACTCAGACTAAAGGTGGAATTTCCCATCTCAAAAAAAATCTGGATTCAAGGTGTTTGTTTCTTCCTACCTCAGAAGATCTGGATTAAAATTGGGGTTTCTCTCTTCAACTTATTTAGCTAAGAAAACAAAATCCCTTACAGGTATGCCCAGCCATTTCAGTTGTAGTTAATTTCAGATATCATCAAGTTGACAATCAATAATAACTGTCATACAGACTGGAAAGCATGTGTTTTATGGGTATTTTAACTGTCATTAGTTCCTTGGTGAGGAATATTTCCTGGAGTGCACCTCCCCTTTCATAGCTTCAACTACTAGTAGCTCTTCAGTAAGTGACAGTGACTTGAAAACACATCCTTTATGACAGCTTCAACTGCCTATAGCTGTGCAATAAGAGGGCTTGTGCTTGCTCTTTTTTTGTTTGGTTTTTCTTTTGTTTTGTTCTGTTTTTTCAACTTAACACAAGCTAGCATCATAAGATGGGACGAAAACTCAATTCAGAAACTACCTTCTAAAGATTGGCTTGAAGCCAACCCCTGAGGGTATTGTCTTTATTGAGGATTACTTGGTGTGGATGGGTCTAGCTCACTGTGGGAAATGCTAGAAAATGTATAAAACTAGAAACTGTGAAGTGAACTATGTCAGACTCAGCCAGATGAATAGTATATTTTCTCTTAAATATGAAATATAATTTTTAAAGACATTTGGATATGGCTCAGTGGTCAAGCACTTTCTTAGGCTTTCTGAGTCTCACAACAAAGGTCATGAAGAAAATATGTGGTGACATATGCCTTTAATTTTAGTATTTAGGAGGTAGAGGCAGACAGGTCTTTGTGAGTTTGAGGCTAGCCTTGTCTACATAACAAGTTCCACGACAGTCAGGGTTACATAGAGATACCCTGTCTGATTGGGTTTAAGGCCCAATCCATGAGATATATGTGACCCATGACAGACACTGCCCATGGGACCAAGACCCTGAGAATGGATAGGCTGTGGGTCCAAGAGAAAACCAAGTACAATTGTTCCGCTAAAGGAACAAAGCAATAAAAAGATTCCTGATGACATTCAGATACACTCATAAATCATTGCTTTGCTCAGTTACCATTTTAAAAAAATCCTCTTCTTGGGGATGGGAACTAACACAGAGACCCGCAACTGGACAACATGCAGAAAGCAAAACATTTTTAAACACTCAGTACCACATGGAATCTTTTCATCAAACTCCTCCCCTCTGGGCTCAGGAAACTATGTGGAAGATGAGGCAGAAAGATTGCAAAAGCTAGAGGAGATGAATGATAGCCTTTGTGTGACTTCCACGTACAATGGGACTGATGTTCATATAAACTCACAGAGACTATGGCAGTCTGTATTGGGCCTGCACAAACTTAAGCAGAATAGGGTCTCCCCATTGATGAGGAAGTGGGCACAGACTCCTCTCTCTAACTAAGAAACAATCTCCACGTGACAAAGGAAAAAATTACTTCTCTCCAGTGAAGTCTCACTGGGTATATTAACGACCCTTAAGGACATAAGGTTAGGCCCCATGTACAGCAGTAGATAGAAACACAAAATGAATTTAATTTTGTCTCATATCCTTTGTTAGGGTGATGGGTGTTTTGTTTTGTTTTGTTTTGCTTTGCTTTGCTTTGCTTTGTTTTGTTTTTGTTTTTGTTTTTGTTTTTTGTTTTTGTTGTTGGTTTGTTGGGTTTTTTTTTGTCTTAGTGGTCCTTTTTTTCCAGTTTTTCATTTTTATTGAGTGTGTGTGTGTGTGTGTGTGTGTGTGTGTGTCTGCATGTATGTCTCTTTTATTTTTTTTTTTGTTTGCGTGCTTGTTTTCTGAAGAGAATGAGAAAGAAAGGGTGTAGAGTTGGGTGAGTGGGAATGTCATTCGGATCTGGGAAAAGCTGGGAGGGGGAAACTGAAATTATATGACACAAGCATAGAGACACACACCTTTAACCCCAGTACTCTGGATATAGAGACAGGCGATTCTCTGTGAGTTCGAGACCACCCTTATCTACATAACAAGCTCCAGGACAGCCAGAGTTGCATAGTTAGATCCTTCCTTGAAAGAGACAAACAAGCAAACATCAAAATTGAATGTATCATATTAATTTTTTCTTAGAAACTAACACAAAACATGAAAATAGAAGGAATTGTATTTTGGAGGAAGGACTGTGTAGCAGAATGGGAGAGGTAACAAGAAACAAGAAAGGAATATGATCAAAGTACATTATATACATTTATGAAATGTAACAATGAAATAATTAGCACACTTTATAAATGCAAATAAGTACATATATAAGGAAATAAAGCATGCTAACTATCAAATTTTCAAATAAAATAAAATAAATAGTATTAAAATGTGAAAACTATGGCCTGGAGAAATGGCTCAACAGTTAAGATTGCTTGTTCTTCCAGAGGACCTGAATTTGGTTCCCAGCACCTACTTCAGGCAGCATACAACCACCTGCAGTTCCCGCTCCAAGGGATATGACTCTCCTTGCCTTTGTGGGTACTTTCACACATATGGCAACCACTCACACTAGCACATACAAATATACACAACTAAATCTTTTTAAAAATAAAAAGTGAAGGCTATATCAAACAACTTCTGAGGGTGAAACGAAATTGGTAAAATAACAGAATTCAATATACAGAATAATTAGCTTTATGTACATCAATAGGAAATTTCCTAAGAAATAACTTATAATAGCAACTTGAAAACAAAACAAATAAAAAACAAAACAAAACAAAAACATAGGAATAAATTTAAAGCAGTAAAAGACCTACATTAAAAAAGTTACAACACAAGGAAAAAATGTAAAAGAGTACTAAAAGTGGAGTAACCCACTTACGTTCCTGGAGCTTTAATGTCTTAATATTTTTATACAAACCAAAATCATCTACATATTCAATGCAACACCATCAATATACCTTTGACATTGTTCCCAAAAACTGTTTAAAAAAATAACTACCCTAAAATCCATATGAATGCACAAAAATCCACAAAGAGCCAATCTTGAACAAGATCACAATACCTAATTTTTTATTTAAAATTTTTGAGAGTTTCATACAGAGATACTCTATTCACATCATTTCCACCTATCTCTATTCCCCTTGCAAATCCTCTAACATCCTCTAACTCCCTCTCAAATTCATGACAATTTTTTCATTTGTTATAGATCGATAAATTGATAGATAGATAAATAGATAGATATATAGATATATATATATATAGATAGATAGATAGATAGATAGACAGACAGACAGACAGACAGACAGACAGACATATAATTTGAATGAAATTATGCCACTGGGGTAATAATGTTCCCTCCAAGAGCCATAAACTAACAAAAACCGGAATGCCAGGCATAGGAAACATACCTTCAAGTTTTTGCTAAGGATCAAAGAAACAGCTAAAATAATATAGGTCATTGCTGGTACCTCCTCAAAGTTAAAGGTAAAACTATTGCTGAAGAAAACACTCCAATCGTAGGATTTAGATGAATGAATGTGGAACCTCCATGACTACTAGCTCTCATTGTATTAGAAGATCATATGCAGGTACCCAGAGAGAAAGGTAATCACTAGTCCTACCCAGGAGTCATTCTATGAACCACAACAGTAATCAGCATATCACAATATGCCCAAGGATTCACTAGTGCCACTTATATCTTGGAGGCAGCCACAGCTGTCTAATTGGACTAAAGGCTTGCTCAACAGGAAGAAACCATACTTGGTATGGTGAAACTAGCCAAACTATCCACAGGTAGTAAGGCCGTGGACCCTAAAGGAGAATCTTCTACTACTACTTTTTGAAGGGGAGATAAATATGTTCTTTTGTTTAGATCACAGGTGGGGCATGAGAAAAAGGCTTGTAAGAGAGAGCAAGTGATGTTTATTCCCTAAATGGGAGGGAGGGGAGAATGGGAGGATACAAGGGATGGGATAACCATAGAGATGTAACAAGAATAAATTAATTTAAAAACAAAAAACAAAAAAGAAGTCAATCCACCATGTCAGGGAGATTGGTTATTAGTCAGCTGAAAAGCATCCTTGAACAAATTCTGAGAGGAGGTATAAATGTGAGCCAAAAACAGGAGGCAGGATCTTTGGAGACTTGGGATAGATTTGGCTGTTCATCCCTCCACTTCAAGATGCTCCTAGAGAGAACCGCTCGAGGGGAGTCTTCAGGGTTCTGGCTGAGGCTCAGGGTTCTGGATGCTCCAGGTCCCAGCAGAAGAAATCCTACTGATTACGCCATGAGAATCGTTCCTTACAGTGTCATTATTGTATTCCTTAATCTCCTTTTCCTATTGTTTAGGTTAGTCGGGTTATAAGTGAGGTACTCTCGGTTAATAAGTTCATAATAAAATATAATTGTTAAGAAAATTGAGCCTACAATTTTCCTAAACCTAATTTTTTTGGTTCTTTAGTTTGGTTTGGTTTTCCTAGACAGGTTTTTGTGCAACCCTGGATAGCCTGTATGTAGACCAGGCTGGTCTCCAACTCAGAGATTTACCTGCCTCTCTATCCTGGGTGCTGAAATTAAGGGCATTCACCATCACACCTGGCTAAAATTTAAACATTAAATACTTATCCTATATCCACAAATAAGCATATTTCTCACCTCTCATCAAAGAAATGTCTATTTCACTGTATGGGAACCATTACAGTAATCCACAACAAGTAAAAATGAAGACAATAACTGACCATATGTTACTGAATCCCAGTTGATTCATCTATACTGATACCTGGTTTTAAGACATAATATAGATTCACAGTAACCAAAACAAAGTTTTATCTGTATAAAAACAGACACATGAACAAAAGTATTAAAAAAGAGAAAATGCAGGAATGTCTCAGGCATCCATCATCTTCATACATACCTACCCTGAATGTGCCTGATATCAGAAGCTAAGCAAGATCAGTCTTCTTTTGTGCTTGTATGATAGACCAAAAATCTTCCTTACATCTATGTAGTACTGGTTAGACACAAAGTTTCCAAATATGTGCACTAGAAAACAGACAGCTTCTTCTACAAATGGTGCCAAGAAAACTATATCCTCATGTAACATACTGAAAGTTTTCTTTCCCTCATCTTTCCCATTGTACAAAAGTAAATTTATCATTTGTAGGTGTATTTTTTAAAGCTATTTTTGTTTTGGATTCCTTAAAGCTCTTTCTCCCTATCCTCCCCAATCCCTTCCAATACTCTAACACTAGGTAGGAGAGAAAGGTTAGTGGAAAAGGAGGGTGTAGTTTTTCTTAGCCACTTCCTCCTGTTTAGAGTCTTCCTTCCTCGGGGGACGTTCAATCTCCATTTTAGGATCTCCTCACATTGCATGAGCATCAACAAGTAGTAGCAGGGGTGGGGGTAGGGGTAGGGAACCAATATCCTTCTTCCTTCTTGGAGACCCCAGTCTCTCTCTGGGTCTGGGATTTATCCTAACTGGAAAAGGCCATACCCCCACATGAGGCAGTTCACAGTTGACAAAGATCATGCAACCCCTCTTGAGGCAATTATCAGTTGTGACAAACTAGAGCACCCCTCAAATCCCACACCTGGGATTAAAACAAAAACATGCTTACATGAACCAAAACTTCCACAACAATCATTGAACAAAGACCTAAATATAAAACCTCAAGTTCTGAGGCTATTAAAAGAAGAGATAGGAGAAAATTTTAAGATTTTGGTGTAAAATAGTTTTCTAGATAGATCTCAAAAAATAGAACAAAACCCAAACATTAACAAATGGAATGATACAGAGCTAAAAGGGCTCAGAGCAAAGGAAATGATCAACAGAGTAAAACAACAACTTTCAGAATGGGAGAGATGTCTCTAGGCTACACACTGGAATGATTAATTCCTAGAATACATAAAAATATAAAAGACCTTGATGATCCTAACCCAAATAATCCAACTTAAAAATGGGCAAATGATCTAAATGGACATTTCTCAAAAGTAAAATTCAAAATGGCCAATAAATATACAAAAATGTTCAACATCATTAACAATCTAGAAAATGTGAATCAAATTTACACTGAAATACCATTTCATCCTATTTAAATGGTTATGATTAAGAGATGTGAATAAAAGTGAATTCTCATATACTGTTTGTGGGAGTGAAACTTAGTATACCCATTATGAAGACAACCAAATGTAAAGCTAGCATATGATCTTGGGCATGCTTAATGAAATGAAGTCAATGTACAAAAGACACCCCAGTATATCCATGCTTACTTGCTTACTATTCATAATATGTGTCAGCCTGGGTACCCATCAACAAATGAATGCATAGAGAAAATATAGGGTATCTAAACTATAGACTGGTATCATTCATCCATGAAGAATAAAATCATGTCACTTACAGCAAAACGAATGAACTTGCAGGACAGCTCCCTAAGTAAAAGTATGTAAAAGATGAAAATAAATATCACATATTATCTCTCAAATATGAAAAAACAAACAGTTGATCTGTAATCAGGAAGGAAAGATGTCAGGGATTAAGGATATTCTGATTTGCTTCTGTCACCATGATAGACATCATATCCAAAATCAACTTGTTGAGGGAAGTCAGGGCAGGAACTCAAGGCAGGAATTGAAGCAAAGGCCATGAAGAAATAAACTATTGGCTTGTTCTCCATGGCCTTCACAGCTACCTTCTTTATATCAACCAGGATCACATGACCTGGGATGGCACTGCTTACAATAAATGTCCCACTGACACACCCACAGGACAAACTGATGGAGGCAAAATTGAGGTCTTCTCTTCTTATGTATGTCAAGGACAGGAAAAGAAAGGACGAAGGTGGTCAAATAGAACTGTATTTAGTTATGCAAAGATAACAATGAAGTCTATTAACATGCAACATTGATGTGTAGTAGTATAAAAATACATATTAAATAATGGTAAGCTCAAATATTCAAACAAGGAAAAATCATGTGGTGATTGAATTTCTGCTGATTAATTAGTATATATACCACCACCACATGGAATTATTATTTTAAGAATCTTGTGTTTATATATAAACTTCAATTTATCTTTTCAGTATTGATCAGGTTGGACATTGTTAATTTATTTCATATGTTTAATAGTTTTCTCCTAGGATATTCATGCTTACTCTGAGTTCCAGTCTTTTTCCACATCTGTATATTCCTATAGCAACACCACAGTGTTTTAAAAAGTTTCTTTGATATGTTTTTTTTCTGTAAGCAAATTTATTCCATTTAACTTATTTTTAAAAAATACTTTTTGGCTTTCTCATTTTAAAAACTTCCAGATGAATGTTAAAATTCTTTCTCAACTTTCAAAAATCCTGTAGGGATTTCAGTCTGAATAACAGTAACCTTACATCTGAGTTTAGGAAAATTTGACATGTTTATTATGTTTAGTCTTCCTATCCAGGAACATGTTATTCTTCCACATAAATTTACATAAATCTTATCTCTTCCAGCACAGTTTTGCAACTCCGTGCAGCTCATTTTTATTGTTTGATTTTGAGTGTTTTATATATTATGTTGTCGTTGAAAGTAGATCTTTTGTTTTCTCATGTATTTGCCAACTAAATGGTTGTTAACATATAAGATTTTTATTTTTGCATTTGCCACTATACTAAAAAACTTTGTCATTAATTCTAAGATTTTTATGTTTGATCTTTTATGATTTTTATGTGAATATTTCTTACTGCATTTACTGTAATATTTAAAAATAATACTAAACTAACATACTGATAGATCATGCATTTTGATTTCTAATTATAGTACTGCTAGTATAACATCATTAAAGATGACATTGGCTATTTTTTTTATCAGAATTTCACCTTTTTTTTGTTTTTTTTGAGACAGGGCTTCTCTGTGTAGACTTGGCTGTCCTGGACTCATATTGTAGGCCAGGCTGACCTCAAACTCACCGAGAGCCACCTGCCTCTGTTTCCTAAGTGCTGGGATTAAAGGTGTGTGCCACCACACCTGACCTGAATGTCATGACTTTGAGGATATATGCTTTCATAATGAGCATTTTAAAATACATGTACTAGAGCTGGAGAGATTGTTCTGCAGTTAAGAACAAGACAGGAAAAATACTTACTTCAAACTAGATGAATGCAGATGGCCAAGTCACTATGAATGTAACATGTATAGAACTCATTATTCTCATGATTGTCACAAGGTTCTCCCTGCTGTATGTAGTTTGTTTTATATACATGTGTAATAAAATAAAAGTATTTTTAAAAAAAGAAAAGAAAATATCTTTCAATTGTCTCATAACCTATACATTTTCTGATGACTTGAGACATAATCTGTGTATTGCTCTTGTCCCATTGCAATGTTTCCTTTTCTCTCATGTCTTTTATGACAGTCTTTTTATTTCAGATTTAGGATGTTTATTATCTATGATGTATATAGATTTTGTTGAGATATAAATTTTCATGTTCACTGAAATAAAAAAAAAAGAACATCTGTTTTTTCTTGCAGAGGACACAGGTTTGGTTACCAGCACCCACATGGTGGTCCACAACCGTGCCCTAAGGATCCAGCAAGACTGATTCATTCTTTTGACCTCCATATGTCCAGGCCCTTATGCTATGTACATACTTTCATAGAAACAAACTACTGATACACACAAAACAAAATATGAAATTTGTGGGGATTTTGTTGTTGTTGTTGTTGTTTTTGGTTTTGCAAGATAAGGTTTCTCTGTGTAGCCCTGGCTGTCCTGGAACTCACTCTGTACACCAGGTTGGCTGAGAACTCACAGAGGTCCATATACCTCTGCCTCCTGAGTGCTGGGATTAAAGGCATGTATATCAATGCCTGGCAAGTTTGTTTGATTTTTTTAATAAAAGCATATGCTTTATGTTGTTAATTAAAAATGTCTGTTGAAACTCAATAAATTCTTCTTGTGAAAATTTGGTGTAGTTTCGTAATACAAATTTCATTTGGTCATATCTTCATGTTAATAATATCTTTTTTGTGATTTGCCTTGATATTTTATTTTGGAATACTATTCTCATTTTACACATACTCATTTTTAACTCACACTGTATTTAGCAAGATTTTCCAGCAAAAATTCTCCATAGTAGAAACATCTTATTAGGAAAATGTTGTTATAAAAGGTAATAGCCAGAAATGGTAATAACATAGACGTCCCTCAAGAGAAGAACGGATAAAGAAACTGTGGTACATTTACACAATGGAATATTACTCAGCTATTAAAAACAAGGAAATTTTGAAATTTTCAGGCAAATGGATTGAACTATAAATGATCATCCTGAGGTAACCCAGACCCAGAAAGACTCACATGGTATATACTCACTTAAAAGCAGATTTTAGCCATATAGGATAGGAAAAATACACTACACTTCACAGACCCAAAGAAGATAAGTAACAAGGAGGCCCCAAGGGAAGATGCTTAAATCTCTCTCAGAAGGGGAAATAGAATAGACAACAGAAGAAGTTGAAAATAAGGAACAAGGTAGGAAAGGAAGCACAGAGAGAAATGAGGGTGGCGATCAGACCTGGAAAAAGTGGGGTCAGGAGGACAGAAGATGGTAGAGAAACTGTGGGCAGGGGCATTTTTTTTAACAAGCTGAAGACCTATGACAAGGTAGTCTTCTGTGAGGATGTGAGGAGGGGTTCTAGCTGAGACTTCTAGTAGCAGAGGTCAGGGAGACTGAAGAGGACACTGTCTCACTTAGATAGGACTCCTTGTAAAGGGATGGGAACACCAACCCACCCACAAAATCTACAATCCAAAATGTACCCTGCCTCAAGATTTTCAGGGAGAGAGCAAAGATTGAGGGACTGTCCAACCAATGCCTGGCCTAACCTAAGAGAGAGACATGGGAAAGAGCCAACTCCTGACACTATTAATAATACTATGCTATGCTCACAGACAGAGGCCTAGCACAGCTGTCCTCTGAGAGGCTCTACCCAGCAGCAGATCAAAACAAATGCTGAGACTCATAGTCAAACATGGGGCAAAGCATAAGGAGTCATGTGGAAAAGTTCAAGGAAGGATAAAAGAAACTGGAGGGTTCAGGAGCTCCACAAGAACACCAACAGATCCAACTAACTGGAGCCTAGAGGGGGTTGCAGAAAATGAAGCCCCAACCAAATACCATGAATAGACTGGACTTAGGCCTCCTACACAAATATAGCAGATGGGCAGCTCAGGCTTCATCTCGGTCCCCTAGTAAGGTGAGCGGCAACTGTTTCTGACATAGACCTGGTTGCCTGAGGGGCTGCCTTGCCAGGTCCCAGGGGAAAAGGATGTACTCAGTCCTGATAGGACTTGATGTGCTGTGGTGAGTGGCTAAAGAGGGGTTCTCCTCTTCTGATAAGTAAAGGAGGGGGATAGGGGGAAGAGGGAGAGAAGTTGGGACCAGGAGGAGAGGGGAGGGTGGGCTACAGTCAGATGTAAAATGAATAAATATATTAATTAATTAATTAAACCTATTAGAAACCATTGTTATTAAATTTAATCTGATATTTCTTGAAATTACCAGATACATATATAATTCTTCAAGAGCATAAAAGCACCATAATTAATGTCAGTTGTATTTTTTCTTTAGAACGCTAGTAGTGGGATGATTTTTTATTTTATTTAATGCCGTAAGCATATCATATTGCATAGTACTTGAACAAAATAGAAATGCATTAAATGCTCATTGAGAAAATGTGGAATACTGAATCTACTAGACTATTTTGGAGTATGTAAATGCTTTTCAATTTGTGTCACATTTAGCTCTATAAAGGTATTTTAGGCCAATACACAGACAAGTAAAATGAAATAGTTTTTTACATTTACAATTAAGGTAGAACATATACCTTATTCTCTCAGTAAACACAACAAACGCAATTTCTTTCTCAAGTACCTTAGTATGGTCCAGACCAAAAGGTCACCAAAAATGAAATTTAAATGTCATTCAAAGTAACACAAAATGACATAGAATGAAACATTAGTTATAATAGGTATCCTATTGAGGTTATATAAACTTTTACTTTAATCATATAGTAAACCATTTTGTAACATCAAGAACAAGATGAAAATACAGAGTCATGAAATTTGTGTTGTGTGACTTTTTCACAACATACATACTCTTCATCCATTTTTAAAAGAAAAAAAGAACATGATCTAATAATTTTTCCTCATATATGACCAATTTTAATTTCACATTTTGTTTTATTTATGTGCATATGTGCATGCCTGTGTGAGTTTATTTGCCCCAGGAGCATGCAGGTGCCATGGAGGCCAGAAAAGAATACTCAGTACCCTGAAACTAGAGTTAAGGGTGGTTTTAAGTTGCATGATTAAAGATGCTGGATCTTTCTTGCCCCATATGACTAATTTTAAGTATCTCCAACACACAATGCTATTGTAATTTATATGCAGTGATTTATGATTGTGTTGTTGTAGATTGGAGATCTGTAGTATGTTTTACTACTGCTCCATGTATTTACTTGAATGAATAATGTCATGCAACTCCAACTATTAAATATTCCACAGTTAAAATTATTAGAGCAACACAAAAGAATGTATTAATTAACTACATCTGCAATGTTCCCTGTTGATGAAATGTGAGATAAAAGAATATATGATCAGAAAGAAAACTGACATAGAAGTTTCTTAGTTCATTTTTATTTTAATTGAGATCAGTTTCTAAACAAAAAAGAAAGGAATATGTTTCTGTGTAGACTGTCAGAATTTAGTTTTTTAGGATACACTTGGCATGCTCTGCTTTTCTCTCGGTCAGCATAAAGTTATGTCCGTTAATAGAAACATGTCAAAATACAGTCAATTCAGTCAATCCTACTGCATGGCCATGAGCAGTCATGATCTATCCTGGTTCTAGGAGACTGAAATAGGGAAAGAAGAACTAATTTTGACAATTTTCATTAAGTTGTGATTGAAGAGATAAATTGGTGATATTCTGAAATAATTAAGACAGTTTAGTGCTTCTTTTCCTTAATGCACCAATGTCAATAGAATGTTTCACCAATGGGTGACCTCATTTTTTGGTCCATTAGCACAAGATTAGGTAGTGTATGAGAGAAAACTTACATCATCTCATATAAAAGGTGTTACAGTTTGATGGATAGCCTAATGACAATTCTTTATTCTCCCATCTTTAGCAACATAATTATAAATTTTATCTAGTTGTACTGGTCACTCATTTCTTAGCTTCATTTGCAGCAAGCTTCAGCTACATACATACATTCTGATTAATGCAACAAAAGTGGGTCCATCACAATTTGGGGAAAATATTCATACAACATAGCGATTATGTCATTCTTCTGTTTTCAAGTGAGAGCAATTAAGCAGCCATCTTAGATCATGATGTAGAAGATGTATTCAGGCAATGGCAAGGTAACTAGCTATTCTGGGTCCCAGATGGATTTTTAAGTCTCTCCTCCTTGTGTCAGATTTTCTGTCTCCTAATCAATTAAGATTATCTATTGAAACTGTTGTATCTTAGACTTTGGAGTATAACTCAGTAGAGTGTTTGCTTGGTGTGCATGAGATCTTGGCTACAATTCCCTCTATTACATAAACTGGTCATGGTGGCACATATTCATAATTTTAGCACTCAGGGGATGAAGAGAGGAGGATAAAAAGTTCAAGGTAATCCATAGCTTTGTAACAAGTTTGAGGTCAACATGAAATATTTATGTCCTTGTCTCAGTAATATTCTTTTTCCATATAAATGATCTTGACTACAGCTAAATCTAACCCTAAATGAAAGAGAAACAATTTTCAAAGAGACCATGATGATGTTACTCCTAAATATTTAGCATATGAGGACAGGATAAAATATCCAAGGTCTTTTTATCTATTTTAATACATGTAAAGCTCAAAAGAATACAAAAAGAAGACAATGATACCACCATAGATTAGCATTTTCTTTTTTTTGGGGGGGGGAGTGGGGCGAGTTCGAGACAGGGTCTCTCTGTGTAGCCTTGGCTGTCCTGGACTCGCTTTGTAGACCAGGCTGGCCTTGAACTCACAGTGATCTGCCTGCCTCTGCCTCCCGAGTGCTGGGATTAAAGACTCATTCGACAATTGGGCAGCACCAGTGCCAGGGCTAGGATCCTGTGCAGCATAAAAAAGAGAAGGCTAGCTGAGTACCAGCATTCATCACCTCCTGTTTCCAGATCACAATGCATTGTGACCAGCCTCTTCGAGCTTCTGCTGCCTTAGCTTGTCTATGACAAGGAACTGTACCTTGAACATTGAGCCCAAATAAATCACAAGTTGTTCTGAACAGCAGAAAAGTAACTAAGACACATATAAAATGCATAAAAGATATTTCTCCACTCTATTGCTACCTGACCTACCTGGTGGCCTACAATGTATTTGGTAAAGGCATTGATCTATGACTTTTCTCTTGTTCTGTGGGAAAAACAATTTCCACAGGGAAACATCATTCTGGGCCATGCTTACTCGTATATGGCTCAGAATAAACTATCTCTTATTATCTTTGGAAAAAAGTTGTGTTTTGCATTGAGAATTTTGGAGCCCAATATTTTTTAAAATATTTCATTAATTTATTCATATTACATCTCAATGTTTATCCCATCCCTTGTATCCTCCCATCCCTCCCTCCCTCCCATTTTCCCCTTATTCCCCTCCCCTATGACTGTTCCTGAGAGGGATTACCTCCCCCTGTATATGCTCATAGGGTATCAAGTCTCTTCTTGGTAGCCTGCTATCCTTCCTCTGAGTGCCATCGGGCCTCCCCATCAAGGGGACATGGTCAAATATGGAGCACCAGAGTTCATGTGAAAGTCAGTCCCCACTCTCCACTCAACTGTGGAGAATCTCCTATCTACTGGCTAGATCTAGGTAGGGGTTCAAAGTTTACTGCACGTATTGTCCTTGGCTGGTGCCATACTTTGCGCAGGACCCCTGGGCCCAGATCTGCCCATCACAATGTTCTTCTTGTAGGTTTCTAGGACCCTCTGGAGCCTTCTATTTCCCCATTCTCTCTTGCTTCTCTCAACTAGAGTTAAATTATTTCTTTTGAGCACTAAGCTAGAAGTCATAGGCAATAAACCAGAAGATGATTAATAGGAATTATACTTTAATTGAAATTTTATAGCATCTAAAAATAATAGAATTGTTAACTTATAAAAACTTAGAGTTTTGAAGACCAAAATTTTTATAAAGATGTTCAAAATAGAAAACCAATTAAAATTTTAGATGCTGCATCAAAACTAAAGATAAATAGTATATCTAAACTCCATGCTCCCATCTATTCTCCGTGCTTGTGTTCTCCACAAGAACAATTTGAGTTTCCTCCTCCATCACCATCCCCTTCTCTCTTCTCTCTAACATTCACCAAAGGAAAAGTTTAATATAAAGGGGAAATAGTCCCCTCAGTCATAGACCTAGGGGAGGGGAATAGGGTGAAAGCAGGAGGGAAGGAGGAACGGGAGGATACAAGTGATGGGATAACAATTGAGATGTAATCTAAATAAATTAATAAAATAACATTTAAAAATAAAGAGGAAATATTATTATGAACTTATTTAAGATAAAACCTAAAGGGACAGGAGACTCTTAAATTAGCTATGTTCTTTAAACAAAAGATTAGCTAGAAACTTTACTTATGGGGTTTCCTGATATATCCCATTTTGAAAACGAAATGGGAACTTTTTTCTGACTTATGAGCAATGCTTTGCTGACTTATATAAATGACTACAGCTATTGGCTTCAGGAAACAAAGCCTATGAGTGTCCCCATTTAGGAAGTTGGAGAAAGACCCCAGGCACGTTAAGAAAACAGGAGTTAAAGGTAAAACTTCCTACAAAACATTAAGATAAGATTCTTACTCTACACACTGTTGCCAGAAATATTCCAAGAAGCTATTCATAAGACTAGAAAGTCAGTGTAAGATAAGGCTGAGAGAAATTATAACTGACTTCCATATGCCTGTTGATTATTTTATGTGCATGGGTCTTTGCACTCAGCCTAGCCATCTCTCTAGCCCCTAGTTCAGCAAGGCCAATGTGTCCTGCTACCAAGCATCATAGCCTGAGCTCAATCCATGAACATAGAATATATCTCCAGGGTGTGGGAGTGTGTAAGTGGTACAGATGTATCCCTTCTGCATCTCCTCTACCTTGTTCTCTCCTAATACCCACAATATCAGAATAATGCTTTAATTATTTTTTTGTTTTGTTTTTCGAGACAGGGTCTCTCTGTGTTGCATTGGCTATCCTGGACTCACTTTGTAGACCAGGCTGGACTCGAACTCTCAGCGATCCACCTGCCTCTGCCTCCCAAGTGCTGGGATTAAAGGCATGCACCACCACGCAGCACTCAGGAGGCAGAGGCAGGCGGATCGCTGTGAGTTCGAAGCCAGCCTGGTCTACAAAGTAAGTCCAGGACAGCCAAGGCTACACAGAGAAACCCTGTCTCAAAAAACAAAAAAAAAAAGAAAGCTTTAATTATTTTTTAAAGATTTATTTAACATGTATGAGAGTTTATCTACTTGTATGTATGTGCACCAACTGGGTACCTGGAAACTGTGAGATCCTCTGGAATTAAAATTGAATATAGTTGTGAGCCACCATGTGGGTGTTGAGAACTGAACCTGTGTCCCATGCAAAGAGTACCCAGTACTCCTCACCACTGAGCTATCATTCCAATTCTTGGGAATTTCATACATGCATACAGTGAAACATAATCTAACCCCAATTCTCCCTCCAACTCCCTAGGCTCCTCCAACACAGTTCCCTCCCAATTCCATCCCCTCTCTTTATAATCCATTAAGTGCAATTAGTGATGCTCATATGTGTATGGGAGTATGGACGCCTACTAGAGCATGAGAAAACTATCGGTGGCCATGTTTTTGTTTGTTTGTTTTTTGTTTTAAGAATGATTCACCCACCCTTACCAGCTTCAACTGCCAACAGCTCCTCCCTCATAGCAGTTTGAACTGCCAACAGCTCCTCCCTCAAAGCAGTTGGAACTGCCAACAGTTCCTCCCTCAAAGCAGTTGGAACTGCCAACAGCTGTTCAATATGGAATAGGGCCCAGGGATCTCCTCCCCAGTGGCAGTTTCAACTGCCAACAGCAACTTGGTAAAGAATAGGGCCCAGAGAGCTCCTCCCCTATGGCAGCTTCTCCTTCTCTAACTGTGCTGGATATTTGACTAGATTGATCTTGTTCATAGGTCTTATGAGTTCATGAGTACAACACCCATGTCATGTGCAGCAATTTACAGTTGATAGCAATCCTTCCCAGCTTCTAGGTCTTACATTCTTTATTTCTTCTTTTCCATTGTGCACCCTGAGCCTTGGTTGGGGGTGGGGAGAATGAAGAGGATGTCACATTAGAGCTAAGCATTTAATCTCTTATTCTCCACATTTTAAATGGCTATGCCTTTCAGCACTGACTGCTGCCAATTGCAAAAAGAAACTTCTCTGGCCAATACTGAGAGCAGATCTATGGATATGAATATGTAGAAAACATGACCATTTCACAAAATATAAATAGCAGTTTCTATAATAGAAGCTATGAATTTCCCAGTTGTGAGCTTTTGACAAGGATTACAGTACTAAGCAAAATAAAACTATTAAAAAAAAAACAGAAAAAATAACAACAAAACCCTCCTGTATTACAGGCTTCAGATTCTAACAGAATTTAGTTACCCAATAATAGTCATATGTTGTAGTACATGGGTAAAACCATTGCTGTCTTTTCTCCCCTAGAAGCCTGCATAGCTCTTTCTGGCACTATAAAAATGAGACAGCAGGGAGGAAGCCAAACACACTCTTTCTGAGATGTTTTAAACTATTATTTTATTTATGTGTACCTGCTTCTTTGTCTGTGTAGCACTTTCATGTTCACAGGGGCCAAAAGAGTCTATCCCATTCCCTGGTTATGGATAACGATGTAAATGCTGGGAATCAAACATGTGTCCTCTTGTAGATGACCAATAGTCTTAACTACTGAGCCATCTTGACAGCCCTCTGAGGTATTTTTTTAATTACTAAAATTCTTTGTAATAATTTTTTATGTTTTGTATGGTTCAGCCTGTGAAAATGATTTCACATTTGTTAAGCTTCCTGACATTGGCATACCATCTTCACATGAGAAAAAATGAGATCTTGACTAAATGCTTTCTTAAGGAATAGATACTTGAGAAAGCACACAGTCCATGGAGTTATCAAGTTGAACTCACATTGTTAGAAACCCAGAGCAGGATCACCAAAGTAGAACACTGAAATCCACCATTATTTCCTTTTGAGCATGAAAGATAATACTTAATTGTGGCTAGAAGGAGGGAAAGTCACTATCAGGCAAAGGCAAAAGGCAAATGTTTCAGCAAACTTGACAACACTTGAAGTTATCAAGCCTGAAAAGTAAAACAAACAAAAACAAAACAAAACAAAACACCAAAACAACAATAACAAAACCCAAAGCCACACACAGAGCCTAATAAATCTGTGGTATAGCACATGCTGTTGATCCCAGCACTTGGGAGGTAGAGACAGGCTAATTTTCTGTGGGTTCAAGGCCAGGCTGGTGTACAGAGTGAATTACAAGCTAAGCAGAGCTATATAGTCAGACCTATTGTCCAAAATAAAATGAAATAAAAGTAAATTAAAAGGAAAGACATTATCAGATTTTTTAAAAAGTCAGACTGTTTCATTACCATCAGACCTGTCCCACATGAAATATTATCACGAATCCTCTGACTTGAAAGCAAGTGCCACTAGATAGTAATTTACAACATGAAAACATAAACTACTTCTCTAAAAGTAGATAGATGAGCAAGTACAAAAAAAACCCCAAAAATTAAGTTCGTTCTTCTATTTGCTTAGTACCATAATATTTAAAAGACAGAAGCACAAATTAAATTTATGTTAGATATATATATAAGCATTTGTTTATGGCATCAGCAACATAACACGAGGTTAAAGGAGCACTAAGTTAATCAAGTTATTCATGTACTAAGATATAATGGAGTGGTTGCTTGCTGCTCATCCATGGGACCAGAGTTCAGTTCCTAGCAACCAGATTGGGCAGTTTACTACCACATAGAACTTCAAATCCAGCAAATCCAGTGTTCTCTTCTGGCCTCTGTGGACATACACACAGAGACATATATTAAAAAGAAAATAAGAATAAATTCTTGGAACTGGAAAGTCAGCTTGAGAGTTAGGAACATTGGATTCACTTATAGAAGAGGCCCTGGATCAGTTTTCAGAACCTACATGGTAAACTCACAATAGATTATAACTAGAGTTCAAGGGTCTCTGGCCCTTCTTCTTGATTCTTGGAGCACTAAGTATGTACATGGTATACAAGCATACATGCAAAACAAACACAAAATATTATGTAGTATACATACAATATATAAAATATTTTGAAATAGTCAAATTTTACTTTTATTTAATTTAATTTTTGATACTATGTCAATGTATATATACATATATATGATAAAAGTTTAAATCTTTTTAAATTAAAAATGCAATGGAAAAATGTCAGATTTTTATCTATTGATGAGTGGATAATATATGCCATGTAAGTTTATTCATCTATAATGAAAAATCATATTATGAAATGGATGAAACTGGAAGACGAAAGAAAAAGTCAATATACTGAGCAAAGTAACCCATGCTCCAAGAAGAATGTTATATTCTCTCATGTTGATCCCAGCTTTGACCCTTTGGTTCTGGTTGTTTAACATAGAGTACTTGTTAAAGCCAAAAAAACTAAAATTAGGAAAGAGTTACGAGGAGATTTCCTTAAGGAAAGGGATATTTGTAGAACATAAGTAAAGGGAAAGAAAAGAGATAGAAGAGTGTGGGCAGAGAGGTTTAAGCAGAAAGGAAGGTGGGAGGATTGAAAAGAAAAGTGTGTGCAAAGGTGGGGAGAACTAAGAAGGATAAAGGGTGTATAAAGAAGCCAAGAGGAAGCCTACTGTCTTGTAACCCAAATGTAAAAGAGGGACTGAAGATAGCTATGCAGCATGAGTAGATGGCAAAGCTCCTAGATAATACAGATTACTGAACATAGTTCCCAGTCCCCGATATCAAATACCTCCACAAGAGTGGTTCAAGGAAGCCACAGAAGCTCCCAAAACAATACAAGCTCTTGTCAATCCTCTTGGCTGCCCACCAGAACTAAAGGATAAGATCATATTATGGAAGCCATTAGCATATCATGATTGTAAGATACACGGAAAACAGGCTGGCACAGGGCTGGAAGCTTCCCAGTGCTGGCTGTCTTTCATTTCACCTGAGAGTGCTGAGTGGGCAACTGAGGGGGAAGAGACTCCAATGGTCTTGCTGAGCTGTGAACGCTTTGAACCAGAATTTCAACTTCCTGGGTCAGATATGCCCAGCTGCATGAGAGGCTTGACTGTGGTGGGTGTAGCCAACTGCCTTCTGATTGGCTTTCAGGCCTGCTCCATGGGGGAGTAAGGTGGCAGCACATGTCTGGTACTGTAAGCCCTGGTAATAATCCTGGCCTGGGCAGGTTTTAGGCCCAGGAAGGTAACTTATTATTGATGTTTAAGAAAATTGACAAAAACAGAAAACTGCCTTTTTTTAAAAAAAAATACTAATTCTTTCATATAATGCATCCCTACTGTAGCCTCCCCCTCCACTCTTACAAGTCCCCCCACCTCCTCTGTTCCCCAGATCCACTTCTTCTCCATTTCCCTTCAGAAAAGAGCAGGCCTCTCAAGGGTATCAAGTGAACATGGCATGACAAGGTACAATAAGACTAGGCACAAGGCCTCATATCAAGGCTGGATGAGGCAACCCAGTAAGAGGAAATATGTCCCAAAAGAAGACAAAAGAGACAGAGATAGCCCCTGATCCCACTGTTAAGAGTCCTACAAACACCTCAAGGTAAACAACCAAAGCATGTATGCAGAGAATCTAGTGCAGACCCATGCAGGCTCCATGATTGTTTCTTGAGTCTCTGTGAGACCTCATGAGCCCTACTTGGTTGACTTTGTGGCCCATGTCCTCCTGGTGTCCTCAACTCCTCTGGCTCCTACCTTAATCTACCTCTTCTGTGTGGATCCCCAGTCTCTACCTAATGTTTGGCTGTGGGTCTCTATCTGCTCTCATCAATTGTTGGAGGAAGCCTTTCTGGTGATGATTGGGCTAGGCACCAATCTAAGAGTATAGCAGAATATCATTAGTAATCATTTTATTCTTTTGGGGGCCAATTGTATTTGGGGTTTATCCTCAGTAGGACTTCTAGCTTCTGGTTCCTGGCTGTCCAGGCAGTGTCTAACATGAGTTCCCTCTCATGCCTTGGGCCTCAAGTCAGACCAATCACTGGTTGGCCACTCCCACAAGTTCTGAGTCATCATTGCCCCAACCAATACATCTTGCAGCCAGAACAGACTGTGGGTCAAAGGTTTTGTAGCTGGGTTGCTGTCCCAGTCCCACCAGAAAACTGCCTTCCAAAAACTGATCCCAGCTTTAATAAGAGAAGCTGGCCCATTCAAAGAACAGTGATGAGTGTGATGCCCATGAATGTAAGGATATAAAGAATAAGCAACAGTCATAAAGCTCAGCCCAAAACAAATATCTTTCTTATACCACACCCTCTAAGGTTCAGGAAACATGCAGAATATGGAAAGTTGGAACATAAGGTGAAGATCTGTGAAACATATTCTCTAGGTTTAGACAAGTACTGAAATTATAAATTGACAACTAAAGTGACCAGCAGTGGGAACACACAAGACTCACTCTATAAATAACAGGAAAAAGAAGGAGGGTTGTTCATAGCACCTTACTCTATACCTCTGAACTTTTGCCTATTGATAGTCATAGAAAGGAAAAACCACTGTCCTTAGATGTGTATGCACTGGTCAGTCCACCAAGCTCCAATAGCTAGCTTCAAACTCATAGTGGCACGGAGAACCCTAGTTAACCTTTTGTGCCATAAAACAAAATACAATCATCATAAACTTAAGAGTGTTATGACCATCTTCCAAAATAATCCTTGATCCTTAGGTTCAGAAGCTGTAGATGGATCAAAAATAGGACTGGGTTTCAGAGCTCTATGTTTTGATGTGTTATGATTTCCTGTAATTGTCTCCATCCAAAGAGACATTTCCTTGATGAGGAGCGAGGACTTCACTTGTATGTGTGTATAAGGACAAATGTTTAGAGTGTAGTTAGGGATTGTGCTGGTTTAGGAAAGTGTAAGTTGTAGATTCTTTACCAGGATCCCTGACATTAGTAGCCCTGGCTAGTTGGCTAAGATTCCAGTACCAGGCATGATTTCCCTCTTGAGCAGGTAGTCCAACTGTTGGTTATCACCAAGGGATGGATATCACTACTGCTCCCTTAGGGTTTTCTTGCCCTGCTGGTTGCTGTTCTTGTGGTTCATAGCTGGATGGGACTATTTGTTGTTTCACTCCTTTGGAAACTTGCCTGGTGACACTTCCTAATACAGTAAAAGCTAGTCTTCAGGGGGAAGCCTCTGGATCCTGTGTCTGAAGTATATGGTGTCTTCAGCAATAGTGATTTAGTGATTTACATTCCTTCTCCAATGGGCAACCAAGGGCAACACACCATGACTTTTAAGAGGACGGGGAAAAAACTCAGTGTAGTCTATGTGGTCATCATTGCTTTGATACAAAATTCAAAAACAGTGTTAAAAAAACATACACTCATATTTTCAAAAGATCTATATCCTTTACAAAATGTGTGTCAAAAGAGTATGAAATTTTGACCTTTACTCTGTCATATAAGGAAGCTTGGAAATTACCATTCCTTATTTATTTATTTATTCTTTTTTTTTTTTGAGTTAGGGTTTCTCTGTGTAGCCTTGGCTATCCCAGACTCACTTTGTAGACCAGGCTGGCCTTGACCTCACAGAGATCTGTGTTCCTTTGCCTAATGAGTGCTGGGATTAAAAACATATGCCACCATGCCTAGCTCCATTCCATATTTACATGGCTTTTAAAAATAAATAAAAATAAATCACTGGAATGCAATAGTTTTCCCCAGATCTACAAGAGAAGGAAGGCCACAGAACAAATTATCATCCCTTACATTTCAGAGACAATAGGTGAGTACAGAAAGATCACAACTTAGCAGTGTAGAAACACACAGGCAACAACTCACACAGGAAATACTTCCAGCCTAAGAAAATCTGAACTGAGAAATGCCTGGAGACTCTATATGAACATGACTGATAGCCAAGCTCTGGGGCAAGGGGACAGTCCTATGGAGAACTTAAAATTTTGATGAGTTGTTATCCCTGAAATGTCATCATGATCTGATCTGATAGAGAATCTTGCAGGAAAATGTTCTCAAAACAACATGGCACAAACATAAAAACAGGAAAATGAGCTAAGAGATTGTGAAGAAGAGCTTGGAAATGAATCTTTCCATGTGCGGCAAACTGATTTTCAAGACACACGCTAAAGGCCATTGCTGAGGAATTGGTTGTCTTTTCAAGGAATACTGTTGGGAAAACTGTATAGCCTCATGCGGCAGGCAGAAGAACTCACCTCTCACAATATATAAATATTAGCTCAGAATAGCTAGGATAGGGGTAAAATTATAAAACTCTAGAAGAAAATATATGGGAAAATGTGGTGACTTTGAATTTGGCAACAAGTCTTAGGATATGATACCAAAAGCGAGCCCACAAAGGAAAAATAAGGGGGATAAACTGAAGCTCACATTTACTTTAGGGCCTACAGTTTAAGCAGCATGTCAGTCGGACAACTTGAATCTGTGTCTTTGGGCCATGTTGACTTACATGTTGCTGATAATAAATAACTTCTTATTCTTTCTGGGGTGAGAGTTTTGTTTTGTGTGTAGTTTGGGTATCTTTTAGGGCCTCAAGGAAAATCCAGTTACATCAGAGGGGTGACCAACAATCCTAGGAACCATTTGTGTCAAACTCTTCTGGTTGCCTCCTAAAATGAATTCCAGCCAGCCCCAAACTCTCCCTTTGGTTTAGTCCCCAATCCATTGGTTTACGATGAACCAGTTGTTGGCTATCCCCTCATTGATTACAGGGCTCTTGTCTGAGCATTGGAATCACAGCATGTGTTAACTTTTTTTTTTTTTTGCTTTGTTTTGGTTTGTTTGTTTGTTTGTTTGGTCAATGTAGCATAGTAAAGTCATCAAGTAAAAGGAAACCTCAACTGAGAGACTGTCTCCATTAGATAGGACCCTAGGCAAGTTTATGGGAGATTTTCTTGATTATTGTATTATATTAATGTCATAACTCCATTGTGGTGGGTGCCCAGGCCTGGGTAGGTGGTCCTGGGAGGTATAAGAAAGGTAACTGAATGGGAATCCAGGGAGCAAGCCAGTAAGCATCATTCCTCTGACTTTTGCTTCAGTTCCTACCTACAGGACTTTCCTTCAGTTCTTGCCCTAATTTCTCTCAATGATGAATCAATGTATCTGAATGTCAGCTAATGAAACTCACTCCTCTCCAACTTGCTTGTGATTATAGTATTTTTATCACAGCAATAGAGAGCAAACTAAGACACAACATATGTTTGGAGCATTTGTAAAAGCCTTCTTGTTTGTACACACTAAAACTAACATGAAAAAAGTTCTTCCACACCTAAATTTCAGCTAATATTCACAGCCAGATACCTAACAATTTTATGTCTTCATTGTCTACCTGCAATGAATAATTTTGAACTTTAACACACCTTAAACTCAACATACCCAAGAATTAACTTATCACCAGCAAATCGCAGGCTTGCTCAATTCTCCTCACACAACTTAAGTAAACCACAAAGCTAGGATCTTCACTCTTCTCTGTATCCCATATAGAACAAACAGCTGGGAAGATATGAAGCACTCTGTTTTCATTTAATTCAGCATCTTAAATCCATTTCAATTAATATTTGATAAGTGTCTATTCCACGTTGAAGAGAGGCCACACCAGGTGTAATAAAATTTTGTACATGACCATATATTCTGAACATCAGAGCTCTCAGTACACATGTGCTTAACAAGCATTTATTGAACTAATAATAATACTGTAAGCTTTGCACTCATAGTCCGGAAACTATATAATATGAAAGAGGTTAAAGGTATAACTTCTCTTTATATATTCATGTACATGAGAGCTAAGTCGTTTCTCAAGAAAACTGGTGATTGTACTTTTATATGTACTTTGCAATTTCTGTAGTCATTGTCTTTAATTTGGGGTTTGGCATCATCATTCTCATTTAACTGAGTTTCTTCAACATCTCTAACTTGTCTAGTACAATGATTCCTCTATTTGTTACCTCCTATTATTAAAAATCCAATGCACTGCAATTATTTCTTAGGCATGCCAATGAGGGTAAGGGGATGGAAGAGTATAACTCAGCTACTATTCTCTGTGTATTAGACATCTGAATCTATTTTCATGTTTACAAAAACACCCAGAGCTCAGCATTCCTAGTGAACAGATTTGTGGTGAGGATTGTAGGTGGAAGCATTCTGATAATTGCTTTTTCAATTGAAAACTGAAGCCGGGCGTGGTGGCGCACACCTTTAATCCCAGCACTCGGGAGGCAGAGGCAGGTGGATCACTGTGAGTTCGAGGCCAGCCTGGTCTACAAAAAACATCCTAAAGAGGCCATGGACAGTGGAAAGGGTTCTCCTGAGCAGAACACTGAGTCTGTACTGTTGTTTGTGTGGGTTCCCACTTCACAGTGTTTCTGGGTTTGTGGGGGGTTTGTTGTTGTTGTTGGTGGTGGTATTGTTGTTAATTGTCTGTTTTCAACTCGCATTCCCTCTGTGATTCCTTTTGTTAGTTTTTCCTTTTGTTGAAAATAGAGTCTCTTCTCATAAAATATAGTTTGATTAAAGTTTTCCCTTCCTTTATTCCTCCCAGTCCTTTCCCATCTCCTCTTCCTTCTGGATCCACTTCCTTTCTGTCTCTTATTAGAAAAGAACAGGCTTCTAAGAGATAGCAACAAAGTATGACAAAATAAAATATAACAAGATGAAGCAAAGAAAAAAACCTAACTTACAAAAGTTGGACATGGCAACCCAACAGGAGGAAGAGTTCCAAGAGCAGGCTCAAGAGTCAGAGACCCACTTGTTCTTACAGTCAGGAGTCCCATAAAAATACTAAGGTAATAATATATAAATATATATATACATATATATTTATATATATCTATATGCACACATACACATATGTATATATATATGTATATGTGGGGTGTGTGTGTGTGTGTGTGTGTGTGTGTGTGTGTGTGTGTGTGTGTG
>OU015760.1:86014246-86042811 GCA_907169655.1 Acomys percivali
GTGTGTGTGTGTGTGTGTGTGTGTGTGTGTGTGTGTGTGTGTGTGTGACTTGATAGAGACCCCTGTAGGTCCTGTGTTTGCTGCTTCAGGCTCTGTGAGTTCATATGCACCTTGCTTAGTTGATTCAGATGGCCTGTTCTCCTGATGTTCTCCATTCCTTCTGACTTTTATACTGTTTCTGCCTCCTCTTCTGTGTGAAAACCCCAGTTCTGAGGAGAAGGATTTGATGGAGACCTCCCATTTAGACTCTCTCTCGGCATAATGTCTGGTAGTGGATCTCTGCATCTGTTCCCATCTGTTGTCAGAGGGAGCCTCCCTCATGATTACTGAAGAAGGTGCTGAGGATAGCAGTTTATTGATGCTTTATGTGGGACCAGTACTCTTTGTTTTTAAATACATTTTTAGAGGAGTATTCTTTTGTTGTACCCTAGGCCTCTGGGATAGCTAGTCTCTGGTTTGGTTAACCAAGCTGTGTCAGGTTTCGTCTCATGCTGTGGACCTTAAACCATCAGGTGGCTACTCCCACAAATTTTGTTCCACCATTGTCCTAGCATATTTTGTAGGAAGGACAGATTGTAGGTGGAGGGTTTTGTGGCTGGGTTGGTATCCATGTTTTTCTTTTGGTATCTGGCAAAATATCATCCCAAGCCCAAGAGACTAGAATGAAGGGGTGAAGGCTCTATGTAGACACCCAAAACTACTTTTAAATTACATTTTACATTCATCTGAATGGCTACAAGCAATAGCACAAGTGATAGCTCATGCTGGTAAAGATGTGGCATATCACCCTGAGAGGTAACCCAGATCCACAAAGATGAATATGATATGTATTCGCTTATATGTCGATATTAGTTATTAAGCTACAGTTCAGAGAACCAGAGAGGGGTCAAAGAGAGATGCATTGACCTCCCTGGGAGGTGAAAATAGAATAGGTTGGATGAGCACACTGGGAGCAGGTGGGGATGGGAGCTGGGGTCAGGTGAGGCCCAGAGTTATGATCAGGCAAGGGAGTAGCTGGAGATAGAGTGCAGGGAGAGGTGGCTGGAATTGGAGGGCATTTGGTAGGTGGTGTGGAATAATTGTGTAGTGGAAACTCCTAAAATCTATGAAGGTGATCTGCCCTGCCTGACCCCCCTCGAGACAGCGTTTCTCTGTATAGCCTTGACTGTCCTAGACTTGCTTTGTAGACCAGGCTGGCCTCGAACTCACAGCGATCTGCCTGCCTCTGCCTCTCGAGTGTTGGGATTAAAGGCGTGCACCACCGTGCCCGGCTTACAAAGGTGATCTTTTTTTTTAAATTTAATTAATTTATTCATATCACATCTCAATGGTTATCCCATCCCTTGTATCCTCCCATCCTTCCCTCCCTCCCACTTTCACCCTATTTCCTTCCCCTATGACTGTGACCCAGGGTGACCTCCTCCCCCACTATATGGTCATAGGCTATCAAGTCTCATTTTGGCAGCCTGCTTCCCCTTCCTCTGTGTGCCCAGGCCTCCCCACCAAGGGGAGGTTGTCAAATATGGGGCACCAGAGTTCATGTCAGAGTCAGTCTCCGCTCTCCACACAACTGTGGAGAATGTCCTGTCCATTGGCTAGATCTGGGTAGGGTTTCGATGTTTACTGCATGTATTGTCCTTGGTTGGTACTGTAGCTTGAGCAGACCCCCCTGGGCCCCAATCTGCCTGTCATGATGTTCTTCTTGTAGGTTTCAAAGACCCTCTGGATACTTCTATTTCCCCATTCTCCCATGCTTCTCTCACCTAGAGTCCTAATAGGAGGTCCCCTCATCTATCCCAATCTGGTAAGTCTTAATGAGGACTCCTACTAAAGGGAGATAGGCAGTGTCAGGTAGCCATCAGACAAGCTTCCGAGCAGTGGGTTTGGCTTACATTCAGTTGAGTTGTTGACCAAGGTCACATGAAAATCCTCCAAACAACCCACACTAATGCTGAGACAATGGGTTGCTCTCTGGAAACTGACAGTGGGACCCCATTGCCTAGGTCAACAAACAAACAACACATTAAACCTGGAGTGTTCCCGTTGTGCTTTAAAAAACAAACAAACAAACAAACATTGCTCAAGTAAGCGATGGATGTCACAGCAAAGACAGACATCTTTAAGAAACAAAGGAAGAATGAAAGCTCTTTTTACATCACACATGTGATGGGTCTGTGTTCTTTTCAGCATCTTTCTGATGATATCTCAAGCTCCCTCACTCTTTCTTTCTCTCTATCCTATTGCCCTGGTCCTACACCCAGTCAGGCAGTGCCCAGGGCACACCTGGCTCCCTGCTGGCCAGGATGGTTCTGCCAGAGGACCCTGATTATGAGGTCTCATGTGCGTAGACAATGAGGAGCCGTGATGTCACCCGCAGTATATAAGGCAGGGCGGCAGACAGCTCATGCCAGTTATCACCGGGTGGTGTAGGGGAAAGCAGCTCTTTGGTCGCAGGCTCCGCAAGCTTTCCTATTAGATCCAGCTACTGCTCCTGCTTCCTCCTCCTAGTGCCTGCACTAGGCGGCAGGGAGCAACCATGAGCATCGTACTCATCCTCGTGGTTGGTGTTTTGATCGTATTCTTTGTGTCATTTTTGAAGTTACTTTATCAGGTAAGCTGCCTAAGTTTAGACTGCCCAAAGATTACACTGGCTGAATATGTGGATGGGCTTATGATTATAAGATCACAGAAACAGGAAAGAAACCAAGGGAAGAGCACCAAATGTGGCTGGCCCTCTCTACACTGCCCTGGCATTTGATGTCTCTCTGGTTTGTGCTTCCCAAGCTTTCATCAATGTATTCAATAGTTATGGGCAATTAGTAGATACATATAGGTCACTAATGATTTGATTGACTTTCCAGCGAACCTCTCACTAACCAAGAGAGAACAGGAGAGCTGAAAGTACCTGTTCCCACGAATCATAGGTTAAAAATGGACCCCTTTTCCAGTGTAGCGTCTCCCCTTGCACCTTACAACATCCTTCTGGGAACTGTATAGATATACATGAAGATTTCTTCTCTAAACTTGAGTGTCCTGGTGTTTAAAATCGTTAAGTGTTTTGACATAGGATTTGGGCCAGGGATGGAGGTACTACCATCCTTCCAAGGCACTAGCAAGGCACTTTGCCTTTGCAAGGTGAACTCCATACTTTCCATTGAATCTGTGCCTGTACCAAACACACTTGGGAATCAATATTTCCTTTCAACACATTTTTAATCTCTAGGTCTTACCCAGAAACCGTGGAGTATGCTCAAGAATGGCACATCTGGTTCACATCGTGATTTTAATTTTAGAGACATCTCAATACTGACTCTTGTAACTTACTAGAAGCATCCCATCAGCAATGAAAATGGGTTACTTTTTCCCTACATCATTGGGTAATTGTGTTCTCATTTTTCTTGATGGTGGCCATTCTGACTGGTATGAGATGGAACCTCAAAGTTGTTTTAACTTGCATTTCCCTAGTGGTTAGGGAAATGAACCACTTTTTAAAATATTTACTGGTCATTTGTGTTTTATCTTTAATTTTACTACCTCATTTGTGGATTCATGGGAGAGGTTAGCAGTTTAAAAGTTGTAGATCTTTGTAAAAATTAGTTATTAGTTCCCTCTTTGACATATAGCTGGCAAAGATTTTCTCCCATTCTGTAAGCTATTTGCTCCACTAATACTTTATTTTCTGTGCAAAAACATTTTAATTTCATGTAGTTCTGTTGTTACCACTTGGGATTCTTGTCTTATTGCAGTCTTGTTTCAGAAAGTTCCTGCATTTCAGAAAGTTCCTGCTTCCCCATATCTTGAAGTATATATTCCCTACCTTTTAACATGCACAAAAATCGGTTCAAAGTGGACCAAATATCTTACTTTAAAACCACAGTTTCATTTTAGGAATTAATCCCTCTTCTCTTGTTTTTCATATTGCTTTCTAAGGCATCCCATCCCATAGCCAAGTTCCTGTTTATTCTGTTTTGCTTTTCTTCTGCCGTAGTTTCATTAAGCTACTTAAGTGTGATTACCTTTACAGACAACTGCGTGAATGGCCACCATAATACCATTTATTTTATTTTATCTTCTATTTGTTAGCTTACAAACTGGGAATTTTGTATATACTCAGTTATTTCAGGTCTAAATGTGGATTTCCTAGTGTTTAAGGTTCCAAGTGCAGTGCTTTTACATAGAAGTCAAGGGCATGGGTGGAGGAGGCTACCGGACTTCCTGGAAATTTTATGTACAAATATTGCACTTTGGATAACAAAGCAAGTTCTGTGAGGTTTTCCCTCAGTCTATATATAAGCAAAACATGTTTGTGACTCAGTGACCCCCCTTCAAAACATTTCTAATCTCTAGCTCTTAGGGTGAAGCAGTTGGTTTTTAATAACTAAATTGGTATGAGATGGGATCCAGGAATTGCCAGGCTCTGATAAACCACAACAGCATAATTTCTTTTCCAGGTAATCATATATAAAAGATCATGTGGGCCATCTTTCCCAGTTGGAAGAAGAGAAATTTATTCAACCTGCAACCGCAATGAATACATCCCACTCAACAATTTCACCTACAGAGCTTTAACTAGTCACTCTCAAGTAACTCCCATCAGAAAGAACACTCTGCTTGGCGTGCACGTTTTGGATTATCAATATGGCAAAACAGAGAACTTTGTGTTCCTGAAGCGCTTATACAGACGTATAAGGATCAGTAGGAGACCCCGTGACACGGTTCCCGAATATTCTGACAGCGATAGTTAAGAACTGAAACTCAGATGGAATCTGATTGATTTTGGCTCTTGCCAAAGAAACATTAAAGGAGTGAAGATGTCAGATACAGACTCAGCACTTATTTCTTTGCTACATTTGGTTGTAAGAATCAATTACAACCAGGGGTGGTTATGGTGCACACCTTTAATCCCAGCACTTGGGAGGCAGAGGCAGGCAGATCTCTGTGAGTTCGAGGCCAGCCTGGTCTACAGAGTGAGTCCAGGACAGCCAAGGCTACACAGAGAAACTCGTCTTGAAAAAAAAAGAATCAATTACATGCATTGGCTAACACACACACACACACATAATTATTAAATATATAGCATATAATGTATATAATTAATAATATACACTTAATTATATATAATAAGGAAAAGATGTAGAAGCATGCAGTACAAGAAGGAAAGGCACTTCAAATGTTATAGCTTACAAAATAGCAATGATAACTTCATTTAAGTTTAATTTTTCATCTCATGGATTGTAGTCTATTATTGCATTTGTTTACAAGTTTCATTAAGAGAAAGAATTGCATGGACCTGTTGTTTATTATGCAGATGACTGCTTTCTATTATTATAAAATCTTTATAATGAAGAGATGTTATTTTCTACCTTGCAGTATATGTTTTCCATAAATTAAAATGGTGATTAAATCTATTTTTCAACTGGGCGTGGTGGCACAGGCCTGTAATCCCAGCACTTGGGAGGCAGAGGCAGGTGGATTGCTTTGAGTTCAAGGCCAGCCTGGTCTACAAAGTGAGTCCAGGACAGCCAAGGCTACACAGAGAAACCATGTTTCAAAAAAAAATCTATTTTTCACACTTGAAGGTGGTGATACAAGTTCTTCAACTACTACTTTTGGACAGCTTCTGAAAAACAATTATTGCCATTATATCCTCTGCCCAAATTTCTCTACAGATATAAAAAGTCCCCTCTAAAATTTGCATGCACATATTTAGTTGGTGAAAATTCTAAGCCTCAAAATATAATGGGAGAATGTGTTAATACAATTTGAATTACAATGAAGAAAACTTTTTCTAAGCCTAAACTTGTCATCTATCTCACATAATAGTCTATAAAATAAAGCATAACTATGATTTAATCTCTGTATTCTTGCTCACAGCATTGGATCTATCTACAAAGAAAGCCTTCAGAGTAGTAATACAAGTCTTAGCATTGAAATGAATTACTTGTAGGCCTATTGTTATGCCTTCATGCCACCTTCTTTCAGAATCATGTGTACTAATTAAAGAGACGCCTTAATAGGTTAGAAGGAGGAAATATGATTGTGAGAAATTTGTTCCTTCTTGGTACTGACTTGCCCAGTACAAAACAGCTAGCAGTATATAGTGTACTTCAGCATTATTTGTTTTTGAGTAACAGATCCCGTTGATGTTTCTATGAAAACAGTGAACTAGCCCCCCCCCCCAAAAATGCAAATCCAAACTTAGTGAAAATGATACAATGTCAATATTGTAATCTCCCAAAGCTCAGCATAACTCTTGAAATTTTCCTTATATATTCATGGTAAACTTTAATATTCTAAGCTGTGATATTTAAACCATATGTCAAAAATACATAATAAAGGACAAATCATCATTTTTGAGGAAACCAAGGTATAAAATTTTTATTAGTGACAATTAACAATTAACATCAATTAATGTATGAATGCTTTGTTACTCTTAGGCAAAAATGAAGCCATAAAAGACAAGTTTATTGCCATTCATCTTATAGATATATCATCAAAAAATGCCAGATTTAAATTCATCTAATCAATAAAAATTTTATAAACATTCTATTTGCAGTTAAGTGTAGAACTCATAGAATGTAATGAACTATTTGTTCTTTAATGCAATAAAAATTAAATGAGTTGTGCTTGTATTCCAAACACAACCTAAAGAAGAAAAAGATATTATGAAGGGTAAGTATCAAAAATTACAATATTTGATTTCTTAGAATTATCCCTTTGTGGCAACCTGTTCCTCATTTTTTGTCTCATTCATGCTAAACAAACAGTATAATACAAAGTTTACATAGAACACCTGAACCAAATGACATGTTTAGTCATATTAGGGTCATGGGTATTAAACAGCAACCCTCATATGATGTACAGTCCTTTTCCTACATATTTGTGACACTTCTTTTTTAAAAGAGATTTATTCATTTTTACTTTGTGTATGGGTGTTTTACTTGCATGTATATGCACCATGTGCATGCAGTGTCATAGAAGTCAGAAGAGGACATTGGATCTCCTCGAGTTGGAGTTACAGATGGTATAAGTCACCATGTGGATGCTGAGAATGAAACCAACATCTTCTGCAAAAGCCATTACTCCTAACTACTGAGAAATCTCTCCAGGCCCCATTTGTGACATTTATGAGTGAGGACTTTAATTGTGTACTACTCGCCCTTAATTATACTGAGTTATTATTTATCCCTTATATGAAAAAAGTACATATTAAGAATATAGAAACAGACCAGGTATGGTGGCATATGCCATTGGTCCCAGCAGAGGCACATGGATCACTGTGAGTTCAAGGCCAGCCTGGTTTACAAAGTGAGCCCAGGATAACCAGGGCTACACAAAGAATCCCTGTCTCAAAAAAAAAAAAAAAAAAAAAAGAATACAGAAACAAATACGTCTTAAAAATTACAAAGTACAAAGTATGACTACTCCCTAAGTAATCGTCTCACAGGAAACCTTCAGTATACTAAAAAAAATACGGTAATATTTACAAATGTCATTGTAAAATAGAACTGGGTATATGTACTAACAAATAGCTAATCCTAAAGGGAAACAAGTACATTGCTAAAAACTGGAAGATTCACATTTTTATATTTCATTCTTGATTAAGTAAAAAGAGTACTTACAACCCTGCACTGAGCATGACATCTACATTTCCCTGCTTGATTAGCATACAAATAAATTAAATTCCCCTACTCTATAAAATCACATTATCTTAACAATCGGATATTTTCTCAAGAGTGTCATCTCATTCTGGTTTGTCACTGCCACTAATAGTCGGGATTTCGTGGTCAGTCTCCCTTGCAGGTTCAGCCATGTCTTTGTATCTCTCCCCACGATGTTTTGCCAGGTATGGGCCCCAGTTAGAAGCTGGTCTACAGCAGCTTGCAATACGCTGAAAAGCAACAACAAAAATCTTGTTTTAGAACTTAAGTGCTATCATCCTGAAAAAATCAAATATCAAACTACACTTGTTGTTAAGTGCCTTGATAGCAACAATGACATAACAATCATAGAAAAATAGTGATAGCCTAAATTCTTACACCACCACCTAACAAGAAATTGTAATAAAAATGTTATTAATTGTTAATAAAATTATCCTAACTACTAAACGAAAAATAATAATTTCAGAATTAAAACATATGAATGGTGTCACTGAGTCAGTTTTCCTCTTGTGATCAGATGAAGGGCTAAATTATTTTGCACTGGAATATGTTTCAAAAATCAAGAAAACAGAGTTTCAGGTACTGAACCACTTATTTGGCTCTGTTCTTGGATAAGCACAGGAAAATTGACTCTCCTGAGCCTATCTTGTTGTTCTACTATGAAGATTTGATCCACTCTATCATTGTAGAAGAAAGATGATTCAAGGGCTACAAAGGATGCAAGATAATTTACCGAGATCATCCAATTAAGTACAATTTAATTACACTATTAGGATCCATATTATAACCATATGAAGATTAAAAAGTAGAGATTACATATAGAAGAAACAAATGAGTCATTTGTTTTTTGACACCAATAAGGATAACTGTACAAATTTCTATGTCCTGAAGAGCGTAATAGGGACTGAGGATACAATAATGAACTTCTACAAGGAATTTACAAGTAAAATACAAGTAGCTACACAAATTCATATATATACATATATGCGTATATGACAATAAGATATTGTCAAACATAATATTGGGTTTGGAAGTAGAGGAAAAGAAGTCATTTCATCCCATGTGTTCTCTTATCTCTTCTACGTAATTAATCTTAATTTTATCACAGGTGCTTATACAAAATTAGGGTTAAATGTGCTTACCTGAAAGATGTTTCCTTCAGCCTGAACTATTTTTATGATCGCCATAATTGGTATCCAAATGATGCAAAAAATAATCATACACCAGCCTAGAGCAACTCCCCAGTTAGGATATGAAATATCACCATACGTAGGTCTGTGAAATTTCACCAGTGACCAAACTAGAATGGCCTAAGTAAGTAAAACATCAAAAAGTTAAAGATTAAACTTCGTGTTATAGATGAATCATAATTTGAAATTTATCAAATAATAAAATGAAGCTGATATTAAGAAACTAAGATAAATGAGTAACAAGCCAGAAGATAATAATATGAAGTGAACCAAATTTCTATTTTAACTTTAAAGAAATTCTGAAAAATTTAAAGCACCCATTTATTAATAAAAGACCTATTTATTCAATGTGTATGTCACAATGCTTGATTATACATTATACTATAAAAAATAAGGTGTGTTTTACTGTCAAACCTCTATGGTTTTTTTCTTTTGTATTATTTCATGTGTGGTGTGTGGTTGTTTTTTCCTGCGAGTATTATTTCCTGTGCATCTTTTGTGAGCCTAGTGCCCATGGATACCAGAGGAAGACATCAGATGCCTTGGAATTCAAGTTCAGACAGTTGTAAGCTGCTATCTGGATGCTGAAAATAAACCTGGTTCCTTTGGAACAGCGCCCAGTGTGCGTAGACTCTGAGCCATATAGCAAGCCTAATTTTTTCTTTTCTTTTTGGAAATAGGTTCCACCTATTTCTTGGCTGGCCTGGATATAGACCTGGCTGGCCCCAAACTCAGAAGAAAATTTCTGCTTTACCACTTGAATTCTGGAATTAAAGGTGTCTGCCATTGTGCCTGTCTATTTCTGTTTTACAGATAATCAAACATATAAAAATTGACATTAGTTGAGTACCATATTGTGTTTTCATACATGAACATACCACATAATGTTTATGCCAGGCTACATATTCATTGCTTAAAACATTTACCTTTTATAGAAATTGCTTTCATAATCCCTCCTGTTATAATTTTTAAGTTATATAGCACATTATTGTCCATTGTTTCCCTTCTATGCAATTATAACACAGAATGTCTTCCTCCAATTGAACTGAAACTTATTATTTACTACTAATCAGCCCTGAATTCCATTAAATTCATGTCAAAATTGTAAAGAATTATTCATCATAAGGCTGAATATAGTTCAGTGTATACATGTGTTGCATTTTCTTATTTTTACTTTTGTCTGTTTCATATGTATATTCTCACTCTATAGCCCAGGTTTGCCTTGAACTTACTATAGCCCATACTGGATCTGAAATCATAGAATTTATTCTGCTTTAACTTCCTGAATGCTTGCACTGCCAATGTGAGCCACATTGCCTTGCCTTGCCTCATTTGTTTTATGTAGTCATCCATTGGCAGACACCTAAGCTAGTTCCACTTGTTGGCTATAGTAATAGTGCTGTAGCAAATGCTGGAGTACAGACATCTCTAAAACATATTGATTTCATCTTTTTTAAATATATTCAATCAATGGTGAAATTGTTGTACTCTTGCATACTATTTCTCAGAATGTGAATTAGTATAGTCACTCCAGAAGGCATTATAGAGCTTTCTTAAAACTAATGAAAAAAAATAGAATTACCTTCTCCAACACTCCTCTTGTGGGTATATATACAAGAAGGTTACACTGCTAGCATGGCTTCATTCTACGCTATAAACTAGCCAGCATATGTGTGAAAAATCCGGTGAGAATGTACAAGTGCACTTAGAGATGTTTTTGACCTTAACAACTGTTATTCGTTGCACAAGAAACTATTTTCTCCCCCACATAACTCAAATTTAAACACATAGTACTGGCACATGTTACCCAAAGCACAATTCCCTCCTAGGGTCTTCTTGAGAAAAAACAAATTTGATATAAGTTCAAGAAGTGTGGCAAAAACCTGAGCTCTGTCTGAAATCTCAGCATTCAAAGAACTGAGGCAGGGGGATCAAGGTCATGTATAGCTACATACCAATTTCAAGACAAGACTGAGATACAAAAGCCTCTCCCTCACAAAAGGTGATAAAATTCATTTCAATCAGCAATTCTCAAGCCATGAGTTGCAACCCTTCTGGTGGTCAAATGGCCCTTTCACAGGGCTTGCTTAAGTATCAGAAAGCACAATTGTTTTCACTACAAAGCATAACAGGAGTAAAATTAAAGTTATAAAATAGCAATGAAATTAATTTTATGGTTGGGGGTCACTACAACATGAGAAACTGTATTAAAGAGTTATAATAGTAGGAAAGTTGAAAACTACTTCTTTAAATGATTTTTAAATGTTTTAAATGTTTTTCAAAATGCACCAGAAGTAAGTAAGGCATTAAGGAGATGTTTTGGGAATGACTGTCTGATTTATACTATGTTTTTCCAAAAATAAAAGTATATTTTACTGCTTGACTGATACACACACACACACACACACACACACACACACACACACACACACACGGATGTGTAACCTATTGGAGCTAGCAAGGAAATTATCTAGAATAAAATCATACATGTATGCATACATATGTAGATTCATGTATTTGCTAACAAAAGTAATTTTTAAAAAGCTACCAATTGGCCGAGTGTGGTGGCGCACGCCTTTAATTCCAGCACTCAGGAGGCAAAGGCAGGCAGATCACTGAGTTCGAGGCCAGCTTGGTCTGCAAAGCAAGTCTAGGACAGCCAAGGATACGCAGAGAAACCCTGTCTCGAAAAAAACAAAAGAACAAAACAAAGCAAAAAAGCTACCAATCAAGCCTTATTTGCGGGGAGGAGGACCCTTTAACTCTGGCATTCAGGAGGGAGCAGCAGCAGGCAGATCCTTGAGAGTATGAGGTCTGGTCTACATAGCAAATGCCAGACCAGTCAGGGCTACATAGTAATAATACCCTGTCTCAAAAAATAAAAAAAGTAAAAAGTAAAAAAGTAAAAAAAAACCAAACATTAAAACCAACAAAAATAACCTGTTACCAACCGGTACTCAAGGAGTACTAGGGATAAGTTTTATTTCTTTAGCCTAATTTGACTCTCACCCAAAGAGAAATGGTCTGACAGAGGTACTCAATGCTGGAGAGATTCAGTTGTTGAACCTCCACCACGAGGGCCCCCAAAGGAGTCTACCTTCTACGAGTTTGAGCTTTATCGTTATTATTAATAAATCTGCAGCTTTTGGGGACCACTTGGGTAGCTGAGAGAAATCTCTGTTGCAAGCTTTTCCAGTCTCATGTAAGGTGGTGGATTAGATGTTGCCTCCACCACGGTGTTGTAACAAAACTAGTCACAACAGTAATGAATGTACTCTATGCCAGAGAGAGGGAGATTAGAATATTATCAGAAAATGTAAAAAGAGAAAGTGATTCCTATCACAAGGTGACTTTGTGGGTAAGGGAGCTTGCTATTAAGATTGATGACCTGAGTTCAATCCATGGAACCCACATGGGGAAAAGAGAGAACTGATTCTCACAAGTTGTCCTCTAGCCAAGAGCACTCCCTCCCTCCCTCCCCATTCTCTCTGTAGGTTAAGAAAATAAGTGAATACTTGGGAGGCAGAGGTAGATGAATCGCTGTGAGTTCGAAGCCAGCCTGGTCTACAAAGTGAGTCCGGGAAAGCCAAGGCTACACAGAGAGAAACCCTGTCTGGAAAAACAAACAAAAATAAAGTGATAGAACAGATGGAAACTGTAAAGAAGCGGTGGATGACATGGTGAAATGGAGTGATCCATGTATATCAACCCAGTGTAGGAAAGAGAAAAAAGAAACCAAATCTAAATGTCAGGCCACATAAGTGATGAAAATGTATGGCAGTCCCAGTCATATCACAAGCCAACAGTTCTCACAAGTCTTGGATCCATTTGTAGGATTTGATGAGACAGTGACACATTGTGTGTGATAGGTCAGCATGGGAGAAGAAATCTATTTTGTCACTCCCCAAGTCATGTACAGCTACCTCTGCCTCCTGAATGCTGGGATTAAAGGTGTGCATCACCATGCCCAGCTCTGAATATTATTTATTTGAGAAAAGGGTTATTTAAAGAAATCATCTGGCTGAATGGTGGTGGCACACGCCTTTAATCCCAGCACTTGGAAGGCAGAGACAGGAAAACCTCTGAGTTCAAAGCCACTCTGGTCAAAAGAGAGAGTGCCAGGACAACTAGGACTAAACAGAGATGTCTCAAAAACAAACAAAACAAACAACAAAAAAAACAACATAATGAAAAATAAAGACACCATGCGCAGCTGGGCATGGTGGTGCATGCCTTTAATCCCAGCACTCGAGAGGCAGAGGCAGGTGGATTGCTGTGAGTTTGAGGCCATCCTTGTCTACAAAGCAAGTCCAGGACAGCCAAGGCTACACAGAGAGACCCTGTCTTGAAAAACCAAAAACAACAACAACAAAAAGACACCATATTTTTCTGGTCAGGCTTTGCATTTTCTAGAAGAGAACTAAAGAAATGACTCATCATCTCTCTCAGACAATGAGTTAATTTATGATTTGCTTTTGTTTATCAAACTTGTATGGGCAATATTTAAACCCCATGGCTTCAAAAATAATATTGCAAAGGCATTTTAATACAGAGAGTATGAAGAAACCAGCAGGAAAAAAAAAACACAAACTAGAAAACACTCCCAAACTATTTACTTATTTTCCCTAATGGAAAATGGTCTCCAAGTTCCTCACTAACATTTAAAGGTATGCATTATATTATTAACACCAAATTTGATGCATATTGTTACTTACAGACAACAGAATGGGAGTGATGACAAACCAGCAAGCTTTCCACCAGATCCAGAATATCCATCTCTTTGCTCCAATCATCATTTCTATATCTTCAATGAATCTATTCCCTCCTGAAGAAAACAATTTGAGACTATGAGCTCTTTTATACCTTTTATAGGGATGGGGGTTGCCATCCAAATTACCTTTCTTCATTTAAACATTTACTAAACTACAACATTGAAGCATACACCTGAACTTCCATTTCATTCATATCATACTTTGCTCAATAGATTGTGTTTTACTATTATATGTGCAATTATAAGTAGGATGATTATATATAGGACTTATAAGCAAATCTGTAATCACCACTTACCATAAATCCAGATGATGCCTGCAATTTCCAAGATAGCTGCAATCAAAATCCCCCATCCAGCACAGAAATGATCTATCAGATGAACCCAGTAAATTCCAGCCTACAAGAAAACAAAACAAAAAACAAACACACTAGTTACTTACAATTATTTTTTAAGTATTTGTTTATTTTGTGAAGTATTTAAATAGAATATTTTAAAAATAATATATGAAAGGTAAATTTAAAGTGTAAAATCAAATGTGTGTTTAATTATCTAAAAAACCAAAAGGGCTTTTAAAAAATAGTATATTACAACATTAGCAAAATATAAGCATTTAAAACAGTTGATTATATGAATGGCATATTGTATCTATGAGCTCTGTAATAGCCACCAAGAAAATATGGCTTATAATCATTTTGTTACTTGAAAAAAAAATGTCAGTTTTGGGTCTCCTCCTCTGAAAAACAGGTACTAGCAAAGTTACAAAGGAGAAAATGGCTGAAATTTGGAAAACATAAATCCAAATAGAAATTCAACCTGTCATGAAACACCCCCTTTAACCTTAGTATATTTGTTTAGATTTTAAACTATATTCCAATTAATGTTTGTCTACAGAAGGTAAAAATCTATACTGTACCTGAGTCACACAGACGAGACCAAGGAGAAACAAAACCAAACAGCAACCCAAAGTTATAGGAACCCTCATACGTTTCATTGTTTGGGGAAATAAATCCTGAATTGTTGTCGTAATTGTTTCTAGAGGACACAATAGAGGGTTACAGTTCAACTGAGCAAGACAAATCAAATAATTCAATTTCTATTAGTCAAATTTACACAAATAAGTTGGGTGTAAACTGGGTATTGTTCTTTTCTAACAGTCAATAAGATCTTTTCTCTTAGTCCCTGGACTTAGTTCCTAGTAGACAGAGAAAGGAGAGAGACAAACAGAAAAAGAAGGGATTGCAGTTCAAGAAGAGGATAAGACAGGGAAGAGAGGAGAAAATAGAGGATGAGAGAAGGAAGAGAGACAAGGAAAGAGAAGGGCTGAGGAGAGAAGAAAAAGGAGGGAGGAATGAGGAATAGTGTTTACTAAACATGGACTTATCTAAAATCAGAAAAGTATATAAATGAAAAGATATATAATATATTTGATATTTTTGAATGTTTTGGAAAGCAACCAGAGGAACCTTGATTTTGTCCTATGAAGAATAAAGTTTTAAAAACTTGTATAAGACAATGATATAAAAATTATTTCAGATTTTCCAGTTGTATGCTATAGGGAAATTTCTTTTCTGTACATAGAATCACAGTGTATGTAATTTGTGTGTATGAGCATGCACACATGCATGTGCACATGCTCAGCCACAAATGGGGCATCTGTATCACACATATACAAGGTTTAGGGACCATGTGTACAGAAGAGGGGAAAATATTTTAAGAGCCCTAGAAGTCATGAAGGTCTGGAGCAAATGGTTGTCTTCTGGTCATGAAAGAATCTACACACTCTTAAAAGTCACATCAGCTGTGGTTGCCTCCACAAAATCAACATTCCAGCAGGGAGTCAGAAGGGGCCATGTGTTCCTACCATTAACTGAAAAGTTAGTGACAGTTGATGGCTTCTAGAGGAGTCAGTTTTCTGTAAAGGTGTGGAGGTTGGTCCATGCTGTGGCGCATGACCTCAAACCCACTATGTATATGGGCAGGACAAGTTGAACTCCATTGCTTATTAAACAAAAGAAAAAATATGGAGGTAATATAGAGGTAAGATGGGAGGAGGCAGGTTGAATGTGATCTAAATACATAAAATGAAATTTCCAAAGAATTAATAAAAATATAATATTTTCAAACTTATTTCAATTTTTCAAGTTGTCTACTGTTAGGAAATTCCTTTTGCATACACAAACCCATACATAAGGAGAACATTCACTGTGTGAAATTTATGTTTCTGTGTGTGAGTATATGAAAGCACATGTGTAGGGGTCATGTGCACATGTGTGTTCCATGTATGTGGGCAGAAGGCAATCTCATTCCTCAAGTGTTTCCCACACCATTTTTTCTGAGACACAGATTCTTAGTGAACCTGGAGCTCACAGATTGACTCTACTGAATAACCAGTGAGCTCCCGAGGGCTAGGCTTTCCGCAGTGTGCCATTTTCTCAAAAATGTATAAGGATACTGGAGATCAAAGCATGGTCATGAAGAGAGCTCAGCAATTACTTTCCCAACTAAGACCACTTCTCCAGCTGCAGTGTGTAGAATTTTTAAAAGAGGAATTAAAATACCCATAAATAGGGTGATATATTATCAATTAGCTAGATTTATGTGTCTTGTTAAAGTAGCATATATACCATGAAACTTCATGTTTAGATGAAATAAAATTATGCTACCTATAGATATGTGATATATATATATATATTTGTATATCACATGTATGTGCACACATATACACATGGACAAAATAGGACACTATGGTGACAATTGCCTCTACCAAAAAAAGAGAATTATGTTACTGTTTTTTTTTTTAAAAAAATCTTAAGCAAGAACCAAGTTTTCAGGGTGAAATGAGATTTTTCAAGGAACTGTCCCTAGGTACAAGGGGCAGGGAAGAGAAAGTGGTGGCTATCTTGACATTGTTTGGTTTAGTGTACATTTAATTGAGAAACAAATACAAAAATCTGAGTAAAGTAGCCAACAATTGACCCCCCCAAAAAAAATACCTATCTGGAGCACGTACAATGAATCATTGGTGGTTTTTGAGTGTCAAGTATAAAAGTATATTGTATTTTTATGTATTTTATTTTTTAATTAAAACAATTCATGAATTTCATTTTGTTTTGGTTTTTTTTTTTTTTTTTGAAGTTCATTTTTGTTAATAGGACCTAAAAGGAGTTTCTATTATAAAGCCTACAATATGAAATAGGATGTTTCCAAATAAAGAAAAAAGGAATAAAATATCAATTATTCAATACCAAAAGGATTACTTACCAATCGAAGCAAACTGAGAATCCAGACCTAATGTTAAAAGCATGAAGAAAAATAATATGGACCAGAATGGACCACCTGGGAGTTGAGCCAGAGCTTCTGGATAGGCAATGAAAGCCAAATCGAACCCTAAGAAAGTGTGTGGGATCTTAAATTAATTGCCAAGAAAATGTACACATTTGAACATTGTTAAAAAACTCCATCATGCCTTGCAATCCATGACATAATTCCTTACCAATTAACTTATTAAAATGGTTTGCTTGGAGGCCAGAGAGATGCCTTACTGGGTAAAAGCACTTGCCACTCAAGCTTCATGACCTAAGTTCAATTCCCAAAGGCTATGATGGAAGAAGAGAATGGTCCTCTGACCTCTAAGCAAACACTGTGACATGCATGATGCTGCGCTAGGTATCTCTCTTTTTTCTCACATACACAGTAATAATAGATAAATATTAAATTGTTTCACAAATATGAGTGTGTGGCATAAACTAAGCTACTAATACAAGTTTTTCATGGCAGTTGCTTTAGAACTTTAAATATTTCTTTGAGACAGGGTTTCTCTGTGTTAGTCTTGGCTGTCCTGAACTCGCTTTGTAGACCAGACTAGCCTCGAACTCACAGAGATCCGCCTGCCTCTGCCTCCTGAGTGCTGGGATTAAAGGCGTGTGCCACCATTCCTGGTTGGAATGAATTTAGTTTCCCATGATCTTGACAAATGTTTATCCATAATTATTATGAGTAATACTATTTAAGTTTATAGATACATGAAATAGTGAATATAATAAAGCCCTTGATGGAATCTCAGTTTTGATTTGATGCTACCTTTAAAAGCACTTTGTAGTTTGTTACAACTTTTCTATGTTACCCTCAGTTTTAAGTACTTTCATTTTCTCTACCTTCCTAGAGAACTGACATAGAACTCATAGCATTAGCTTTTAAACTAGGTTTTATCGCCTTCTAAATATTTACACTTGTGTAAGACATAGTGTTTCTGTGTATCAGTGCACTATGAAGAAATGGACAATAAATGATTTCCAATTTCACTTCTTATACAGGAATTTTGCTATCATTCCTCAATATTTCTATTATACTCAATATATAATAAAAATTTCCAAGAGGCTCCTGCTTAAAGAATCCTAGAATTCCTTTTCTATGAGTCTTTAGCTGGATAGTAAGCAATTCATAACTATTGTGTTTAAGGGTCGAAGGCCATTAGACAGATTCCTTGAAAGCCAGACACAATTATGCACTGAATCACTTGAACCTTCATATTATATAGATAAGCTTAAAAGTTTAAACTCAAGCTGTAATTGCTTTTGGGTAAGTTGGGTCATAATTGTTTCTCTCATAAAGCGAGAGCATGCTTACCATAATACCTGAACCCTGTCACTGTGTGTTGCATGGTTCATATTAAAGATTAAATAAAATACAGGGAAAAAAAATGTCTTCTTTTGTCATTTTTAGACAATGTCTCATGCAGCCTCAGCTGGCCTTAGTTTCTCTCAGTAAATAAGACTAGTATTGAACTTCTAATCCTCTTATCTCTACTTCTAAAGTGCTGTGATTACATGCATATAACACCACATCTAGTTTATGAGGTGCTTAAAATAAAACCCAGGGCATTGTGCATTCTTGGCAAGCACTCTACCAACTGAACTCTGTTCTCAACATTGGTCTTCTTGAGGAACTGTTCCCTAAAATACTCTTGTACATCCAGATGTTTTAGGAACTATTATATTAAAATAAATTATGTCAGATAAACCAAGAAAAAAACAATAACTCTAATCGTAAGTATAGATGACTGTAAATTATACCAGAGTTTCATAAGTGAGCAATATTCAATTAATGACTTGGTAGCATCCAGATTTAGATACCTGATTTTACAACTTGGGAGACTTCCTTTTCAGATATATGAGCCATGTGTCCCAATATAGAAAAAATAGCAAACCCAGCAAACACACTAGTGAGGCAGTTTGTCAAACAAACTATAATGGCATCAGAGTAACAATTGTTGTTGAACTTGTTGTAAGATGACAGAGCGACTAAGCCACCCCAAGCCACAGAAAGGGAATAAAATATCTGAGTGGCAGCATCCTTCCAAACCTGTAAGAGAAAAATTTTTAAAGTTTTAAACATGTGCTCTTAAATTTAATTCATATAAAATAGTTTACAAATAAATATGGATGTATATTAAAAAATGATTAAACCAAAGCCTCATCAAGATGAGGATAACAATGGTATGCATCATTAATGTCGCTGCGTGTTTCTTTCATGCTCCAGTAGTCACTGCGACTCTGACTGAGGGCTTTATACTTTCCTCTTTCATTATATGTGGTTTTTTTTTCAAGACAGGATCTTGTTACAGCCTCTGGCCATCTTGGAACTAGCTTGATAGACCAGGCTGGCCTCAAATTCAGAGATCTACCTGCCTCTGCCTCCCAGGTGCTTGGAATTAAACTCATGCACCACCACTGCCTGGATATTCTTTATATTTAGCTTTGAATGTTTAGAGCTCATAGAAGCAATTTACACAACTGGCCTTCGTAATTCAGCTTCAAGGTATTTAATCATTATCAAATAGAGCCTTATAAAAATTCAATTGGATGCCATTTATATTTCTGTAATTTCAAAATTAAAGATTAAAGACAAGTTCATATGGTTTAACTAAAACTATGTCATTCTAATAGACAATCATCTATGAGAACTCTGAAAGGGAGATGTGTGGACAGGGATGGTAGAGAGATAAGGAGTGAAGGTTGTCAGTATGCATGGTACACATGTACAAAAGTGTAACACAATTAAAATTTAAAAATAAACTGTCAGAGCCGGGCGTGGTGGCACACACCTTTAATCCCAGCACTCGGGAGGCAGAGGCAGGTGGATCACTGTGAGTTCGAGGCCAGCCTGGTCTACAAAGCGAGTTCAAGACAGCCAAGATAGAATAGAGAAACCCTGTCTCGAAAAAACCAAAATAAATAAAATAAAATGTCTTCGTAATCATTTTCCACTTGTTTATACCCCACGGTAAATGTTACAACTTATTCTTTCTCCTGTTAACTGATACCAGGTTGCTTATGCAGCTTTGAATACTCTTGTATCTTCTGCTCATATAGGTGAGGATGTGGAAGGTCAAAGCTGCTATGTATAATCTTTTACTGACTCTTGCCAGGATATCCTCCAGAACGTCCCCACTAGTTAGCCCTCTCATCAGCTGAAGATGAGAGGTGCCATTCCTCTATATCACTGTTTCTCAACTTGAGATTCATAACAATAGCAAAATTACAGTTATGAAGTAACAAAGAAAATAATTTTACAGTTCAGGGGAGGTCACCACAACATGAGGAACTGTATTAAAGGATCGTAGCATTTGGAAGGTTGAGAACCACTGCTTTAAACACTTGTAATTCTGGCTATGAGAGTTGATACTCTCTTTGGCCTCTGTGCACACAAGTGCACATGTATGAACACACACATAAATCAATCAATAAATCTTTTTTTAAGATAGCAGATTTTAAAACTTGTAGTATGGGTCTAACCTATAGACTAGTATTTCTCAACCTGTGAGTCGCAACCCCCTCTTGAGCACCATATATCAGCTATTTATATTACTATTCATAACAGTGGCAAAATTCCAGTTATGAAGTTGTCACAAAAATATTTTTATGGTTGGGGGGTCACCACAACATTGGGAACTGTATTCAAGGGTCAAAGCATTTGGAAGGCTGAGAAACACTGCTCCAAAATTTTTGTCAATACTTGGTCAGAATTTTTCATATGACCTAGTTAAATATTTTGAATTAAGGGTTTTGATTACACTTGTTACTTACCACAAGTTAACATTTTCCCATGAGGGTTTTTTTTTTTTAATAAAATTTCTATTGAAATACTTCACATTTTTCTACTATTTGCTGTATTTGATTTCTAGGAAATCTTGAACTCCACCCCTTCCTCTCTAAAATGGGGTTTGTGTAGACCAACCAGGCTGACCTGGAATACCATACATAGAGCTCTGAGATCTGCCTTTAAAGTACCTGATGGAATTTAAGCTATGCACATCACACCATACCCAGGAACTCAGTTTAGAAACTAAATTCTAAGTTTTGTGTGTCGTGTATCTTGAGTGTTCTTCCCCTCCAAACCTGTGGATTATTATTTGTTGTCTTTACTTGGTGTCCTTCAATGAGCCAAAGTACTTTTGTTCCTGTTGTTCCATGAAGCTGAAAGTATTCAGCTTTGCTTACCCATGGGTTTGCTTATCTGTGCTGTCTAAAAACAAAGCTTAGCTCAAGGTTATATACTCTAAATTAAACAGTTTTTCTTACCACTAAAATTTTTCAATTCCCCTGAAATTTATGTTACACATATTAATTACATACATGTTACACATAATATATGTAACACTTTGCACTTCACACTATTTTCAACTGCTTGAGGATAATTGACATTGTAAATTGCATCAACTAGACAACAGTGACTTCCATTAGATCATGCATCCCTTCCAGACTGAAACGAGTTGCTACCTCTGCTGTATACCAAGTTGTTTCTTCATATTTATAGTTTTTAGATTAATATCCTGTAACACCTATCTGTATATCTACTCCTATGCTAAAACCACATGATTTTAATTACTATAGCATTATAGTGCTTTTGTAATACTGTTTTATGCCTGTGTGACAGTTTCTCCACACTTTATATCTGTGGTGGAAATTGAGTAGAATTCTACTTGTTCTAGATAGCAATGTAACATTAAAACCACATTAATTCTTAGCAAGGCTATTACTAGACAGACCACCCTGGCTCTGTGCTCTTTGTCTAATTCCACTCCTTTAATCATTATTGATGTCACAATTGGCCTCTCCTTCCTCTTTTTTACAGGCCAGTGGTTAAGTAAGAGATTTATTCAGGTTAATCTATTTTACGACTTGAATTCCTTATAAAGAAAAAAAAATCTACGTATACAGATTTCAAATGATAGAGGTTATCTAACCAAAAGTCTCTTTTCAGTCACTTAACATCACACTGAGTAGTGGAAGGCAGGCTGAATAGCATGGCTGTATATGAATAACAATTGTGGTGCTAGAATGAAAAAGAATACATTTACGTCCAAAACATTCATCCCATGTTATCTCAATTTAATATCTTTAACTCATTGGTATGTATGAGCAATAACAATAATAACTAAAAAGGTGTTCCGTAATTGTTATTATGAGAAATGATCATAGTGTGATTTCATTTACTATAGAGATGCTAAAAACAATAATTTTTATTTGAGTATTATTTCAATTGAAAGAAGTTTCCTAGGGGGTAAAAATCACTGGATCTTCAAAATATACTTTTCATGCTAGATTATATAGATATATAGAGTCAGTATGAAGGGAGATGCATATGCAGGTAGATAAGTAGATAGATCTTTATAAACGAAGGTAATTTCATTTAGATATAAGAAAATCATGTTAGAAATAAGATAACCTTATTTCTTTGGCTGTGGTCCCCATCTCATGCTTCTGCTGATCTCTGAGCCCCTGCACTTGATGTGTTATGAATGCACATGTGATTTAAGAAGAGCTGAGGTGGATGAGTCACACCAGTGTTGAGAAAGAATGCTAATCTGAGAAAAACTATTGTCATCACCACTGACTCCCCCAAACATGGGATGTGGTCATTTGCTATGGGGAGTGGAAGAGTAAGAGGGCTAAATTGCATGTTTCACAAGGAGCTTTAAATGCAGGCCTGATTCTTTTTTAATAATAGAGACTCAGAAACAGAGACAAATATAAAATGCATATGAAAACTTCAAGAAAGTTTCAAGGGAGTATGAAGCCGAGGTGTCTGAAGCTTAAAAAAAGCCACTTAGGCATATGAAAGGGGCTTTTCATCTGTGGTCAAAGCTATGGGGTTTAAGAAAAGTGGAAGGTGTACTTCTTAGGGAAAATGAAATAACTATGCTGTGATGTACTATCAATAGTTAAAATAATTATACACCAGCTCACATTTACATGAGTTTTTTTTAATGTCCCCAGTATATTAACTTATTTTATCATGTTTAATAACCTAAGAGGAAATGATCTTCTAGTTGGGAATGGATTAGTAAGCAAGGTTAAAGAGAATAAGGACTAAGACTAATTACGAGATACAGTAAGATGCCCTGTGGACACATCAAAGTACAGTAATCTCCAAGAATATAAAAATAAGGCATGATGGTTCTAAAATAATTAGAAATGGTGTGGCTAGTCATTTAATGAAAATTATAAAGTACTTAAAAAAATCAGAGTTTACATTTCAAATTTTCAAAAGGTAAATAAGAGATTTCCATAACTGAAACTGATCAACTTGATGTTGATTATCAGAAGAATGTTACAACAATTGAATAAATATATGATTTGTAAGTATTTTAAAAAGAAAATGTTGGTTGGAGAGATGGCTCAGAGGTTAAGAGCACTGTCTGTTCTTCCAGAGGACCTGATTTCAATTCCCAGCACCCACATGGTGGCTCACAACCATCTATAATGATATCTGGTGCCCTCTTCTGGTGTGCAGGTGTACCTGCAGGTACAACATTGTATACATAATAAATAAGTAAATATTTTTAAAAAATAAATAAATAATAAAAAAAGAAAAAATAAAATGTCAATGGCTGAAAGTCATTATGATTTTTTGTAAAATACAATGGAAATTTAAAACTATTTTGGATAGCACCACTACCGTGGCAGGTACTATTAGCATAAGTTTTTGCTTCAATTTTAATATAAGATTGAAAGGAAGCTAAATATGTGCCAAGAATGTAATATAACTATTAAAAACATGTGAGCCTCCTATGGCTCTATCAACAGAAGCATGGTGTCTGGATAAGCTTATTGTTAATGCTCTACAGCTAATATTGTAAAGCATTTTATGCGTGTATGATATACAGCCATTGTGTGAAAATAGACTAAACTTACAAGAGAATATTTTAGGGCTAAAGAGATGACTGTGAATAAGAAAACTTATTGCTAAACCTTATGATCCAAGTTCCCTGGAACCGACATAATGGAAGGAAAGAACTGACTCCCTAAACTGCCTTCTGATTTCCACAAGTGCACCATGTCAAGTGTGTCCCCCAAACATACAAAATAAATAAACTTTTAAAGGAAAAATTCAAAGTATAAGCTGTGTGTCGTGGTGCATGCCTTTAATCCCAGCACTTGGGAGGCAGATTGCTTTGAGTTCCAGGCCAGCCTGGTCTATGAAGTGAGTCCAGGACAGCCTAGGCTACACAGAGAAACCCTGCCTCAAACAAACAAAAACAACAACAGAAAACAAAAGAGAGAGAGAGAGAGAGAAAGAGAAAGAGAGAGAAAGAAAAGAAAAGAAAAATCAAAGTATATATAATACATGTGTAGAATAGTTTTTTTTTAATATGGAGAGGTTTACTAAAGAGCATGGGGAGAGAAGGAAAAGGGGACCCCCAGAGAGAGACAGAGACAGAGACAGAGACAGAGACAGAGACAGAGGAAGAGTGGAACAATAAGAGAGCTAGTTTTATTTCTTAATTACTTAACCTATGTCAAGTTTTTGGTATAACTCTGTAATACACTGAGCAAGGCTTCATCTTACCTTTGATATATTAAATATTCAAGAAAACAAAATGTATATTAGGCCAAACTTTCTCTGGTATTCATTTTTTTTCAAGACAGGGTTTCTCTGTGTAGCCTTGGCTGTCCTGGACTCACTTTGTAAACCAGGCTGGCCTCGAACTCACAGTGATCTGCCTGCCTCTGCCTCCCGAGTGCTGGGATTAAAGGCGTGCGCCACCACGCCCAGCTTTTCTCAGGTATTCTTTAAAGCTACTGGAAGGGTGTTCAACAAGTCCTATAATATTAGCTTTTAATTTGAAGATGTTAGCATGTGAAATATTCTTTTACTCAAAATAGTAAACCCCAAAAATGTGTTGGTCAAATAAAATAAGTTACATTAATATAATAGCTAAAATTGATCTTAGTTCCAGCTTAAGTATTAGTGTCATTACATACCTTAATCAGATGTCCTAATGGGTAGAAACTCTAATTGTTTAACTGCATATGATCTTTAAAATTTAAATCCAAATTAATTCTTACCTCTGCTTCTCTGAGTTTTGTAAAATTTGACTGTGCTCCAATGTAATATGAAATGCCTTTTGATGCACCCTCCAAAGTTGCGCCTCGTATTAACAGAATGAGAAGGACCAAATACGGGAAAAGAGCTGTAAAATATACCACCTATCAAATAGAACAACTAAAAGTTAATGACACTTTAAAATCATGGTATATACCTTTCTATGAGTAAAATTAGTAGCCAGTTGCAATTAGTGAAATAATTTACTCCAGGTTTCAAATGATATCAGTACAACTTAGTATAACTTCTTTTTTCTGTACTCTCCACTCCAAAAGTGAATCCACTTTTTTCTAATTTTATTGTTATTTAATTAATTTATTCAGATTACAACTCAATTGTTATCCCATCACCTGTATCCTAAGGACAATACAAGTAGTAACCATCGAACCCCTACTCTGATCTACCCAGTGGACAGGACATCCTCCACAGTTATGTGGAGAGAAGGGACTGACTCTGACATGAACTCTGGTGCCCCATATTTGACCACCTCCCCTTGGTGGGGAGGCCTGATGGCCCTCAAAGAATGAATCCATTTTTAAGTGCTTTGATGTAGAGAGCAGTATTTCTAAGGTTCATGCTATAAGCAAACAATATATCAGCAATGATGGCTTGGGCTCTAGATCAAGCACTGTCCAAGTGGATCCTTACACGTGCCCAAGGGGACTGAGTGTCTCCTCTCAGTAAACTTTTGCACTGGGCTAAGAAATGTAAAACTAGGAATGTTAGGCTATTCAGTCCCCAACTTAAAGGAAAATACGTCCTAGTACATGTCTAGATCTCACGAGAGTTTCACTAAAGTGAATACAGAGCATGCTGAATGTTATTTAAAGCTACCATTAAGAGAGAATGAGTATATACATGCAGCACACTGCACATAGCACACCACTCCTGTGTTAGATGGCACAGGCTTTCAAATGAACAGATAGTAGCTCTTGAGGCTAGCTATACAATAACATGTAATTTCTTTGATTCACAGATATCTTGTTAATAATATGCTTAAGGAAATAATGTAAATAAGTCACCCAAAAGACCAATAAATACCAATTGCCTAATTAAAATTGCCTTTAATAGACTTGCAAGAAAACATTACAACATAAAGGAACTAAAGGTTTCAAAAATATACAAATGGAGCAGATAGGAAAGTTTCCACTGGGTTTGAAATATTTGTAGTAGTTTTTTGTTTTTTGTTTTTTTTTTTTTAAGAAACCACATGTCACTGCATTCACGTCATTCAAAATGCTAGAGGACACTAATAAAGGTATGCAATTATTTCTGCTTTTGAGTTTTTAGCTAACATCACATTGGTTGATTAGAAACATGTAAAATTACACTTTTCTAGGTAATATGCAATTCTTCACAGGAAAATATTTCTGTTCTTTTAAGTTGCAACTGAGCTCTCTGGTTTGTTTTGTTTTGTTTTTTAAATGAAGAGGAAAAAGGTTAATGCTTCTCAGAAGAGGACTCTTCAGTGACAGAGAAGATTCTTACTCCATTGGGAAAGAGTAATTCAAATGAATGATTACATATTTTTTTGTCTTCAACTGATGCTATTATCCTAGAAAACATTCTACACTGAACATAATTCAACATGTTTATTTTGGGACAGAAATTTTAAAACCATATTCTCAGGCCTCAGAATGCCATCTCAGCTAGTAGGGTCTGAGTTTCAAGCAATTGTACAAGGCTTATGTTAATTTTTTCTTTCTTTTTAACAATAGCAATGACCATATGTATATGCTTAAAATACAAATGTCTTGCATAAAAAAGCTTTCAAGGATTTGAATGTTCTTATTATACAAAAAAATCCATTAATAGTATTTGATGGAACTACAATAAAGTTGGCAACTGCATCACTAACATGACTTCCAACTTACCTTGCCCGAGGACTTGATTCCTTTAAACAGTGCTGCTCCAACTATGATCCAAGCAAGAAGAAGACAAAGTGCTAAATACCACACAATTCCTCCAGTTTCATCCATTCCACTTGACCTCTGAAGTGCCACTTTACTGAAATACATTAGACATTTTATAAGCATAGATTCAATTCTTTGCTTAAAAACTGGACTTCATAATGTGTTTATCCAAAGGGTATTCAGAATATCGTATCTTAGACTTGTAAGCCTTTTATTGATAGACAATGTTTTATGAAGAGACAAATATTATTCCTTCAAAAGCTTGAACCTCAAGCTTACCCAAAGGCAATCCACATTTCAAGCACCTACAATAAGGATTTAGTCCTGATTTCCTGCCAACATTTTTTTATCTCCTGTATATAAAGAAATTAAACTTTTATCTGGTAGCTTCTTGTGACTCAATGTGGTATTTCCTCAAAATAAATTCATGAATAAGACATTTAATATTGCATTATATATTTACTTCTTCAAAACTTGTATGTGAAATCGAATTGAAATGGCCTGATTCTTCATATATTCAATGATTTTCTATAAAATTTCATTATTTCCCAGAGTAACATGCATACATCTATAATGCCAGTTCTGAAGCTAGACAGGTGGTTCAAAGAAGAGTCCCTTCTACTCTTCCAAAGGACCTGGATTTGGTTCTCAGCACTCACATCAAGGGTCTCACAACAACCTCCTGTAACTCTGGCCCCAGGGAGATCTGATACCTCTAGCCTTTGTAAGCACCCGTACTCACATGCCCTCTCAATCTCTGTCTCTGTCTCTGTCTCTGTCTCTGTCTCTGTCTCTGTCTCTCTCTCTCTCTCTCTCTCTCTCTCTCTCGCTCTCTCTCTCTCTCTCTCTCTCCTGCTCTGTCACTCTCCCTCTTGCTCTCTCACTCTCAAATAATAATTTAAAAACTTAAAAAAATCAGAACCTCAATTTTTAGTGTGATAATTGGAAACATTTAAAAACTCAAAATGTCAAGGGATGGGATAACCATTGAGATGTAATATGAATAAATTAATAAATTTTTAAAAAGAAAAATAAATAAATAAAAACTCAAAATGTTAAAGCACCATGTTTGAGACTATATTATTGAGAGTCTTCAAAATAATTAAAATATTAAAATATTCATCATACCCTCTAGCAGTCCCACTATTTGGTGTGTATTCAATAGAAATGGTATCAGGATGTCCAAAAGACAACAACAGTGCAAAGTTTATCATAGCTTTCATAGAAGGATTGTAGTGCTTTGTGATACCCTTTTGTGTCTGATTATTTGGCAGTGGACAACTAATTACAGTGTCCTTCCCTGAGGAAGACTACCTTTTCTGCTCCTAGCTTCACTCAGTTCCCTATAGTACTTTTTGTAGGGTTGAGACCATATAGCCATCTCCTCCTCCACTTTCGTATGTCCACTGGTATCATCCTTGTTCAGCTCCCTTTTAAGTAATCATGTCACTGAAGCTTTATAGGTGTAGTTTCTGACTTTACTATAATACATAATTTCTTTTAGAGGGAGGTTCAAGACACAGTTTCTCTGTGTAGCCTTGGCTGTCCTGGACCCACTTTGTAGATCAGGCTGCCTTTGAAGTCACAAAGATCGATCTGCCTCTGCCTCTGCCTCTGCCTCTGCCTCTGCCTCTGCCTCTGC
>OU015760.1:86042821-86056082 GCA_907169655.1 Acomys percivali
GCCTCTGCCTCTGCCTCTGCCTCTGCCTCTGCCTCTGCCTCTGCCTCCTGAGTGCTAGATTAAAGGCGTGTGCTACCACGCCCAGTGATTGGAGACCTAATTTCACAGCAACAGAAACCACTTGATCCCTTTGCTTTTACAATCTGGCACAGCCATATCTAATGGGATGAGTGAAAGTCATAAAGCCAGCACAGCTGCTTGACAAAGATCCAGCAAAGCTGAGCTGAATGATACAATCACTGTGGTGAGGTCTTTGAATTTTGGTCTTGATCTCCATGAGTTGAATGGGTTGGGGGTGGGGAGCAGCTTTTAATATTATACAACTTGGAGATATTGGATTGATGGGAAATTTCTTATGAAGCATTTATGCCTTCTTCCAGTACTGCTTCTAAGTTTTCCCGGAAAAGTCCTGAGCACACTACCCCTCCCACTTTTAGGGAGATATCCTTATCTGGTCCTACTTGAAGGTCTTCCTTATGCCATGGAACTTGTGACTCAAAGACATCAGAGACCTTATGATGCTCTGACTCCCCAGATACTCTCAGAATATCTGCTCCTGCACTTACTCAGGAACAAGATATTCAGAACAAAGTAAACTCAAAATGATAAACAAGACTTGGTGGGCTAGAGAAGTTGGCAGCAGATCAAATTAAAGCTCCTTCCTACTACTGATGGACAAAGAATGGTGTGGCTAAATGGTAAAAGAATGAAGTATTAAGATCCCCCTTTCCAGCTGAACAGTGATGGTGCACGCCTTTAATCCCAACACTCAGGAAGCAGAAGCACAAGAATCTGTGAGTTCAAGGCCAGCCTGGTTTACAAAGCAAGTTCCAAGATGGCCAGGGCTATGCAGAGAATCTCTGTCTTAATAAAGAAGATCCCCCTTTCCTAGAAAATTTAGCTCATGCAGGACCACTGTGGTATCATATGACCAAGAAACAAAAGAATACCAAGATTAGACATATAAGTAAATTCTACAAATACATAAGATATAAACATTGTATTATGCCAGAAAATGAATAATAGCTTCAGCAGTTTTGGCTTGAAGATTTTTCTTGGGCCTTGTGACAATTCGTACCCTGACCATTAAAAGTAGATAATACACTGCTTAGGACATGACAATCTGCGCAGGCCAGCTTGGAGATTTTCTTTCTGTCTAATGTCCTTGAAACTCTGCAAGACTGCTAAAAGTTGGGTTGTGAGGTTGATGAGGGAAAATGATTGCAAAAGATAACTGTGTACCTTCAATCCCAGCACTCGGGAGGCGGAGGCAGTGGAATCGCTGTGAGTTCAAGGCCAGCCTGGTCTACAAAATGAGTGCAGGACAGCCAAGGCTACACAGAGAGAACCTGTCTCAAAAAAAAAAAAGGAAAAAGGAAAAAGAAAAACTTTTTAAAAAAAGATAACTCTGTTCTCTCACAGTTTATCAATAATGACTAATGACCAAGAAGAAGTTGAAACACGTGTCCAGGAAACAAAAATGATATAATCTCTATTTTGGAACAACATGAATATACCCCTGCCTACTGAATTCTGTATGGATTTAAGACTTCCCCAACCCCAGTGCCTGACTCACTTCTCCCTTGACAACTCCTTATCTCCTCTGCAGGACCTGCTCATTGTAGAGGCTAGCCCCTGCAATAATTTGTTGTGCCTCCTCCTTCCAAAATGTTCCCTGAGCCTTGACTGTGGAAGTGGTGATTGTTACTTTGAAGATTTTTTTATGTGTATTAGAGGGCTTTTTAATTTTTTTATTTTTTAATTTGTTCATTTTAACATCCTGATTGTAGCCCCCTCCATCATCTCCTCCCAGTCCCACCCTCCTTCCCTCATGCCCCCTCACACCTCCCCTAGACCTCAGAAAGGGGGAGCCCTCCTCCTCTAATATCTGACCTCAGCCTATCAACTCTCATCCGGACAGCCAGCATCCTCTTCCTCTGTGGCCTGGCTAGGCTGCCCCACCAAAGGGAAGTGATCAACGAATGGGCACCAGAGTCCATATCAGAGGCAGCCCCTACTCTCCATCTTACCGGACCCACAAGGAGACTGTGCTGTCTATCTACTGCATCTGAGCAGAGAGTCTAGGTCCTCACCATGTTTGGTTCTTGGTTGATGCATCAGTTTCTGCAGCACTGACACCCACTCCATCCCTCCCCCACGCCTGTATTTGTTGGCTCCATTGGTCTCCTTGTGGGAGCTCCTATCCCCTCCAGGTCCTTGCATATGTATATATGAGCCATATGTATGTCTGGTGCCCATATAGGCTAAAAGAGGGTATTGGATCCTCTGGCACTTGGGTTCCAGAGACTTATGAGCCACCATGTGGAACCCAAAATCTGGCCCTCTGCAAAAACAGAGAATGGATGCTCTTAAACTCTGAGTCATCTTTCCAGACCCTAATTTTTTATCATTAATTTTTTCTTATTATATTCAAAATTTATATTTTGTGTGGATTATGAAGATGTACATTCCACTGCACATGGGTGGTAGTCAGAGGACAACTTTGAGGGCAACCACGTGGTTGCCAAATATCAAACTGAGATTGTCTGGTTTAGCAGCAGGCACCTTTATGTGCCCATAGATCTCCTGTGCTCTACAGTTTCCTAACAGTAACATTTAACTAATCATTATTAGTAAACCATTACTTCCAGTGATGTATGCACTGAACAGCTAACTTGTAAAAGATACATGTCAACAGTGAGCTAACTTTTCAGATAATTTAATTCATCTAGGTTAGGTAAACATTTGAACCAAATAAAATACTTATCTGTCATAGTTCTCCTGTCTATTTATGTGCATTAAAATGAGGGAAGGTATATAAACAGAAATATGTTCAACTCACATTATGTACCTGTAGGAAAACTATAAAATAAAATGGGAGAAAGAAGCTAACCAATAGTTCATGTGGTTCATAAAACCCTTCAATAATACCTGTTTAAGAAGCCAATCAAAGCCGGGCATGGTGGAGCACACCTGTAATCCCAGCAGGTGTATCTCTGTGAGTTCGAGGCCAGCCTGGCCTACAAAGCAAGTGCAGGACAGCCAGGGCTACACACAGAAACCCTGTCTCGAAACCTACCCCCCACAAAAAAAAGAAGAAGAAGCCAATCAATACTTACTCCCAATACTGTTCACTGGGCAGTTGTCCTGGCTGAGAAACTTCACTATTATTCAAGCAGGTCAAATTGTTGATATTTACCCAGGTTATGTTCATAAATATCTCTCCCATGCCTGTACTCACATTACAGCCAGTTACTACAAAAAAGATAAATAAATAAATACTATAGACATAGATAGATCTATATGTGTAGCTGTATAAGAATGCTTTTGTGCAGGGGATACAAAGATTTTAATGGAAAATACTTAAGTTCATATTTAAATTGTTACTTAGTAAAGGTAGAAAAAAATTACAAACAGAATAAAGCATGCAGCATTCAATACATCAAATCGTCTCTACAACCAAGATAATAATACTAGCTGCCCATTTAATCTGTGGTCATACCCAGCACTGGGGAGGCAGAGGCAGGCAGATCGTTGTAAGTTCCAGGCCAGCCTCGTCTACAAAGCGAATCTAGGACAGCCAAGGCTACACATGGAGACCCCGTCTAGAAAAACCAAAAAGAAGAAAATAAAATAAAATAAACTGTGGTCATATTTATAGTAAAAGCTGCTATAGAATAACAGTTACTTTAGTTGAGGTTTAGTGTTTAACAGAACTTTCAGTAAGAAGGCGACTTAAGCAATCTGCATGGATACGCTGACCTCTTTAAACCCTTCAAACGCATTAAAGTTACATAAATTTACCCTCTGATTGGTATGGATAATCCCAACTGCAACATACTACAGTATTAATGCTACATTATCTCATATTTTTTTACTACTACTATTTACTGGTGTTTGTTTTGGCTTTTTTTTTTTTTTTTTTTTTTTTTTTTGGTTTTTCAAGACAGGGTTTCTCTGTGTAGCCTTGGCTGTCCTGGGCTCTCTTTGTAGACCAAGCTGGTTTGAAACTCACAGAGATACACCTATGTCTGCCTCCCAAGTGTTGGGATTAAAGGTGTGTGCCACCATGCCTGGCTTCCTGTTGTTAAAGATAGAAAAATGTTTAAAAACTACTGTCTCATTTTTTGTTATCTCCTGCATAGAACTTCGATTTGCAAGAGGTACTTCTAGATGTGGCCTTGCCTTTCATAAAGTCACACTGAAATTAGTTAGAAAATTATTTAATTGCACTCAAGAGGCAGAGGCAGGCAGATTGCTGTGAGTTTGAGGCCAGCCTGGTCTACAAAGTGAGCCCAAGACAGCCAAGGCTAACACAGTGAACCCCTGTTTGGAAAACCAAAAAAAAAAGAAAAAGAAAAAAAAAAAGAAAAGAAAATGATTTAATCATGTAAACTTATTTGAGCAATATAACAGAATTATACAGTTAGTAATATTTTTAAAGTTAAGAGAATGAAATTTACCTATTGGGGATCTGCTACAGTTTTCGTCTGCCCAAGAAGAAGAACAATTGGCCCATGGCAGTACACTTCGAAAGGAAGCAAACAAGTAGTAAAGGCTGTAGGCAATGATGACGTTATAGTAGATTGTCACAAAAATGGATATCAGGACCATCGTGATTCCCACACCTGGAAAACAAAACAATTAAACAGTGAAATTTATCTTGCTGACCCATAAAAAGAGCTGCACTTGATTTCCACAAAGTATACACAAAAGCTATAATAAAAATATTTTTTTCTGCATAACTAACTCAATGTTGTAATTCAGAAAAAAGTGTGTCTGGCATGGAGGGGTGTTACTCTCTCAATACATTTCTTCCTAAATTTCCTAAATGTGAAAGAATGTATTGTTATTGCTTCAAATTATATTTGCGTGTGTGTGTGTGTGTGTGTGCGCGCGCGCGCGCGCGCGCGCATGCACGCGCACACCTGTGAGTATGTACACATACTGCAGGTGCTTGCAGAAGACAGAGGCATTGAATCCTCTGGAGCTGGAGTTACAGGAGGCCCTGAGACATTGTAGGTGCTGGGACCCAAATGTGGGTCTTCTGGAAGAGCAAAGTGCTCATAACTGCTGAGTCATCTCCCCAGATTCGTCTTCCCAAAAGGTAGAAAAAATTTTATCCCTGGCATTTGGAGAATGTTTTCAGGTGGTGAGAAAGGTTACCACAGCTAAGGGACAAAGACCTAGATTTAGCCAGTCCACAAAATCCTGTATCAATGAGTCTTTCTGATTAACTCTGCAAATCTCTATCATAGCAGGAAACACAGGTCTCAAAAAGCATCAATGTTCATAGCCTATGGACTCACTCATCAAAGTTTACGTCTTTATTGGTAAAACAATTGTCAAATAGTAAAGGAAATTTCAGATATATCATCCTTAAAGGCACAGCCCTGTGTTTCTACAAAAAACGAGGCAGAAAATGTAAAAATTCGGAAACAATCTGAATTCAAACCTCCAATAGTTTTCTGAGTAGGTTCACAGTGCAGTTTAGCATATGGATTATAGCTCCTATTCTTAGACTAGTAGTAAAAGTAGCATCTCCCATCTTCCAGCAAAGGATTCTATTTACCTCAGGAAATATGTCCTGCTAATGCTACACTGAGGGCTTTTGAAAAAAAAAATTTAGTGACTAGATAAAGGAAGCTTAATATCTGACAACCATCAAGGCATTTTTTTTTTTCAGCATCACTATTGTCCTACCAGGAATAATCAAGAAAAAATAGTGGTCTGCCCTTCAACTTTTCTTGGTGGGACTTTATAAAAGCTTTGCAAAAACAGTAATACAAAACTTTACAAGAAACCAGGTGATAGTGGCCAATGCCTGTAATCCCAGCACTCAGGAAGCAGAGGCAGGTGGATCTCTGTGAGTTCGAGGCCAGCCTGGTCTACAAAGTGAGTCCAGGACAGCCAAGGCTACACAGAGAAACCCTGTTTCAAAAAACAAAAAAAAAAGGTGTACAAGAAACATTTTGGGGGCTGGAGAGATGGCTCAGAGGTGAAGAGCACTGGCTGCTCTTCCAAAGGTCCTGAGTTCAATTCTCAGCAACCACATGGTGGCTCAAACCATCTATAATGAGATCTGGTGCCCTCTTCTGGTGTGCAGGCGTACATGCAGGTAAAACACTGTATATGTAATAAATAAATCTTTAAAAGAAAGAAATATCTTAAAAGACAAAGCCTTGGGGCTGGAGTGATGGTTCAGTGGTTAAGAAGACTTGCTGTTCACCCAAAGGACCAGAGTTAGGCATCGATACTGGGTGACTCACAACTTCCTGTAACTCTAACTTCCATGAGATCCAATGCCCTCTTCTGGCCTCTCCAGGCACTCACACACTTGTGGCATATACTCATGTGCACATATACATAAAATAAAATGATAGTGATAATAATAAAACATTTAAAATCCAGAACCTCGAAGTTAATGCAAAAGAGGTCTATGTGGCAAAATAATTTATAAGGTGAAAATTGCCAAATAATTACACCCTGATAACTCTCTTTTTAGTGTCCTTCCTAACTTTTCCTATATGTGCATCCTGGTAAGAAGAAAAGTTAACATTTGGAGGCTAGGGAAATGGCTCTATGGGTAAAGTATTTACTGTAATAATAGAAGAATTAGTACCTGAGTTTGATTGACAGCACCTACAGTTTTTTCCTTTAAAATCCTGCTGTAATATAGTGCACCTAACGTCCCACCATTGAAAAGGTAGAGGCAGGGTCTCTCCAGTGCTTCCTGTTCATCATGTCTCACCAAGCAATGAGCTCCAAGTTCAGTGAGAGACCATTTCAAAGTAATTAAGGAAGATATATGACATTGACCTTCATCCTTCACATGCATTCATACACATATGTGCATGCCTGCAAATAAGTCTATGTGTATACACAAAACATGCACAAAAGAATCAACATCATCTTTGCCTTAGACTGTCATTTTTGTATTTTTTTTATTGAAAGAGAAAATTGTATTGTTCCTATACTCTGTGATGTTTGAATTGTATACATATTGTGGAATAAATTAACCTTCTAATTAGCAAGCACATTGCCTCCAGTGACTATTGTTTTATTGGTAAGAATTCTTTGGGTTTTTGGGGTTTTTTTTTTTTTTTTGCATTTTCAAGACAGGGTTTCTCTGTGTAGCCCTGGCTGTCCTGGACTTGCTTTGTAGACCAAGCTGGCCTTGAACTCACAGCGATCTGCCTGCCTCTGCCTCCCTGAATGCTAGGATTAAAGGCATGCGCCACTATGCCTGGCTGTTGGTAAGAATTCTTAATGGTGCACTATCTTCACTTATGAGATTATAATATACGAATATAATATATGTCATCAACTACAGTCACCATGCTTTGATTCTTTGTTTTTTATTCTCCGATTTATAAATCTATAGGTTGTAGCTTTCTTAAATTTATTTCTTTTTTATCTCCAAGACAAGGTTTCTTTGTATAGCTCTGCCTGTCCAGGAAGTCACTCTAAAGACCAGGCTGGCCTTGAACTCACAGGGATCTGCCTTCCTCTGCCTCCTGAGTGCTTGGATTAAAGGTGGGCACCACCACCACATGGCAAATTTATTTCTCTTAACTCTAACATAATAACTTAAAAAAAAAAAACAATATGGTTTCCTCTTTATCCATTTCTGCTTCAGAGCATTCTGTGCTCAACTTCTATGATTCAAAGGTGTCAGAATTTTAAATTCAGTTTTTTTTCCACAAAGCAGAAACTGTTATACTTGCATCTAAACCAGTGGTTCTCAACCTTTGTAATGCTGTGACCCTTTGACCCTTTAATACAGTTCCTCATGTTGTGGTGATCTCCAAACATAACTTTTTTTTTCACTGCTACTTTATAACTCCAAGTTTGTTGTTTTTGAGTTGTAATGTAAATATTTCATATGCAGATGGTCTTAGGCAACCCCTATGAAAGAGTCATTTGCCTCCCCCCCACACAAAAGGAGTCTTAACCCACAGAATGATCTAGACCAAAAGTCATGGTGTTTAAGTCTTAAATACCAACCTTGAAACAGTGGCAGAATCCTCCAAATTGAAACTGGACCTAAGCTAGCAAATTGTCCCAGTGAACATTCCAAGAAGAACAAAGGTAAACCAGCCAGTGCCAGCATAATTGTATAGGGTATCAAGAAAGCACCTAAAAAGCAAAAAGATAAATATACTAGTATATTTGAAAGCCTTGTGGATATTTTGACAAATAGCATAACATTTTAAAGTGTCCTAATATAGTAGAATTTGACTGATCTGGTTTGAGGTGCAAAATGTATTACTTTTAGTGAGAAAGTACTGAATTGTAATAACTGAGTTTCTCATTAACCAACTGGGGATAGAAACGTTACCTAGTAAAGTTACTGCACCTAGTAAAAACAATAGCCTATAAAATGTCAGTGAGTGTAGCTGAAAGATCAGACATTGTAGAGCCAGATAGATATATATTAAAATGCTGGCTTTATCATATTATATTTATTTGACCTAGGGAAATTTTCTAACCTGTGAATCTTGCATTCTTATAAAATGGGAACTCAATACTAATCCATCAATTTCCGTTAACAGTTCAAATGCTGGGCCTTTGGCAGTTAACAGTGAAATTTACTAATTTACTGATGAAACAATAGCAACACTATAAGTATGTGACATGTTTTCAGTGTTAGTTCCCCTCCTTTTCTCTTTCTTTCTTTCTTTCTTTCTTTCTTTCTTTCTTTCTTTCTTTCTTTCTTCTTTCTTAACAATACGTGGATTACTTTTAAAATGTAAGATGTAAATGGTAAGTAGGGTTCAGAATGGAAATTACTGCAAGCATGTATATAGCTCTATTAATAGCCAATAAGGCTCTTTATTCAATGTTAATAAGAAAAGTATTGGTATTGTTAGAAGACTCTGACCTTTTGAGACTTATTCAGTTAACTTCCAATATGACAAGAATTAATCTCCTACATGATTATATTAGGCCCCTTCCTCCCCTTTTAAACCATTTGTTTTACTTCTTCCACCCATATTTGGGTCATGATATTGCTCATTAAAATGTTTACCAAACTATAAAATCAAACAGAGACATAATGTTAAATATCCTAACCAAACATTCTAGAAATCTTGGCAACAGTTAATAAAAACAAGACAGAGTGCTTCAATGAATGAAAACAGGCTTATGAGTTATTACACTTCATTTACTCTGTTACAATTTTCCCTAATTATTTTTCTTGCTACTCATGAACTTTAAAAGGACTCAAAGAATGTAGATTAGCTATTACACAAATAATGTGATCTTTATTGTTCCATGTTAACTTTTAGAGGAAACAGGAGAAAAATAGGCAACGGCATATGAAAAATAAAATTATTTCTTTTGCATCACATTTTAAAATACTCTATTAAAATTAGTCTAATTCATTTCCTGGAGAGTTGTGGTGATTATTGGTTGAATGTATGATGTCAAGTCACAGTGTATATCTTATTGTAAACACAATTATAAGAAGCTCAAAGGAACCTTAGGACACAGACACCAAAAAGATTGTGATTATTGACTCATTTGCCAAATAATATTTACTTCAAAACCACTACTAGATGACCTAAGTCCTGGATGAGGGAATTTAAGCTACCCACAATTAAAGTGTTTAATAAACAGAGCTCCTTTCTTGAGTCTCTGAGGGTCAGTGTGAGTGTTTTAATACACTCAATTAACGAGAAATGTGGTTGAAACATCACCACACAAAATCCTATTGTGCCAAGAGAAAAATAATTATACTGGCAAAATTTCAATGGTATTCAGTTATGAAATACAGGCACATGTCACCTCTATCCTTCTAACCGAACCTGTAAGCACAAGTAAGTTAAAATGGTGTAAGTGAAAAGCTGTTTCCACATTACTAGAGTATTGTGCAACTCATTTTCTTTCACTGTGTGTTGCCTTACTTATTTTTGTATTTTTACTGAGCAGACCTTAACAATTTATAAGGTCTAAAAAGTATTATTTTTGAAAAAAATATAGCTTTGAACTAAATTCTATTGTATTTTATTTTTATTCTACTGGTCAGTGGAATTTGAAATAACTGAATATTGCAACTTGAAATATTATTTTATAACTATTTCTGTTCAGGCTGAAATTATAAAAATGCCTTACTCTAGCCAAGGAAACAATTTACTTGAGCTTTTTAAAAGAGCTAGAATTTCCTACTTTTTCATACTTCTAAATCAAGCAAAGCTTAATTTGAGTCTGGACACAAACAAACTCAGAAGTACTGCATGTAATAACGTTTTTTTGTTTGTTTGTTTGTTTTGGTTTTTCGAGACAGGGTCTCTATGTGTAGCCTTGACTGTCCTAGACTCAGTTTGTAGACCAGGCTAGCCTCGAACTCACAGTGGTCCGCCTGCCTCTGCCTCCAGAGTGCTGGGATTAAAGGCGTGCGCCACCACCAGCTGCATGTAATAACTTTTATCAAGTTTATATCTGAGAGGTTTCTGAAGTGGCTTCCAAAGTTGAACTCACAGTCCATTAATAAATGTTTTGTTTATTTCTCATCTTCTTTACTAACTCAAAGTACCATATACCTCTCTTTAATTCGTCATATTTCATTACATACACGCGTAACATTCTTTAAGAGTATTATATACAATTATATATGCTATATTACTTTAAAATTATGTAATATCCCACTGGAATAAGAATGGAAGGGAAAGCCTACCTCCGCCATTGTTGTAGGTCAGATATGGGAATCTCCACACATTTCCCAATCCCACTGCATAGCCAACCATAGACAGAAGATAATCTGATTTTTTGGACCAGTTACCACGTTCCTGGTTTTCATCAACATGGAAGTTCTCAGATGAAGCTGTCACTTTCTAAACAAGGAAATTATTATCAACATCTTCCCTTTCTGTTATTGTTAGACATTCCACAGAAACCTATTTTCATAAGTCCACAGAGTTACAGAAAGGAAGGGTGAAAAACTCATTGGGAGTTGTTTTCAAAATCAAGAGATTTCTCCATTCCAAGTACTAACCAGGACCAAGCCTACTGAGCTTCTAAGACTAGATTGGAAGCATTCAGAGTGGTAAACCTATAGGCAAAACTAAGAAGTTTGCTGCTGGTAGGTACTTTTACTTAGCATTTGCTTCTTCAAATTAAAAAAAAAAAATCTGTAAATAGATATTTTTACTGTCCCTTCAGCTAAGATCACCCAAGTTTAATGTCACAAACATGAAAAGCAAACGAAAGTAGACACGTGTCAAATACAAAAGTTTTGAGTATAAATTAGGAAGAGTCAACATTCCTGAGATTACATCAAGTCGTTGAGAAATATCAGATATAGCATCTAATTAAATGAAAATCATTTCATACTCTTTATGGAATCCATATACTTTTTTATGTCCCGATAGCTTCTCTCCCTGCCTTAGAACGCATAATCAGGGCTTTCCTAAAATCACAGAATAATATACAGAGCCTTTCCCACCAGGCAGAGCACACTCTGTCTTTCTCTACTTGGGGAGGGGTTCTTTCCCAACCTGTTAGCTGCTTGAGTATGGAATGCTCCTAGGGTCAGATAAGGACAGTACATTTTTTGCATTTCCCTGCAGCATATGAGCACAGTGTAGAGAAAGACAAAGAACAGTATTCTGTAGGTGTTCCCAAGGTACACAGGTTCAGGTGCTTCTAAGTTTTCTAACTACCAGCATAAAAGTTGTTTTTCACATCGACACTGTGTTAATATAGCAGGCATACTTGAAAAGAGTTGAAGAGAAAGAAATACGCAAAATAGTAAGCAGCTACAGAACGCAAAAATTAAGACTCTCCTCTCTCTTTTCCCCTCTCTGTCCCCACCTCCAGAAGCTTCCAGACCCCTACCTCCTTCGCTCTGCACTTGAAGAAACTCGGGCACTTCAATCTGTCCATGGTTCACTCACTCCCTTGGCGTGCTCCGCCTCGTCTCTTCTCACAGTCTGGCTGAGCTCGCCTGGTGGCAGGTGCACACTCCCGCGTTGCTACCTGCCAAAGTGAGCCACCTTGCCCAGGGGTGGGACCATTTATGGAGGGAGGCGGGAGGCGCTCTCCTCCCCCTCCCTGACGCCCAGTCCTTTCAATTACCGGAAGGGACCAAAGTGAGCCTCTGGTTTTTCCCCCAGGTAATCCTGCATGTAGCAATTCCCTGCCCCGGCCCTAGGAAAGGGCTGGGCTCTGAGCAAGTGAGCTGTGCAGCCAGAGCCAAAGAAGACTGACAACTTTTGACTCAGAGCTCTGCAGGTGCCTTAGCAAGCTTGCCTCCTTTCCTGGATTCCTGGCTTCTTTCTAACCTTGCTTCGCAGTCAGGTCTCTGTCCTGGGGCCAAGTGCTGATCTCCCCCAGTGGTAGAAGTGGGAGACACCCAATAAGTGGGGCTCATTTCGTTTGCTATGATTTTTATGAACAGACCAGACAGCTCTGGGCCTTCTGATTTCCCAAAGTTTTAACCCTCATTAGAAAGCTCTTCACCATCTGGGGCAAATGCTGCTCCCAGAGGGGAAAGCCCCTGAATTGGGCACCTTGAAATGTAGCCAGTTAAGATAAGATTACGCCGCTGCTTGTACCTGAAAAGAACGACTTTGAATCTACATCCCGAGCTCCTTTCTCAGCCTTCGGAATAGTTTTGCTTTTTACAAGGATTGCTTTGTGTAGTATTTCAAAGAAGCCAAACACAAACAAATTATTGAGCAGGTTTATGGGAAATTCGAACCCTAACAAAAGCCTTCACTATGAGAAAAAGGTGAGGCCTAGAAAGTAAACTGTAAGGAAACAACCCAGCTTAACCACAAAGGAAAGACTTAACTGCAATTCTGATCACCAGCGCAGCAACTCTTCATCAAAAGTTCAGAGAATCTACATTCAGTCTGTCCATGGAAGAGGTGGTGACAGTTCAACTAAATCGTACAAAGTCATGCAAACAGACAACCAGCAGAGAGCCAAAGTTTCATCTAGGCATAGTTCATTTGTTCCACGCTGGCTGACAAGGATTTTTTATTTAAAATAGAAATATGCCCTCAGGAGTCCAGGAGGCTAGAAAGGGATGTATAGAGAGTGTGAGCACAATGAGTGTGAACATAATGAGTGTGAGCATAATGAGTGTGAACATAATGAGAGTGAGCATAATGTTGCTTCGATCTTGGTGGTGAATATCACACAGGCTTGTTTGGCTTTTTACATGCACACTTCCTTACATCATATACACATAAGTGTATGTGGAGAGAGAGAGAGAGAGAGAGAGAGAGAGAGAGAGAGAGAGAGAGAGAGAGAG
>OU015760.1:86056092-86070861 GCA_907169655.1 Acomys percivali
GAGAGAGAGAGAGAGAGAGAGAGAGAGAGAGAGAGAGAGAGAGAGAGCACTCAAATGTCCCCTTAATAACTGCTGGTATGATCTAAAGGAATTATTAGCCTATCTTAGCCATAGGGGGAAAAGGTAGTGTGAAAGGATTTATAGAAGAGCTGAAAAGCCAATTGAAGACTCATCATGTGCCAGAGTAAACAGCTGGTATCTAAGGAAGTAGAAGGAGAAAAGACTCCTGGTGACAGGCAAATTATAGGGAGCATGATATATATGAAACAGACAGCCTTCCACAGTAGACAGCTTTCTGTCATTGTTGAGATTAGAGCAACTGAGGCACAAAAGTTATGATGAAGGCTATTTTAGTGAGTATACATTTTGTAGTTTCTTGGGAGGGAACATTCATCCCATTACTAGGCATGACACTTAATTACCTGGCTGCCTACTTATCTGCATGATATCATCCCTTGCCAATCTTGGTCACTAACTCTTAAGCTTGTGCGTCCTATTCTGTACATAGTATTTCTCACCTATGTGACTTTACTCATGGTATTTTTTTCTTCTGGAAATTCCCACAGTCCTTATTTGGTTAGCTACTATTCACTCATTGTTTAAACCCGTGCTTAACCATCATCTTCTCTGGATCTTTCCCACAGTTTCTTTCTATATTACAACAGACCCTATTTAGATGCCTTTCTGCATTCTTATGCTATCCTACATTCTTTTGAAATTGTGTGAAATCATTTGCCTACAGTCCTGTAAACTATAAGGCCTTTGAGTGCAAGAAGACAACCTGAAGCCTTCTTGTATTCTAAGCACTAGAGCGCAATGCAGTTCAGAAAATGCCCATCATTTGACTAGAAGCTATGTGTTGTACTGCAGGCCTCTAATCCTAGGTGGGAGGAGCAGGATTTTAGTGTCATCTTGGGCTACATAATGAGTTCAAGACCTGTCTGGGTTATAGGGCACTATTTCCAAACAAACAAGAATGTGACTCAGGTAGGCCTTTTAATGACTTTACTATCAAAGCAAAGGAAACCAAAACTGGTATCAAGAATTCGCTTTCCAGGACTACAGAGAGAGCTCAGCTGTTAAAAGGACTTGCTTATGCAGATGACCCAGAATCAGTTCTCAGAACTTACATTAAGCAGCTCACAATTGCTTGTAACTCCCACTCCAGAAGATCCAAGGCCATATTCTCACACATTCTTGCACATATAAGGTGCACACTCAGACAAACACATTCACACATACAAAATAAAAATATTTTTTAAGAATAATTCATTTCCCAAGACATCAAGTAGTGGCAGGGGAATATTTTGTCTCCTTTAGGTACAGCATATCAATTGATGGACAAATCACACTTTCCAATTGTGTGTTTGGAAATTAGAAGGAAGATAGAAGTGGAGTTTCTGAAATGGCTTATGTCCTGATGTCCTAAGTTCAATACCCAGGGCCCACCTAGTGGCAAATGGAGAGCATACTTCTGAAAGCTGTCTTCTAACATACATGCATAGTGTCACACACACACACACACACTCACACACACACACACACAGAGAGAGAGAGAGAGAGAGAGAGAGAGAGAGAATATGAACTATAGAAAATGAGTACACAAAACGACAGAATGACAAAGAACTGTACAAACTCATTTACAGGAATGTGAACGAGCAGGTGTGGGAGCTCTTAAGAATAGTGTGATGAGGCAGGGTGTGGTCGCACACGCCTTTAATCCCAGCACTCAGGAGGCAGAGGCGGACAGACCCTTATGAGTTCAAGGCCAGTCTGGTGCACAAAGACAGTACAGGAAAGTCAAGGTCAAACAGAGAAACCCTCGGAAAAACAAACAACAAATAAAGTTCGCGAAAGACTGAATGTACACGGGCTGTGCGATGAAAGCCTACACTATAGTCCAATAGGCAATAATAAAGTGATAATTAACTTGGGAATGACACATGACAAGCTCTGCTTTGGCTGTGAAAAAAAATCACACAACAAACAAACAAACAAACCTAAATGAAAATTAGTGACCCCCATTCAGTGTGTTGTGCAGTGATCAACTTTCAAATAATGGATATCTCTTCCTTGACACATACATACCACAACCAGAGTATAATTACTTTTTAAAAGCACTATTGTCAGCAACTGGGAGATTTACTTAGAAGTAAGTTGCCAACATGTAAAAATCAGTGTCTAACTGTAATTTTTTTCAATAAACTAGGTTAAAACATTTAATCTAACAGGTTGTATTTTCTATGAAGCAAGATTTTATTCAGATAAGATAGTCACTGGACTAGAATGTTTGTATAGTGTATAAAAGGTCCTGGATTCAATTCCCAGAATCAGAGTAGGGAGAAGAAAGGGAGGGAAGAAGGGGAGGAAGAATGAGGAAGGAAGGGTGGAAAGGAAAGAGAAAGAGATATATCTGTCACCTAGATCATACTGCCAGAGGGAGTGCTAATGGCTCTGTAGTGCTAAACCAGGAAATAAATGGACAGAGAATTCACATAGTGGATATAAAGGTTAGCGAGCCAGAGAAACCCGAAACAAAACAGTAGCTCATGGAATCTTAAGATATATTTATTTATTTATTTATTTATTTATTATGTATATAGTATTTCACCTACATGTCAGAAGAGGGCACCAGATCTCATTATAGATGGCTGTTAGCTACCATGTGGTTGCTGGAAATTGAACTCAGGACCTTTGGAGGAGCAGCCAGTGCTCTTAACCTCAGAGCCATCTCTCCAGCCCCCAGATCATGGAGTCTTAATTCCATGCCATTTATTTTTCTAAATTCAGAAGGCAAATCTATAAAAGGTCATGATTTTTATTTTTATTTTTGCATTGGACATAACATACCACAAAGCTTTTTGTAAAGTTCCAACTAACTTTATATTAAAGCGGATGTACATAGCAAAAGTACACAAGTTAAGTTGGACAGACTGATGAATTTTCACAAATCTCATGTTCCTGTCTGACTGGCAACATATGCAATACCAGCATATTAGAAGACTCCACATTACCTTTGCAAGTTTAACCACAATCTTGAGTTTTGTTTTTTGAGACAGGGTTTCTCTGTGTAGCCTTGGCTGTCCTAGACTCACTTTGTAGACCAGGCTGGCCTCCAACTCACAGCAATCTGCCTGCCTCTGCCTCCTGAGTGCTGGGATTAAAGGCGTGCGCCACCACTCCTGGCTTTATTGAGTTTTAACACTGTAAATTACTTTGTTTGTTTTTGCAAGACTGGGTTTCTATGTGTGATAACTCTTGCTTTCCTGGACTCACTTTGTAGACCAGGCTGACCTTGTAGTCTCAGTGATTCGCTGGCTCTGCCTCCTGAGTGCTGGGATTAAAGGCATGCGCCACCACGCCCAGCTACTATAATTACTTTTGACAACTTGTGAGCCTTAATGAATAGAAAATGATAACATACAGACTTCTTGAGACATCTAGCTTTTATTTTTAATTATATGTTAATTATATTTTAATTATGCAAAAAGATGTAGATGCATGGGCATGCAGGTACCTATGGTGCTTCTAGAATTCTGATCCCCTTAGAGCTGGAGCTTCCGGATCAGTTAGTATGTTAAATGTTTTATTTTAATGAGAAACTAAGGGCAACAACTTCTTAGAAGATTTTCTTGCTATCCTTGAGGCATAGAGCTTGTTATTCTATTAGTGTTAATGATAACACGAAATAATCAAGCATCATTTGACTTTCCATATCAAATAGAATTCTATACCCGAATGAAATTCTAGTTAACCTTTGTCTCAGTAAGACAATATATTTCTCTGTATACAGTCAGTGAAGAAGGTAGAACTTAGTCCACATCTGTGCCTCCATCCCATGTGTGTCTCACATTGTCAATGCACAGGAGCCAATTGTGAGAAGTGTGGATTCAGTTGAGGCCTATGAGGACAGTCATTGTTGACTGCTCCAGGACAGCTAGATTTCAGCAGTTATATTAAAATACAGACACATTCTTCTCAAAATATTCCAGACAAATAAGGTTTGGAGCCTAAGGAAAATATAGATGTGTAGCTAACCATCAGATATAATAATTCACATTTTCCCTAAATCTCTTAAACCAAATTAAATCCTTAATGTGACATATTTGAATTAACTAGACAATGGAGATGATTCAGCTTTGGGGGTATTCTTTAGTAGAAAAACTAAGAAGTTTTCTCTTCTGGGACTGAAAAGTCCTCTTTTTTTTTTCAGTACAGCAATATTTATTCTTTCATTCACACTGAAACTGAACATGAGTAGCCACTAGACTCACTCTTTTTTATCTTTTTTTTTTCTTTTTCGTTCTTTTCTCTTTTCTTTTTTCTTTTAGTTTTTCGAGACAGGGTTTCTCTGTGCTATTTCGACAGTCCTAGACTCCCTTTGTAGACCAGGCTGGCCTCAAACTCACAGAGATCCACCTGCCTCTGCCTCCGGATTACACGTATGTGCCACCACACCCAGCTCAGCCCCACTCTTGAAATTGTTCATACTAGTGAATATTTTACCTTGATCAGGTTAGTTAATACTATTGTATTCAACTTTTAAATGCATTGCTGTATGGGATGCTGATCTCTGGTTTTCACAAACAGTACTAAACTTTATCTGAAATATGTGCTGTGGCTTTTAAAGTCCATGCCCTTAATGATCTTTTGCTAGCCAGGCATGTGGCGGCCACCCTTAATTCCAGCACTCAGGAGGCAGAGGCTGGCAGATAGATGTGATTCCAGGCCAATCTGTTCTACAAAGTGAGACCAAGCCAGCCAAAGCTGCACAGCTAAACCTTGTCTCAAAAAAAAAAAATTTTTGCTTAGCGGAGCACAGTGACACACATTTGCAATCCCAGCACTTGGGGAGGTAGAGGCAGGAGGATCTCTGTAAATTTGAGGCCAGCCTGGTCTACAAAGCAATCCAGGATAGCCAAGGTTAACACAGAGAAACACCGTCTCGAAAACCCAAAACCAAAACAAAACAAAAAAGCCATCCCAACAAAGACAGTCATTATTTCCATATGAGCCACAGAATAACTGCTCCTGGGATCTACTTGAAAAATAAACATGAAAAATTTCCCTACGGAGCCTATTTGTAATTTGTTCACTACTGGATTATTGCAAAGAGATGAAACTAAATGAACAAACAAGAGTTGCTGACACTGTGTTCACATAGTCCTTTTTGATAGCTTTCTCTGTGATTAGGGTTAAACTGTATCACTACATAGTCTGAAGCAGTGCAAAAGGAAGTGCTACAAGCCAAATCAACCGTGAGAAAAAAGTATAGCTTCAATGCTTCTCGCTTGGCTGAAGCTCTTTAATGTGGAAGTGCCATACAGTAGAATGTGAATGTGTGAGTAATACAATGTGAATTTATTTGTTTGCCATGCTCCCCCCCAAACATCAAATCTTCTTTTTGCTAAAATTGACACCCAGAAGTCTATCTGAGGCATTCTTCATTAATGAACTTTCTGTTCTTAATTAATATGACATTTGATTTGTTTTTGCTTTATCACAGTCAATGCTTCGCCTAACAGTAACAATGTGACTATATGTAACAATAATGATAACCACCATCACATGATGAACCGTTCTTTTCAACACCTACCATATATATACCATACCCTACATAATCAATCAACAAAACAGCCCACCTCCAAAAAACTACTAACATTATTCCTATTTTTACAGGTGAACAAAGCAGCCACAGAGAAGTGAAGCAACTGTCTAAAATCATAAAAGTTGAAAAAATGTTGGGCTGGCATTCAGTTCGGGTAACAAAACCTATCCTGTTCCCAAATAATTATACTGTGGTGTGAGGATGTGCCTGGTACCCATTTCAGCATTTTCTCATTGTTCAATGACTTCTTTCTTGACTCTTAACATTCCTGCTTCTTGTTTACTTCTTCTCCGTCTACTGAATCTGCCTCACCCAGTCCTTGTTCTAAACTATTTTCCCTTTCTAGGTAAGCTTCCTTCTTCTGCCCTTCCCCTCTCCATCTCTCCTTAAAACACAAAGGGCAATTAGTGTGCAACCTCTAGACTGAATAGATAACACCGTAACACCTGCTGCTATCTCACTGCTGAAGTCAGGACATCCTTCTCGGGAAGCTACTGAAGGGAGCCAGGGTGAGCCCATGTGAGAGCCCATTGGATCCATTTCCTAGGTTTTGCTGTCTGCAGTCAGAGATTAGTTTATGAAAATGGCACCAAGACTCCTACCAACACCCATGAGAAGAGTTACAAATCAAGTGAAGTTCAGCTCTGTAATTGGTTTTCTTATAGTTCTTAATATTATTGAGGTGCACCAATCATTTACTAGTGCTCTGGGTGCCCATGACCCTGTGTTATTGAGATTCTGTTGTTTTCAGCCTTAAGAGCGGTGATACACCTGTCCTGTAATTACACAACACCAGCTAATGCCACGGTGTGGGTTATGGCCTGACTCACTTGTTTAGAGCTTTTATGTCTAGAAATGAAGGAAGCTCTGTGAAGAAAAATTATAGGAAAATATTACTTGAAAGTACAGAATTTTTTTTTTTGAGACAGGGTTTCTCTGTGTAGCGTTAGCTGTCCTGGACCTGCTTTGTAGACCAGGCTGGCCTCCAACTCACAGCGATCCACCAAAAGTACAGAAAATTAAAAGTCACTCTCTTTAACACTTTATTAGATTCTTTGACCAGCTAGAGTTGCTCATTCCAATGATGTGCCCTGAGTGAAATAGGTACCATGTGTATTAGGTCTATTTGTCTAAATTGTTAAGAAAAAGCCACTCATATGTCTATTATTTGACTTCTTTATGAAAGGAAAGTTAGGAATCTAAAAAATGTCAATTTTATGAAAAATTGCTTATTCTAACTAGACAGCATCTAGGAAACAGGAAACTTCCTATATTGATATCCACTTCATCAAACATTGGTAGGTACAATGAACATGTTTTTTTTTTCCTTAATACTTCCCTAACCAGGATATATTCATTTTGCTTAAGAAGGGTTTCATGTATCGGGAGGCAGAGGCAAGTGGATTGCTGTGAGTTTGAGGCCAACCTGGTCTACAAAGTGAGTCCAGGACAGCCAGGGCTACACAGAGAAACCCTGTCTTTAAAAAACCAAAAAAAAAAGTGAGTACAGAACAGTTAAGACTAAACAGAGAAACCCTGTCTCAAAAACAAAAAAAGAGACAGGGTTTCTCTGTGTAACCTTGGCTGTCCTGGATTTGCTTTGTAGGCAAGGCTGACCTTGAACTCACAAAGATTCGACTGCCTCTGTCTACCTAGTGCTGGGATTAAAGGTGTGTGCCACCAAGGCCAGCCTAAAGGATTTTCTTGTTGGGGGCTGGGTCTGGTGCTACGTATTCAAATGCTAAATACTAGCCCCCAAAATCTAATTGCTATCCAGACAAGCACATTCTCATGTACACCAAATGACAATGTGTAAACCTTGCTCCCCAGTTTAAAGTGGTGGGTTAATGAAAATAGCTAGAAGCCTGTATCTGGCAAAAGAAAAGGAGGGGCCTTAGGTTCCAGGACTTGGGGTCAGATGGGGACCAGGAGGAGAAGAGAGAAGCAGGATAGGAAACAGGAGAGAGGAAAGTCACCATGGGACAGTAAGGACCATGAGCACACAGTCATGAGGGCTGGCCTGATAGAACAGCAGTAGTTTAGACAGGAACAATTAAGGCAAGTGACTTGGAGTGTGTAGCTGGGAAGTACAAAGTAGCTTAGAGGGTTGATACTTGCCAAGATCTAGTGCTTTAAAGCTTATCATAAATCTATAAGGTCTCTGTCTCAGTTATTTGGGAACTGTCTGGGGTAGAGACGCCCTCTAGAGTCTAACAATTCTACAACTCTTTGCTGCACATGCTAGTCCTTATGGACCACTATCCTACTACCATTTCTGGTTTTTCACAACAGAATAAGGTAACTACTGTCTACAATGTGTATGCATATCAATTCCTGAGTTTATAAGGTTTGAAGCTAGGCAGAGGCTTACACAGACAGGGAATGCACTGCTGAGCTAAACTCTCAACTCCTTTTATTACTTTAGTTTGAGGCAAGGTCTCACTAAGTTGTCCAGAATAGCCTCAGATTTGCTATGTAATCCAAACTGGCCTTTTCCCCACTTTCCTTAGTAGGTGAGAATGTAGCCTGACACTGTGGCGCAGACCTGTAATCTTAGCACTAGGAGAGGCTAAGGCAGGCAGATCGCTGTGAGTTCAAGGCCAGCCTGGTCTACAAAGTGAGTCCAGGACAACCAGGGCTACACAGGAAAACCCTGTGTGTGGGGGAGTTGATATGATTATAGGCATTACCGCTAAGCCCAGATAACAATCAAACTAACTAGAATAATATTAGGTTTCCAATGCTTAGACATGATTAACACTGCAAGAGAAGAAAATATTGATTATATTATATTAGTCTTTGTGCATTACACATGCATATTGAATTATTGAATTGTCACTTTGCATCTCATAAACACAGGAAATTATTATAAGTCAATAGAAAAATAAATTATCCAGGCATGGTTGTGCATACCTTAAATCCAAGAATTTGGGAAAAGAAGGTGGGATGATCTTTGTGAATTTGAGACCAGCCCGGGGTGCATAATAAAACCCTGTGTCAACAAAAATAAAGGTTGGGTTCAAAGGAAAGAAAAAGAAAGGAAAAAAAAAGGTTAGCTGGGCGGTGGTGATGCACGCCTTTAATCCCAGCACTTGGGGAAGCAGAGGCAGGCGGATGATTGTGAGTTCGAGACCAGCCTGGTCTACAAAGTGAGTCCAGGACATCCAAGGCTACACAGAGGAGAAACCTTGTCTTGAAAAACCAAAAAAAGAAAAAAGAAAAAGAAAAAGAAAAAAGAAAGAAAGGAAGAAAAGAAGAAAGGAAGAAAAGGCTTAGGTTATTCAGGCCACCAAGATGACACATAGGAATAGAGGCATTTGCTACTCAAGTTTTAGGAGATTCAGGTTTGACCCCTGTGCCCATGGTGGGAGGAGGGAATTAACTCCCAGAAATTGTCCTTTGACCTACACACATACACAACCATCAGACATGATAATATTTGTTTTAAAAACAAAATAATCAAATAAAGAACTGAAATTTCAATTGAATGCAGTTCACTATTCTTCCTCCTACCCCACTGGTACTGCCACACTTCACTTCAAGGAGCTTGACAAGTCAAGGACTAAAAATTGCTCTTTGCCTTCTGACCTGTCTTTTCAGAGTCCCTTTGTCCTCTGCAGGGTCCAAGGTGGGAAGAGTTATTGATACAAGTTGTGCTCAACTGCCACCGAATCACTGGCTACAAATAGCTGGTTAGCAACAACCACTACATGTCAACTATTTAAAGCGTTGGTGCCTGGAAAGTTTCTGGAGCCATATAAGCATGTAGCGTCTACTGTCCTATTCTAGGCAGTAGATCTCTTGGGCTAGGGATACAGCTCCAAACATACTTGTGTTGGAAAATATTGTGAACTCCGTGCAATTTCTCTTGGCTTCTTCCTCTTATAGTCTTCCAGAAAACCTCTGGCTGCTGAGAACACCTTCATCACTTGGCAGCCCCCCTTGGGTTATGTACCATCCAGAAGACTCAATCCTGGCTACCTTTGGTAATCCACTTGACCAATAGGAGACACATGCATGCTTTTTAATGAGAAACTTGAGTTTGGTCAGTTCTAGCAATACACTTCTCTTCTCTATTTTGCTGCTAATATTTTCCTTTGTTTTCAAATACTCATAGAAGAGAATAAAAGGGCCCACAAAAAAACAAGCATGCCAATATCAACTTTTATCCAGATAAGCAGTTATCTCACAGTCCCCCTTACCCTTACCCAGACTTGAAACACTTTAAGAAAGGAAAAACCTATAGCACATATGTTTTACCATATAAAGTCTCATATGATCTTCCTAATAATGCCATGAAATAGAGAGCAAAGGAGTCAGTGTCTCCTTTTTCCACAGGAAGAACCTAAAGCACCAGGAGTATAGTACTCTACAAAGGAGTGTTTCCAAAGTCCTTAAGAATTGGATGGATGACTCACTAGTTAAACTTACTTGCTATTCTTCCTGAGGACCAGAGTTTAGTTCCTAGCACCCAGGTCAGGCTGCTCATAACTACCTGAAAGTCCAGCTCCAGAGGAATCCAGCATTCTCTTCTGAACCTCTAAGACACCTACCTGCACTCACAGATATGTGTAGCTACACATAAACACAAAAAGTTAAAATATTTCAAGTTTTTTATAATGAGTGGCAGTGGCAGAAATAAACTCAGTTTTCTTGTTTCCATTGGCCTTTTGCCGCCAGGAGTTTGGTCTTACTTTTGTAAATTGTATTCATACAGATGAAGACTTTCTGAACTTCTATGGTAAAGTTTGCCTTGGGCAGGGTTGACTAAAAACAACAAAAACTTTATGCAGAATTTCATCACTGTACTATTGCAAGGTTCTGACATATTCATTATACTAGGGACTATGTCTATAAGGAATCAGTAGTCTTTCCAAAGGGTATGAAGACAGTGGGTAAATAAGCAGTAAAATGTAATAAATATTTCAGTGTTCAAATTATTAAAATACTTAGAAACCATTAGGGCTTAGGAGACAACATCAGTATAACCAGACAAGAATTACTATAAAATAGCAGAATGCCAGTCAAAAGACACCTAAAGTTTTTTGAGTAGAGCTAGAGGTAAAAGAAATGACTGGGCTATTGCCATAGAGTTAGTTTGACAAGGAACATTGCTTTATTCACTGATACAACCCCATTGCCTTGAAGAAACTCTCAGTAAATACTTGTACTTTTCTAAACTTGAGAATAGATCATTAAATTCATATATTACTTTGTGGCTAAAAAGAAAACTTTAGGATTCTTATCAATAAATGAAATCTTCCTGGAATTTTCTTTAAGATACACATATTAGTTTATCTCCTTCAGCAAAAACAGACCATCACAAACTAGATCAATTATAGCCCATAGTATTTTGTTTCACTTGTGAGTTTTGGTGACTGAGAAGTTCAGAAACATGGCATTGGAAGTGCTGCATCCCAAAATAGCTGAAAGGCAAGAAAGTCTGTACACGACAGAGAGGAAATCAGGCAGAACTAATCTTTTCAACCAGGACTTTGTTTCCAATAATAATGGCATCAATCTATTCATGAGAGCAGAACGCTCCAGAACTATCCGCCTCCCCAGTACCATTAAAACGGCAAGGAAATTTCAACATCAATTCTGAAGGGAACATCTAAACCTAAACCCTAACTGTCCAGAACTATTATAAATTCCATTTCGGATGAGTGTTTCTTCTATACCTTACTTTGTCTGAGACTATCTCAAAGTAAAGAGAAACTGGAAGACTAGGAAGGTGACTCAGCAGTTAAGCACTGGCTGCTTTGCTGGAGGACATGGGCTAGATTCCCAGCACTCATATGGCAGCTCATCACCATCTGTAACACCAGTTCCTGGCCATCCAACACCTTCTTCTGGCCTCCTTTGGCACCAGGCATGCATTTGCTGATCAGACATACTTACAGAAAAACATATGAAATTTATGAAAAATAAGATATTTTTAAAAATATAAAAAAGAGAATCTGTAGAGTAAACTGTGTTATATTCCCAGCCTTCTTTTTTTTTTCTTTTGAAACAGAAGTAGAGGTAGAGAGGCAGGAGGATCAGAAGGTCAAGGTCATCCTCAGCTATATACCAAGTTCCAGGCCTATGTGGACACAGGAGATTATACATCAAAAATGACATGAAATGAAGGAAAAGAAAATTAGGAACAAATACACAGACATATTACAAAGAAATAATAAGCTATTATACCAAAATAGCAGAAAGTTAACTTTTTCCAGGTGATCGAATTATTAATTTACACACATTTTTCATATCTAAAAGGATATTGTATAACTTTTAAACCTGTGTCTGACCCTACCTTCCAATTTGTTCTGGAAAAACAGAACGTGAATGGGAACATAGAAATAAATGATAATGATATGAGTGCACTGAAGGGCATACAAGTAGGTATTCAATGAACTAGGCATAGATACCCTAAGCCTAATCCTGGGATAATCTTCTAATTCTCTCTATATTTAATGTTTTTGTCCCTGTAGAGCTATCCATGAAAGTGACCACAGAGCACAAAAGGCAACAATTAGAGTTAAATGTTCAAATTACATCAGTCCACTTACTGATGTCCCTATGAAGAATGAGGGTGATATGTACAGTCTAAGTATGGGGATCCCCTAGAATCTACCCTAGCTATTCTTCTGTTTCCTCACCATAACATTGTTTGGAAATTTATTATTGTTTTATTTAAACTTGATTTCATGTCATGTACTTTAATCATATTGATCCCCCTACCCCAACTCCTTCAGATCCTCTTCACCTTCCTACCTACCAACTTCATGCTCTTTGCCTCTCCCCAAAACAAAACCAAAAGACCAAGCCAGGCATGGTGGTGTACCCCTTTAATCCTAGCACTGGGGAGGCAGAGGCAGGCTGATTGCTGTGAGTTCAAGGCCAGCCTGGGCTACAAAGAGAGTCCAGGACAGCCAAGCTAACACAGAGAGAGAGAGACCGAGTCTCAAAAAAAAAAAAAAAAAAAAAAAAAAAAAAAAAACCATTCACACACAAAAAAAGACTAGCAAAGTAAACAACAACAACATCAACAACAAAACAAAACAAAAAGTGTACATACACACCCACAAAAGACCCAAACCATAGAGTCTATTTGTGTTAGCCAACTACTCCTGGCCATGGGACCTTCTCTGGAGTGTGGATGATATACCCAGTGACACTGGATTGGGGACTAGTGATTTCCCCTTTCCCAGCACATATCAACTGCAAAATAGCTTCTTGATTGGGAATTGGACTCTCTTTATGTCAACTTCCTCTTCTCAGTACTAGTACTTTGTCTGTTTTGAACTTGGTCAGGCCTTGTGCAAGCAAGCCTTCACAGTCACTCTGTCAGTTCATACGTAAATCAGTCTTGCCCTGTCTAGGAGACACTGTTTCCTTGGAGTCCCCTACCACCTCTGGCTGTTCTTTCTGCTTACTCTTCCTTGTACGTTCCTGATACTTGACGGGAGGGACTGAGAGCTTCAAATTCTCTCACCCTCTCTGCTTTGTAGAGTTGAGGGTCTGCATTCAAGTAACTGGAACTTCGGAATGTTGAGTATTTGCTGTCCTCCCTCTCAACGACTTGATTGGGACTATTAGGAGATATGGGTGCCAGTCCTCAAAGAGCACTTCTTTGCTGGCTCACTTTCTGGGGACATTAATCCAAGCTGGGTAGCTGAAGGGGGAGTGGCTTTTCTGAGAGGTCTGTGCCCTGTGGCCCTTAGCCTTTCTTTCACGCTTGCGCCCACTCTCTGTACTGTCAATTGCTCAGACACAATCTCAGAGAACTGAAGCGTGAAAGGCCTGCAGTGTGGCTATTTCAGGATACAAACTATACGCCGATTAAATAAGTTGATAGCGCACAGATGTATTATCTGAATTAGGGAGACACGGCTTGCTTGCTAATTAGCCCTTTCAAGAACCTGTTGCTTTAGGTTTTCTCCAAGGCTCAACGGTGCCTCTTCTTTGCTAATTGACTGTCAGGCTTACCCCTCAGTGCTAAGGGAAAACTTGATTTTTATTGAATACGCCAAGGCAGACAAAATAGGTCATGCCCGGATTCCTAGAAAAGGAAGAAAATTTGCTGTGAGTTGGAGGGCGTTGGTGGCCAACCTAGGCTAAAGACTGAGATTCTGTTCTCAAAAGAAAGTGGTCTAAAACTTCCTAACATCTAGTATATGTGTTAGCTACTACTATTAGAAGTCATCTTTTGTTTACATTTTAATAAAGAAAATTCAGAGTAAAACAATACCCTCTGTAACCTCTCCACCCAAATATACCCACTAGTGTTTAGTACAGATACAAATACTTATACAAAATTTATATTGTAAAAATGTTTTAGAAATAATTTTGTACTTAGTATTATTCCTTGAGCCATTTTGCAGTTGTGGGGATTGAATTTATAACCCTATATATGCTAGACAAATTCTCTACCTCTGTTCTATGTTCCCAAGAATTTCTTTGTACCTTTTTTTCTGAAAAAAGATCTCTCTAACTTGCCGAGACTGGTCTTGACCTTGTTAGCCTCCTGCTTCAGCCTTTCAAGCCCCTTAAATTAGGGAGCTGGACTCCAAAATCTGGTTTAAAGGTTTTGTGATGTTAGTTTTATGATGTTAATTTATCTTAAAGGTCATTATAGCATCCAATTAGATGAGTATAGCATAATTTATCTATTTATTTTTGCTAATGTCTTTTCTATAAATTTCTACTGATTATTTGCTCAATATGCATTCTTAGAAATAAGATTGATTATCAAAATACATGATTAAGGTTTCAAACATAAAGATCAATTACCACCCGAAGTTATAGAAATTCCCACTACCAAAAAAGCATATCAGAGTACATTGGCTGTTTGTCACATGTGAAAACTATAGAGCAATATTTTCAGTACAGTTTGGAGAAACATTGACTATATCTCAAATGGTATTATACCATTTATTTGCAGTTCATACTTAATAGAATTTACTAGCTAGGACCATAAAGATTTTCTGCTTCTCTCTATATGAAAAATAAGCTTTAGCTTTAGATGTGGCCAGGAACTCAAATTAGTAGTTTTGTTATCTGATGTTTCTTAGTTACAATACTGTACAATTCCATCCACATCCTAAACTTTATTAAAATGCAATAACTAGTCTAAATTTTCCTGTGAAAATCTTTACAAATGGCTATTGTGA
>OU015760.1:86076540-86091911 GCA_907169655.1 Acomys percivali
CACACACACACACACACACACACACACACACACACACACACACACACACACACGAGACATAGATAGAGACAGAGGCAGAGTGAGAGAGATAGACAGACAGAGAAAGACTGAGAGAGAAATAAAGAATAAATTAAATATAATAATTTTTTTAATCTTAAAGGTCAATACAAAAGAGTTCTGTGCTGGGAGTGGTGGCCCTTAGCCTCTATTCATCACTTAACAGACCAAGGCAAGGCAATTGACATGAGTTTGAGACTAGCCTTAACTACATCCTAAGTTCCAGGCCAAGCAGAACCACATAAAACAGCCTTGCTTCAACCTCACTTCTCATATCTATACATATATATGTGTCCATTGTTGTCTTGTTTATGTTATATATAAATTTTGACATTCAAGCTATTTATGGGAAAACACAGATTAAATATACAGCTCATTGAATTTTCTCAAAGCAGACGTATCCCCATGTGTTTATCACTGAGATCCAAAACTAAAATATCGTGAAATAAAATACTTAGTGCTTTGTACATCTCTCCCCAGCTCTCGCCCACAAACCAAAACAACTACCATGGCTTCTTTCACTGTCCACTTCTCTTATATTTCCAACTTTGTGTAAATGAAATTATAGAGTATGCATTTGTTTTTTGATCCAGTCTCCTTTATGTCTCATTACATTTCTAAGATCACCCAGGTGTGTAAAAGTAACTTTTGTTCCTGACTCAATTGTCTAGGAGGTTTACGGCCACCTTCTGCTAACCTCGGCCTAGTCTTGGAAGCTTCTGGCCTCCATACAATCTAACTTGGCCTAGAATGTTTTCAGCCTCTGAGATTTACTTCTTAGTAAGCTCACCCTTGTTCTTCTCAAGCTCTGGGCTGCCTGGTTCAGCTCAGCTATTCTGCCTCAAACTCCTCTCCCAGCTGACTGATTTAATCAGGCTTCTCTCTCAGCCCAGAATTGCTCTGCTTGGCCTCAAACTAATTCTGCAATCTGCTCTAATCTCCTGGCTTCTTCTCATTTTCTGGCTCATTCTGTCTTCACCTGAATTCTCTCTCTCTCTGCAACTCATCTCTCTATTGCTGGCCTGGTAAGAGTGCCTTGTTCTCTCTGTAAAACTGCCTCTTAAGTAACTTTCCTTTCCTCTCTCTTTTCGTGAGATTTGGCCATATCTCTGCCACTCAATTAGACATCACTTTCAAACATGAGTGATTCCTTCTACAAACTAACTTTTCCTTTGATTGGGATTAAAGGCATGTACCACCATGCCTGGATCTAAGCTTTTTTTTACCTGATATTTGCTCTACCAGGCTGGCCTTGAACTCAGATCTGTTTGCCTCTGCCTCCTGGATTAAAGACATGTTTGTATTCCAGCCGGATCACACACACTAGAAGATCTTTGGATGTGATCTCTTGCCGACTGGATCACATAGACCTAGACAGCCTTTGTATATGATCTCTTGCTGGAAGAGCCATGTTCTGAATTGACATTCTCTACACAAATGATTGCCTAGAGGTCCAATGTATTAATGCACAAATTATTTATTCATTAGAAACTTGATGAGTATTTGGATTGCTTCTAATTCTTGGCTATTAGGAGTAATGTTAGGAGCATTCCTTTATGTATGTTTGGTACATTCATGTTCATTTTTTTTCTTGCATCTAGTTAAAAGCAGAGTTAGTGGACAGCTAAGCTACATTAGGCTAAGTATAGATAGAGTCCAGCAGTTTCTTGAACTGATCGTATAAATGTATACTATACCTGTGTCTCTGGCAGTTCCTGCAAGTTCCAGATGCTTTGCCTCCTCGTGAATACTAGTTGTTATCTGCCTTTCATAATAGCTTTCTGAATAATTTTCTTTAATTACGTGTAGGTTTGTGTCAGTATGTGTTTGTGAATGCAGGTGCCCACAAAAGCCAGAAGAGGGCATTAGATACCCTCGAGCTCAAAATACAGGCAGTTCTAAGCCAACTGGCATGGGTGCTGAGAGCCAAATTCAGGTCTGCTCCAAGAGCAACAAGTGCTCTTAACCAGTCTCTCTCGGTGCTTTAATTTACAATTCCTTGCTGACTGGTGGTGTTGAGAAGCATTTCACTGGCCATTTGAATATTTGCTCTTTTAAAAGTATCTTATCGGGATTGAATTCAGCTCAGTGTTTGAAAGCGTTTGAGCATTTGCATGTGTAAGGCTTTGGGTCCCATCCTCAGCCCCACTGAAATCAATGTGCAATTATACTGAAAATGTTAATATTTGTATGAGGGCACCTCATCAAGCTAGCTGTGGTGATGCACACCTGCAACCCCAGAATGAAAGAGTCTTAAACAAGAGGATGGCCATGAGTTTGAAAGTATCGTGGACTACATAACAAGAGCTTGTCTCAAAAAGTACCTGATTAGTGTAGTTTAGTCATTTCTCTATCACATTTGTCTGTCCTTGTTGACTTATGGTCCTTTAGATATTCTAGTTGCATCATCTTTTTGACCACACCTTTTTATAAGAATTCTCCATCTGCAGCTTATTGTTTTACTTTCTATGATGTTTTCATTAAAACAAAAAAAAAGTTTTTTTTGGCTTTTCGAGACAGGGTTTCTCTGTGTAGCCTTGGCTGTCCTGGACTCACTTTGTAGACCAGGCTGGCCTCGAACTCACAGAGATCTGCCTGCCTCTGCCTCCCAAGTGCTGGGATTAAAGGTGTGTGCCACCACACCAACACGCCCAGCTTAAAAAAAAAAATTTTTTTTTTTACAAATTCTTAATGTTCAGTTTTATATCATCATTTTTTTATTAATAATGACTTTGTTGGCTAGTGAAATGCCTCTAAGCTTGATGACCTGATTTTGATCCACAGAATCCACATGGTAGAAGGCAAAAACTAATTCCTTCAAGATGACTTCTGACCTCCACATATGTGCTATAGTGAAACATAAATAAATAAATAATTTAAAATTATGATTTTGTGTTCTATTTCTAAAAAACTTTTGGTCCAAAACCAGCACACTACTCTATTATTTTTCTCTTACACATTTAGATCTTTTCTCCATTTGTAATTAAACTTTATTATGGTCTAAAGTGAGATTTCTTTTTTTAATAGTATTTTTTATAACTTATTAATTTATTCATATTACATCTCACTGGTTATCCCATCCCTTGTATCCTCCCATTCCTCCCTCCCTCCCATTTTCCCCTTACTCCCCTCCCCTATGACTGTGATTGAGGGGGACCTCCTCCCCCTGTATATACTCATAGGGCATCAAGTCCCTTCTTGGTAGCCTGCTATCCTTCCTCCGAGTGCCATCAGGCCTCCCCCTCCAGGGGACGTGGTCAAATATGGGGCACCAGAGTTCCTGTGAAAGATTTCTTTTTACCCCATTTCTAATAATATGTTACAAGTTTTACAATTATTGATAACCCCAAGCCAGGTGGTGGTGGCGCATGCCTTTAATCCCAGTACTCGGGAGGCAGAGGCAGGTGGATCTCTGTGAGTTTGAGCCCAGCCTGATCTACAGAGTGAGTCTAGGACAGCCAGGGCTACACAGACAAACCCTATCTCAAAAAAAAAGAAAAAGAAAGAAAGAAAAACCCCATTTTTCCCTCATGAACCGAAACACCACTTTCCCCCCCCCCAAGTCAAGTATCTAGATGTGCTCATCTGCTTATGAATTCTCTGTTCTTCCTCATCGTGCTATTTAGATAATTATGTATATTGATGTTACATATTTCATTTGATTTTCCCTAGATATTTTATTTTATGGTATTATATATGTCAAGTGTTCTTGCTGTTACGTTGCTGGAGAAAGGGTCTCACTATGAAAGCCTGGCTAGTCTATTGCTCTCTATATAGACTAGTTTGGCCTTGAATTCACATAGCTCTACCTGCCTTTGCATCCTTCATCCCAGGATTAAAAGTGTATATGAGACTAGGGAAAAGGCTCAACAGTTAATAACACTTATTATTCTTACATTGGACCCAGGTCCCAGTCATTCCTAATTCTGGTTCCAAGGGCTCCACCACCCTCTCTGAATACCACAAGCACTGGGACACACACACATATTCACATACACACATGAAAGCAAAGCAATCCTATATGTAAAATAAATAAATCTAAAAAGAAGGTGTGTACTCAGGCTTCTATGACTGTTTCTGGCATATATAAATTAAGTTATATGTCTCATCTTATGTAACCTTAAAGATACATTGTTTTATTTCAGTAACCTGCTGATTCTGTTAGATATTTCTCCATATACAATCTCATCTGTTAGTGACAGTTTTCTTTCTCTCTTTCTAACTGTGTGCATGCTTTTACTGCTTTCTTGCACTGTTTGGGACCTCTGGTGTAATGATTAAAGAACCTTCCATTGTGCTGTATGGAGGGGAAAGGTTCTTTAATCATGTTTTTTTGTATTCTTTTTGATTAAACAATCAGATTGCTGTGATAACTGCCTAGTTTGTGAAATGTTTTATTTTGGGTTTTTTGTTTGTTTGTTTGTTTTTTCAAGACAGGGTTTCTCTGTGTAGCCTTGGCTGTTTTGGACTAGCTTTGTGGACCAGGCTGGGCCTCAAACTAAGTGATCTGCCTACCTCTGCTTCCTGAGTGCTGAGATTGAAGGCATGTGCCACCACACCCAGCTATGTTTTAATCTTTTAAATTTTGAATGGGAATCAAATTTTCTTAGTTTTAAGTGTCTAGTGATAATAATTTGTCCTTCATCCTATTGCTTAGATATGTTGGTTTTAATAATGCTAAATTACACTTGTATTTCTGAAATAAGCCTTTCCTAACTTTTTATGGTATATCTTATCCTTTTTAATATACTATGTTGTCCTTTCTAATATAACCTCAGAACTTATTTGCTGATATGTTAAGGTGTTCCATTATAGGTCTCATTGAATGTTTTAAATTTTTATATGTGCCAATCAAACTGTGGCAATAAATCATGGGTCTGCATTATCTAGTTTAGTGACTGAAATCTTCTGCATAATGCTGTGTCACAATCTAAACTCATTAGTGAATATGTAAGCTCCTTTCAGAATTTTGACGTCATAAACTCTTATGTGCATAATTATCTCGTGTGAATCTGTTTGGCAGAGCACTAATCACCACTGATGGGACATGTCATTTTAACTCAACTGTTACTTAAGTATCAATTGACGAGACACAGAAACGCAGATTTCCTGGTTGTTTTCTGTTTCAGTGACATAAAAGCTCCCTAATAAGCTTGAGCTTGCTCATTGGTTATAACTGAGGTGTTCCACCTATTAAGAAACAATGTAGAATGAAGAAGCATATATATATATATATATATATATATATATATATATATATATATATATATGAATCTGAGCAATTTCTTTCCTCTATCAATTCTTCTTTGGTAGTATTTCTCTAGTACATGGAAACAAATACACTTCCTACCCTGAAAACTGCTGGCTTGGTAGAATATATGATATTAAGGAGACATTCCTTTTACATTATCACCAGAAGATCTATGCAAATATGTTCTTTGTGTGACTCTTCCACTCATCATACAAAGCATGCAAAACTTAATCACATCAGTTAGAGGTGACTAATTAGGATCAGAGTAGCTGTCTCATAGGAAAGTAAATGAGTCACATGCTCTGGCTACAACTTTTAACCTGAGAGTGATAACATGAAATAAACAGAAAGCACTTTGGAAATAGTGCCCTAGCTTGTGGTTTAAAGTTACTGGCTCTTAGGCCAGAAATGCTATACGCTTCATAGCAATTGTGAGTCTGCAGGACAATATCAAATGTACCTATTTCTGTGGCCTGTACGCCTGGTTCTAGTTCTATCTTCTGGGGCTACAAGACTTAGTATAAAACTTTATGTGACGACCCTTCAACTATTTGAAAATGAATGCTCATTTCTAAGTGCATAGTTTACATAATTTTAATAAAGATTATTATGTAAAACCAGCTCACCAAAGAACATTAACTTTATAAAAGCTCATACACAACATATTTTCAGGAAATAATTCATGAAGCTTGTTCGTAAAGTATAAGGCCATTCAAATTCCTAACAATCCAGGTTAATACCTTGCAACAAATGGTCAATTTATTTTGTTGTTGTTTTCATTTTTTGTTGTTTTGTTTTTGTTTTTTGTCTTTTTGTTTGTTTTTGTTTTTCAAGACAGGATTTCCCTGTGTAGCCTTGGCTGTCCTGGACTCGCTTTGTAGACCAGGCTGGCCTTGAACTCACAGAGATCTGTCTGCCTCTGCCTCCCAAGTGCTGTGATTAAAGACGTGCGCCACCACACCCAGCTTTTGTTGTTTCTTATAGAGGCAGAGCAACTCTGCTATCCAGGCTGGCCTGGATCTCACTATGCAGCCCAGTCTGGCTTCAAACTCATAATAATCCTCCTGCCTCAGTTTCCCCAGTGTTGAGATTAGAGGCGCAAACCTTGACACACTGTTTAATTTTAAAAGCAGATGGACTTGGCCATTTGTTAATGTCTTTTAGTATAGTATTAGCATTAGGATATTAATAAAGTGTTGAGATGCTTTAATAATTATTTGAATCAAATTATTGAATCAAAATTTTGAACAATAACAATTTAGGAAAAGGAAAGAAGGTATGAATGCTTTGTCTTTGAAGTTTTGTGTGGTTTTGGTCTTTCTTTCTTTCTTTCTTTCTTTCTTTCTTTCTTTCTTTCTTTCTTTCTTTCTTTCTTTTCTGAGACAGGGTTTCTGTGTAGCCTTGGCTGTCCTGGACTCACTTTGTAGACCAGGCTGGCCTCAAACTCACAGTGATCCACCTGTCTCTGCCCCTGAGTACAGGGATGACAGGCATGCACCACCACGCCCAGCGTTTTGTGTTTAAAAAAAAAAATCTTTTCTATAAAGAAAAAAATAGTTTAAGGCTGTAGGAAATCTCTAAAGAGCTGTTGGTGTTGGAGTAGAGATCTCTATATGCCCAGGCATCACATTTATGGGTCAAAGATCCTACAAAGCATGAGCAGACTTTACTTTTTGCCATATTCCCCAAACAATTGAGTGTAACAACTATTTAAAAAACATTTAAATCAGCTGGATGGTGGTGGCACATGCCTTGAATCAGGAGGCAGAGACAGGTGGATCTCTTTTGAGTTCAAGGTCAGCCTGGTCTACAAAGCGAGTCTAGGACAGTCAAGGCTACACAGAGTAACCCTGTCTTGCAAAAAGAAAAAGAAAAAAAAATATATCTAGAGATGACCTAACATGTATGGGAAGGTGTACATAGGTTTCTAAAAGATTTGATCATTAATTATCATCATCATCATCATCATCATCATCATCATCATCATAGAGAGAGGGCTGGGAATATAACTCAATAGCAATATTCACTTTGCCTGTGTTACATCTTAGGTTCAGCTCCATTGCAGGGGAGAAAAGCCAGGTCCTGTGGCACAGACCTGTATTCCCAGAACTTTGGAAGTAGAAGCAGGAAGATCAGTACCTCAGGATTAAAGACAAGTGCCACCACGCCCGGCTCTACTACCTCAGGATTTTCTTAGCTGTAAACTAAACTATTGGCATATATTTGGGAGGCTACTTTATTGGACTCTTATACATACCATCCTTCTCCACTCCAATCCTTCCAACACCACAACACCAGGTAGGAGAGACAGAAGACTAGAGGGGGAAAGGGCATAGGTCTCTTTAGATTACTTCCTGCTGGTTGGGGTCATTGGGATCATTGGAGCAAGTCCAATCTTCATAGTCAAGATCTCTCCAACTTCCAAACCATGACAAGAGCAAGCAGGAGCAGCAGGGAGAAGCTTTCACCTTTGCTCCTTTCCTCCTCCTCCTCCTCTCCCTCCTCCTCCCCCTCCTCCTCCTTCTCCTCCTCATCCTCTTCCTCCTCTCCTTCTCCTTCTTCTTTTTTCTTTTTCTTCAGAGCAACCCATCTGTCTCTGGTCTCTGGAATTTATACCATCTCAAGAGACCCCAGAATTACAAACTTAATTATCTGCAGCTGGCAAAAATCACTCCCCTGGTACTACACAAGGCAAATCATACTTAGCAGCCCCCAAATCCTACACCTGCGATTTTTAAAAAATTACATAACATAACTGGGTTATTTTGTTTTGGTTTGGTTTGGTTTTTCGAGACAGAGTTTCTCTGTATAATAGCCTTGGCTGTCCTGGAACTTACTCTGTAGACCAAGCTAGTCTCGAACTCACAGTGATCCACCTGCCTCTGCCTCCCAACTGCTGGGATTAAAGGCATGTGCCACCACAGCCAGCCATAACTGGAATTTATTTATTTATTTATTTTTGAGACAGGGTTTCTCTGTGTAGCCTTGGCTGTCCTGGACTCACTTTGTAGACCAGGCTGGCCTCGAACTCACAGTGGTTCACCTGCCTCTGCCTCCCCAGTGCTGGGATTAAAGGCATGTGCCACCATGCCCAGCCATAACAGGGTTTTAAAAAAAACAAAATTCTCACTACACTAAACCAGACTGGGCTAGACAAAGTCCTGTCTTGGAAAAAAAATCCAGCTGTTTAGTATCTCAATAGAGCAGTGGGTCTCAGGTTGTGGGTCACATATCAGATATCTTGCATGCAGATATTTACATTATGATTCATAACAGTAGAAAAATTACAGTTATGAAGTAGCAACTAAATAAAAAATTTTATAGTTGAGAGTTATAATTTAAGGAACTGTACTAAGGGTTGCAACATTAAGAAGGTTGAGAACCACTGCAATAGAAGAATACAACAGCTTCATATGATTTGCAGGATAAGGCTTTCGGTGGCAAGTATTAACAGTCAACATCCTTCCTAGGAAACATAATCTTTACCATTCTCACCATCAAAATGTCCTAGACTTCATTTCATCCAGGGAAAGATAGAGTTTATGAACTCCCAAGCTGACAAACTAGGCTGGAAGATTACTTTACACATACCTGCTTTCATGAGGTTACCTAGAATATGAAAAGAAAATCATCATTTTCCAAAAATTAATTTACAAATGCATTGTTTATTCTTTGACATTTTTTTCACAAAGTCATTAGGCTCCCTTCTCTGCTCTATGAGAGTGCACCAGGAGTGGGATGTTCCTATGTAACAATACGCTCCCCCCAAATCCCCATTGCCTTCCAGAGAACCACTGCTCCCACACCTAAGTGTGAGTTTGTTGTGTGGTTCCTAGTTCCTGCTTATCTCACCAAGACTTCTGGGTTCTTATAACCTTGCCAATACATGTATAAATACTTCCTTCAGTAAATTTTATCTCAAAATCCAAGGCAAGTAAGTATTCCATTTCTTGGTGGAAATGTGGCCGACAGACACCTCACTACGTTTCTTCCCATACCATATCTTATGTAGACCTGAGGCTTGGGTTCTGTTCTTTAGAAGATTCAAATAGGTGTACTGTGTTCCACACAAAATCAGCCTTTTAAGGCTTTGGAGTTCATCAGTTATCACAGTTTACATACCTCTACCTCAAGAATACTGTAGTTGGGCTGGAGAGATGGCTCAGAGGTTAAGATCATTGACTGCTCTTCCAGAGGTCCTGAGTTCAATTCCCAGCAACCACATGGTGGCTCACAACCATCTGTAATGTGATCTAATGCCCTCTTCTGGCCTGCGGGTGCATATGCAGGCAGAGCACTGTATACATCATAATAAATAAATAAATCTTTTTTAAAAATACTGTAGTTGACAAGAATAGACATCAAATATTTGCATTCCAGAAAGAGAAAGGAAGTGGCTGTAAGATGACTCAGCAGGTGAAGGTGCCTGCTGTCATGCCTAATGACCTAAGTTCTATCCCCACACTCCATATGGTGGAAGGAGAGTACCAACTTTCACAAATTAGCCTCTGATCTCCACACAGAGGTCATGTAACATAAATATAAACATTGCATACACATAAACAAATAAATAAATAAATGTTACAAAGAAATTAATAGATATAAGAAATATTATAAAATGATAGGAACAGTTCTGTTCATTGCAATAACAGTATTATATCTTTATCATTTGATAATTTAATGATGCATTAAAATTGAGGGATTTTTGGGTACAATAAAATGTCTCAATACAGGTATACACTGTGTAATATTCAAAATAGAGAAAATATCTGTGTATATGTATCTTTTTTAAATATTTGTTTATTTATTTTACATATGAGTACTTTATCTTCATGTATACCAGTAGAGGGCATCAGATCACATTATAGATGGTTGTGAGCCACAATGTGGATGCTGGTAATTAAAACTCAGGGTCTCTGGAAGAGCAGACAGTGCTCTTAACTGCTAAACTATCTCTCCAGCCCCACATGTATCATTTCTTTATGATAAATAGCACCCTATATATGTTCTTTTGGTTTTAAAAAATATAGGATACTATCATTATCTATAGTCACTGTACCAAGCAACCAAATATCACATGAATAGATTTTTTTTTCTAGACAAGGTTTCTCTGTGTAGCTTTGGCTGTCCTGGACTCACTTTATAGAGCAACCTGGCCTGGAACTTAACAATGATCCGCCTGTCTCTGCCTCTCCAATGCTGGGATTAAAGGTGTGCACCACTACACTCAGCAGAACAGACTTTTAAAAATGTGCTACATGTACACAAGAAAATACTGCATGGATTTAAGGTGTCCTGGCATGAGTTTCCCCTCTTTAGAAAAAGGAAGGAAAGTAAAGGAACAACAGAAATGGAAAGCTATTAGGCACAGGGTACAAAGTTTCAGAAAGATGAGATGTTTGCCAACAAGCTTGATGACCTGAGTTTAGTTCCAGAAACACATAATTGTGAAAGGAGAACCAACAGCTGAGAATTGTCTACACACACACACACACACACACACACACACACTCACAAATGCACATGCACATATATACATACTGTGGCACAGGCACATACACAAAATGAAATAATTGTAAAAATCCTTTAAAACATTTTCTGTCTCATAAGTAGAAAATAGATTTAAATATGCATGTATATATGTAAGTATGTATATATATATACATATACATGTAAAGAAAGTTCAGTGACATATATATGCACATATATACACAAAACAAATACATTATATATATATATATATATATATATATATATATATAAAACCACAGATACAAAAATTATAATATGATACAACAGGGTGTTTCTTAGCAATAAAAGAACCAACTACTGCACACAGTTTTACATAGATAAAACTCACAGGTGTATTTTTTTTAAAGATTTATTTATTTATTACTTATACAATATCCTGCCTGCATGTATGACATCAGGCCAGAAGAGGGCACCAGATCTCGTTGTAGATGGTTGTGAGCCACCATGTGGTTGCTGGGATTTGAACTCGTGACCTCTGGAAGAGCAGACAGTGTTCTTAACCACTCAGCCATCTCTCCAGCCCCCACTCACAGGGGTTTTATTAAGAAAAATAATAGAGAAAACAATACATACTTTTGCATATAATGTTATATATCCAATAACAGGCAGAACTAATATATACTGTAAGAGTCCATAATGATTTCCAGAATGGAATTAAATAAACTGTGAAAAGGTGTGTTTCTAAGTGATAAGAATATGATTATTTGAAGTGGCAGATACAAGAATGCACACAATTTTTAAACACTTAATATTTCTTTATTATACACTTCGTTAATTATCCCCCAAAATAATATGCCAAATACAGAGCATCTGCCAAGGCAAAACCATAAGCAAGAGCAAAGAATGAAGATGCACTTTAGAAAACAAAGGTAGTGTGCAGTTTTGTTCACAGAAATTCTCAGTATGCTTGGCTGTACATTCCAGTCACCTGGGGGAGCTTTTACAACTACAGATCCCAGCGGCAACTCAGAGATCCAATATTTAATTGGCTTGCGATGAACCCTAAGCGTCAGTGACTAATACAACCCAGACAACTCCTCTATGAAGGCACATTACAAAATTTGGAGTGAAAAGTGTGAGAAAGATTAAGATAGACAAATAGTGAATTTCTAGACACATGTTACAAAAATTTAGTTCTCACGAATGGAGATCCAGATACACTAAAGGTTTTAAACAAGACAGTGAAAATAAGCAGAGACTAGTAAGATTCATCTCACACCTGTGTTCTCTGGCAAACAACCCAGTGGTGGAGCAGGATGAGCAGGGTGGCCAAAAGACTCAGGCAAGGGGTAATGTGAGACAGATCTAATGCTGTAGCCTTGGGAATTTAAGGAAATACTAATGCATTTTCCAGCCTGCAATTTTAAAAAGTAGGTTATGAGTGAACTGATTCATTCGCATAATCTGTTTTTGTTTGTTGAGGGTTACTTTGTCAGAGTCTAGGAACAACACAATATAAAGTTCCAACTCTAAGAATAGTAGGAATAGAGGAAGAATTCCAGCTCTATGATACTGCAAACATTTTCAACAAAACCATAGAATATTTCTCTAACCAAAAGAAGGAGATGCATATCAGCATATGAGAAACATACAGAATACCAAATAGATTGGATCAGAAAAAAAGTGGCTTTGACATAAGAAACAAAGCAACGTCAAGGATAGACATCACCTTAGAGTAAAAAAAAGGATGGAAAAAGATATTCCAAGAAAATAGACCTAAGAAGCAAGCTAATATAGCCATTTTCATTTCTTTTTTCTTTCTTTCTTTCTTTTTTTTTCTTTTGTTTTTTTTTTTTCAAGACAGGGTTTCTCTGGACTCTCTTTGCAGACCAGGCTGGCCTTGAACTCACAGCAATCTGCCTGCCTCTGCCTCCCAAGTGCTGGCATTAAAGGTATATGCCACCACTGTCTGGTTTAACATAGTCATTTTCTTTTCTTTTTATTTTTATTTTGGTTTTTCGAGACAGGGTCTCTCTGTGTAGCCTTGGCTGTCCTGGACTCACTTTGTAGACCAGGCTGGCCTCGAACTCACAGCGATCTGCCTGCCTCTGCCTCCTGAGTGCTGGGATTAAAGGCGTGTGTCAACATGTTCGGCTAATATAGCCATTTTCATTTCTGAAAATAAAAAAGATTTTAAACTGAAAATAATCAGAAGAGATAGAGAAGGACACTACGTACTCATAACAGGAAAAAAAAAATCCATCAAAAGAACCTTTCAATTCTTAACATCTATGCACTAAACACAAGAGTACCTAAATAAATAAAAGAAACAGGAGTGAGATATAAAATAAGGAACTGGAGGTGGGTGTGGGACATATAGATTTCCATAGAAAAGAGAAATAGAATAGATAGGTCTGGATGGATAGGAAAATGACTATAATGGAAGGATCAAGTTGGTGAAGAGAGGAAAGAGGGGGATGAGGAAAATAAAACAAGAGAGACAGTCAAAATTAAAGGCTATTTCAAAGGTAGGGTGGAAACCTATTTTTACAGTAGATGCTTCCTAAAATATATAATATATGAAAGTGATCTAAATGAAATCCTCAAGTAATGGGAGATACAGAGCTTTATCTGGGCATTTCTTGTCATCAAATGAAGCTTCCACTATACATCTAATTGAATTGTTGGTCAAATGTGTTTCATAGGAATCCCCAAGCAAGTCAGGCTGTTACTAAGAATATAGATTTCTCTTCACAAACTGATTGTAAGTCCATACTGCTGAAGACATAATTTACTGAACGTGGAGAAGTCGATCTGCTGCCTACATAGAGCCTTCAACCCTACTCTCTAATGTCTTTGGTAGAGGAAGGTACTCTTCTTGCTACCAATGGAGAAATATAGATACCAGTCCAGCTACACAACCTTTGGTCTACAATTGTGTCCTGTTTGCACAACGTGCTAGTGCAACTGCGACACAAAGCTTGTGGGAGTAACCAACTAATATATGATTTGTCTTAAGCCTCACTCCACAAGATGGAATCCACACTAGACACTGCTTGATTGACCAAGTGCCTGAGGCTAGATAGTCCAGGGATCTATGGTAAACCAAATATGTACTGTTCTACTAAGTGGGCACAGGAATAGAATGACTCCTAATGACATGCTGCTCTATTCACAGATCAATGCCTTGCTCTGCCATTGTCATCTTCCTCCTGCAGGAAATGGGAACAAATACAGAGATCCACAGCCAGACATTACACAGAGAGTGAGAGACCTTGGAACACTGAGCCACCATCAAATCCCTCCCCTAGACAAGGCCCTCGAAATCAACAAGATCTAAACAGATATGAACTCACAGAACGTGAGGCAGCATGCACAGGGCCCACACAGGTCTACATCAGATGGGGCCCTAGAGCTGAAAAGAGAAGTGGACACGTGCCCCAGGACATATGACTCCAGGACAAGAAAAATCTTGTCTAGGGGGGAAAAAAAGGAAAGGAAGAATGGAAAACCAGAAAAAAATAGTTTGTTCCCCCAGTGAGACTCCTTTGGGAAATCTATTTTTTCCCCCTCTGGTTTTTCTTTTTCTTTTTTTCTTTATTTTTTTTTCTTTTTTTCTTTTTTGGCTGGGGTTGAGGCTTTCTGACAGAGTCTCTCTGTGTTAACCTTGGCTGTCCTGGACTCACTTTGTAGACCAGGTTGGCCTCCAACTCACAGCGATCCGCCTGCCTCTGCCTCCCGAGTGCTGGGATTAAAGCGGTGCACCACCACTCCCTGCAACAAACTATTCTTAAGGGTAGGGAGAATGCACATCAGTAGATGGCCAATAGAGTACAAACCCAGCACCCTTGGAGGTCCCTTGTCTCATAATACCACGCCAGAGTCTTGTTTTTCATCTATTTGTTAACTTTACCTTATTTTTTTATTTTATATTATTCATATTTTTCTTGGTTTTCGTCCTATAGGTTCTTTGTGTTTATATAACGGCTTCCAGTTTAGTGTTTTTATGGGATTCCTGAGAGTGCAAATGAGTAGATCTCTATGTCTCTTTTTTTGTGCCCCTTCTCGAACTATTTTCCTTCTGTTTGTTTTGTCCTAGTCACCTGTATTAGTTTTTGTTTTATCTTATTAAATTATAATAAGATAATTATTCTTTTTATTTTCTTGTGAGAGACAGAAGAGGTGGGAGGAATCTGGACTGGAGGGAGTGGTAGGGAGGAACAGAGAAGAACAGAAGGAGGGGCAATCAGAATCAGCATACATTATGGAAGAAAAAAGGTATTTTTTGGGGGGAGTGGTTTTGAGACAGGGTTTCTCTCTGTAGCCTTGGCTGTCCTGAACATGCTTTGTAGACCAGGCTGGCCTCGAACTCACAGAGATCCGCTTGCCTCTGCCTCTGAGTGCTAGGATGAAAGGCATATGCCACCACACCCAGCTGAAAAAGACTATTTCCAATAAAAGGGAAGAAAGAAAAAATAAGGAAGGAAGGAAAGAAGGGAAGAAAGAAGGAAAGGAAAGGAAAGGAAAGGAAAGGAAAGGAAAGGAAAGGAAAGGAAAGGAAAGGAAAGGAAAGGAAAGGAAAGGAAAGGAA
>OU015760.1:86130888-86145328 GCA_907169655.1 Acomys percivali
GCATTATAAATAAAAAATAAATTATCTCTTAAAAAAATAAATTTTAAACTTAAAAAAAAAAAGAAATCCATTAGTATCATACACAATTTTACCAACTTGGAATTTTTAAATAGTTTTAGAAAATTACAATTAGTAGAACTAGAGTGTCTATTAGGGTAACTTTATTAGTCTTATCACACAACATACATGGTTACATTTAAAACTATGTTCTTAAAATTCAAGGCAAAACTCATTTTTCTTTACATCTGAACAGTATTCATATATATATATGTATATGTATATATACATATATTTCATTACTTATTCTTCAGTTGAAGGACATCTGAGTTACTAGTTATTGTGAATAAAGCAATAATGAGCATGGCTGTAAAAGTATCTGTGGAATAAGACGTCAAGGCCTTTAGGCATATGCCAAGGAATTGTGTGGCTAGGTCATATGGTAGATTTATTTTCATATTTTGGATTTGTTGTTGTTTTTTTTTTGATGATTCTCCATGCTGATTTTCATAATGACTATACCAATTTGCAATCCCATGAATAATAAACGAGGCCTTCCTTTCCCCCACACCTCCTCCAACATGGATAATAAGATGTTTTGGTGACTTGTATTTCCCAAATCATTAAGAATGGTGAACACTTCAGATATTTCTTAGCCAGTATTTTCTTCTTCTGAAAAATTTCTGTTCAGCCCTGAAAACATATATAAGTAACATTACGAAGATTATATTAAATGGTTATATTTAGAAATATATATATATACATATATAATATACATGCATATAATAAAATTTACTGAAAAAAGAGCATTAATTTGAATAAGATTAAGGAGGAATATATGAGAAAATTTGAAAGGAGAAAAAGGAAGTTATAAATTATTTAATTATATTATAAGCTCAAAAACAAGAAAGTAAGATTTAAGAAGGAAGAGCCTTATTGGGAAGATGAAGGTTTTTTTAGGGAGAGAAAAAGGTGGGAGAGAGGAGGAAATAACAGGTAAATGCAACTACAATTCATTATATGAGTTATAAAACTGTCAAACAAAAATTAATATGAAAATTTCAAGGTAAATGTGTCTTACATCAATCTTATAAAACAGTCAGAGTCCAATGAAAGGTAAATTTAATATTTTAAAAAACATCAGATGTTGAGGCTGGAGAGACGGCTCAGTCGTTAAGAGCACTGATTGCTCCTCCAGAGATTCTGAGTTCAATTCCCAGCAACCACATGGTGGCTCACAGCCATCTATAATGTGATCTGATGCCCTCCTCTGGCTTGCAGGCGAACATGCAGGCAGAACATTGTATACGTAATAAATAAATATTTTTTTAAAAAAACTCTCAGATGTCAACTATTGTTGTCATGGTTCAAGCATTGTTTGGGCAACCATAGTTCTTGAGATTTCATAGGTGTAGCTTCCATGTCATACTATCTTACGGGGCCCCACTAATATGAAGAGCTTATACAATTAACACTGCACACCACACACACACACCCACAACAGAGAGAGGGGTGGAGAGAGAGGGAGAGGGAGAAGGAGAGAAAGAAAGAGAGATTAGTCTTAACCCAGGGATGAGCCCTTTGAATGATTATTCGACTGAGTGGTTAGCCACATATACATACACTTGCAGAAAACACTGAATGGACTCAGCATTTTTTAAAACTTTACATCCTGGTTGGAGCCCCATCCCTCCTCTCCTCCCAGTCAGGACTGATCCTATCCTCTTCTGCTGTGGCCTGGCAAGGCAGTTCCGCCAGGGGAAGTGATCAAAAAACAGGCAATGGAGTCCCTGTCAGAGACAGCTCCTGCTCCCCTTACTAGAGGACCCACATGAAGCCTGGGCTGCCCATTGGCTACATCTGTGTAGATGACCTAGGTCCAGTCTATGCATAGTCCTTATTTGGCACTTCAGTCATAGCAAGCACCTCTGGGCCCTGGTCGTTGGCTCTTTTGGTCTTCTTGTGGAGTTCCTGTCACCATATGGAAAAAAAAAACAGCTAAAATAATTCTATATAATAAAATAACTGCTGGAGATATCGCTATCCCTGACTTCAAGCTGTACCAAAGAGCAATAATAATAAAAACCTCATGATATTGGCATAAACACAGACAGGTTGAACAACGGAATCAAATTAAGGAGCCAGAAATAAACCCACACACCTACAGACACTTGATTTTTGGCAAAGGAGCCAAAACTATACAATAGACTCAGCGTGTTGTATACATTTCTTCATTTATGTGTGTGTGTGTATATATATATATATCAACATTGGTTAAAGAAAGAGAGACTGAATTTGGGAGGGAGATATGGGAAGAGTAAGAAGGAGGAGAGGGGAGTGGTATAATTGCATTTTACCTAAAATAAAAAATATATATATATTGTATATGCGAAAGGCAAAAAGGGAACATTACAATATAACAAATACCTTTTCTTCACCAAGATCCCACCAAAACCAAAGAAGGAAGCTCCTGCCCCTCCCAAAGGATAAGCCCAAGTTGAAGCCCTTGAAATCCAAGAAGACATCCACAGTCACATAAAGAAGATGTGTATGTTACCCACCTTCCAGCAGCCCAAGACCCTGCAACCCTAAAAAGAAGGTGCTCCCAGGAGAAACAGGCTTGACCACTATGCCATTGTCAAAGTCCTATGAGCACTGAGTCAGCCATGAGGAAAATAGAGAACAATACCACACCTGTGTTCATTGTGGAAGTCAAGGCCAACAAGGATCAGATCCAACAGGCTGTGAAGACACTAGGTGACAATGACATGGCCAAAGTCAATACTCTGGGCCTGATGGAGAGAAGGCGGGATATGTTTGGCTGCCTCCAAACTATGATGCTCTGGATTTGCCCACAAAATTGGGATTATTTAAATTGAATCCAACTTGCTAATTTTTCAACATAAAAAAGACATCACAAGCAGTAGTAATGTCTGTAAGTAGAAGATACCCACTAATAATGAGGAAAACTATTTACTAGAGAGTTCTTTTTTCATTTTTGTTTTATTTTTTTATTCATCTCTCATATATTATATCCCAACTACAGTCTCCCTTCCCTCCCCACCCCCCATGTCTCTCCCTCCCACTTCTCCCTCCTCCAGACCCAGCGTTATCCTAAGCATAACAAGATAAAATAAAACCAGGCACATGCCATCACATCAAGGCTGAACAAGGCAACCCAGTAGGAGACAAAGGGTCCCACAAACAGAAAAAAGAATCAGAGGATGCCCCTGATCCCACTATTAGTATTCCCACAAGAACACCAAGCCACTCAGCCATAACATATATGGAGAGGATCTAGGTCAAACCCATATAGGTTCCCTGATTTCTGTGAGGCCCCATGAATCCCAGTCAGTTGATGCAATGGGCCCTGTTCTTGTGGTGTCCCTGACCCTTCTGCTTCCTCAGATCCTTCTTCCTCCTGCTCTACAGGACTCCCTAAGCTTCTACCTAATGTTTGGCCGTGGGACTCTGCATCTGTTCTCATCAGTTGCTGGATGAAGTCTCTCCAGTCTCTTTGATAATGATTCTTCTAAGGTCTAGTCTCAGCACACTCCGCAAGCAGAACAAGCTGTAGGTCAAAGGTTTGTGGCAGGGTTGTCCCAATCCCTCCACTTGAGGCCTTGCCTGGTTACAGAAGATGGACCATTCAGGCTTTGTGTCCCCCCATTACTAGGACTCTTTGCTAGGGTTACTCTCATTTATTCCATGGAGTTTCCATTGTAATAAGTTACCACTTCACTCCCCAAATGCTCCCCAATTCCAGTTGGTTCTCCCAGTATTTTCTCCCACCTGGTCCTTTCTGTTTCCAACCACCGACCCCACTCCTACTTCACCAGTGAAATTCTTAAGAACAAAAGGTCGTGGAAATAATTTTTTTCTTTGCTGATTTGAAAATTGGGGGAAAAAAAAGGCCCTCACAAATGGTAATCTGATATATTTTGAAATGAAAGGAGTTTGCCAATTGTGGAATAAAGGGGTATTTTTTTAAAAAATTGATCTCTGATAGTGCACCTTTATTACTACCTCTCTGGTTAAAGCCCCTATCATTACTTGCCTGAACTAAGAAAATACCCCTTTGTACGTTGATGCACAAATCATTCTCTATACATTTTGAAAAATTAAATATATTTTAAACTTTTATTAGGGGTGTGTGTGTGTGTGTGTGTGTGTGTGTGTGTGTGTTTATGCACATGCACATAACTGTGCCACATTATACATGTGGAGGTCAGAGAGACAGTTTGCAAGAGTTAGTCCTCTCATTCTAGTCAGTGCACACCAGGGATCAAACTCAGGTCTGAAAGTTTGGTGGCAAGCTCCTTTTGCACACTGAGGCATTTTACCCTTCACAAATTATAAAATTATATTTTTTTAATACATGAGAATATCATGACATTGTCTGCTAGAAACTGGTTTTAGATTGCTTGGGTTTGGTTTGGTTTGATTGAGTCAGGGTCCAACCAAGTTATCCTGAAACCCACAGTTTTCTGATCTTTGCCTCCTGAGGACTGAATTCCAAATGTGCATCTCTTATACCATTTCTGCTGCTTGAAGCACTTGAGTTGATTCCCTCTTAGGAAAGAAAAATTTAGCTCTTTCGCCATGATTTAAAAGGGTCTGTGTGACTCAGTGTGTGCCCATCTCTCTAGCCTAATTTCCCTGAGTCTCTCTTCCTGCTCTCTGCATTCCACGCATAGTGACCTTGTTCTCTGCTCTTCAGATATACTATCAGTCGTTTTGCTTCAGAAGGTTTGCACACAATGTCCCGGCTGCATGCAAAGATCCCTGTCCTTTTATCTACTTAACACTTAGCCTTCAGATCTTAAGTCAAATGTCAGTCACTCAGAGATTTCAGATTAAGCCAAGGTCCACTTCTACATTCTCTTAGGACACCAACACACCCTTTAAGCATAGAGAACACAGCTGTATTTCATATGCATCTTAGACTCCTTCTGTCTCTCCCATTAGACTGCAAATTTTCTGACAGCTGAAGTTTGTCCATCTTGCTCAGTAACATAGGCCCTATATGAAGTACGTAGCAGCCAATCATCACATAGTTTTAAGTTAAACTATTGGGTTAGTGTCAGGACAAAGTAAGTAAAGTAAAAGGATTCAGTAAATAGACTATCAATGTACCTTGACACAGAGACATTTGAATGATTTTCCTAGTTATTCAATTGTCAGAAATTACAACAAAACTATATCTTGAAAGGGGATGAAGATTAAGCTTACTTGATATAAGACTTGCCTATAAGGTGCAAAGCCCTAGATGTGCCTTGCAAGAGACCAGTGCTGTAATTGAGTTGTTTGTTTGTTTGTTTGTTTGGCTTTTTTTAGATAGAAGAAGCCTGGGGTTTAGAGATTAAGTACTTCCACAGAGTTACAATTTGAGTTACTTCTCTAGTCACAAGCCCAGAATGACAGTGTTATTGCCAGTTGGTTTACTGCTCATGTCCCGAATCCCCTCATTGTAAACTGACTCCTGCTTCATCTCCTTTCCTTCAATTATCCCAATCCATAAAACAAGGCTTATTTTTGCTTCTCATAGTCATTGCTTTCAGCATAAGGTTCTCATCTGCATGACTATATCAAAGTATTATTCTGAATCACTTAGAGACATGATCTCATCACGAATGGGTTTTTAATTCTATGTTTTTGTCCTTGCAAGGCAATAGATTACATGTAATACCCGTGTCTGCTCCACAGTAAACACTTTAGAGAAAAAGAGAACAGTGCGGTGAGTGGAAAAAAATCTGTGTCTGGGACTCTCATTCCTGGTCTTGTACATGATACCAGTACCTTTATTATCTTAGGCAAACTTCTTAACTGCTCTGCTCCCCAATTTCAGATTTGAACAGACTGAATTGCTTCTAACTCTAAATAGCTGCTGAAACTCAAAAACAAGTAAAAGAATGAAATTCTTGCTGTCTCCCTCTGGATACTGAGTGAAACAAAAGCAATGATTTCGTTGCCATGACCTTCTACACATATTCCAAATTAATGACAGTGGATATTTTTTCTTTCTACCTGAGTGTCATTGAAAAATAATTATTTGGTGGCTTTAGATGACAATCATGTGCCAACTGTGTCCAGGACATGGAGACATCTTAATGCATTTTTGTTGACTCTTCCTAATGTGTGTCTATCTCATTCCGACTCATGAAATGCCGTATGTTCTCCACATTTTACCCTGATAGCAGACTTCTGTTTGTAAGGCCACAATCAAGCAGAAGAACAACACATTTCTAGCAACTGTCCACATCTCTATTTTAGACAGCGGTTATAAACAACAGTGTATGAGGTTAGGGGCTCTAGCTTTAGTTGAAAGACAAAACAAAATTAGCATCCACAAAGACAAGTATGTGGGTTATTTTTTCAACACAAGGTGCCCGTTTCCTTTTTATTTCTTGTTTTTAAAGACAGGGCCTCACTCTGTCGCCCTGACTTTTTAGACAAGCCTGGCTTCCAATTCACAAAAATCTGCTTGCATTTGTCTGAGTGCTGAGATTAAAGATGGATACCACACATTTACATAAAGAGGTGTTGGATTTTTGTCAAAGGCTTTTGAACATCTAATGAGATGATCTTGTGGTTTTTTACTTTCACTTTGTTTATATGCTAGAATACATTGATGTATTTTCAGGAACTGAGCTATTGCTGTATCCCTGGGATGAAGCCTACTTGATCATAATGGATGATGTGTTTTGATGTGTTCTTGGATTTAGATTGTGAGTTTTATTGCTGTAAGATTCACTTCTAACTTTATGAATCACTTTCTGGGAATCAATTTTCTCAAAACAGTGTCCTCTTAGTTTAACTGACCATGATAACTTTGAAAGAAACTCATATATGCCCATAGAATCTACTTTAGAAACTATTATTGACTTTGGTTTTCCAGTGAATTCCATTTTAATGTTCAAGGTGGATTTTACACTGTTTGCTTCCTTCAAAGGTGTTTTTATGGTAACAATAAAATTTTATTTTACACTAAATGTAAAGAAAAAAAAAGATGAACACCAAAATGCCCAGCCCTAAGATCCTCATTTTGTAACAAAGCACCCATAGCATAATAAATTATCAGTATTTATTGAGTGTTCATGTGCAGTATAGTATATATCTATTGATAATTAAGGTCTATGTAGCATGTATTTTATATATATATATAAAACATTTGAATGAATCAAATAAGAGAAATGTCTTTCATTTTAAGTAACTGAACAAGACAAATTTGACTTGTAGAACATGATAAATTCTTTCTGTGAAAGCCCACATATTAAATGGTTTAACCTTTGTGGGAAATATGATCACTTTTTACCACCATAGTCTGCCATTATAGTAAGGAAGTAGTCATAAGTGATATGTAACCAAAGATGTTGTTCTGTTCAAATAGAACTTTATTTAATAAAAAGCAAGCAGTTTACAGGTCACATTTAGAGAAGTATTTGTAAAAGTAAGTATAACTTTATACTTTAGTTTTTTTGGTTTTTATTTTTTTGGAGACAGTCTCACTACATAGCCTTGTTTATGCTAGGACTCACTGTGTCAATTGGGCTGTTAAAACTCAGAGAGGTCGGCTTGCCTCTGCCATCTGAGTGCTAGAATTAAAGGTGTGTGTCGCCATGGCTGGCTTTTACTTTGTTTTTGTTTTTTTTTATATTTATTTTTATTTATTTATTTATTTATTTTTAGTTTTTGGAGTTTCTCTGTGTAGCCTTGGCTGTCTTAGACTTGCTTTGTAGACCAGGCTGGCCTCGAACTCACAACAATCTGCCTGCCTCCACCTCCCGAGTGTATTTTTGTTTTTTTAACCTAGGCTAATAGTTTACAATATTTTGGTCTTAAAATCTGTTTGTTAAGTTTAACTAAAAAGTTTTTTTTTTTTATCCTTGGTATTTTTTTATTTAATTTTCTTCATGCAATGTTTTTTTTATCATGTTTTTCCTCTCCCCCATTTCCTCCAACCTCCTCTCCACCTTCCTCCCCACCCAACTTCATGTTCTGTTTGTCTTTGTGTCTCCTCTCCCAAAAAGACAGAAATTAAAACAAAAAAATATCAATAAGGAAAAAAATTCCAACTAAAACAAAAAGCCACCCCCCCACACACACATACACACACAGACAAAGTAAGGAAGAAAACAAAATATGGAGTCCATTTTATGCTGGCCAAATACTTCTGGGCATAGTGCCTGCCGTGGGGTGTGGGTGATATACCCAGTGGCCCTCCATTGGAGAAAACTCATTTTCTCTCTCACAGCAGGTATCCTTTGCAAATAGCTTCCTGGTTAGGAATGTGACTGTCTGCTTCCCCTTTTCAGTGCTGGGATTTTGGCCTGTGCATGCTGTCACAGTCTCTGTCAGTTGTGTCTGGAAGACACTGTTTCCCTGGAGTCATCTACCACCTCTGGCTCTTACAATCTTTCAGTTTCTTCATCTGCATAGATTCCTGAGGCTTAAGGGAAGGGGTTTGATGAAGACTTCCCACTTAAGAATTTAGTTCTCCAAAGGCACACTAATTTGAAAATTATTGGGAATGGCAAAAAAAAAGCTATTTAAGCTGCTTAATATAAAGTCTGTATTTATTAAGAGCTACAAATTTGAAATTAAATCTGTGACTTGTAAATAAATTTTTAAATGTATGTGTGTGTATATATAGAAGTCTCTCTCTGTCTCTGTCTCTGTGTGTCTGTATGTGTCTCTCTCTCTGTGCATTCACGTGTGTATGTGATATATATATATATATATATATATATATATATACACACACACACACACAAAGAGAGAGAGAGAGAGAGAGAGAGAGAGAGAGAGAGAGAGAGAGAGAGAGAGAGAGAGAGAGTGATGGACCATTTTATACCGTAATATGACAAATTCTATTTTAAATCTATTAAGTGGCATATGAAAAAAGGCAAACAACTGCATTCAGGGTGGTTGGATCTTGATAATACTTCTCACAAAATGTCTGTCCTATCTCATATATGGTTACTTAGTATCTTAGTTAAGGTTTTGTTGCTATGAAGAGACACCAGGACCATGACAACTCTAATAAAGGAAAACAGTTAATTAGGGCTGGCTTACAGTTTCAGAGGTTTAGTCCATTATTATGATGGCAGGAGGCATGGCAGTATTCAGGCAGACATGGTGCTGGAGAGAGAACTGAGACTTCTACATCTTGACCCAGAGGCAACAGGAAGCAAAATGACTTGAACTTCTGAGACCTCAAAACCTGTCCCCTTAAGGAACACACTTCTTCCAACAAGGACACCCCTACTCCAACAAGGCCACACCTCCATAGCTCCCCTATTAGCTAAGCATTCAAACACACAAGTCTATGGGGGCCATTCCTATTCAAATCACCACTCTTAGCATTGTACATTAACCATGGCACATCTCATTGCTAACATCACTTCAAGGATCTGAACACACAGTACAGCAAGGCATTTTAGATAATAAGGGAGAAAGCAAAAGGTCACAGGGCTGTGAACAGGAGCTTCAATTCAGTCCTCATCAGTGCATTTTTGTGAACAGGAGAAAAGAATTAAGCAGACATATCGATATCAGATGTGTGTGTACAATATACAGACAAAACAGATTCGTTTTGTTAATGTGAGCTCAACCACCAGAGAGAGATATTAATAACCTCACTTTTTCCAAGTTAGGAAACAGATAGTAAGATAATTTACCTACCTAGCCCAAAATTATACAGTTCTTTTTAATTTATTTATTTTATTTTATTTTTTATTAATTTATTCTTGTTATATCTCAATGGTTATGCCATCCCTTTTATCCTCCCATTCTCCCCTCCCTCCCATTTTCCCCTTATTCCCCTCCCCTATGACTGTTCCTCAGAGAGATTACCTCCCCCTGTATATGCTCATAGGGTATCAAGTCTCTTCTCAGTGACCTGCTATTCTTCCTCTGAGTGCCACCAGGTCTCCCACACCAGGGGACATAGTCAAATGTGAGGCACCAGAGTACGTGAGAAAGTCATATCCCACTCTCCACTCAAGTGTGGAGACTGTCCTGTCCATGGGCTAGATCTGGGTAGGGGTTTAAATTTTACTGCCTGTATTGTCCTTGGCTAGTGCCTTAGTTTGAGCGGGACCCCTTGGCCCAAATCTGCCTATCATAATGTTCTACTTGTAGGTTTCTAGGACCCACTGGATCCTTCTACTTTGCTATTCTCCCATGCTTCTCTCATCTAGAGTTCAAATAGGATGTCCTCCCTTCTGTCCCAGTTTCCTGGTTAAGTGAAGGCTTTCATGGGACATGCCCATTGGGCTAGTATGCAGATATAAGTGAGTATATACCATTTGAGTCTTTCTGCTTCTGGGTTAACTCAATCATTATGATCATTTCTAGCTCAATCCATTTGTCCACAAATTTCTGGAATTCCTTGTTTTTAATAGCTGAGTAGTGTTACATAGTGTATATGTACCACAGTTTCTTTATCCATTCTTCTACTGAGGGGCACTTAGGCTATTTCCATGTTCTGGCTATTATGAATAAGGCTGCTATGAACATGGCTGAGCAAATTTTCTTGTTGTGTGCTGGCGCATCTTCTGGGTATATTCCAAGGAGTGGAATATCTGGGTCTTGAGGAAGCCCTATTCCCAGTTTTCTGAGATAGCACCAGATAGATTTCCAAAGTGGCTGTACTAGTTTGCATTCCCATCAGCAATGAAGGAGTGTTCCTCTCTCCCCACATGCTCTCCAGCATGTGGTGTCGCTTGAGTTTTTGATCTTAGCCATTCTGATGGGTGTAAGATGGAATTATACAGTTCTTAATTGCAGCACCCAACTTCTTCTCTTCTGTATCACACTTGCACAGGCACCAATCAATGTTTGAAGAACAGACAGTTCATGCATGTTGTAAAATTCATGCGTGTGCTCAGTAATAGTAAGAATGCCATACTTTATACAATTAATATAATCTAATAAAAAAAAAAACAACTAGTTTCACAGAGCCTGGGAAAGGGCTCCATGGGAAAAATGCTAACTATGAAAAAGTTTGAGCCTGAGTTCAGATTCTCAGCATTCATGGAAAAGGTGAGCACAGCAGCACATGACTGTACTGCAGTGCTGGGGGACAGAGACAGGGGCATCTCAGAGACACACTTGCCAGACACTCTAGCTCCAGTTTTAGGGAGAGGCCTTGTCTCAAATGATTTTATATATTGGTATTCAGCATAGAAGCTTCATTTCACAGCAGACAGAGGCTTGTTTTCAGAGAGCTATAACTGATCACAATGCAGAGACTAAAGATCACTTTTAAAAAATAGTAGGCTATATGTAGGAATATATGTGTATGTACATATACATGCATACAGACATACATGCAATAAAAATTAGTGAAAAAGAAGTCATGATCTTGAAGGAGAGGGAGGAGGGATGTATGGGATGGTGTGGAGGGAGAAATGGAAGGAAGACATATTGCAATTAAATTATAATCTTAAAAAGAAAAGAAAATTATTCTAGACTATCCATGTGAATCTAAAGTACTCACATACACCCTTAAAAACAGAAAATGCAGAATAGACACTGAAAAATGGGATGTCAGGTCACAAATGAGAAAAAGTTGACACTGAAAAAGTTTTGATACAGAAGTGTATATATGAATGGATACTATATGGTGTCTTGATGCAGGTGTACATTGGGTGGTGTTTAAAAGAGGGCTGCAAACAGAGGCTTTAAGGAGATGAGAGCCAAGAAAGAAAGAGATCTCTTATTAGTCAGCTTTCTTACAAAATATCCAACAAAAATCAACACACCAGGGAAATATTCTTTTGATTCACTGTTTCAGAGGCTTCAGTCAATGTTTGCTTGATCTTGTTCCTTTGGACTCATGGTAAAGGCATAGCAACACAGTGGGGAGCCCATGTGGAAAAGAACTGTTCACCTCACAGTGTATGGGAAGCCACAGAGAGAAAGAACCAAACCTTCCCAGTGACTTACTTCTTCCAAGTAGGTTGGCCCCACCTTCTAAAGTTTCCAGTGTTTCCCAATAGCCCTGCCAGATGGGGGTCCAAATCTTTGGGGCCATTCCCAATCCAAACTTTAACAGACTTCATCCCTACAACCATGATGAACTAAAGTTTACCCACAAGAATGAGAGTAGAAGTCAATTTTTCCCAGCGTCACTTTATAAGAACTCTGCCAGCTAGCACTGAGCTTTCAGCCTTGCGGAAACTGGAGCAGAAAAACCAGTCAAGCCAAACTACACTCCCAAGCCTGTACCGAACTGTGAGATAATAACTATGTTGTTTCAAGCTGCTAAATGGTGATTTGTTGCAGTGGCATAGAAACAACCCCAACAATAAGAAGTGCATTTGTTGACTCAGGAAATAGCTTTCATAAGCTGAAGGAAGATAAATAAGGAAGCTTCAGAAATGCAGTATGGCAGAGTTAGGAACAGCATGGCCTGTCAGCAACATTGACTCTCCACTCCTTATAAGGACCACAATCAACAGAAGGACTTTCCCATTTTCATAGTAAAAGAAATTAATGACCTTAAAATTATATATAAATTTAAATATCTGTGTCATGAAATGAAATTTTACTGGAATACATATAGAGAGAAAGGCAGAAAAAAATAAAAGAAAAAATGAACTCCAGAAAAAATAAATAAAGAGGCAAAAGAATGAAATAAATCATTGAGAGGTTTAAATTACCTGGTAAAATTTTTCATCTGGGGTTAAAATAAAAGGGAAAAGGGAAAACAATAGGGGCTGGAGAGATGGCTCAGAGGTTAAGAGCACTGATTGCTCTTCCAGAGGTCCTGAGTTCAATTCCCAGCACCCACATGGTGGCTCACAACTCTCTGTAATATGATATGGTATGCAGGTGTCCATGCAAACAGAGCACTGTATACATAATAAATAAATTAATTAATTAAAAAAAGGGAAAACAATAGTAGGTAATTTTTAAATAAAGCACCCATCGTGCTTTAAGCATTGTGTAAAACACTGTGTGCCCAGTAAACCACATATCTTTCATAATCTTCAAATATGAGCAGCTGATTTTAGTGTAACAATGAAGTACAAAGGGGTTGTGCAATTTGTGGAGAGACATTAAATAGTAAAATCAGACACTTAAATTGTCTGTCAAATATACAAGAAATATAATGAATATTAAAATAGTAATAATACCTTAAGAAAGTGATTTATTACTTAGATATTAAGAATTGCTCTTGGGCCGGGCGTGGTAGCACACACCTTGAGTCCTGGCACTTGGGAGGCAGAGGCAGGCGCAACCTCTGTGAGTTCGAGGCCAGCTTAGTCTACAAAGTGAGTCCAGGACAGCCAAGGCTAACACAGAGAGACTCTGTCTCAGAAAAAAAATAATTGCTCTTATGCAATAAAACTGTAAAAAATTATAATTAATCAGATTGTGATTATATTAAAAAACCCAAAGAATACAAATTAACCTCTCAGACTTCAGTGTCATTAAAGGAAAAAATAAAATAAAGACAAAAACCAGCCTCAGCTATATGAGACCATGTCTCAAAAAGAATAAGAAAAAATGCCACAAAAGAAAATTTGATTATGACAATAGCTAATTCATTTTGAAGTACCTTATGTTCACAGAAGAAAATGTGACATGATATATTTACTAATTACTTAGAAGACTAATAACCAAGAATTTTAAATGTTATGATTTAAATAATACATCAAAGCACAGAATATTACATTGCTATATTCATAATCATTTCCCTAAAGACTCTACATAATGTGATGAATGAAAACATTTATCACCTAATCAAACTCAGAAAATTAGCAGGAAAAGAGAAATTCTTACCAAATATTAAATCAGAAATAAATAATATAAAGAAAAAATAACTACACAAATAAGTAATTCTATGAAAAATTCAAAAATATTATAAAGTAGTCTCTAGTACAAAATATCAAATAGAAATATCAAATATACAAAATAACTAATGAAAATTGTAAATATACCTATAGAGATTATTTAAATAAAATATAAGCCTTTTAGAAAAATACAGTCAATGCACAAGAAAAATCAATTATAGTGGGAGTGAAAAGACAACAAATGCAAATAAATTTAGAGATATATCTTGCTTGCACATAAAAGTAAACCTCTAAAATTATCTATGTTTATGTGATCTCAATAAAAATACTGCAGTAAATTTTAGAACTGTATTAACTGACTCTAAAAACCAAATGATTAAAAAGTACATGAGAATAAAGAGGAACATTTCTAAGATAATATTCACAAATAGGTGGGCCAGCCTTACCAGACATCATAAAAATGTAATTTTTCTCAGGGTGAACAGAGACAGTAGTAGAACTCAGTTAACAATCCACAAACAAATGTGAATGACAATCATTTTGGAACAATGTATTACCCTGGAGAAAATAGAGCTATACCTTAACCCAAAAGAAAGAAAGAAAGAAAGAAAGAAAGAAAGAAAGAAAGAAAGAAAGAA
>OU015760.1:86153756-86268971 GCA_907169655.1 Acomys percivali
ACACACACACACACACACACACACACACACACACACACACACACACACGGAGCTGAATAATTGAAATGAGGAACACTTAGGTTAAACTCCATTATATGCCACAAGATATCGGTAGAACTTTTCATGTTATACAAAACTGGCAGTGAAGCTTCAAAGATGGAGAGGATGATCTCTAAAGACATATATCTTAGTAGATCCAACAGCTTCTGGGCCCAGAGCCTTTCATAAAAGCTTACTCAAGAACTGACCATGTATACATTAATCACTGTCCCAAATCCTTCGTCCTGTCAAAAGATAAAGAAGAGTGGATTGTTGTAGTTTCAAAACTACCAGTTCACAGTGGAAAGACTTTCTCCTTCCCTTTCCATGTGGGAAAAGATGTAGGTCATTTCCTCCCAAACTCCAGTGGAAGAAAGGGCCAATAGCCAATAGAATATGGCCTGCCTGCAAAGATAATGAGGCCCCTGCTTCATTTCTTAGCTGGAAAGTTGCTAAGCTATGAACAACATGCCTATCTCTGCATATTGTTCAGATTGAAGTCGATTTAGTGAGCTAATTCTTGGAAGAATTTGATGTATTGTTCTGTGAATTGAATTATTACATGATATTATGAACACACAGATGTCTGCTTAAAACCGAGAGATTTCTTAAGAGGATAGCTTTCATAAGCAGCTTAGCCACAAAGGAATAATAAAATATCAAGATGTAACCTGCCAAAAAAGGGGGTTAGGCCTTCCCTCTCCTCTGAGTACATAGATGAGTATACTGGAATTTTCTATGGGCTGTATTGAGGGAAACAGATTAGTAAGGAGAATAAAAGAGAAGAGAGAGATGTAATACTATGACAAAGGAAGACTTTGAAGATGTTCACCATGAGAGAAAGACCTTTTAAAGTAGACCCTCATGAAACTAACTTAATGCTGAACACTACTGCCCCCAAGAAAATGACACCAACCATTTATGTGCCCATGAAGAATGACAACAAAGATGCAACCACATAAAGTCAGATCAAATCCATGGAGGCCTCCTTACCAACAGCACATGGCCAATTACAAAAGAAGAAAGCATCTCTCCTATTTCCCATCTCTGACACAACATTAGATAAGGTGAGATCTCACAAAGTAAATAGATTTCAACATTTGTCTTATCTTGTCCCCTCCAGCCACATCTACTTTAGGTGGCAACTCTAGATGAAAAACACACTTTATTTATTTATTTACTTACTTAAACAGGATCTCATGTAGGCTACTCAGGATTTCTATGTAATAAGGATGACATTAACTTTCTGATCCTGTAGCCTCTATCTCCCAAGAGCTGGAGATTATAGGCATGTCAGCACAATTGGTTTTATGTGGTTCTGGTGACTGAACCCAGTGTTTTGTTCATGCTAGGCAAGGACACTACCAACGGAGCTGCACCATCAACCCCCCAAATCATTCTAAACTAAAAAAAAAAAAAAAGAAATCAAATATGACATTACTATTTCTCCTATCTCACTCACTCATCCAAAATTATTAAATGATTATACTGTTCAAGACACTAAGACAACTCCCAGAAATCCACTGTAGAAATGCACAATGATGATCTGCTCTCATTGTGTTTACATTCTAAAAGAATAGACTGGACAACTGTGTACACAATTCAATGCATGGTGTATTATTTATGATTGCCTAAGGGAACAGAACTGGCAGGATGAGTATATATTAAAGGGACATATATTAGATCTATTTACATGATCCCATCTGGATAGTCCAGCAATGGTTGCCTTCAAACTGGTGGGACTCTCAGTCTATGAAGCTGATTACCTCATCACTTTTAGTCTGGCATCAAAGGGTCTATACCACTTCTTGAGAGTGTTGCCCTTCAGTCCATATTAGGATGCCAAAGTATCTAGTTCTGACGGAAGCTAAGGATGGCACTAACAGTAGCAAAGTTGTAAAAATGAACTTATCGGCAAGACAGGAAGGCAAGCAGACAAAAAGCCGAAAGCTTTTCCCTTGCAGGTTCTTGTACCTGGGCTGTTGTTAGAAAGTGTCTTTACGAAGCTTGGTCTTGCCACTTCAATTAATCTAATCAGGAAACTCCCAAATAGGCATGACCACTGGCTTGTCTTCTTAACCCTGTCAAGTTAATAATCAATAGATATAAAGAACAATAGATTATTAGAAAGCCTAGACAGGAGCAACAGAGAGAGTTTAGTGGTTAATAAGTCTTGCTGCTCTTGAAGAGGAACCTGGTTCAATTTCCAGCACACACATGGTGGCTCACAAGCATCTGTAATTCCAGTTCCAGGAGCTCTGACCTTGTCTGACCTCTGCAGGCACCAGGCATGTACATAGTACACATACATACATTCAGGCAGAATATCCATACACATAAAAATATATTAAAAAGAAAGATTTTAAGGAAGCTGAATACAACAAACACTAAACAATTTAGTATCAAGCTTTTGTCCAAATTTGTATTTCAAAGTACACCCCAATATTATCTCTGGTATACAAAGCAGAAATTAAGATTGATATTTTCAGAAAGGATTTCTGAGCTAAGATCTATCTGTAGTGCTGTCCTTGTTTTCCCACAGCCCTATCTCAGTTCCAGAGGAAAGACCAATTAGTGTTTATTTCACCAGTAAAAAGCCATTGCTTGTGTGGAGAAAAGAATATCTGATGAGTTTACGGAAAGAAAGAATATGACCAAAATATATTGTATGAATTTTTTAAAGGCTGTCATAGTCAGGGTTTCTATTGCTATGAAGAGACACCATGACCACACCAATTCTTATTAAGGAAAACATTGAACTGGGGCTCTCTTACAAGTTCAGGAGTTTAGTCCATTATCCTCATGGCAGGAAGCATGGCAGTGCTCAGGCAGACTGGTACTAGAAAAGGAGCTGAGAGTTCTACATCTAGGTGAGCATGCTACAGGAAGAGAGAATAAGCCACTGGGCCTGGCTTGAGCATCTGAAACCCAAAGCCCACCCTCAGTGACAAACTTCTTTGCAAAAGGCCACACCCCCTAATATTGCCGCTCCCTATGTGTTTAAGGAGGCCATTTTTATTCAAATCACCACAAAGGCCATTGGAAGTTTTCAGTAAAACAATTTTGAAGGCTTCAGGCTGCTTCTTCCCACTGAATTAACAGGCCAATACCTTTAACATATTCAAGTATCTCTCTGGCCTGTCAGTTTGAGAATTAGCAATGCATGCATTTGTTTCCATGATAAACACAAGAATATGGATTAAAATAGGAAAATCCAAGTTACAAATACCCCCCATGGCTGCTCAACATATTCACAGTTAACCAATTTAGTAAAGAAGCTATTAAACTATGTGAGCTGAGAAAAGGAAGGTTCCAATCAAAGTTTTGCAATTGAACAACTTATACTCTTCATGAGCCTTACTTCCCTCTGCTCTGAATTGGAATGATAGCAGCATCTACCTAGAGGGTACATGTAGCTTCATGGTGGAGCACAGGCCCATCCTCTGCACAGCAACAGTAAATAAACAAACACATGAATGGCTAACAGCACAGAATACAGAAAAACAGTGAAGCTGTATGTAGCTTACAGACCCACACAGGGCAAAGTAACATTCAGCAACAAGTGTTGTTATTACCAGCTCTCCAAATACATGAATTCTAAGCACAATTTAGAGTTGAAGCGCTCCCTGATCAATTTTTTTTTCTGTTAGAGATTCATTACTTTACTAAAAATATTTCTGTCTGAAGGACAGCATATGAAATGTTTCATCAGCATCATTAGACAAGCTACTGGAAACAAAAGCCATGTTAGAGCAAAGATTTATAGGTGACTGTAACACTGTTGACCCTGTTTAACTATGCTTTGTATGGTTCAATGGCCAATAATCATGTCACAAATTAGTCCTTGTTGAGGATCAATACTTCCTCAGTCTGAGGAGGCCATTAGTACCACATCTAGAAACTTGAAGCCATTATCAATTTCTTGTGATGTATATGTTTTAATTTAAGTGCATTTGGCTATAGCGTAGGATTAATTTAAAATGCTATTAAAGTAAATGGTGTCTCAATGAGCATCACAGTACTTATATAACAGTGCAAGAACTATACACATAAAAATGTAAGACAAGGAGCCAATTGTTACCACAAATAAATAGATAGTAGTCTTGCATATTTTGACACAACCAAAGCAAGAAAAAAAGAACAAAAAAATGGCAGAAGCTAGAGTTTAACAGTTTTGTTTCATATGTTTGTTTTATGTAGATGAAATATACATATCTTCAAACTCAATGTAAGCAATCCAGAATTTAAGTCTTCACCAAAGTCAAGTTTATCCAAGATTGGTCAAAGCACTGTAGCAATTTAGAAAATGATTGCAACTCAGATTGTTCTTTTGATTTATCTTATTTTGGAGTAGAAATTGAAAAACATGTTTCACAGCTTAGTCACAGAGACACCCTGTAACTCATAGAGGTTTCTGCAACTGACACTTCTTACATAAGTGTCCATCATCAACAACCCTGTTAGTAAAATGTCAGTGCTAGGGTTCACATCACACAGCTATACATTTCTCATCTCCACAGTGGTTTTCATAGACCACTGCCCCTCAAACATGACTGAAATTCAAATATCAATCTTCTAAAAGACACATTTCAAGACCTTATCCCTAAATATTTAAGATTTTACATTGCTAACCAAGTTGCCTGTCATGTTGATGCTGGTCCAGGGATCTACACTAAGCTGCACTGATCTAAGTGTGTTGGTGTTTAAATTCCCTCTTTCTAACAATCATCTCTACATTCACAGATGCTAAAGCCATTTAACATGGTTCATTATCAAAAAACATTTAAGAATCTTTATAATTCTCTGTTCTTTCCAACCTGTGTTAGGTAAATGTTATATCCTTTTTTGCCGAGAAAGCAAAACTCCTTTTGCCTTAGCACCAAACATATCCCAGTATCAATTGTATATTATATTACCTAGGATAAAGTTCCACTGCAGGGAACAGATGCCCCCAAATATCAGTGATTGGAACAGAAAAGAAAGCATGTCCAGGAAAATTATAAGCTTTCTAGGACTTACATATAGTTCCCTAATTATAAAGTTCCAAATCCTTTCTCTCTTTTCACAACTAATCATATCTACTTCAAAATCTGTCTCACAGACAAAAAAGGATAGTTCTAGCAATTAGACCCATGCTGCTGCCCACAGTAAATATGAAAAAAGGAGTGTGCTTTTCCCCTTTAAGATTACACCCTAGAACTGCACATATTATGTCTACTTTTTCCAAGAACCAGGGCTTAATCATATAGGACTAATCACAGCTGCAAAGGGAATTGGGCAATAGCCATCTGCACAAACTCACACAAGATCTGAGGTTTCTACTACTGAGAAAAAAGGGAACAGATATGGAGATGTGATCATCAGTCCCTGTGGCTAATTATGAGTCTCTATTGATATTCATTTCAATATTTAATTTCCTCTGATTTTTCATTGTAGCCTAAGAATACTTCAAAGAATTTTACTTTTGCACTACTCTTTCCTCCAGCTATATCACACAAACCTAAATCTTTATTTTCTTGTCAAAACTTTCTAAAATTGTCAAAACCTAGGACTCGGGGCCTATTACTTGCTTTTGTATTATCCACTTTCTTCATAGCACCTTGTGATATGACTATGAGTTCAATTCTTTAAAATATCTTCTGCTGTATGTCTAGTGACTTCCTTATTCCCAAATTCAATAACTTCTAAATCCTTTTAATACTCCATAATATTTAAAATGCCATAAAATATTTAAATTGTCATAAAATACTCCATAACACTTAAATTGCCATAAAATACCACAATGAAACAAAACAAACATGACAAATGAATCGTTGGCTGTTCAAGGACACTGTCTTGCATCAAGGACCTTGTGTTTCAAACAAACCAGAGACTGTGCTTCATCCTCTCCAATTAGCACAGTCAGGAGCCACCATGTCTCACTCGTCTTAAATCTGTAACCTAGTAATGGCATTGTCTCTGCATTTACAGACTTCTTATATTATTTTGACTCACATGATAAGAGAGGAAGGAGGAGAGAAGAAAAGAGGAAGAGAGAAAGAAAGCTTAAGATGGGAGAAATCCTGTGTGTAGTTGTGTTTTCTGAAGTTTCTTTGCAAAATACCGCAATGGTATTGTATAGCTGGACTTTTACTACTTTGTGGGTTCTTCTTTCTTCCATGATTCTCTACCCCTTTTCTTCCACTATTTCAACTCCTAACACTAGATAAGAGAGGGGGTGTGAAGGACGGAGAGGAAAGGAAAGAGATCCTTGAATAGTCATGAGTCGGAAAGGGGGGCAACATTATTGTTAGACTACTTCCTGCTAATTTGGGGTGTTGAGCTCCTTAAGGCAAGTTTGATCTTCACAGTCAGGATATCTAATTTCTTCTTGTTGTTGTGTCTTCCTTGGGCATGACTACTTAACAATCCAGGACCAAGAACAACCAACAGCAAACCAACCACTGGGTTCTAGCATTTATATACCCTCTGAAAAGTCCCCAGAATTCCAAATATCACACAATTGCAAAACCTATCAGCTGCAGCTGGCCAAATCATGCACCTGCTCGAACACAAGGCAAATCATAGTCAGCTGCTGTGAAACGTCCCTGTATTCCCACACCTGGGATTAAAATGAAACCATAGAATATGTCTGTGTTTTTAAAGGAAGTAAAATTCCAGAATTCTCACTACAGTATTGAAAGAAATAATAAAATAAGAGAGGCAAGCCTTCTGTTTTGGGGGCCTAGGTAAATACCTTAGTGGGTAAAGTAGCTGTTGTATTAGCACAAGAACCTGAATTTGAATTCCCAGAACCTAAGTAAAGGCCAGCCGTGGCAGCCACATATGGATGACCCCAGCACTGGTTGCGGGTAGGGAACCGGGGGGGGGGGGGGGGGGGGGGGGGGGGGGGGGGGGGCTCTGGGGTTTGATGGCCTGTCAATCTATCTAAATTAGTGATCTTTAGGTTCAGTGAGTGACTCTGTCTCAAAAAGAAAAGATGTTGATATCTTCCAAAGACTTAGAGGTCATTGTAAAAGAGGGAGTGGGAAGATTATAAGAGCCAGGAGGCATACAAGACTACAAGGAAACAGTATTGTCTGGGCACAGCAGAGCAGGAAAGTTACACATGTCAATTCATAGTGGTTGAGGCATCATGAACAAAACCTGAATAAAGTTAAGTTAAAAAAAAACAAAAAACAAAAAAAAAACCTCTGAACATAGAGGAGAGGTGGGCACAAGCCCTACCCCTAACCTGAGGAATATTGGCAATTGGTAGTTGCCGCGAAACGAAGAATCAATTCTCACTAAGCATGCAGTCTGAGGTAGGTGGGCCACACTCCAGTCCAAGGCCACACATCCTAAAATATACAGACAGCATGAGCTGGACTTAGTTGGTTTAAAATTAAACAAACAAACAGTACACAAAATTGAGTATATAGGAAATCCAGGTTGAATCTGGGATGAGTTGGGGAAGCAGGGTGAATATAATCAAAGCACATTGAACAAAATTCTGAACGAACTGATAAAATGAGGAAAAGAAGTAACCATAACAATATTAATAATTATAATCATAATAGAAACAACAGCAACAGAAGACATTCAACCTTGATTTCTGTCTTCCATACACATACATGCCCGCACACGCATGAGTACATACTAGCACACACACATAAACATGTACACACACAAAAATAAATAAGTAAAGGTGAAACATCTAGCTTCAAAAAGATAGTCTAGAACTCTTTTGTTACAAAGGTGAGGTCCTATAAATCTGTCAAGCTAGTAGGTTCAAACCATGGTTCATCAATGCTCGTAAGGCATTTATGACCTTTAGCACCCAATCATCATAATTAGAAATTGCTTTCTAACCATCTACTATACTTGCCTATTGGATTTCTATATATTGCTAGCTGTTATACGGAGAATGTACTCTCTATCACTGGTGTAATGATTGGGGCCCCTCCCTGCTTTATGTATTTACGACACCTCTGATGCTATTCCTGGATTCAAGTTAACTTTATCTTGAATCTTACCTCCTCTCCTGTTCATTTTACAATAGACACTGTTGATTCCTTGGCTTTAAGCTTGGTGGGACCCAATTTTATAAGCACATTAGAATTACTGAGAAAAGACTGAAATGTCTATCACTATGCTCACTTAAATGACCAAAGATAGAGCAAGGTGTAGGCAGTTTTCAAGGCTTCCTAGATAAGGCTAATCTGCAGCCAGATTTGAAAGCTCCAATTTTAGCGTCTGTTTCTATCCAAAATAACTTGAGCCCTACGTAGGAAACTGTTCTACTACCCTCTCCTGGCACTAGGCAATACTGCCTTCAGTGATGCCCTGAAACTCTATCAATTCACATGTCAGCAAAATAACAATCCATTCATTTAACATGTGTTTCATATACTTTATTATTTCTAGACAAAGAAAACTAGAGTGTGGTTTCTTTTCTCCACAGCTCACATGCTAGTGGAAGAATCCGAAAGGAAGTGCATAATTATACCAGAGTGATAAATGCTTTAATAAATGTGTATTTGAAATATTATGGGAACACAGAATTGGAAGTGATTACCTCTATGCAGGTCACTAAAGACTTTTTGAAGTGCCTGACTATGTTTTTACATTTATATATTCACTTTACATCCTGATCTTAGCCCCCTCTCTCCTCTCCTCCCAATCTACTACTCCCCTTCTCTTCAGAAAATGGGACCCCCCTGTCACACAGCAACCCATCCCATCACATCAAGTCACATAAGGATTGACTTCCTCCTCATTCACTGAGGCCAGGCAAGGCATCCCTGCCAGAAGAAAGTGATCAAAAGCAGGCAACAGAGTCCATGTCATAGACAGCACTTGCTCAACTTACTAGGGGACCCACATAAAGATCAAACTGCCCATGGATTACATATGTCTAGGTGGGCCAGGCCCAGGCCATGCATGTTCTTTGGTTGGTGCTTCTGTCTCTGTATGAACCCATGGGTCTAGGTTAGTTGACTCTCTTACTCTTCTTAAGGAGTTCTTGTCCCTTCCAGGTCCTTCTATTCTTCCCCACAACTCTTCCACATGTCTCTATGAGCTCCACCTAATTCTTGGCTACAAGTCTCAGTATCTGATTCGATCAGCTGATGGGTGGGGCCACTCAGAGGACAGTTAAGTCAGGCTCCTGTCTGTAAACACAGCAAAGTATCCTTAATGGTGTCAGGGGTTGGCTTTCTTCCATGCGATGGGTCCCAGGCTAGGCAAGGCATTGGTTGGTCATTCCCTCAGTCTCTATTTTTATCTCTGTACATCTTGTAAGCAGGGTAAATTTGGGGTCAAAGGTTTTGTAGGTGGATTGATATTCCCCTCCCAGCACTATAAGTCCTGCCTGGCTAGAAGGTGGCCTCCTCAGTCTCCACGTACCCCACTGTTAGGAGGCTCAGCTAAAGGCATGCCTATATCCTTCCTGTAGCCTACCTTGTCACAGGTCTCCAGCATGTCTCAGAAATGCCCATGCCCTCAGTTTCTCTTTTCTCTCCAAGTTCTCTCACCTCCCTTCCCCACACTCTCCACATATGATCCCCTGCTCGAATTTTCCTCCCCACATCCTGTCCTATCTTGTTCCCTTTCCACATGCACTTCTACTATCTATTCTATTTCCTCATCTGAGTGAGAATCAAGGAGGGCCTCCCTTGAATCCTCCTTGTTATTTATCTTCTTTGAGTCTGTCAAGTGTAGTATGTTTATCCTGTATTATATGGCTGATATTTGCTTTTAAGTGAGTACATACCATGTGTGTCTTTCTGGGTCTGGGCTACCTCACTCAGAATGATATTTTCTAGTTCCACCCATTTGCCTACAAATTTCATGATGTCCTTGTTTCTAATTGCTGAGTAATATTCCATTGTGCAAATATACCATAGTTTCTTTTTCCATTCTTTGGTTGAGGGACAACTAGGTTGTTTCTAGATTCTGGCTATTACGGATAAAGCTGCTATGAACATAGTTGAGTAAATGTCCTTGTTGTATGTTGGAACATTTTTAGAGTGTATTCCAAGGGGTGATTTTGGTGAGTCTTGAGATAGAATTATTCCCAAATTTCTGAGAAAGTACCAGATTGATTTCCACAGTGGTTGTACAAGTTTGTACTCCTACCAGCAATGGATGAGTGCTCCCCTTTCTCCACATCCTCAACAGCATTTGCTGTCATTTGAATTTTTTTATCTTAGTCATTCTCATGGGTGAAAGATGGAATCTCAGAGTCATTTTGATTTGTATTTCCCTGATGACTAAGGACATTAAGCATTTCTTTCAGTGTTTCTTGGACATTGGAGATTCCTGTGTTGAGAATTCTATGTTTAGCTCAGTACCCTATTTTTAGTTGGATAATTTGGTTTCTTGGTGTTTAATTTCTTGAGTTCTTTATACATTTTATATATTAGTCCTCTGTCAGATGTAGAGGTAGTGAAGATCTTTTTCCTGTCTGTAGGCTGTCATTTTGTTCTGTAGACGGTGTCTTGATTTACAGAAGATTTTCAGCTTCATGAGGTCCCATTTATTAAATGTTGATCTTAGAGCCTGAGCTGTTGGTGTTCTGCTCAGGAAGTTGTCTCCTGTGCTGATGAGCTCAATGCTGATCCCTTAATAATTCTTCAAATGGATTTAGTGAATCTGGTTTTATGTTGAGGACTTTGATCCTCTTGAACTTGAGTTTTATACAGAGTGATAAATATATCTATTTGAATTCTTCTACATGTAGACATCCAGTTAGACCAGCACCATTTGTTGAAGATGCTATCTCTTTTCCATTGTATGGTTTTGGCTTCTCTCTCAAAAATCAAGCATCCATAGCTGTGTGGATTTATTTCTGGGTCTTCAATTCAATTACATTGATCTACCAGTAAATTTCTATGCCAGTATCATGCAGTTTTTATTACTATTGCTCTGTAGTATCGCTTGAAATCAGGGAAGGACATACTTCCAGAAGTTTTTTTGGTTTTTTTGTTTTGTTTTGTTTTGTTTTGTACAGGATTATTTCAGAAGTATCTGAGTTTCAAGAGCAAACAGAAATTTGCCAAGAAGGTGAGAGAAAAGATAAAACCCAAGCAAGATTATAAATGAAATAATTTCTATGAAAATTACAGGCATAGTTTAATATTTCTTTCATAATTAGCATAAACTTTAACACAATCCTGAGAGTTTGGAATATCTTAAATTCTTGTTTAAAGAATAAAATGAATCAAATAAGAAGTGAAGTGGCACCTCAAAGAATCATAATAAGCATGTAAAACTGCCAAATAACTTGTATATAGAATAACCATGGCAGCACTATGAAGTCTCATGATGCTCCATGTTTTCTTTTTTCTTTTTTTTTTGAGTTGCATTTGTTTTTTTTAAATTTATTTTATTAATTTATTCTTGTTACATCTCTATGGTCATCCCATCCCTTGTATCCTCCCATTCTTCCCTCCCTCCCATTTTCCCCTTATTCCCCTCCCCTATGACTGTTCCTCAGAGGGATTGCCTCCCCCTTTATATGCTCATAGGGTATCAAGTCTCTTCTCAGTGACCTGCTGTCCTTCCTCTGAGTGCCACCAGGTCTCCCCCTCCAGGGGACATAGTCAAATGTGAGGCACCAGAGTACATGAGAAAGTCATATCCCACTCTCCACTCAATTGTGGAGACTGTCCTGTCCATTGGCTAGATCTGGGTAGGGGTTTAAATTTTACTGCCTGTATTGTCCTTGGCTAGTGCCTTAGTTTGAGCGGGACCCCTTTGCCCAAATCTGCCTATCATAATGTTCTACTTGTAGGTTTCTAGGACCCACTGGATCCTTATACATTGCTATTCTCACATGGTTCTCTTATCTAGAGTCCCAATATGATGTCCTCCCCTCTGTCCCAGTTTCCTGGTAAGGGAAGGCTTTCTTCCTTGCTCATGGATAGGGAGAAGTAACATAGTAAAAATGGCCATCCTACCAAAAGCAGATGCTCCATATTTTCATCAATGTATTTTTCCTTATCAAAAATAGTGATGGCAGAATTTAAAAATATTTTTTTCTTTTCCATTCAAATGCTAACAATCTATTTGTAAAATAAGGCAAAAGAAACTACAATCATCTAGGAATCAAGTATGTGGATTTGTTTAAATTACTAAAGACTTTCAACCCAGGAGAATGTGCACATAAGCATTATTCCCAAAAATGCTCTAATGCCATTAAAGTGATTTACATAGCTTTTTAAACATTCCATAAAACCACAGTAACAGTCTACGTTCTCATGATTACTCAACAAGTCCACTTTGCCCCCTTTTGCTCATTTTCTAGAGGTTAAGTGAAGAACAGCTTCATAAAGCCATCTTCCAGGACCTGACAATTTGTTTCATTTTTCTGCCGGGTTTTGTAGTTTGTGTGTTTGTTTTATGATAATTCAAACGGTTTCTTATAATAAAGTTTGCAGAAACCTTCAATTCAATAATACATTGCTGACAAAAGTTGCTGTTACATATAAAACATAAACTATTGTGAATAATCTCTTGGTATTTAAGAAGCAAATGCTGATGTTTCTGGACAAATGTATGAGAAATAATGAAGAACTGATATGTTAGCTGAGCAATGTCTAACACCTTGGTGAGAAACAAACAGTGAAATGCATTTAGACACCTTAAAAACACAGAATGAAATTCTATACTCTAAGCAACCACGTCTTTGCTCAATAGTAATACAATATCCTTGAATTTATATCAAAAGAATTAAATACAAGAAAAACTTGTGCACAATAATGTTTATTACCTTTTTCATAAAAGCAAAGTATGGGAATAAAAACTTAATATATAAGACAAATAGAGAAATGAGCCATTATAAAATCATTAAAATGCCATTAAAAGGGAATAAGCAATATTTATCTTTCTGTGTCGCTATTTCATTTGACATAATGTTCATCCTCTTTGTGTTGCAAACAGTATGCATGTCAAATCTCATTTAACATAATGTGTTTCAGTTCCATGCATGTTGCCACAAAAGGTAGAAATTTCATTCTTTTTCATCCATTCATGGCTGAATAATTTTCTATTGTACAAATAACATGGGTTCTTGTTCATATGTGGAAGCTAAATGTGTCAGTTTATAGAAATAGTTGGCAGAATAGTGTTTCTGGAGGTTAGAAAGAGGAGGGAGAGGAGGGATAGGAGGGAGAGATAGAATAAGAGTGAGCGACTTTGCTATATCGTTACATACGTAGGAGAATACATCCCAGTGCTCTATCATACTGTTAGTGACTGTAGTTATTTTCTTCTGGTGAGGATGCAGGAGAAAAGGGAACCATCATTCACTCTTGGTGGGATTGCAAACTGGTGAAGCTTCTCTGGAAATCAGTATGGAGAATTCTCAAAAAAGCTAAAATGAATCTATCATATGACACAGCTATATGGCTAACGGATTTGACAAACTACTCCACAAGTACTTGCTCAGCCAAGTTCATTGCCTCTATAGTTACAGTAACTAGGAAATAGAAACAACCCAAAATTTCTTTAATTGACTAATGAATGGTAAAAATGTAGTATATATACACTATGGAATACTATTCATCTATAAAGAATGAAAGCATGAAATTTTCTGGTAAATGCATGAAACTAGAAAATATTACACTGAGTGAGGTAATCCAGACCCAGAAAGACAAATGCCATATGTTCCTTCTTTCTAGGTCCTCTATAATGTTATATTTGACTATATAACCTGGTGTAAGAACAGAAACCAAGAAAGTAAAGGGGGACTGTGGGTGGGATCAAAGAAGCACTAGAGAGAAGTATAGTAGGACAAAGGTACTGTGAAGGAGAAATGGAAAAATGAGGATGAACAATTAGCTGAAGAGGAGTAGGGAAGGTAAAACAGACGGAAACAGAGGTAGAAGGGGTAAATAACACTAAACATGTTTGAAAAGCCATAGAGAAACATTGTTTGCTTAAAATACATGCTTAATGCATGTAAGTATATGCTTAAATGAAGTTACATCACACCACTTGAGGTAAAAATACTTCCTCCTCTAAAATCCATAGACTATCTAACAACTCAGAGCAAAACAGAAAATCTGCCTTCAAGTTTTTGCTCATGTGAATCCAAGAGATTTCCAATATAATATAAGCAATTGTCACTTGCCTTTGGGTGCCTTCTGGAAATTAAGTATAAGAACCTATTGTCTGAGACAGTGCACATTTTCTACTAGCTCTCATAGTATCTAAGGGTGCTATGTAAGCTGCCTAGAGTAAGAAGTAATCAATAGTCCTACCCACCAATGAGCCACAAAAATGACCAACCTGCCACGGTACTCCCAATGTTGCAGTGGTAACACTCAAATCTTGGGAGTAACCAACAGCTGTCTAGTAGGACCTAAAGATCAATAAATAGGAGGGAGTTAATGTTTGATATTGTCAAGGTAGCCAACTACCTATGGTTGATAGGGTCATAGACCCTACTATCACTTGCCTAAACCAGTATACGTTCTAATTACATTCTATAAATAGACACCCTTCTACTCACAGAGAGTGTAGCTTTCACTCATCCTCAATGAAGCCTCTTTATTCAGTAGATGGAGATGATTGGAGAAATATACAACCGCTCAAAGTTCAGAGAACAAAATTCTCAATTGATACATCAACAATATCCTCAGGGAATCATGGAAGAGTATACTGAAAGACTGTGAGCCATGGGACCAGGACATCTGTTGTGAGACAGTATCCTCTATATATGCTGGGGAACTTTGCACCCATGAAATCTTAAGAAAATGATCATCTAAATGAGACCTGTACAATGACACCACCAGTTGAGGTGCTAACACTGGATGGGGGAAGTATCACAAGGCTCCTGGCAATTTACAGTTTCTAAGAGGGCAAGAAAAAGCCGTTTCCATGGATACTTTCCAAGAGATCAGCCTTAAATAAAGAATGTATATGAGCAACACTAAAAGGATTCCAGGGTTGTATTTATAAATACATAAATGTGTAGGAAGGTAAGAGTAATGATCAAAGAAGAGGTCATGAATTTGAGATGGACTTGGAGAAACACAAGAGGGGTGGAGAGGGAAAAGGTGGTGTGAAAGTGATGTGAATACAGTGCTGCTATACATATAATTCTCCAAAAAACAAAACAAAACAAAATAAAACAAAAAAAAAGAAAAGAAAGAAAAAATAAAAGGAACATAAGTGAGATATGGTAGTGAGCATAGTCTTTACCATAATTCTAATTCTTATAGCCAGAAAAGCTTGCACAAACATTGAATTCAATACTCTACCCAAATAAAGTATTAGTGTACTTCTGTGTGTGTTTTAGATGCTTCCATGATACAAATGCCTACATATTCAAGGATACTGGAGGTACATTTGTCACCACTGTTAAAGTATTCCCTTGGGGTTTTATTAAAGAGCCACAAGTTTTAACATAAAACATGCCTCCAGCTGGATCCTTCCAAGGAAAGATACATAGACTATTACAGACTTGACTTCTTAAAATTTTTCAACGCCTCTCTGGCAGTGTTCCAATTTGCAGCCACGCTCTCAATTGGGGGGCTGTGGTACAGAGCACGCAGATGGTCTCTCAGTCGTCTGCTGTTCTGATTACTCCCAATCAAAATCTGTTTGCACTGAAGCTAAAGCAAGGCTGGTAAACTGCTGCTCACGCTCCTCGGGAAGAAGAGGCAGAAGCTGTGATGAAGCCTTACACACGACAGTGCTCTTCAGTTAGTGCTACATAACTCCAAAGAAAGTAAATTGAACGGAACCCAATGGAGCCATTGAAGGAAATTGCCTTCAGCTGCTTTCTTACAGTGCTCTAGCTTATCTTCAAGGTCTGCGAATAAGGTTAATTTAAATCTGAAGGCCATGTACAGAGGGTGGCATCTCATGAAAAGACTCCCAAAGAAACCTGGGCAAGCAGAAATTAGCACAGTTCAGTCTGTGTCACTATATAGCTAAATTGGTGCCTTTCCAGGATTGATCTCTTTAACGCACAGCAACACAGAGTGCCATGAGTCCCATTTCCATATCCTTATTGAAACATTTGAGGGGGAAATGTCAGCATGAGCAATTAACTTAAGAAAATGTGATACAGTATTCACATAGGAAATTAACAGAAGTAAAAAAAGAACGAAGGATATCATTAAAAGTAATGTGATTGCATTTGCTAACATGTAAAAATAGTGGGGGCCGAAGGAAAAGTACTTAGATTTAGTTGGAGTGGTGTGACAAAACATGAAATCCTTTTCAACAAAATGAAAAGAATTGTTGATAATGAGTAAAGAAAAATGAAACAGTAGCTAGGGCAAGGATAGTACATAGTAGTATAGAGTGTGAATAGGGCAAAGGGAGTATATAAATTACCTTAGCAATAGTTAGCATAGAGCTGGAGAGATTGATGGGTATACAAAGCATTTGCTGCTAAAATTGAGTTTACATCCCAGCATCCACATAAATGCCTGGTGGGCTTAGAAGTCCATTTGCAATTCCAGTACTCAGAAGGCAGAGACTGGGGATCCTTGAAGCAAGATGACTTAGCCAAACTATCAGTAAAAGCAAGATCTGGCCTCAACTAAGAGGCCTTCCCTCGATGAATAAGGTGAAGAGAAATAGAACAAAACATCCACTGTTAGCGTCAGATGCACATGCACAGAGACATGCTTATGAGCCTGCACACTAGCACACAGGAGCGCACACTCGTGTGCATGCATGCGCGCGCGCACACACACACACACACACGGACTTAGACACAAATGAAAATGTGTACATGTGTACATGCACATACCACATGTAAAAATAGTATCAAGGCAGTTTAAAGTCATATGTATCGATGAATACCAGTAATTGGGGGCTAAAGGCTATCCACACATTCTTATGTATTCAATCTGGTGCAAGTGAAAGAGGAATAGCATTCTAGCCCAAATTTCAAAGGGAGGGAGATAAAAAGGCAAACAAAAGATGAAAGTGCCAGCCTGACTGAAAACTCTGTTTTATTTGATATTCTCATGTAGTTGTGTGTATATGCACACATACATATATACATACACATATATATTTAATTATAACCAAAGGTGCAATCTATTAATACAGTTTTATTTCAAACGATAAGAAAACTAAGGCCTAGAAAATGACGCTATGTGTGCAAGACAACCTTATTCTTTACAAGCAGAATGAATGTTTCCAAAAATATAGGAGTCTAATTTAGGAAAAATATAATCCAGTCTCATTCAGTGAAGCAGAAATTATTTTTGGTTTCAAATAGGTCACTCACCTTACCTGGAGTGTTTTTCAAAGAATGACTAAGCATTTGCTTACATTCAATGGCATACTTCAAATGCCTTCCCAAAGCTGGTACTTCAAGGGCCCTTCATTTTCTTACAAAAAAAAAAAATCATTTTGCTGCATTGGGACAAACTGGCCAGCATATGGCATTGATCACTGCTCAATTCTGAGGAGAGACGTAAGTCACTGAAAAGCATTTCCTGGTGGTTATCATATGCGAGAATGTGGCACAAGGCTGTGGCTGGACCACTTTGTCACAAAGCATAACCCAGGGGCTAAGGCATGAAACACATTAATTTCCATTCTGTGCGGAACAATGAAGTATCTTTTCATATGAAAGAGTTACTTTCAGTGACCACAGCGTATTTTAGACTCTGTCCATCTTCACTGTTACTTCTCCCTCCCACAGTGCAATGCTGCACACTTGGCATGGTAGGCATTCTCTCACCACAGTGAGAAACCCAAAGTGTTCGCAGAGTTTAGCCTGGAATTATATTTTATTTTCACTGAATTAGACTCATCTCTTTCGGGAAACAACATATCCTGCAACTTGAGCTCTGTCTCAAACAGAGACAATTAACTCGTGTGTTTCTTTCTGGTTCTTTTCTGGGGGCAGACTGGTAAGGAAACTAAGTAAAACATGTTCCAGTCAGTTTGGAACTGCACTTGTAAGAGTGTAACCTGTAAAAGACATTATTGGGCTTGGTCTGGCCCTGAACTGCATCTCCAGTTCCTTCTTAGACTACTCCAGATCATAGCACAGAAGAGACAATGCATTCAGAGGAGGGAGTTTCCCTAAAGCTTTTTTCTTGGAGTCCCCTACCAAAGTACATGATCTCCATGTATTGTTCATGCCTCCCTGCTTGTCTGGACTGAAGGTGGGGTTAGGACAGACCTAGTCTGAGATCCTTTGTGGAAAGTCAGTAGATGAAGATTTTCAGCAACTTAACCCCTGCTGTTGGCCTACTCATCACAATTTTTATATAGTTCCTGATTGTTTTATGGTTCTTCTTGCTATAGGCAGTTTATTGTATATGTGTATAATATTGATGTTTATGTAAAAAAGAAAAAGTTAAAAAACCCACAATTTTTAAGTTATTCAATTTTTTTTTCAGATAACATTGTCTCTATTCTTTAAAGGTACAAACTCTTCTAAAGATGAACAAAGAGAAATCCTTGAGAGGTAGAATTTAAAAAGAAAAGCCACCATAAGCCTACTGATGCTTATCCATCCTCTTCCTTTCCTCCTCCTCCTTCGTTCTTCCTGTTTCAGAACCTACACTGAGCAAAGGGCTACATTTCAGCAGTCCTCCTCCGGACACATTTATTTACATTAGCACCCGAGAGGTAGTGTGTGGAATATTGTGGACACAAGAGACTTCAGATCTGGATCAGTTTTGAGTCTACTAGACTTGAAGTATTTTGTTTTCTAGTTCATTTAGTGGCTCTTTCATCATCAGGGTTCTGATAAGAAAATGCATCTAGGATGCTGACAATCATGGTTGTGCCTGGTTCCAAAAGGAATCTTAGTGACTGTCTAGTTTGGCATACTGACTTGTAACACGTGTCCATCTTGTTTTTTCTCTTTTTATTAATTTATTCATATTACATCTCAATTGTTATCCCATTCCCTGTATCCTCCCATTCCTCCCTCCCTCCCATTTTCCCCTTATTCCCTTCCCCTATGACTGTGACTGAGGGGGACCTCCTCCCCATGCATATGCTCATAGGGTATCAAGTCTCTTCTTGGTAGCCTGCTATCCTTCCTCTGTGTACCATCAGGCCTCCCCATCCAGGGGACATGGTCAAATATGTTTGTCTAGCACCAAATATAGTATATGCTATATACTAAAATGGCCCTTTTGTATACCATTTACAAGTGAAGGAACTAACTTGTACTATGATAAGATGAGCTCAGTGCAGAACTAAGAAAAATATCTCTCTAGACACCCAATAATTGTAGCATCACCCTTAACTTTTAAACTAAGCTCAAAGAATCAGCTCTAGTTTAAAATGCCATGATCCCAAAAGACATTGTCAACTCCAGAGTTTTAAATTCTCATAAGCACTTTGAACTAGAAAGCAAGCCATCTGAGATTTACCATTCCTACCTAATGGTTAGAAGCACTTTCTACAGGCAAGCTATCCAGGAGCACTCTGGGTTTGGACCCAAAACCTCAGGCACATTACAGATGGATGCTTTTGTCTGTAACATGGAAGAATTGTGCCTGTGTCACTGGGTTGTTATAGCTGTTCAAATCATGAATTTTAGGCAAAGGGCCTAGCACTGTGCATGGTAGACATAGTAAATATAAGCTATTGTTACTGTTCTTACCATTGCAATTGGTAATTTAATTTTCAGTTCTTTGGCCACTTCACATTTTCCATTTCCCCCTACTTCAAGTTTCTGAAGCACAGAAGCATAAATAGACATACCTCAGAGTAATTTCTGCTTCTTACCCTGTGGATTTGTGAATGTGGACGTCACACAAAAAAGTTGGCAATGATCTCTGTGTAGTGACTAAGAAAATAATTCAAAATCAAATGCATAATGAACCCGGAGCATTTCTGGCACCACTTGCCTATGTTGCATGCCTCAGCTTCATTGTAGTCTCAGCTATGAGCACACATCATGTGCACTTGGCCCTCCATGTGCTCTCGCAGCACACAACAGCAATGAACGCTGCCTGAAACACCTTGGCTCAGAATACAGATTGTTATATGTTGGGAAGCTGTAGAGTTTTTACTTTATATTCAAATTATTCTGTTATTATAGAAAAACAATGGTTAATTATGGGGAAAAGTTATATTTTCCTGCTGTTATTTCTCCACTTGCAAGTATTTTTAGCATATTTTTAATTGTTTGAGGATTGGCAAGGTGGATTAGTGGGTAAAAGGTATTTGCTACCATGCCTGAGAACCTGAGTTTGATTCTAGAAACACATGGTGGCGCACGCCTTTAATCTCAGCATTCCAGATGCAGAGGCAGGCGGGGCGCTGTAAATTCAAGGCCAACCTAGTATACAAAGTGAGTCCAGGACAGGCAGGGACTACACAGAGAAAGCCTGTCTTGAAAAATCAAAAAAGGAGGAGGAAGAGGAAAGGAGGAAGAGGAGGAGGAGGAGGAGGAGGAAAGAAGAGAACTGACTCAACTCAAGCTATTTTCTGACTCCACATATGTGCTGTGTAATGTTGAACATACACACAAATATACATAAAACACACAAACAAACAAAATGCAAATATATTATTGTTATTTTAATTTTGTCTTGTATTTCAGAAAATAATCATTAAATGAATTTTGATCTGGTCTAAGGACAGAATTGCCAGCATTTCTTTCTTTTTGAAATACAATTTATTTTACTTTGAGAACTTCATACATAAGCACCTCATCTGCATCATTCCTGACTCTCCCTCCCCCTCCAACTGTAGGCCCGCTTCCTTCCCAAATGTATGCAGAAATTGCCCTAACCATACTTCTGTCATTTTGTGCTACACATTTATGCAAAATGGCATTTTCAGTATTGACAGCTATAAAGTAAAAATGTTCATAAACTCTGAAGAACATTGAAAATGCTCTGTGTCCTACAATATCAGATATTCATGCAAAGCTTATTCTTCACATAAAACTAAGTGTATCTTTCTCATTGATATACAAATTCATTTTTATCTTAAATGGTAAAATTCTATGTACACCAAAGGAATTGTCTTGAAATAAATGTCTTTATGATTTATTACTTGAAAGCCTATTTTATATGCCTATTTTCCCAGGAACCTGTAAACTATTCATAGGGGAAAAGGAATTTTGAATGGCAAAAGCCCACGAAGTCTTGTGCTAACAAGTTATATCCATCAGATTTTCATTATCTGTTTGTGTTCATCTGCTCCTAGAAACTGGGACACAGTTACCTCACCATTGTCAAGCTCATATGATTAGCATGTCTCTTTGTTTAGGAAAGTCAAACTAGAAAGTAAATTCACATCTTTTTGGATTTGATGGTTGGTTAGGATGTCCACTTTCTATCAGTCAGCTGTAGGACAAGTGCAACTTTGGCAGATTCATGGTGACAAAAATTGATGGGTCAAAATTTAGTTTTTCTCACTCTCATTAGGAGATAGAAAAAAATGAGAAAGTTCCAGAAGACAGAGACATTACAGCAGGTTTTGAGATACATATATATTTATGGCAATGAGGAAAAGCTAGGATTGAATTAGAGAGAGATAAAACGTTTATCCATCTGACTCTTACTATCTGAATGCCTAAGATCTGAATAAAAGAAATAGACAGTGACGACAGTTGACTAAAATAATTTTGTCACATACTCAGGAAAGCTTTGAAATAACGCCCACAATGGCTATAGTAATTGAGATTCAGGAAAGGGTGGCTGTGTTTCACTTTAAAATCCCATGAGTAATTGTAAATATCAATCTAGTACCACTGCTGCGTCATCACTATGTTGAACAGAAATTACTTCCTGGAAAGAGGTATGGCTCACATGGCACATTCCTATACTGATGACAGTGTCTCTCGCTCAGGCCCAGCTATTCTTCCTCAACCTGGAACAGAAACTTTCTATAGAGCAGCTAGACACTGGGATGACCACATTTTGCTGATGTCATCAGTGACTTTTCAAATACACAGAGGAATTATCACTGAAATACTATGCTTTCTCCTAGGTTTCGTCTTTCAAATATCTTACTTGAAGCAGTTACAAATATATCTGAGTCTAGTTGGTAAGAAGACTAGAAAGGAATTCAATTCAAGAATAGGTCATTTTATTTATTTAGATGTTTGTCCTTGACCAATTTGTTTTTATTTCCTTGTTGACTTTTCTCTCTAGAAAAGAGTTCTTGTAAGCAACTACCAAGGTACTTTGTAGTCTATGTAAAATGGCTGACCGCTACAAAACCATTTGTAACTACCATTATGAAAGGTTTGTTGCTGATTTTCAGCATTAGACTCAGATTTCTGTTATTGTTGTTTTTATTAATTATTTAATTCCTCCAAGATACATTCCTATCCCCCCTAACCCCAGCTTCTTGTTCTTTATAATTTTTTAAATAGCAAGACTGCTCCAACTCATGCTGCCCAATATACTTCTGGGTGTAGGAGCATCCACAGAAGCATGGTCCACCTATCAAGAGCCATACCTTTAAAGAAAACTGACTATCCCTCCTCCTAAAACCACCAATTGGCCATAGATACACAATTAGACATGGGGCCTAATGAACCCCTTCCCAGTCCATGCTAAAATGTTGACCTGTTTAATCTTGTGTAGGTCTTGTGCAGGCTGTCATACCAGCTATGAATTCATGAGTATAGCAGTCCTGAAATGTCCAGAATATACTCTCTCCCTCTGGGCCTCCCCAAAGTCTGGATTTTACAATCTTTTGACCTCTCTATTCCAAAATGGTCCTTAAACTGGTCATTATTGCAGTTCACAGGATTCACAACTGGGTTGTTGAGGATCTCCCCCCAACCTTGAAATAGTCCATGATGGTCCTTGAGCTGGTCGTTATCGCAGGTCACAGAGTTTACAACTGGATAAGACTGTTGAATATCTCCCTCCAACCTGGAAAGCCTACCCAGCACCTTTCAACACGATGAGCCATGAGGGAGGAAGGCTTCTGGTCAGTGTCAGCTTGATTTCTTCATGGTCTGTCTGTGACTAAGGTTTATGGTTTCTTCAGCAATAGGGTCTTAGAGTTCTTGTAGGAAACCATTAGCAATGGAAAAACCCTATCTTGATCTGAGGAACTCTGAGACATCTATGACCAGCAAATGGGACATATCCTACACCTTGTGTGAATCTATTAGTTGGCAGTGTATAACTTCTTGGAAGAGCATAATCCTCTATGTTGGGTAACTCCAAATACACTTACACACACACTCACATATAACTTAAGCCTGGTAACACAAAATTATAATCCCAGTTATTTAGCAGAAAAGGGCAGAAGGATTGCAAGTTCAAGGCCAGCCAAGAAAACATAGTGAAGCTTTGTCTCAAAATTTTTGTTGGATCCAGTGTTGTGATTAATTCAGTGGCAAAGGGCTTGCTTGGTCTAAAAGGGGATTTAGGTTTAATCCCCAATACTGTGATCATAAATAGGTAAGCAGACAACCAGACAGATAGATAGATGTATGTGTGGGTTCATATGTGTGTTAATGACTGTGCTACATATGTATATGTTGTATATGTGTATATATATATATATGAATAATTATAAAAATACTTGAAAAACAGATGTACAAAAGCACTAGAAAGTGAAGAAATGTCTGGTTTCTGAGGGACAATTTAAAAGCAGACATGGCCTTGTGGTATTTAAAAAGTTATTAACCTGGATACAATGTAAAACAACATTTTAAAAATATTTTTAATTAAACGTTTTTTATTTTTTACATATACATTTATATTATTACACATATATACAATAGACTACCTATAGCAAGAAGAACCATGACAAAATCAGGAATTATATAAATGTTACATTCTTAGTGTTTTGACTATTTGTATTTGACAGTGTTGAGGAAAACAATTTTCCTATCTTGGTGTGTCTAAAATTCTAAATGTAAATCAATCTCCATCACATATTGTCATTATCAACTTAAGTAAAACAACATTTTAAGAATTTTTGTTGTTGTTGTTATTTTATTTTTTATTTTTATTTTTACCTATACATTTAAATTATTACATATATGTACAATAAACTATCTACAGCAAGAGGAACCATGAAAGAATCAGGAATTATATAAACATTATTTTTTTAATTTTTATTTTATATGTATAGGTGTTTTGCCTGCATGTATGTTTTTGTGCCACATGTATGCCTGGTGTTCACTGAGGCAAAAAGAGGTCATTGGATCCCCCTGGAACTATAGTTATGGATGTTTGTATGCATTCATGTAGGTGCAGGCAATCGAACCCAGGTCCTCTAGAAGAACAGCCAGTGTTCTTAATTGCTGAGTCGTCACTCTAGTCCCACAAAAACGACTGTTTTGAAGTGTTAGACAATAAGAAATGTAGGACTCTGGTCACTCAGAAAAGGAAAACATAGATGGAGAGCGTTATATCCTTGTCAGTTCACTGTCTTAGTACAACTTTCAGTGTAAGACACAAGGAAGTAGAATCGAAGCTGACCATGACAGTACTAATGATTTGAGAAGATACCAACACCCAGAGGAAGATACCAGAAAAGAGGGAGCAGTGCAGCAGGATTCACAGATACCTCTGCTGGGGTTTCCCATGAGTCATTGGCAAGGACTGGTCTGTACACGTACAGAATGTTGTGCAAGACTTAGCAGCAAGAGGTTCAGCAGGACCTAGAGTAGAACAGAGAATCTTAAGGTGGCACAGTATCTAAAAAAAATAATAACTGGAATTTCATCACAGTCAGAGTGGAAAAACTCAATAAAATTCCCAGAATTTGGCTATGGGATCCCAAAACACTTCCATTAGGAAAATAATCATGATATGCTATAGGGTTACAGCTACAATAGCCCTGCCTACCAAAGCCTCCATAAAGGCAAGGAGAATTGTCCAGAAAGTAATTGACTACAGCCATAATAAATTATTTAAAAGGAAGGTGATATGCAAAATTGGTATCTTACATTATAATATCCAAAATATCTACAAGCATATTTGGCGATCTTATCTAATCAATCAATATAAAAGCAATCATATATGCACAGATGTTCTAAAGAAGATAAGGAATTCATAGTAGCCATTTAAAAGTATATCCAAAACATAAAAGAGAATATGGTTCAGTAACAAAATGGATGGAAGAAATGTTAGTAAAAATGCAAACACCGTATTTATAGAAGAATTATAGAATAATGAAGTTCAAATCGATAATCTAAAAATCATGAAAAGAAAAATATTGAAAAGTAATCAAGAGTTTCGCTGACTTATGAGACAATACAACTCTCTCAATTTCTGAAATAGTTGGCCCACTAAAGGCAGGAAGAAAAAGATGATGGAAAATCTTTTGGGGGGAAAAAACTGAAAAAAAATTGAGACAAGGTTTCTTTCTTTGTGTAGCCCTGGTTTGCCTGGAAGTCACTGGGTACTCCAGGCTGGCCTCAACCTCACAGTGACCCACCTACTTCTGCCTTCTAAATGCTAGGATTAATTAAAGGCATATACCACCGCATCTGGCTTCTAATTTTCTGAAGTGTAGTGGGAGGAAAAGTAAACTTTAAAATACAGTTCCAAGAGTTCAGCAAACCTTAACTGTAAAGAAAACCACAAAGCTAAAAAGAGAAAAAAATACCCTCAAAAAACTATCTTTACCTCTTGAAGTAGAAAAGAGAATGAATTATAACTACTAGAAACTAGAACTCTGGTGGTGGTGCAGGGTAACAAGCATCATAACAAACGTCCTAGGATGACTATAATTCATAATAACCCACTATATATTTTATAAAGAATTAGAAATGAGGGCATTACTCAAAAGCCCCAAACATGAAGATCTTACATGGCACTGGCAATACTATTATAATTACCCTTATTTGATCATTATACTTTATATACATGCTTTAGATTATCATGTTGTAGTCCATAAATATGTACTATCAGGTTAATTAAAAAACTTTAAAAGCCGTGTTAACCAAAAGGAATAAAAAAGCCTATGTTTAGGCATATTATAGTCAAATAGCTAAAAGCTACAAATAGATACTACTTTTAAGAACCACTGGAGAAGGATAAATTATATACAATAATATATTATCAATTAGTTAATATATGCTATCAATCATTTTAATTGATTTTATTCAACTTGATATACATAGAAATATATTTTTTCAAAATATGTAGCATACCTGTCTACCAAAAGTGACAATAACAATAGTTCTTATTGTTTAGAAAATATCTAAAGAAATGGTGCCATGATCATACTTGAATTTTTCAATTTGTGAAACTGCTGATTATTCCAACATTGATTTCAGGGCTCAGTCAACAGCTCAGCAATATTTTTTGTAGAAAATGACTAGCTGATTTTTACATTAACAGGGAACAGCAAACAACCTAAAAATAATCAAAGCAACACAAAGGAATTTTTTCTTCTCTTTCCCTATCCTTGTTTATAAGGATTTGTTGCAGTCGGTTGTTTTTCTGTCTGATACAGACTCTCACATTGCTCTAGCTGGCCTTGCTGTATCGCTGAGATGACCTTCAATTTCTGATCCTCCTGACTCCGTCTATCATATGCAGGGATCGCAGCAGTATGACACCATAAAGAAGATCAAAGTTAAAAGATTTATGCTATTTTATATCAAGACTTATTACAGGATGGACTGTTGGGAGAAGAAAAAAAAAAGAACCATAAGGAGTCAGGAAACAGTACACAAGAGACTAGTAGGAAATGAGTAAGATCAAAGTACAAAATATACATTACGAAACTGTCATAATGAAACCCATCATTTTGCACAATGAATATATGCTTATAAAAGTTACAACAAATAAGTCTATAAAACTACAGTCATCAAGGCAATAAGGTATTAATTAAAAGTTACTTAAGTATAATCAATAAAATATAATACAGAAGGAGATATGTTATATGTTAAAATGAGTCTCGAAAGTTCAAAATGAATTTTATACTTTTCTCAAAAAATAGGATTTGAGTAGTATTCCATAGTGTATATGTACCACAGTTTCTTTATCCATTCTTCTACTGAGGGACATTTAGGCTGTTTCCATGATCTGGCTATTATGAATAAGGCTGCTATGAACATGGTTGAGCAAATTTTCTTGTTGTGTGCTGGAGCATCTTCTGGGTATATTCCAAGGAGTGGAATAGCTGGGTCTTGAGGAAGCCCTATTCCCAGTTTTCTGAGAAAGCGCCAGATAGATTTCCAAAGTGGCTGTACTAGTTTGAGTTCCCACCAACAATGAAGGAGTGTTCCTCTCTCCCCACATCCTCGCCAGCATGTGGTGTCACTTGAATTTTTGATCTTAGCCATTCTGATGGGTGTAAGATGGAATCTCAGAGTCATTTTGATTTGCATTTTTCTGATGACTGAGGAGGTTGAGCATTTAAGTGTTTCTCAGCCATTCGATATTCCTCTATTGAAAATTCTCTGTTTAGTTCTGAGCCCCATTTCTCAATTGGGTTATTTGGTTTGGTGGTGTTTAATTTCTTGAGTTCTTTATATATTTTGCATATTAGACCTTTGTCAGATGTAGGGTTGGTGAAGACTGGATAAAGAAACTGTTGTCCATTTACACTATGGAATACTACTCAGCTACTGAGAACAAGGAATTTCCAAAATTTTTGGACAAATGGATTGAACTAGAAATGATCATACTGAATGAGTTACCCCAGAAGCAGAAAGACTCACATGGTATATACTCACTTATATCTGGACACTAGGACAAAGGGCATATCCCATGAAAATCTTCACTTACCAGGAAAGTGGGACAGAGGGGAGGACATCTTATTGGGTCTCTAGGTGAGAAGCATGGGAGAATGGGGAAATAGAAGGATCCAGAGGGTCCTAGAAACCTACAAGAAGAACATTATGACAGGTAGATCTGGGCCCAGAGGTTCTGCTTAAACTATGGCACGAGCCAAGGACAATACCTGCAGTAAACCCTACCCAGATCTAGCCAATGGACAGGACATTCTCCACAGTTGAGTGGAGAGTGGGGTCTGACCTTCACATGAACTCTGGTGCCCCATATTTGACCACGTCCCCTGGATGGGGAGGCCTGTTGGCACTCAGAGGAAGGATAGCAGGCTACCAAGAAGAGAGTTTATACCCTACGAGCATATACAAGGGGAAGAGGTCCCCCCTCAGTCACAGTTATAGGAGAGGGGAGTAGGGGGAAACAGGAGGGAGGGAGGAATGGGAGGATACACGGGATGGGATAACTATTGAGATATAATATGAATGCATTAATAAAAAAAGGAAAAAATAGGATTTGAGTAAATGTAGTTTGAGTAGAATGAATTGTCATCTCATACCATTCATACTAGTTCATTTGAAATGAATGAAATACCTAAATTTAAAAGCTAATTCATAAAATTTCTAGAAAATGCATAGAAGAAAACTTTGAGACCTCAATTCCTTAGAACAAATGATTCCTTAGAACACTAGGAAAATTCCTAATATTTTATAAAAATGAAAAGTTGCTGGTCTTCAAAATTCATCCACATGAAAATAAAATTGCAAATCATAGATTGTTTTCTTCCAATATAACACTTCATAAAATTCTTATGAATTTTCTAATCATAAGAAATATAATTACTGACATAGAAAATATATAAAGAGTTCTTACAACCCAATGAAGACCACCAACCAATAAAAGGAGAGGATGAAAAGTACTTTGAAGACTTTATGAAAGAAGATTTATTCATAAGCACATAAGACGACTAAGGAGCTGAAAAAGGGCTCAGTAGTTAAGAGCAATGGTTGCACTTCCAGAGGACAGCACTTTAATTCTCAGCACTCATCTGGCTACTCACAATTGTCTATAACTCCAGTCCCAAGGGCTCCAATGCCCTCTTCTGACCTCCTGTGGCACTGCATCTAAATTGGGCACAGGCACACATGCAGGCAAAATTCTCATATACGTAAAATGAAAAAAATTTAAATGATCAATAGCTTTAGCCTCCATGAAGATATAAATTAAAATAAATTTCAAAATTTATAGTTACTAGAATTACTGAAATTAAAAACAGTTACATGACTTAATTGTTAATAAGGATTTGAAACAATTGGAATAATTATACCTTCTGTATAAGAGTGTAAAATGGGACAACCTCCATAGTAAAAAAGGTTTTCAGTTTCTTATTAAGTTAAAAATGCATCTCAACTATGAGCCCAACTATTTCAGACCTGCATATTCTGTGAATGAACACTGCTCTGGGTTCTGTAGGGCCTATTTTGAAGTTTGATATCATTGTGGCAGGGTTGGCAGAAGGGAAATTCAAAAGAGAATATGTCACTGAAAGGAATTAAGGTGTTTTCCATAGAACTGGATTAGCTACCATGAGAAAATTTTGATATAAAATAAGATCATCTCTTCAGTTTTCTCTTCTGTTGTTTTCCTATTTTGGGGTCATGGTCTGCCACAGCACTAAAACTATTGCTCTTTCAGAAAACCTGGGGTTGATTCCCAGAACCAACATGGTGACTCACAATCATCTGTAATGCCACTTCCAGGGGATCTCACTCCCTGGTGTGGCCTTCATACATACTGCAAGCATGTAGTGCACAAGCAAAACACCAGCACACATAAAATAAAATAACCCAAAAAATTAAATATTCTTTTATAGCAACAAAACACTAAAAGGCCACATAAAAGCAGCCTGTATCAGTTTTATTCATAGTCACTAAAACTAAGAACTGACTCAAACACTCATCAGCATAGAATAGATTGTGGTATATATTCTATTAAAAATACAACTTGTAAACAATTAATTTAAATGACGAGAAACTTAAAGTGAATAAATTGTCAAACTACACACCAGAGATAAATCTTTAGACTCTTTATTTATAGAGAATGTAAATACTCTATGACTTCATATATATGAAGACCTAGAACATGATCAGCTATTCTCTAATGATAAATGTCTTAGTGGCTGTCTAAACACAAGGGTAAGATGGAACTTTCTGGAATCAGGCTATGTTTTATATCTTGATAGGAACAAATATGATATGTTCACTAGAACTAGTGTGTACTTCAATGGGATGCATTTTATTTTATTATGTAGCTGCTTTATTTTCTTTTCTTGGGTTTTTTGTTTGTTTGTTTTCAATAAATACATCCCAACCACAGCTTCCCCTCCCTCTATTTCTCCTAGTACTCCCTCTCTTCTCTCCCAGATCCACTCTTCTTCCATTTCCCTCCAGAAAAGGACAGGCCTCCCAGGGATGTCAACCAAATATGACATATCATGTTTCAATAAGACTAGGCCCATCCCCTCATATTACACTGGATGAAGTAAAACAGTAGGAGGACAAAGATCCCAAAAGCAGGCAAAAGTCAGACAGTCCCCTCTCCTATGTTTAGGAGTCCCACAAGAATACTAAGCTATTTCCAATTTACACAATGGAATACTACTCAGCTATTTAAAAGAATCTTGAAATTTGCAGGCAAATAGATAGAATTGAAAACATCATCCTAAGTGAAGTAACCCAGACCCAGAAAGACATACATGGTATATACTCACTTATAAGCAGATATTAGTCATATAATACAGGATATCCACACTACAATCCACAGACCTAAAGAAGCTAACTAACAAGGAGGACCCTAGGGAGGATGCTTAATGCTCATTCAGAAGGGTAGATAGAATAGACACCGGAAGTGCTTGAAGAAGGGGAACAGGACAGGAGCCTACCATAGAGGTCCTATGAAGGACTCCACCCAGCAGGGGAACAAAGCAGATGCTGAGACTCACAGCCAAAATTTGGGACAGAGCACATGGTGACTTAGGGAAGAGTCAGGGGATAGAAGGACCTAAAGGGGACAAGAGTTCCACAAGAACAACATAAACAACAAATTTGGGCCCAGGAGCACCTACAGAGACTGATGCACCAACCAAAGACCATGCATGGAGAGGACCTAGACTCCTGCTTAGATTGGTCCATAGGTCTATGTGAGCCCCTTAATATGAGGAGTAGGGACTGCCTCTGACATGGACCCTGTTGCCCACCCATTGATCACTTCCCCCCGGAGGGTCGACCATGCCTGACCACAGAGAAAGAGGATACAGGCAGTCTTGATGAGACTTGATAGTCTGAGGTCAGGTGATAGGGGATTAGGTGAAAGGGAGGAAGGGGAAAGAAGGAAGGAGGGGGGACTGGGAGGAGATGAGGGACGGGACTACAATCAGAATGTAAAGTAAATAAGTTAAAATTTTAATGTAATTAAATAATGTAAATAAATTAAAATTTTAAATGTAATAAAAGTAAAAATAAAACATCAAGCTAATAAACAACCATAATATGTATGCAGAGGACCTAGCACAGACCCCATGCATGCTCTGATTGCTGCTTTAGTCTCTATGCGCCCCCATGAGCCTTGCTTAGTTGATTCTGTAGGCCATGTTCTCCTGGTGTTATGCATTTTAAATGTAAACTTGACCTCCATAAAATCGTTTTAAAAATGAAAGCAGAGCCCTCTCAGCTTGAGAAATGTGTGCTCTCCTCTCTACTCCCTGGAGTAGCATGAGCTCATTTTCCAGCTGAAAAGTGATGGCGTTATTTATAAACAAATGTCAACTTCTGCCTTGATGCCAAAAAGGAAGTCAGTCATAAGCCCTCAAGGTTTTTGATGGGCGGGGTGAAAGTGTGTCAGAAAAGGGGCAAAGGATATCAAGGAAGCAAGAGATGGATGGGGAGGGGGTGGGGGGTATCTGTAAAGAAACAGCAGGGTGGGGTAGTAAAGATTTATTATTGTCTTAGAAGGGGGCATGCCAGGACATGTCCCATTAAGAAGATAATCTCAGGGTGTGGGCTCATAGGAAAAGATCAAAAGGAAGTGGCTTGCCTGAATGAAAAACCTTTGCTGTAAACAGGCATCTCCCTAAGACTGCGCTCAATAAATTGCCCTGAGGCCAGTTGGATTTGTAGAAGCCTTTTAAATACATTCGCAAAGTACAAAACTGCCATGTACTACGTACTGTGTTATAATGAGCTACATTTGATGCCTTTACTAACTCAGAGCTTGAAGCGAATCCCACCCTTAGATCTTTCTGCCTTTAGTGAGAAGACAGGGCTGCTGTTTGAACATAATATTCAGAAACAGAAAATGCAAAATTATTTTCCTTCATGACCACTGGCTTCTGTGGTGTAATTCATAAAACTCCTAGTTGGAGCATCCCTAAGCCTAAACAAAGAGAGAGCCAGACAGCCTCGAATTAATCCAGCTGATTTATGCTACTTTACACAGGACCTTCTTTCTTCTAGTATCTTTGTTGTGCTGCCTGACTAGTTCTGTGTTCCCAACACCTGCATGAAAGGAAAGGAAAGGAATAAAAATAAGATTGGTCTTTATGAGTTATTTCTTTTAGTATCTCCACACATCTTGAGAGGGACGTTGAAATATGATAGTGAAAAGAGAATGAAACAGCTGGTTCGAGTGAGATGTACTGATTTTTTTTTTTTTTTTTTTTTTTTGGCTTTCTATCAACTTCAAATTCTCTCATGTCTATTTCCCTTAGCAATTTCTTTAAGAACACAGATTGACTTCCATTTTGTTTTCTGTCTTCCTACTCAACTAGGAACAAAGGTTGACAGGAAAACAATGGATTTGGACATTTGTAAGCCACAGAAATGAGCCTCAACTGGAACATTGCTAATAGGTTCAAACTCCAGCATTGCCGCTCTGCCATCCACATCAGCTGTCTGCCCTAAAATATGTCAGTTGAAGTTTTAAAAACTAAATTTAATATAGCAGTGATAATTACATTTAGCTCAAAGGCTTGCTGTGCATGAGATAACACTTGCCAGACATGAAACATGCCTGTGAAACAGGAAAGCGCTTGGCTTTGTAAGCTGTTGTCACTTAAACATTTTCACTCTTACATTCTTGGGAGAAATTTATCTATGCACACTCTTGAAGTTACAGGTGTCCTCTCAACTAAGTCATTTATTATTGTGCCTTACAAGAATAAGCCTTCAACTACTAGCTCTTTGAACGAAACTGGATTTCAGAAGAGGGACAAAACAGATGTTGTGATGTGATGTCATTAATTCAAGAGCACCTCCTCTCTGTCTGTTTTTCTTTTCAAGTAAGCCCAGGGCCTTAACGGAGATCCTAAGCCCAAAAGTATACTTTGAGCTGGTAGCATAAAATTCTGTCCTTGCTGGATACCAGGAAAGAGAAGGGCTCCATCCTTGGTCTAGAATCAAGTATTTATCTTGTTTTCATATTAATCCTTGTAGATCTCTGAATGTGACTTACCATTTTGTTGGCATTTTTTTCTTTGTCTTTCCTAATCAGGTCTCAACCTGTTTCTATTTTCAAGTGTACCCCTTTCTATTCTTTTTTTTTTTTTTTTTTTTTTTTTTCCTTTTTTCAAAAAAAAAGAATTCAGCCCCGTCTTCATCAAATCATGGTTTCCCCCCCTTCTAGGGTAAACCTTACACAATATCGTTCCTGTCCATACCCTGCCATGTTGAGCTCAGGATACCAATAGTGTCTGAACCATGCTAGGTGCTTGAGAAGTTGTGGCAGATGAAATGTATAGGGAAATCCCTATCTTTAAAAAGGGCTTATGATTTCTTAGAGAAATAGAGTAAGCATGAAAAATATAGTTCACAGATAAGAACAAATACCACATGTGCTGTGTGCAGCATAAGTTACTGCGCCCCAGAGATACAGAGCAGTCAAAGAGCTCCAGTTGCCTGCTCTCTTGGTGAGAAGATAGAATTGGACAGAGCAACAAAAGGAAAGCTGCATCCCTTATGTCAACTAGAAAGCATTATTCAACTCGATCAGCGAGCAAAAACAATCAGCAAGGGTGAGTCATTGGAGAATACTTTTCCAAGGAAGTGGAACATAATAAGATCTTGAGGGAAACTATGGTTTAGCGAAACAGCAAATAGGAGGAGGGCGTGTAGGGCATTCCAGACTGAGGAACAGTGTGCGCAGAGGTGTGGTGCCAGGAATGTTAGTACGTTGTTTAGAAATAATGAGTACACTGATGAACAGCATCTGAGAGGTAAAGTTTTAGAACTTGGAGGCAAATGTAAGAAATTTTTATTTGATCTTGTGACTGTTTCACAGAACCCTGAAACTCTCCTATATAGATTGGGAGGGAGAGGGACAGAGATCAGTTGAGTGGGGGGCTCTGAGCAGGCCAGGATCTGGGGTTTTGGTTTCCACTTTAACCAGATGCATTTACATATTCCTCCAGTTTGTTATGTTGGAGGGTTGTATAAGGAACCTTAAAAGAAAGTCTTCAATTTAGAAAATTTTAAAAAGTATATATTTGCTACAGTGAGAATTTTGGTTTCTTTAAAACTCAGGTTACGTTGTAGGGATATGTTTTTGTCTTAGCCCCAGGTGTGGAATATGGGGTTGCTCCAGATGGTTCAGAGCCACGAACTATCACTTGTCTCATGCTCTAGGAGGGGCATGATTTTGGCCAGCTGCACATTGTTTGAGATTGGAATTCTGGGCACTCTTGAGAGGATATAAATGCAAGAACCCCAAAAGGGCCTGTGGAAGTTTCTGTACTCCCTGCTGCTGCTGCTGCTGCTCCCTGCTGCTGCTGCTGCTCCCTGCTGCTGCTGCTGCTCCCTGCTGCTGCTGCTGGTGGTGGTGGTCCCTGCTGCTACTGGTTCCTGCTGTTGGTTTTGCTATTGCTGGATTACTAGATTTCCTGTTGCTGGTTGCTGTGTTGCTGTTTGCTGGTATTCTGACAATGAAGATTGGACTTGCCCCCCAAGGAACTTGAAGGCCATAATCAACAGGAAGTAGTCTAAAGAAGTCTATGCCCTCTTTCCCATCTAACCTCCTTTTTCACCTACTGTGTTTGGGGGTTCAAAGGGATTGAGGTGGAGAAGAGTGGTATATATAGGAACCCAAATAAAGTAGCCAGAAGGCCTGGATACAAAAGGTAATATAATAAAATATTAAAAAGCTTTGAGCAAAAAAAATCCAGGATCCTAGAACTTAGGTCTCATTCAGTATACAACTAAATTAGGAGTCCAATTTTAACATTCCTTTTTTCCCTTAAACCATTCTTATAAGTCCAGTGGGGGTGTCACTTACGTATTACCCCAGCATTTGGGAGGTTGAGCTAGGAAGATAGTGAGTTCAAGACAAGCATGAAGTATAAAGTAAACCGCTCTCTCTTTCCAAAAATTAAAAACATAACAAATAAAAATTTAAAAATACTATTTTAAGTTTAGAAAAACCATAACTTTATGCTACAACACATTATATTATTGGCATACCCCCAACTCTGGATATTATGTATATACCTGGAATTTTACACACTTTGATGAGAAAATAATGTTTTGTTATGTTCCCTGATGTCTAACTGTAGGTTAGCATTGCTTGCACAATAAATGTAGTTAAGAACACATATATTTCATGTCACTTCAAACATATTAATGTTTTTGAAGATTTTAGTGGCATTTCAGTGTAAAGCATTTTCTGTATTATCTTATACATTTTATTTTATGAATTTAAAAGCAACAAGATGCCTCATAGAATCTTTCAAAAGAAATTCCACTGCACAAGGTACTATTACAAAATGCTACATTATGTTTCTGAGGTTGTCTCCTATTGACTTAGATTTTACCTTCCTCTAATATTCTCCCATTCTTCCAGTGTTTTTCCTAGACAGCTAGATGGAGTAAATTCCATGCTATTTTCATGTTACAATCTACCAAAAATATTTAAAGACAGCTACCAGATGTCTGTAGGCTTTTTCTTTTCAAATCACTCAACCTATCTTTATTCTTCTGTCCCTCTAAAGAAAAAGCAACGTGTTCTCTCAGCGCGTTAAGCCCAGGTTCTATAACACGCTCCACCTGATCCATCTTCCCCTTCAAGCACGGCCGCTGTACCAGAGCAAACACCTAGTAAAGAAAATGTAAATATACAAATTGAAATCTCTCACTGGCGTCACAGTGACTCCTGTTCCACAAGTTACTGTAACTTGGGAATGCTGATTGCAATATAACCAATGCAGTCATTTAGTCCTCTCCCTTATAAACACCCGAGGCCAAGAAGAGGTGAGTCTACTGAAGGCAGGATATTGTAGTGTTTATATAGTGCAAGACAGGTCTGGATTTGTATCTACTTCTGCATACTAGCCAGATGACTTTGACAAAACCACTTATTGCAGAAACACAGCTCCGTTTTTGGTAAATGAGATGGAATAATAATTCCTAATTCATAAACTCACAACCATCGAATCAGGTGCTATATAGGACATGCTTACCCCACTAACTGCTATATTCCTGCTAATGCCAATCAAAGTAAAATGAGAATTCCTTTCTTCATTGTCTCAGTTCGTTGTGCTAACCCTCTTTCGAATCCTTATTTCACCATAGTTTCACTTCCTCTTCCTGGATATAAAATTTAAAGGTGTACTCACCAAGTCTCACCTTTCTCATTGGATGGTTTGACGAAGAATCACCTCCTTCTCAGACACTGATTGAATCTTGCATTTCTGAATGGAGTTTAAAGAAACAAGCCACCAATACTGAACATGATTTCTACCTAAGTTTTCTTTTCTATGTGCAACTATGCTGTTATTGCTGATACATAAGATGTTAGTGCCATGTTGTAAATGATTATCCTCCTCTTAGTTTATCAGAACATTCTCTCATTTGATCATGAATGTACAAAGGGGGAAAGTAGGGAAGAGCATGGAAATCTCAGAGGAAGAAGGGGAGGAGAGAAGTTACATAATTACATAAAATAGTCTCTCTTTCAAATCCATTATATGCACCAATTATTTAATCTATATTTCCCTATTCCATAAGGAACTTAAAGAGAGATTCTAAGAATATAACCAAGAGTTGGACAGAGGAGAAATTGGATTAGAAAGTTTCTTAGAAACACAGAATGGCGCCAAGTACTTTTGACCTGTATTGTGTTACTTCAGGGCAACAAGTTTTCTAGGTTCAAATTCCATCACACAAAAAATATACCCTCTTATTTTCTTTGAAACTTCCTTGAGTGATAATAATATGCTTGTACTTCATAGGGTCCTAGGGTTTGTGTGGAGATTCAGCATTCCCTATATTTCCCCTGTTAACATCCAGAACATCAGTTATTTCCACATACAGGCTTTGGCTTCCCAGGGCCTCTGATTTTCCAGACAGAGCAGTCAAAAGCATTGCATTCATTTGTGTTGCAGGTCTGTCACAATGCCTACTCTTCTATGTGCAGGAACAGTTTTGGTAAACCTTATAATCTATCAGCGAAGAACTGGGTGACCCTTCTGGGCTAGAATTCGGTTAGTTGTTGAGATGAGAGCATGGAGATTGCTTGGGTATTAAATGGGAAAAGTGTAAACTAATGTCCCAGTCTCCAAAATTGAACTTAAGGCTTCACTTGGGATATAAATAAGGCAGATGTAGGGAAAGGCTGTACATATTACAGAAAATCTTTACAACTTGAGTTACCACTCTACACATTTTGCCTAAAGTATAAAATATGAATCAAATTCTAACTAAACTATCTTTGCACCCCCTTCTACCTTGATTCCTGTTTTTTTTTTCTCTTCCTTTTCCTTCTCCATGCCGCAACTCACTCCCATCCTAAGGGATAAATATATATGTCAACACGAAAACATATTGTTCCTATTTTTTTTTACCTTCTCTCTTAAAATATATAGTTCCTTTCACAAATTTTGAGGCACTAGTGAAAAGACAATTGTTGGACTGAAAAAATCATATTTTAGTACATTTGGCAAACTTTTTGTCCAAATCAGATATTTTTAAGAAAGACTTATTGGAGCCCTTCAGATTTTATCTTCAAGGAGCATCCTTCTATGCTGACTCCTTCTTTGTGGTTGTGTCACATTTGATGATCATTACCCAGGGATACTTTTACTCCTCCATTTGAGGTTGTATCATTGAGTACAATGTAGGAGTGTTCTAACTGAGGCATGAAACTTTGGACTCATTAGATGATAAATGGTTGCAATGTAGAATACATTATATAAGCTATTATGTATGATCATAATAATCCTTTAGCACACACAACTTAGAGCACACATAAGCAAAAGGCTAAGTGAGAAAGAATGATAAAGAAGTTATTTGGAAAGTATCTTCTAGTCATGTAAAGATGGCTTCTTGAAGAAGGTAAGCCTCTCAAGATTTCAAGACTGAAGAGCCCTGGGAACATTCCTGGCATGTGGTATGGCCTGGGAAGGAGAATCAAGGGTGAAAGTAACATATTTGGATTTGAAAAAAATGAACAACTTCTTTTGCCAAACATGTTTTTTCCCTCAGTGTTCAAAGTAGAATAGGAAATGCAATCCATATGGTTTGGACGCACTTATGCTCAGTTATGAAGAGCTTCAAGACATTTTCTAACTTCTTAAGGTTTTAAGCTCTTTTCCTCCCTAAAGAACAGGAAGTCTTAATTTTCCTAGCTTGAGGGAACTGCAAATTCAAATTATTTATGTTGGATTTTAATACGAGCGTTCATCGGTTTAAAGTCACAAAGACTTTTTAGGATCCAGTGTCAAAACTGTTCCCCAGTGATGTGTCCCTCTATTTTCAAGTGTGATACCTTTCTGAACAATTCTGACTGATTTTTGTCTTGAAATGGAAGAGAACATATTTTGCAAGAAGAAAATGCAAGAGGGTTAGAATTTATAGAGGGTTTATGATGGTTCCAGGTCAGTTATACCTCAGCTATACAGCTGAAAAAATCACCTCCATGTGTTAGCATAGCTTTGGGGAGATTTTTATTCTTTACATCTGTAGGAGGGAGGAATTCTATGTCTATGTTAATAAACAAGTACACTATTTGATTTTTTAGCCCTTATCGAATGACTTAGATGTGAGGCTATTATTGCATTTAGGACTAAGATTTTTTTTTTTTTTTATGGTTGTTGACTTTCCTCTGACATGTCTCAATTTTTACATTTTTATTTGGTTCACCAATAAGAATTATTGCTTTATACCTTGAAATACAGTTCATTATTTCTCCCATAGATCATAGGAAGGATACTCTTTTCTCAAGGCAGTAAAAAGGGAAAGATCAAAATGGAGACTTAGAACAAAAATGGAATCATAAAGACATTGTTTTCTAGTTAGTTTTGTTAACTCTAGACACTGAGTATTAGCAGTGCTCCTCTACCTTGACACCAAACAATGAAGTAGTTAAAGGGGGATTTGCTCCATCCAATTGCACAATGTAAATATATATATCGGAAAGGATTATAATACCTTTCATAGATTTGTACAATGTGTTCCAACTAAAAATAAAAGTTTGGCCCCTGTGTGTATCTCACTAAAATAGTGCTTGCCTAGGTAAGCAAGGCCCTAAGTTATACCCTCAGTACTATATAAATAAATTATTTATTTATTTATTCATGTGTGTTTATATGCATGCATGCATGTATGTATGTATTTATGTATGTATGTATGAGTGCATAGGAATAGATGTGTGGTTGCTTGAGCGGATGTGCTGAGAGGCAATAAGAGTGTGTCAGATCCCCTGGAATTGGAGTTATAGACATATGCAGAATAACTAATCTTGTTAAGTGGAATCTGAACTCTGACTTTCATGATGATACAGCAAGTACTCAGGACCACTGAGCCATCTCACTAGGTCTCATTTTTGAAGGTTTTAAAAGACTATATAAAGATATGTACCTGTATAATCACATATATAATTCCAATATATTCCTGAACCTCCTCTACTGTCTTTGACTCCTTCCAATGTGGAATCTGAAGTTATCAATGAGTCAAACAAAGTTGGGAAGTTTTGACAATGGAAAATATGGTGGTCATAAGAAAACATACAAAGCCATACTTTCTCATTCTTCTCCAGTTTCTCAGCCACTTTCAAATTCAAATAAAGATGTTTATTTATGTTAACTTAACTTTCTAGCCACTGTGTGGTCTGAGTGTCCTAAAAAATAGACATTTTTATCTTTCATATTAAAGCAGATGGGTCCAACTAGTCTGTCTGGTATCAGTCTACCTATCTAGAAATAAACAGTAGGGATGCATAAGTGTAAGTCTCTTGGCACCAAGATTGTTTCTATCATTGTTAGGACTCCTGCCACAGCTATTGTGGAAGTTGTCTGCTTATATTTGCTGAGGGACTAGGAGAGCAGGGACTGACTCTAACATGAACTCTGGTGCTCCATATTTGACCACCTCCCCTTGGTGGGGAGGCCTAGTGGCACTCAAAGAAAGAATAAGCAGGCTACCAAGATGAGACTTGATAGCCTATGACCATATAGTGGGGGAGGAGGTCCCCCTCAGTCATAGACCTAGGGGAGGGGAATAGGGTGAAAGCGGGAGGGAGAGAGGAATGGGAGGATACAAGTGATGGGATAACAATTTAGTTGTAATCTGAATAAATTAATAAAATTTTTAAAAATTAAAAAAAGAACAATTATACTAATTTCCTTAATGATATTGGATTATTAAGGGCTAGAGGCTGGCACATTCTGGTTGAGGAAGGACTGGTATTATTAACAGAAGAGTGATCACATTAGAGACTTTGTACTAAATCAAAATGATTGAAGTATTAGGCCATATGAACAGAGCACGACTTAAGTTATTTAGCCTTCAGAATACCTTGTTCTATATAGTTATGTAGCTTGTTCTTCATGTAACCCTAACAGCGGGAACAGAACTGTCTCTAACTCTACTGCCTGCCCTTGGGATCCTTTCCTCCTACTGGGCTGCCTAGTCTAGCCAAGGCAGTTGATATCCACGGAAGGCCTCCCTTTTCTGAAGAGAAAGGAAGGAGGAATGGATGCAGGAGGGGAGAGGAGAAGGACTCGGGGGAGAGAAGAGAGGGGAAACTGGGTTCGGATGTAAAGTTGATCAATTAATTAAATTATTTAAAAATTAGGGGGAAATTAACTGGGCTGCCTTGTCTGGCCTCAATGGAACAGGGTGTGCTTAGTCCTGATGTGACTTGATGCGCCAGGGCGGGTTTGTAGAAGGGGGCTCCCTTTTTCTGAGGAGAATGAGAGGGAGGAAAGAAGGAAAAGAGTGGGAAGGTGAGAACATGTGGAGAGGAATGAGGGAGCTGTGATATGATCAGGATGTAAAATGAATGAATGAATAAATGAATAAATAAATAAGAAAAAAGAAAGCTTGTCCTAGTTTAGATCTAGGATGTTCTCCCAAAAGCTGATGTCTTAAAGACTTGCCATCTTGGTTCTGTTGAGAGACAGTGAAACAAATCTCTAAGAGATGGGACTTTGTGCCAACCAAGTGTGGACCGAAACCTCCAAGACTGTGAAACAAAGTAAATATTTCGTTTCTTTTTAAATTTTTTTTATTTCCTTTCTTAAGTTGATTATCTGAGGTATGTGTTATAACAACAGAAAGCTATTGTCAAGCAACCACATGAGGAAGATCCTGTTTCGATTTCCACTTTAATAATGAGAAAATATAATTTCAGAGTAGTTCAGTCACTTCCTAAAATTGACTCTATTAGGAGATGTAGGTACAAAAATGAAGTCAAGAACTTTGAATCCATATCCGGTGTCCTTTGTCCTTTGTCCTGTTGTAAATATTTTGAAAGGTGATCCAGTTTTTAAAAGTCCATGGTTTCATTCCCCTCCTTAACTCGTTCTTTTCACAACAGAATTCTCTTTTGTCTGGTGTAATTTATTTTTCTTTAGTTAATACTCCACAGTTTTAAACAAGGAATTTAACCTCTTTGAGGCATGATGCTTCTAACCAATGAACCAAAGATACCTCAGAGTATTTGTACATATCATATAGAATCATATGTATAAAGAGGTGTGGTCTGTCTAGAGCTTAAATATAGCTGGGAGTCCACAGTAACCCAGACAGATCTTCTTTGTTACAGTAAGACAATGCCTGAAAGATATAATAATATATTTAGAAATGCATGGGAAGTATGGAGCAAAGAAAAGATTTCTGCATTTCTTCATTGCTAAAGGTATTATTTTACTCTGGAAGTTCTTTCTAGAATCTTGAATTAAGCTGGAAAATGGATGATACATTTAAATCCATCCTTTTGATAGAAATGAATATGTCTAGCCCAGCCTAGAAGCCAGAACAACTGTTTCTTTGAATACATTTCAAAGATCCGGCTAAATTAGATGAGCCCTTTAAGTTAGGAACTTATTTATTTAAGCAGCATCCTTAAGCATGTGCTTTGTGTACAATGCTAAGACAAGAAGGTAGGGGAAAGATAAAGCACAATTCCCACATCTAAGAAATTATATTCAGGGATGTAAAATGAATAAATAAATAAATAAATTTAAAAGGAATGTAGTACATAAAATTAAAGAACGTAGTAAATTGTGAGCAGTATTAAGGCACAATCAAGGAGAACATTATCCTAAGGTAATTGTGAGCTGCTGAGGTTTTAACAAGGGTGTGGCATAATCAAATTTGTATTTTACATGGATCACTAGTTGCAGTGTGAAGAATGGATTGTAAAGAGCAAAAGGCTGACCCAGGCAAAGCAGTCAGAAAGATGTTGCAATAACGTGTGAGATGACAATCTGGATAAGGTTACCAGCAATGTACACATAGAAAATCACATAGCACACCCCAGGAGCAAAGACTTCTTATCTTATCAAGGAGCTAGAAAGGCAGTAGGGAAGTAATTTTCAGGAAATAGAGGAGCAAAGTCTCAAAGCATTCACTGTAGATGTGAGTGCAAATCTAGCCCATTTCTATAGTGTGTAAGTGAGCATACAAAACAAGTGTTCAGAGACCTACACATTGGGCTGCTGGTTGGTTTGTTGGTTTATTTATTTATTTTAGGGTGGATCTAACTATGTAGTATTGGTTAGCCTGGACCTTACTTTATGACCAGGCTGGCCTTGAACTCACTATACTTGTCTCTGTCTCCAAAGTGTTCGAATGATTAAAGGCACCATATCCAGCATAGTACACATACTCTAGGTAACTGAGAAGGAGAAGAGGAGGGGTAGGGGGGAGAAGAAAAGAAAGGAAGTAGAGGAGAAGGAGAAATAATATTATGAAAGGAAGGGACATTAGTTTTCACTTGACGCCTCCACTTTTAATATGATTTAAGGCTTAAGGAACACAGGGTTTTGAATCCTTCCTTCCCTTAAGCCTGTCTTTTCATTATTTGCTAATGACATTAACAATAAAGGATGCAGAAGGACTCAAGGCACACTTATTTTCTGAGCTCTTCATAGGTACCCAACTATGCTTTGGTTTCACAGAACACAAGAAGTTGAGGAGAGTGTGAGTGGAGGGTACAGAGGCACAAGATAGATCCCTTGTCCTTAGGAGGTTCACACACCAGTTGGAAAGGCACAGATAATAAGCACCCTATGACCCCAAAACAAGAACTGATTAACTATGGTGTGTCTTAAAAGACCAAAGAATGGGGGCTGGAGAGATGGCTCAGTGGTTAAGAGCACTGTCTGCTCTTCCAGAGGTCCTGAGTTCAGTTCCTAGCAACCACATGGTGGCTCACAACCATCTATAATGTGATCTGGTGCCCTCTTCTGGCATGCAGGAGTACATGCAGATAGAGAACCCATATACAATAAATAAATAAAATCCTAAAAGACCAAAGAAGATTGAGTTCAGTATGGCCTGATGACTTGGAAGAAGGAATTGAAAGTATGCATAAAATTTGAATTAGTAGATATAAGTGAGTATATACCATTTGACTCTTTCTGCTTCTGGGTTAACTCACTCATTATGATCATTTCTACCTCAATCCATTTATCCACAAATTTCAGGAATTCCTTGTTTTTAATAGCTGAGTAGTATTCCACAGTGTAAATGTACCACAGTTTCTTTATCCATTCTTCTACTGAGGGACAATACAGGCCGTAAACTTCAAACCCCTACCCAGATCTAGCCAATGGACAGGACAGTCTCCAACAGTTGAGTGGAGAGTGGGGTCTGACTTTCACATGTACTCTGGTGCCTCACATTTGACTATGTCCCCTGGAGGGGGAGACCTAGTGACACTCAGAGGAAGGACAGCAGGTCACCGAGAAGAGATTTAATACCCTATGAGCATATACAGGGGGAGGAGGTCCCCCTGAGTCACAGTCATATGGGAGGGGAATAAGGGGAAAATAGGAGGGAGGAAAGAATGGGAGGATACAAGGGATGGGATAACCATTGAGGTGTAATATGAATAAATTAATAAAATAAAATTTTTAAAAATTTGAATTAGTAGAGAAGAAAGTTAAGTTTTACCAGACAGAAGTAATGATGGGGCATGTCCCTGAGCCATGCATGCTTTTACAGTTAATTTAAAAAAGAGAAGACAATATTTGTGCTGGGCGGTGGTGGTCCATGCCTTTAATTCAAGCACTCAGGGAGGCAAAAGTAGACATATCTTTGCAGATTTGAGGCCAGCCTGGTATACAGAGCAAGTTCCAGGACAGCCAGGGCTACCAGAAAAAAACCCTGTCTCAAAAAACCAAATGAAAGAAGAGGAGGAGGAGGAGGCAGAGGAGGAGGGGAAGAAGAAGAAGAAGAAGAAGAAGAAGAAGAAGAAGAAGAAGAAGAAGAAGAAGAAACTTTCAACATGAGTTAATCCTATAACAGTAGGGAACAGAAGTGTTGCTACCAGAGGCTAGAATAAATAGAGTAGGAAGAAAGATTGTTGACTAAGTATAAGAATATAGTTAGGGGGAAAGAAAGAGTGTTGACAATCTATACCAAAGTGGAGTATCTATTATTAAAACCAATTTGTTGTAGATGCTAAATAGCTAAGAGAAAGAATTTTGAATATTTCAACAGAAAGAAATAAAGATGGTTGAGACAATGAAAATACTAATAATATTGATTTGATCATTACATGTTACATCCAGGCATTCCAGTAGTGTACTGTGTCTCAGAAAATGCACTCTTACTATATGTTAACTAAAAGAAAAAATGTTTCAATATCACATCACATTATGGTATATATAGAGTGAGTATATATATATTTGGCCCTGCCATTTACTACCTGTTGAACCTCTAGGTAGTTACCCCTTCCTTCTCACATTCTCCACAGTACTGTTACGAGGAACAAGCTCACCTGATCCCATTCATTCACTTACCTACAAATGTTAGATAGCTCAGGAACTCTCTGCTAGGTACTGTGCTAAAAATCTAGGGAAAAGGTATTGTTATAGTTTTCAAAGAACTGACATTAGTGACACAGACTGAGAAATAGATAAACATTACACAACTAGGCTTATTTTATGGGGCCATATATGCTGAGAATGCAGTAAACGTTAAAGACAGTAAGCCTTATCAGTGATTTAAAAAGTCAGAGAAGTAGTCACATGGCATAGACATTTGACCAAGGTTGGACAAAGGGGAAAGGGTTTACGCAAGAATCAGAGAGCTGCGCAAAGATCTCAGCCTCCTATAACATATGGCAAGAAGCTGAAATTTCAATGTTTTAAAGACTATCACATACAAAAGCAAATTGAGAAAAGGGACACAATGAAATGTCAATATGATGATACTCAAAAAATAGTGGCCAAGATGTCCAATACAATAAAAAGCCACGTGAAATAAAGTGTGCAAGGTATCTATGGACTTTTGCAATCAACATATCATTGCACTGGTAATAGTAAGATTATTAGTGAAGTGGCAGTGGTGGGTACCAATTTCTGTAGGGTTAGACAAAGTATGCTTACAAGGGGAAAATACTAGTATCCTAAACATTTTGCTGTCAAAATAGCTAAGATGGTCAATTATATAAAACAATACAGAATTTAGAGAAGTATTTCCTGTTTTGTTCTTCTACATCAAAGATTATATATATATATATATATATATATATATATATATATGAAAGAAAAGGTCTAAAAGATAAAGTAACTGAATGTATTACAGAAATTTAAAAAAAATACAATTAGCTGACACACAGGTTTAAAGGAGATAAATGAAGGATCTAAGTAAAACTTCAAGCTGGATGTTGTGGGCACCTCTATAATCCTTGTTCAGGAGGCTGGAGCAGAAACAGACAAAGCCAAACTGTGCTACACAAGGATCCCCTGACTCAAAACAAAACAAAATTAAATTACAACAACAAAAACGAATGAAAGAATACCTGTCTCAGCACATCAATAATCCCAGGATTTGGCAGGCTGAAGAAAGAGAATATTTCTGCATCTGAATTCATCATGATAGTGAGTTCAATGCCAATTAGAGTTATATGGCACGACCAAATATTTTTTATTTTAATTAAAATTACAAGAACAAAACTTTATTGAAAGGTAGTAAGATAACTCTTACCTTGCATGTACACAGGTTGGCTACCAAAACTTCCTCTGACTCCACAGAGATAAGTCTGAATCTCCTCTTTGCTTTTGCAGCACCTGTCTCTCTCAGCATTTTTAACAGTTTGCAACCATGACACTGAGAAATGTAATCAGTTGGTTAGTTGTCTACATGCCCCTGCACCAATTTGTAAGCTTTATAAAGAAGCCCATCAAGTCTCTACACGCTTCTTTCTTTCATTCTTTTCCTTTTGGTTTTTCAAGACAAAGTTTCTCTGTGGAGCCCTGGCTGTCCTGGACTCACTATGTAGACCAGGCTGGCCCCGAACTCACAGTGATCTTCCTGCCTCTGCCTCCCTATTGCTGAGATTACAGGCCTGCACCATCGGGCCCAGCTTCATTTTTTCTTAAAATCATTCTTTTCTTTGTTTTGTTTGGATGTATGTCTACACACCAAATACATGATACCCTTGGGAACCAGAAAAAAGCATCAGAGTGCCTGAACCTGGAGTTATAAATGTTGGTGAGCAACCATGTGGGTGCTGGGAATAGACTGGGTTCTTTACAAGAGCAAACTGTGCTCTTAACTGTTGAGCCATTTCTTCAGTCCCTAATGTACACAGTGCTTATCACATGAAGTTATCTCCCTGTATCCTTAGATAATTGATTCTAGGATACTTAAAGACACTAAAATCAGCTGAACGTGGTGGTGCATGCTTTCAATTCCAGCCCTAGAGAGAAAGAGGTAGGTGAATCTCTGTGAATTTGAGGCCAGCCTATTCTACAAAGAGAGTCCAGACCAATCAAGGCTACACAGAGAAACCCTGTCTCAAAACAAACAAACAAACAAAAACAACAACAAAAAGACACCAAAATCTATGAATTCTCAAATTTATTATTTAAAAATTTATAGTTCTTGCATACAGGCAATTTTCCCATATATTTAAATTTATTTCTGTATTGTTTATAACATCTGCTATAATGTAAGAAAGAGGTCATGAATTTGAAATAGAATAGTAGAAAGACATGGGTGTAAATAATGTAAATTCAATATTCATGTATAAAATTCCCCAAAAGTAAACATTTTAAATTAAAATAGTATAATGTAAATGGTTGTTATGTCACATGTTTGTAAAAGTTTGTGTATCAGTAGACACAGATGGGTTTTTTAAATATTTTCTTTGCGTACCTACCTACATAAGTGTGCAAATGTGGAACACCAACTATGGCTATGGAGGATGGACTTTAATAGGTATTTGATAAATACATGTTGAATCTTCTTAAATATACACAGAGAAGGTGATTACATGGTGATAAAATAGGAAGTTCCCCAAGAACTTCAATGTAACCATCAAGACAGATAATAGGTCAGGAACATGATAAACCAGAGGCATCCATTGTTTCAAGCACAGCATCTTCCATAAAGTACAAAACATTTGGGATCAATCACTCTTTCCACTCACATTTCATTGACCCTTTCTCCTCTTGATACCCTTAAACTAGTTTCAATTTATAATACATTCGCTTAACTTTCTAGCCTTCTTGACCATTCTGTATATTTCTTTTCTGTTCAAATCAGGACAGAGTTTGCTTCTTCTGTAATTTTTCAACTGAGAATTTCAGTCCATGTGATCATGTTCACATACAGTGGGCCCTTGGCCTCAGAACAAAATTTCCAAACTGGATTTTCTTTATAACTGTTTTATATCAAATGCAGCTGTGAAACAAAGTTGATGGGAATTTGATAATTTAGTTAAACACATGTTTATTTTATTTTATTTTATCCATTCAATAGCTGATTTGTTTTCTTCTGGATATCTACCTAATTGGATTGCTTGGTTTGTTTAAAATACTTGCCCTCTGGCAAAATTTACAATGGTGAAGATTACGCTGCTTTTATGACAGACTGTCTTTCTTTTCTCTTTTCATCAAAATAGAGATACCACTGGATCCAAAAGTATAAGAGCAGCTAAGCTTCCATGTGTTTTTCCAGTTCTAATAAGTCATGGCTTCCCTTAAGGGCATGAATTCTAGTGTGCTTCGACGTAATTATGGAAAGCAACAGAGAGGTGAAAACTCTGCATCAAGAACTCATATTACAGAGCTCCTGAGGAAAACATTGGAGTATTGTTGAAAGCACTGAGGTGGAAATAGGAAGTTGAAAGACCTATGTGTGGCATATCATTAACGCTCCTGGCTGATAGAATTGTAACAGAACTTTGTTAGACTTGCTTAGAGATTTAGAGTCGATCTTGTGGATTTCACATTGATCAGACATTATCTGATCTGGGGCACAAAATACTATATTTCAGTGGTATTTAGGAGGTTGCATCTGTGTTTTCAATAAAGGGCAAAAATTGCACAATATATAGCAAACTAAAATTATAGCCAATGAAGTCATAAATTTCACATTTCATCCAAATTATGTAAAGATAGCGTGTTTTATCCCACATTCATTTTCTTCATTTATTAACTGAAAAAAAACATAAAATGGTATGCATTTATGTGGTACCGGGTGACATTTTGATGATATATATGTATATTGTGTAATACTGAAATCTGAAATCAGCTAAAACATGTTTGTTTCATAAAATACTGATCATTTCATTATGGCAAAAACATTGAATAGCCTTTCTTCTGATGTGTCAAACTATTTGCAATATAATTACCATCTACAGAATTCTTAACGAGATAGAGAGCTAGGGCACTGAGGAGATGGTGGGTCTGTAAGGTGACTGCTATGTAAACAAGAAGACTCAAACTCAGATCCTCAGCAATCATGTAAAAGCTAGATGAAATAATGCATACCTGAAACCTCAGCACTGGGGAGTCAGAGACAGGCAGACCCTTGCAGCTCAGGGGCCAATCAGCCTAGCTGAGTCAGTGAACTCCAGGTTCAGTGAGAGATCCTGTGTCACAAACTCGAAGTGGTGAGCAATTAAAGAATACACTCCAGTGTTAATCTTTGGCTTCTCTTCTCACAAGGCATAGACACACAGACACACACATGCATGCACATACACACATTAACACAAGAACACATGTATATGCAATACACACAGTTTTCAAAAGACAAGGAGCATGGGCTTTTCACATTAGACATACTTGCATTCCAATTATATTTCAATCAATTAGTAGTGACCTTTGTCACTACTAAGAAGTAAGCTTCTTTGTTTCTTTATAAGGCAAACAGAAATTGTGGCACTTCCTTTGTAGGGTTTTTATGTTAAATGAAATAACTTGTGGAATATCTAGAACACTATTTGGCTTAGGTAATTCACTTTTTGAATATCATTTCTCTGCTTTTCTTTTAAATAATTTGGCGTACAATTATGAAATCTTTGTTTTCCATTCATTTCAGTAGACACTGGCTGTGTTTGGAGAGCAATTTATTATTTTTCTTTGAAATCAACAGTGTTATTAGGAATGTATTCCTATTACAAGAAGGATTAAATTCGCATCGTTTTACATTCTAAAAATTATAAAAATGAGAAATTTTTATCTTTTAGCTAACAGGTTACAGAGATGACCATGGTTTAAGAAATAAATGATGAGTGAAGCATGTTATCAAGAAATAGCCCAAAGTCATGAACATGGCTCACAGACTTATATAATAAAAAAGATATTGATGAAGTCTTCCTTGAAAAAATACAAGGGCTTCTGCAGAGGGAGATTTGGCTTTCTTCAGAGATGCAGCCCCTGAGAGACTCCCAGTTTTTAGCAGGTGGCTCTTCACCCACGTGCACACAAGTGAACTCAGTGGGTTTTAACATAGGAGCAAGAATGGTTGGGAGGTAAGGGAGAAATTGTGCAAGAAAGAATGGTAGCTGGATTGGATTAAAATCTATTAGATAAATATATGTAATTCTCTTAACAACTCAGCCATCTCTCCAGTCCCATATGTAATTCTCAAATCAAAAAGTTTGGGGAAATATTAGTTTATATTGTATAATCTGAAATTATAATTTCTTGATATTTTCTTGGTGCTATACTTTACATTGAAGAGTAAAATGACCTGAAGATATCTGTAGTTTGGTTTTTAACCTAACATTAGTGTTTCACACTCCAAATTTGTAAACTACTCCAAAAAAAATGAGTGAATACTGATTTTTGAGAGATAATTTACTTTTTTCTTTCTCTCCTTGAATTTGTAACCCATTCTCTTAGAAACAAATGTAGTTAATTCTCTTAGAAACAAATATTTTAAGTCAAAGCCACTGTTGTAGCTGATAATAAAAATTTCAAGGAATTTAGAGCTTTATTATTCTTTAATTTTTATTTATTTATTTATTTAACAATTGGGAAGATAAGAGGATATATATTCAATTCTTTCAAAGATGTATAAATTGGGTCAGACATGATGGCATAGTACATGGCAAGTACCCATTCCTGGGTACTTGAGATACAGAGAATGAGTTCAAAATCATGTGAGCTACATAATGAGACTACCACTCAAAAAAAAGTAGGCACAGAAAGACAAATATGATTTGGATTCACTTATAGGTGGATATGAACTATTAGGTAAATGATAATCAAGCTACAATTCACAGACCCAGAGAGGTTATGTAAAGAGGAGGTCTCAAGGGTCTCTCCCTGGGAAGGGAAAATAGAATAGATTTGAGGGATAGAGTGGGGGGCTGGTGAGGACAGGGTCAGATAGGAGGAGGGGTGAAGGGAGAGACAGCTGGAATGGGGGCATTTGGGGGTGTGCTGTGGAAACCTAGTGCAGTGGAAACTTCCTGGAATTTATGAGAGTGATCTAATGTGGACTCCTTGGTAGTGGGGGATAAAGAGATTCAACTGGCCATCTCTTATAGTCATCCAAGGCTTCCAGAAAACTGGGTTTCATTCAGTTTAGTTGTAGGCCAAAGGGGTCCGCTGGAAATCCCAGGCTGATGCTAGGACTGAGGGTTGCTCTCTGAAAACTGACACCTTTGCCCTATTGCCAAGGACAACATCCACACAGCTCATCGAACAGGGAGGGGTTCCAAACCAGTGGTTACATGGAGCTTTCACACCTACCTTCTAGTCTCTTTGGTGTGGGAAGGTACTCTACAGGTTTTGGGAAGAGAAATCTGGACACCAAGTTAGCCACAAAACCCACAACCTACACAAGCTGTCCTGTCTGCCAGATGTGTTGGAGCAAAGATGGTGCAGAACTTGTGAAGTGGCCAACCAATGTCTGGGCTAACTTGAAGCCCACTCCACAAGAGGGAGCCCATGTCTGACACTGGCTGGATGGCCAGGAACTGGAGACTGGATGGCCAAAAGACATAGGGTATAACCAAACATAAATGCCCAAAGGGGCAGGGGGTGGGGGACAATGAAATGATTCCTAATGATATTCTGTGCTTTGTCCAATCACCATCAGACAGTTTTCCTCCAGCATCAGATACCCACAGCCAGACAGATAGTAAGTGCAGAGTCTAAATTGGAGGTCTCCATCAGGTCCCTATCCTCAGAGATTGGGGAACCCCTAGGAAGAGAGGGAGGAAAGACTGTAGGAGTCAGAGGGAATGGAGGATACCAGGAGAACATGGTGCACTGAATAGACTAAGCAAGGGGCACGTGGATCACAGATTCTGAAATGGACAGCATGGAGCCTGCATGGGTTCCCACCAAGTCCACCGCGTATATGTTATGGCTGTTAGCTTGGTGTTTTTGTGAGACTCCTAACAGTGGGAGTTGGCATGTCTCAGACCCTTTTCCCCATTCTTGGGGTTCTTTTTCTCCTATTGAGTTGACTTGTCCAGCCTCAATATGAGGTGGTTTTCCCTGACTTATTGAATCTTTGTGTTATGTTTGAGGCCAAAAGAACCCCAACATAATAATTTATTTTTGATGTACATAAACTTGTAGAGTTTTTATTGATCTTTTTGTGAGGGTTAAGGAATTAAGGCACGGTCTGAAATGGATTAGGCTTACCTTGAAGCTGAAGTTGAGCATGAACTTGAACTTCTGATCATACTGTTGTACTGCCTCTACTTCCTAAGTACTAAGATTACAAGCACACATCATCATTCCCAGTTTGTATCCCTTACTTTTACTATCCAAGGAATGGTATGGATTAGCTTTTTTCCCTTAGTGCCACAGGTTATACATCGGCTTACCTGTGAGAAAGAAGGGCTATTCCAATCTAATCCATCTAAGACTGGGTGAGTACATTTAACTAATTATGGGGATGAGTTAGCAAGTTCCCAAGTTTAACAGATCTACAGCCAAATCCTCAAACCAGATATTGCTACTATGAAAATAGATATCTGATCACTTAGATTATTATTATTATTGGCTTTCATATTTCCCAAACTCTAGGATAGAAGAGAGGGGTGCATTTCCTTACTTATTCTAAGTAGTATATCAGGGAAGAATCATAGTTTCTTCCTTAAATATAAATTTAAAACCCTACACAAGTGACAAGTCGACTTGGAGTAGCACACTCATGTCTTTAACATCTTTTATTTAGCATGTGTTACAACATCACAGCTAATGGGCTTCACAATTATTAGTACGACATTGGCATTTGAAGCTGGAATGTTCTCTACAATGACTGGTGCTATCATTTTTCTAGTGAATTTTGGGAAGAAAGCCAAATCAATGAAACATCTGAGGAAAGGTTGATATACAAGAAAAATTAATGTTAACAATTTGGAAATGGCCTGGAATAGCATACAATGTTTGGCGTCCAAAAAGACTTCTCTTATTCATGATTAAAAGAACATTTTGAACCAGAACCAAATACAAATGCAGTGCTAAATAGAACTCAGATGGTCACCTTTGAACCCTAATGGCAGTGAAAAGCAGCACTCTTACTTTATGTTTTGTTTGTTTTAGATTTATTCACCTAATTTATGTGTATGAATGCTTTGCCAGAATGAAGGTATGTACACCACGTGCATGCTCGGTACTAGAGGATTTCAGAAGAGGGGATTGTTTCCCATGGAACTGAAGTTATGGATGCTTGTAACCTACCATGTGGGTGCTGAGAACTGAACCCCTGCCTTCTACAGGAGCAAAAGCACTTAACCATTGAGCCATATCTCCAATGTCTAAATTTTAATTATTGGTAAAATAAAGACAGCCAGTAGTATGGAACTGTTTTGAGTTCCTCGGTGCTGGGTTAATGCTAACTAGTTTTAGTAATAAAAGACTTGAGAGTGAGCTTTAAGGGTTTTATGAAGGCCAAAGCCCACTCCTGAGTCACCATATTGTCATGTTACCAGAGCAACCAGATTCATTTTGGTTTCTTAGGTTGCAGACTATGGGGAGAAGCTAATAAGAGTGTATGTATAGTAGTGTGTATATATCTACTAATGAATATACCAATATGAAAATTGTCTCTTCAAAGCCATACTTTGTGAATTGATTTCAGTGATGTTAACATTTGACAAAGAAGACTCAAGACTCCTGTTTGACAGTTACCTTACTTTTTTTGTGCTTAATGGTGAGGATTGAACCTTGGGCCTACCACATGCTAAGCAAGAACTCTCCTAATAAGCTATATCTCCAGTGTACCATCTTTTGCAAAGTAACGACAACTACATGAACCATGCAAATCTTATAGATTAATATATATTTCTCTGTGCATACAACCATGTGACCAACACACAGGTAAAGAAGTAGATTGGGAAAGCTCTTTGTGCTCACTATCAGCTAGTAGCTTCTTCAAAAGGAACCATTCACTTAAACAGTATTACTATAAATTGGATGCAGTAGTCTTTGAGCTTTGCATACATGGAATCAAATATTATGCTCTCTTTTACTTCAGCATGTAATCCATGTTCTTTCATGAGCAATCAGTTTGATCTGTTCATATCTCTATGTCATTATGTTATATGGGTCTACCTCAGTTTATCTATGCATTCTGCAAGGGAAAGATTTAAGCGTTTTCCCAATGCTTAATATTGTATTATTTTTGTAATGAACATAGAGACTTCTACAAAAGTCAGCTTTGGGTGTGAGGCTGGCAAATGGCTTAGTGGGTAAGAATGCTTGCTGTACATGCATAACTATCTGAGTTCTAATCTCCAGCATTCATATAATGTCACTCTAGCAATGCCTGTGACTAACACAGAAATATCACTGGAGCTTACCGGGCACCAACCTAGTTATAGGTTAAGTGAAAGACTCTGCCTCAACTAAATAGAGCAGGGAATGATGGAGAAGAACACCTAATGGCCTCCTCTGGCCTACATGTACCCACAAGGGAACATGTACCTGCACACACCTATGCTTTATACAACACTACAACATACACTTTTGAGAAGTCAAATTGTTGCTTATATAGAATAATGTTTAGCTTTTAAAGATTCATTTTATTATTTTAAAAGTGTGTGTGTGTGTGTGTGTGCGTGTGCGTGCGTGCACACACAGGTGCCTGTGTGGAGGCCAGAGGTATCAGATCCTCAGTAGCTGGAGGTGCAGGCAGTTATGATGTACCTGGCATGGATGCTGGAGCTGAACTCAGGTCCTCTGCAAGAGGAATATGAATGCTTAAGCACTGGACCATTTCCCCAGCCTGCATTTGGCTTTTTAAAAAATGCATGTAAGTCAAAAGAAGTTAATGCAGGATGTTGAAAAGATATGAATGCACAAATATTCATAGCAAGATTACTTACAAAAGACAAATGAGGAGATCAACTCACATGCTCATTGAAAGATGAAAGTATAAAGCAACTGTAGTATATACAAACAATGGATCATTCTTCAACCCTGAAAAGAAAGGACACTGTGACACATGCTTCAATGTCATGAACCTGAAGAAAATAGGAAAAGTGAAATAATTTAGTCACAAGCTAGAACACTGTATTAGTTAGAGTAGTCAGATTCACTGAAACACAATATATAATAGAAGTTTCCAGGGGCTGCAAACAGATGAATAATGAGAATTTTGTAAAACAAAGAGCTCTAGGGGTATATTACTAAGATTCTAGAATGATATGATTGAGCAAGATGCTTCAAAATGATTGCAATGATAAATTATTCTTTTGTATTTGCCATAAATAGAGTTTCTCTAAAAGTACTACCAAACAAGTTTGTAAGTAGTTGTGCTTATTTACATTTCATCTCTCATATATGCTATTTTCTATTGTTCTATATCCTCATGAAGACTTGTTCATTTAATTTAACAATGATAATTGATGTAGTGGCATAAGGTTGTCCTTCCATTTCCTATTTCCCTAATGACTGATAATTTTGAGCTCTAATGTTGTACTTTTATATAACTTTTTAACTTCTTTTTAGTCCCACTGACCCATATGTTTTTGCTGGTTTCCTTTCTTCATGATTTACAAGAATACTTTATATACTCAAGACATAAGTTATTTGACATATTAATGTGGAAGGAGAGAACAAACTCCTTAATGCTGTTTCTCTGATCTCCACACATACACCATGCCATACATGAACCCATGCCCACTCACACACATTACACATACACAGAAAGGCAGGCAGAGAGAAATCAATTAACCAAATATAAATATCAACCAAAAATTTACTATAAATTGGTGATGTAATTATAAATTAGTGGTAAATTAATTTTAAAGGAAATAATTAATTGGTTGGCTTTAAAAAGAAAAGCCTCATTGTCAAAGATTCTTTAAAATAGTAAAAACATATTTAAGTTCCATATTCTGTAGGTCTCTGAGGTTTTTGAAGACAGTACCTAACTATTTTACCTTATCTACCTATAGAATCATATGTATCTGTTAAACCTAGGATGTATATTCTTATAATATAATTAGACTAGTAACTGACATGACCATGATTTGAGCAACAAACAACCTGTATAACTTACTTATCCTAAACAGCCTGCAATAGCACTTTCAAAGTATTGGAGGTAAAACTTGTATTCTACTTGAGTTGTATGGGTACAATACCTCATATTAGAGAGAGAGAGAGAGAGAGAGAGAGAGAGAGAGAGAGAGAGAGAGAAGAATAGTCTTAAAGGTTAATTCCTCACAACATTCAACCTACTTCAAAGATGATGAGCATCAAAAAACCTCCTTATGCAGATGGCTTCAAATGTGGCAAACCAGGCACTGGGAAAAATGTTCTCATATGACCACTAACAGAATTCTGCCTAAAATTGGGCATGTTTGGATGCAGGCAGAGTTGATGGCCAAACTGCCCAGACAGGGTAAGCAAGTCCTCAATAGTTCCTGCCTCACAAATCTGTCTGTCAGATATATTGGGCCAGAAGGCTGAAAATGATGCTCCAATGTTACAGAGAACTTTGGGTGACTGCTCAGGCAGCAAACTGTCTCTGTCATCATCTCATTTGGGAAGCTGCTAACCTGTACTCCCTGTATACTCAGGTAATTAGTTTTATTCCTTCTCAAGTCTCTGATAGAGTTGAAGACCAAATAGTTTAGTTTCACAATTAAGCTTAGTTGTTTAGGGACTAAGATGTCCTTAGGTCTAGATAGATGGTTTAAATTGCTAATGATAAAATGTGATGGAGATTGATTTACATTCAGAATTTTAGATGCACCAAGATAGGAAAGATGTTTTCTCCAAGGTTGCAAAATACAAACAGCTAAAACACTATGAATGTAACATGTATATAATTCATGATTGTTTCGTGGTTCTTCTTGCTAAAGGTAGTTTATTGTATATGTATGTAATAATATAAATATATATGTAAAAATTAAATAAAAAGAAAGAAAAACCTCTAGCAAGAGTCAAGAACCAGGTGTTAGTAAAAAACTAGGAGCAATGATGAAGCAAGAAAGGATGCTCAATCCATCAGGATGGCTGTAACGGACAGACTACTCTTGTTGCATTCTACTTCACACTTTTAACACAAAGTCCGAGCCACAAACTCCCATCATTGTTTCAGATGGACAAGATGCCTTAGCTACCCTCTCTGATAGAACATCTACCTCCCAAATGCAGTTTCTACCCTTTATAGTTTGATGTACTTTCCTCTCCCATATATTGTATGTGATCTGCAGGAACAGATAGTGTGCTACAACACTAGTTGCAAAAGAAATCTAAAAAGTAAACCTTTGAGTTTTCAGCCTAGTGTGGCAGAAATGTAACTTCAGCCTTATGCTGGCAATAACTATTCCATATGTCCTTAGTATTTCAGGTCCTCAACATGGAATAACTTATACACGAACCCCTCCCTGGATTTCTTCAAGTTAAACTATGCAGATAAATACTTACAATGTTCAAACACTGACCTAGACCTAAGATCCCTGGGTTCCATATCCACATGAAAGAATGAAGCAAAGCTTTGAGATGCCATCTACTTACTGATATTCTTATCTTTATCTCAATGCATGAGCTGTAATCTCTAAATCATAAATCTTTCTTGAACTCATTTATCCTGTCCATTGTTATAGCTTCTGCATTGGAGTTTCCTTAAAAATTACAGTCTCTGGCATCTTATGGTTGAAATGTTTTCCTTCCCTCAGCACAGCATGAAAACGTAACCTTCAAATCTCACTTTAGCTTCTTTCATAGTTTGCCTAATATGCTAGGATTCCAAAGTACTTTGGCCATAACTCTAATATGACATTCAATACATTCTGCTTTGCTGTGGCTGTTCATAAGACCTTTTCTTCTTTACAGAGCTCTAAGGCAAAATCCTCACCTTATTTGTTTCTTTATCCTTAGTACCTAACCTCCTATCATATATACAGTATAAAACAAATACCTATTGAATAGATAGAAGAGCTAGGGTAAAATACATGATCATATACACACTTCATCTTTACTCTTCTGTAGCAAGATAATATTGCTAATTCATTTTCACTCTGGCTATTACATTCCATGAGTTTGTTCTGAATTGCAAAGAAATACGTAAACTCTACCATCTTAAATTTTTAAATTGACAAAGCAATGTTATTAAGATACACTCACATTGTTCTGTAACTAACCACTACCTATCTCCAGAGGTTTTATTTTGCATGGCAGAAATGCTACACTTATTCAACAACTTCTCATCTCATCACCCACACCTCCTGACAACCACCATTCTACCTTCTGACCTTGAATTTGAGGACTCTAGGTACTTCATATAAGTGGAAACATACAGAAGTTGTCACTTTGTGGCCCTGTGAATCTATTTTTAAACTCCAAAAATGCAGGTTCAGAATGCCGCAAGTTTCAGATAAAAATGCTGAAGTTTCTCCTGCCAGGACATCTTCAAGTTTCAGGAGTTTCCCTAAGGAGTTCCTCATTTTGAAGGGATAATGTGCATTTTCTTAATGGACAGTTTCCAGCTCCCTAGAGAAAAGAAAACGCAGCAGCTGGCATTGCCTAGGAGAAGAAATTCCAGTTACGATATGTAAGCTTTTCACTTATGCTGTTCTGTGGGAAAAAACAAACAAGTGTCAAGGAAGACAGTAAGCAAATTAAAGAAATACCAGTAACATGATTACAACCATTCAGGGGAAAATGGTTATGTCACCCTCAAAAAATTATTTTAGTAACAAAAAGTTAAAGTTTGTATACAGTTTTCCTTGTTGGGGAAGACTGAAAATGGAATATTTGTGATGTTCAAATTTTCCAAATCTAATGCTTACATAAAATATCCAAATTACAAAATTAAGAAAACTGAATTCAAACCATCATCTGCCAATATAAATGTCTCATGTTGTTAACAATAGAAAGCAATGGATTTCTGATGTCCTAGAAGCGCTATGTAACCTGACTTCTACTAATCTGTCCACAATATCTGCTACCATTCACTTCTTTGTTCACTGTTGAGCCTCCAGCAGTGACTGTGACCTTCAGGCTGTTTCTCAACAATTGAAGCAAGATTTAAGACCATAGAATTTGTTTGTTCATTTAACCTGAAAATTTTACATTCTTGCTTTATTTGCTGCAGCAGGGTCTCATATCACCCAAGCTCACTTTAAACTTACTATATAGCAAAGGCTGGTCTTAAACTCCTGAAACTAACTCTATCTCCAAAATTACAGGATTTCAGATGTGTGCCACCATGGCAATTTAACTACTTTATTAATATATTGTCACAGCACTTGATATGTGCCATAAAATTTTCCAAGTACTTTACAATTGCTAACTCATCTAATTACCATAACAGTCAAATGAGGAAATTGTTATCATATTACTATAAATAGTTATTATCATATCACCACCAACTAATAACTATAGCATTAGCACAATTTTACTGATGAAGAAACTGAAGAGCAAAAGTTGAGTCAATTTTCCGTAGTTAGGAAGTAATAGACATTTACACTGCTACACTATAGATTAGATGTGAAAATCTAGAACTTCCCTCAGGCTAATCTCTCTGAGCCTCAATTTCCTCATAAAGAAGGAATATATCATCCACCCAAAAAATATTTATCATTGTTAGTAGTTACTAGAAAATGTACATACATAACAGTGGACAGAATCAACTTTGCTCTTTTTTTAACGGGTGGGTCCCAGCATTCTGTAGACAAAGATGTTTGTGAATATTTGAGAGATGAAAAATGTAATATTTCTACAAGGTGTTCAACACATTGCAGGGCCTCAGTAAATATTATTAAAGAAAAGAGCTTTGGCTTTCCCCAAATGATCCGTACAAGAAGTGTATGGGGAAGACCTCATAAATATTTAGTAAATGCAGATGCTATTTAACCCACGCCACGAGGAAGGTATTTTCATCATGCTAAGAAACCTTCTTACTAAAGGTAAGAAATTCAGTAGATGCATTTCAGGCATATATTGAGTGGTTTCCTTTCAATGGTAAAGACAGTTCAAAATTGTTAAGAAATTGTATGTCAATATCATACAAAAACATTATTATGGGTACCCTCATTTTAAGTTTTCATTAGTGAATGACGAGTACTTGAACTTTATTTCTTTAATTCACACTCTTGTGATGCTTTTGCTACCCACATCTTCTTTTCTCCAGTCGATGTACTATTCAATATCATGCAAGTTTCCCTACACTCTCTTCCCTAAATATATCAATTCTCATTATCCTTCCCATAGCTGAATTCTTAAAATTAAACTGCAATCATACAAGAATTATGCTCGCAAGCCAGAGTGGTGACTTCCTTACACACAGGCACCATTTCTCCCAATTTTCACGAGTCTCTCCACCTCTTCCTTGAATGTGTGGCTCAATGCTAGGCATATTTCAGATACTTAAAACACAGGTCAATATTCATGGCTTGATGGCTGGATGACTGAAAGGATGAATGGATACTTACGCTCAAAGCCAAGAAATTTCAAAAAGTCATCTTAACTCTTGAGTCTTAAATAACTCTATTAGACTTTAGGCATCTTTTTTTCTTATCTAACACACTTATCTGTAAACTTAAAATGGGCGTAAATTGGAAATAGAAAGGACAGGTGTCCAAGTGGGAGTGAATATCTACATTAGCAATAATTCCCTTAGGCAAAGTGCCATCCGCCCTTTTAGTCTGATTTTTTTTTTCAGTAAAGTTAGCACAGTTGAATAAAATCACATTTGAAAGAACTTAAAAGGCATTAAAGCACTATGCAAGGAACATTAATATAAACAGTAGGTAACTTTTTCATTTAAATTTATCGTTTTTAATTTATTCATTTTACATCCTGTTCATAGCTCCCTCCCTCTCTCCTCCCTATCCCACTCTCCCTCTTTTTATCCTCCTATCCCTCTCCCCTAATGCTCAGAAAAGGGAGCCCTCCTCCCCTACCAACTGACCCCAGCCTATCAAGTTTCATTACTAGTGCCTGCATCCTCTTCCTCTGTGGCCTAGCAAGGCTGCAATGACAGAAGGAAGAATGCAACAAAGTCCCTGGCTGGGACAGCCCTTGCTCCTCTTACTAGGGGACCCACATAGAGATTGTGCTGCCTATGGGCTATGTCTGAGCAGGGGAACTAAGTCCTCTTATATGCATGGTCCTTGTTTGGTTGGTGCATCAGTCTCTGCCAGCTCCCCTGGTCCCAGATTTGTTGGCTCTGTTGGTTTTTTTTTGTGGTGCTCCTGTCATATCAGAGGGACCTTCTATCCCCCACTCTTCCATAAGACTCCCTCCGCTCAGCCAAAGTTTGGCTGTAAGTCTCAGCATCTGCTTTGATGTCCTGTTGGGTGGAGTCTTTCAGAAGACCTCTATGGTAGGCTCCCATCCTGTTCCTTCTCTTCAACTGCTTCTGATATCTATTCTATCTCTTTGACTACTTTCTATATCTATTCTATGTGCCCTTCTGGATGAGAATTAAGCACCCTCTCTAGGGTTCTCCTTGTTACTTAGCTTCTTTAGATCTGTGTATTGTAGTGTGGTGATCCTGTATTATGTAGTTAATATCTGGATAATAGTAGATAACATTAACTAAATGCCTTTCTGCTTTCAGAACTATGCTAAACACTTTGTCAACATTATCATAATCTCTCAGCAATCTTCACAGTAGGTCCTATTATCTTCATTTTATGATTGAGATGAAGCAATTTTCCCTAGGCAATATAATTAATAAATAGCAAAGGTGAATAGTGAGCTAAGATTTGTCATATTCAAAGCCCTGCTGCCAACTGCAGTATTTGACATGGTATCACTTTCACTATAACTATAAATAAATATATGTATGTGGGTTTATTTAGACAACCTTCATGAAACTTAAGCATGAAAGATTTACTTAAAAGAAAACGAAAATCAGGTCTGCTGGTAGACACACGCAGCCCCAGCTACTCCAGCGGCTGAGACAGAAGAATTAAAGATGAAGACAGGCATGAATATAGAGTGAGTTCAAGGCCATGCTGGATAGCTTAGAAAATCTTGTTCAATTAAAAAAATTTTTTTTCAAGAAAGAAGAAAGGAAAGGCCTGGAGATGCAACTTGAGAGTGGTGAAAACTTGGCTAGAATGTGCAAGGCCCTCGGTTCAAGCCTCAGTGACAGGGAGGAAGGTGAACAGAATGGATACCCCTTCATCATGGCTCAACCACAAACTTAATTTTACTTATGTTAAGAGTGAGCATGGTTTACTTTTTTTTTAAAATAAGGACCTCTTTCCTACTGAAGGTCAAGCATAAATATTCTAAAAATATCTACTTTAATAAAGTCACACATAAAAACAGGCCTATTGTGAAAGTCAGACCCCCAATCTCCACTCAACTGTGAAGAATGTCCTGTCCATTGGTTAGATCTAGGTAGGGGTTCAAAGTTTACTGCACGTATTGTCCTTGGCTGGTGCCATAGTTTGAACATGACCCCTGGGCCCAGATCTGCCTGTCATAATGTTCTTCTTGTAGGTTTCTAGGACCTTCTGGATCTTCCTATTTTTCCATTCTCCCATGCTTCTCTCACCTAGAGTCCCAATAGGGTGTCTTCCCCTCTGTCCCAGTTTCCTGGTAAGTGAAGACTTTCATGGGACATGCCCCTTGGGCTAGTGTACGGATATAAGTGAGTATATGCCATTTGACTCTTTCTGCTTCTGGGTTAACTCACTCATTATGATCATTTCTAGTTCAATCCACTCTTGTGCCCCATATATGACCACGTCCCCTGGATGGGGAGGCCTGGTGGCACTAAGAGGAAAGATAGCAGGCTACCAAGAAGAGATTTGATGCTCTACGTGCATGAGCATATACAGGGGGAGGTGGTCCCCCTCAGTCACAGTCATAGGGGAGGGGAGTAAGGGGAAAAATGGGAGGAAGGAATGGGAGGATATAAGGGATGGGATAACCATTGAGATGTAACAAGAATAAACTAATAAAATATATTTAAAAATAAAACCTCAAGTACAAAAAGAAAATAAAAACAAATGCAAGTAAATGAACAGGCCTATGGTAATGATAATAAATGAAGTAGTTCTTTCATATGTTTTAAATGTGATTCGATGAAAGACACCTTATATTTAAAGCAAACATCAGGGTTATTAATATGGTACCACCAACTATAGGAGCACAAACCTGTAATCCCAGCACTCAGGAGGCATATGGAAGAGCAAACTCAGCCTGGCCTGCAGAGTGAGTTCCAGACAGCCAGGGACTCACAATGAGACCATCTCAAAAAGGCAAAAGAAAAGTACCAATTGTATGTGTCCCTTCAAAACAGATGCTTTTAGTTATACCTGCAGCTTAGTGTCTCTTGCTTTTCATTCAGTCATGATCTCCTCTGTTAGCTCTGTCACCTAATAAGTTCATCAGAATTCAAGCAAATAATTTAAATCAGCTTCCTGTTCAACAAGCAGTTGTATTTATTTAACAGCTTTTTGGAAGTAGCATGTTTGTTTGTTTGTTTGTTTTTTAATTGTAGAGGGAAAAAAGCGAAAACTTGACCGTACAATTTTCTTCAATGGACATTGATTTGTTTCGGCCCATGGAGAACGAGTGGAATGAACTATGGCATCTTTCTTCTGTATGTTTGGGTATAGTTCGTATGCAACAAGTTACAAATGGACTGGCTACTATTTAATTGTTCTGTGATTACTTTCCTTGAGAATTAGAGGCAAAAGAAAATATGCTGCTAACATCAACGTGCAGTCCCAACCAACAAAATGCATTGTAGTAAATGACTGCCTTGGCACACAAATGCTACGACCTAAGCCTTTTCTCTTCTCACTCAACTTCAGGGTTTGGCTTCTTAAAAAGGTGTCTCCTAACCCCCAAACACTCTTCCTGTGTGACTTTGGTGTAATATTATTCAGAATGTCTGCATAACCCAGATTGGTCCCATTGTGTCCAATGGTAACCAGGTCCTAAATTCTTTGGGAACCTGCTATTCTGGTTAAAGATAGACTGCCTACATATTCATTTCTTTGTTATTTTATATTGATGCACTTGAGCTGTCGTATCTCAATATGAAGACACACAGAGCCAGAATCTTGGATTAAAATCCACTTGAGTAGTATCATGAAAGTTAGAAACAGACTTACCTTAACAAGATTCCTACAGATATTTGAGATGGGATGGGTTTTCTAGAACAGATAAAGTAAGATGTAATAGTGGCATGAAGTTCATTAACAGAGAAAGAAAATACAGGACAGTGTCTTAAGAAGGAAAATCTTGCATGCAATGAACCTAGACTCCCTGTTGAGATCTAGCCAATAGACAGCTCATTCTCAGTTGTGTGGAGAGCAGGGACTGCCTCTGACATGAACTCTGGTGCCCCTAATTTGACCACTTCCCCTTGGTGAGGAGGTCTTGTGGCACTCAGAGGAAGGGGAAGCAGACTATTCAGCTGGTGGGGGAGAAGGTCCCCTTCTGTCAGAGGTCTAGGGGAGGGCAGAAGAGGGAGGAAGGTAAGGGAAACAGGAAGATACAAGTGAGGGTATAACAATTGAGATGTAATCTGAATAAATTATTTATTAAAAAACGAAGAAAAGTCTTGAGTTTGTTTGTCTGTTTGATTTGGCTTGGTTTTTTAGTGTAGAGGAAACTATAGATGGGATTCAGGCATATGCTCTTACCACTTTGGGTGACTATCTCCATCCTGAAGAAAAAATACAGACACAAACAGCTATTGGGATTAAACTAAGCATACATGTGCAATGTGCTAAAGTGGATGAGACAAAGTAGAATTTCACATATATATTAAAATGGAGTCTTTGATTCTTTAAAAATATCAAATTCCCAAAAAGTAAGATGGACTAGAACAGAGCTGACTTCAGAATTTCAGTTGTACCAGATGCTCCAAATCCAAGAGATATCTTCAAGCAAAACAAAGCTCTCCCGACCACTTTTATGAGCTGACAGAATGGAAATAATGGTGGCAGTATAAATCACACGTGGGTCCTAAGTATTAATTTCTGTATGTATGTAAATAGTGTGGAGTGTTGAAAGTAGGTATAGGTCATAAAATTAATAGGAGATCAAGAGAACAAGAAGTGTTAGCCGGGTGTGGTGGCGCACGCCTTTAATCCCAGCACTCGGGAGGCAGAGGCAGGTGGATCACTGTGAGTTCGAGGCCAGCCTAGACTACAAAGTGAGTCCAGGACAGTCAAGGCTACACAGAGAATCCCTGTCTCGAAAAACCAAAAAAAAAAAAAAAAGAATGTTTATAGCTTTTGCCTCACATTTGACTATGTCCCCTGGAGGGGGAGACCTTGTGGCACTCAGATGAAGGACAGCAGGTCACCGAGAAGAGACTTGATACCCTATGAGCATATACAGGGGGAGGTAATCCCTCTGAGGAACAGTCATAGGGGAGGGGAATAAGGGGAAAATGGGAGGGAGGGGAGAATGGGAGGATACAAGGGATGGGATGACCATAGAGATGTAACAAGAATAAATTAATAAAAAAATAAATAAATTTTTTAAAAAAGAAGTGTTAAGGAAGCAGGGGAGGGTAAACAGACCTATGTGACATGAGAGTAAAAAGAGTGGACTGAGAGTGAGAAGGTACCATTTCTGATGTGGAGAAGAGAGAGGGAAGAAGAAAAACAAGAAAACAAAATTTTGTTTGAAAATGCCATAATGCCAAGTATCTGATATGCCAGAGAATAAACAAAAAAGGTTAATAGACTCTCAATCAGGGACTTCCAGGGAGCCTGTCACTCAGGATTGAGGGGCAAGGCACCTTCTGCATTCAAATAGTAGCTTATCTGTAAGAACCTGCCACAACTTCTTTTATGTAAACCACACAACAGAACCAGACTGTAATAAAGAAAATCTCAATGTCTGTGATCAGGAAGTTGGCAGTACATGGTGTTTTGAGGAGGTGAAGAAGTCTCTACTACCATTTCCTGCTACAATCAGACAAGGAAAGGAAAAGGCAGACAGATTCCTTGTTTCAAGTACATACTTTTCTTGTCTTGTATCCAGGACAAATCTAGGAAGGTGCCTCATCAATACCATAAACAAAAAGACCTCTGAGTGCACAGGCACCCCATTGTTCACCATTACCCTGGGCTTGGATGCTTGCCTGCGCTGGCAATATGAATTACAGGTGCGCTCGGTTAAGACAGAGAGGTCTAGGCGGTGGAGCAAAGCAGCAGCGGCAGATGGATAAACATGTGTTCCACTACTGAACTGAAATTAATGCAGAAATCAAGACATTAGAAGCCATATTCTAAAGGATTTGTGGTATGGAGTAAGATTTTTATCCCCTGAGCCTTAATCTATTCTGCAAAAGATGAGTCTTTCCTCAAATGTACTGTTATAAGAATTAGTAATGGTCTGTCCTCTGTGAAAACACTGCAAGTAGAAATGTAAAATACTTCAGTACTTTCTAGAATACAAGAAGTTGTACTCCCAACTCTTTCTGGAATAATAAAAAAGAAGAAAAGGTATGTCTGATATAGGTCTTCAATTTCTTCTCCCATTATTTACATGCACTCAGATATATACATAGAGAGAGAGAGAGTGAGAGAGACAGAGAGACAGAGACAGACAGACAGACAGACTGAAAAGGGAGATACATATATAGATAGAGAGATAGAGACACAGAAAATATGCCTAGGACGATAATAATGACTATATGTACAAACTACAATATGCTCAAGTTCGGTTCTAGCACTTTCTATATATTTTACTCGTCATGATGTGTTTACACCATGAATGAATGTTATATGAAATAGACTGAGAAATAATGGGAGGCATTTTACTCACTTACCTGGAAAACATGGATCCAAGAAATAAAAGTGAAAATATACAAGTGTAATCTCTAGAGAAAGGAACATTTCAACAAAGATATAGGCAAGAAGACATCTAGACCACCTCCCTGGTTTTGTCCCCTTACTCTTTTTCTCCTTTCCTAAGGTTTTGCATACTCAACACCCACGCAACACCTGGACAGAGGATTCAGAAGGTCTATCCACACAGTGGATACAAAGCCACTGTGTGCATGATACATTCCTTACCTCTCCAAGAAACATAAATAATTGCAAGTAGCAGAGGCACTTGACTTATAATCATGTAGAATATTATTTTTAAATAAGTGTAAAACATATCACAAACACAGTATGGTAATAGATATCACTGAAGTTTATGACCAGTTTGTGTCTATCCTATCTGCACTGTACATTTTTAAAATATTTATTTATTTAGTGTTATGTATACAGTGCTCTGCTTGCATGTACTCCTGCAAACCAGAAGAGGGCGCCATATCACATTACAGATGGTTATGAGCCACCATGTGGTTGCTGGTAATTGAACTCAGGACCTTTGGAAGAGCAGGCGGCGCTCTTACCCACTGAGCCGTCTCTCCAGCCTCACACTGTATATTTTAGCATGATATCATATGCTTTACATCTCCAATTCATATGTTAACAACTAAAGTTACAATCACATCATGTATGCACCCAGTAGTGTGTTCTACAGATAGTAGGTGGTCAAGCAGCCTTTGGTTCATCCTCTCTTCTTCAGGTGAGTGGGCACTTACAATGCTACACTGCTTTGCATTGTAGTTGTTTATGTATTCTGAGGTAGACTAGAAAATATTTGCAACCAGAAATTAATTGTAAGTGTAGTGTAGATAAAAAGTCATTTCCTTTGAAATAAATACATTTTGTAGTTTCCTCGAATTGGTAAGGGTGGGGCTATGCCTTTATAAACATCAGAAGTATATATAGCACATTATAATTACAGCTACAATTGTGTAGGTGACTTTTCTTATTCTACCCTGAAGAATGGCTATTACATTAACAGAGTTGATCCGGAGGTCTTAGTTTTGTTAAGAGTTGTACGACTGCAAAATTCTGTACATATTAGCTAATTTTGTCTTGAGAAAAACAGTGTAGCTCCACAGAGAAATTCATCTTTAAGTCTTCAACAGGACATCTATTGAAAGTAATGTCTATTTAATATACTTTTCATCACTGGAAGAATTAATTGATCTCATAATTATTGGTTGAAGTTGCTCAAGTATAATTACAATTTTGAAGGTGAAAATAAAAACTTCCATTTCTAAAATTATTTTGTATTTTCTGTTTTATAAATAGTTCTAGCAGCAGCCATCGTGATCCAGAAAAAGGCCATTTTAGAAGCACTTAGCTGAATATAAGTATGAAATATATGAAGTTTTTTATTTATTTAACTCAAATTATTTATGACAGCTGGAATTGTATGAGCAAAAAGCAAATGAAAAAAAATTATCTTGGGAATTTTCCTTCATATTTTAGTTACTCTGGACTCCTCTGGAGACAGGGAGGATGGGGCTGGCTGTAACATGCTAAATATTTCTTTCCTTTCAGCATTGAGTATCTATGTGTGAGGCCCTGGGGATGTCAGCTTAAGTGAGGAAACTATAATGGGAAGAAGTCAGAAAAAGAATAGCAGAAAAACGCATTGCAAACAATTCCAAATTGAAAAAACAGGATCCCTAGTTAAATATGAATTTTAGATAAATAATGAATACTAATTGAGTTGAGTCACCATGCAAGATTTGCGACATATATGTATTTTTATTTGCTTACCCCTGGAAACCCTAATATTTATATATCTAATTTTTTTTCAGTAGAAAAACATAGAAGAATTCAAAAAGAACAGTAAGAAGGGAGAAGTAACTTTCTATGTGTGGAATAATACGTTGTCTGCTGGTGGCTATTTATCTACATTCTTATAAGTAGGACCACAGGAGCAGAGAAGTCACTGAGGAAGTGAAAGAACCCACATGTAATGTACACACAGGCTTAGAAACATCAAGACAAGAACTCCAGGGGGGGGAGTGTAGCTAAGAAACCAGTACAATAGTTCCAGAAATAAAAAAAGCAAAAAGAGACAGACACTGAGAACAGATACACAAATCACACTACTGTGCCTATGTCTGTATTGGTAGGTGATGAGGAGGAACTTACCACAAACTGGCAAGATTAGCCTTCAAAAAGCATTTTCTTAACATCTACACTGTGTTTAATTAAAATGACACTTGCTGTCATCCTTTACTAGAACAGGTGGAATGGCTGATCTTTGCTCAACTAGTATATGAGGTGTTGCTATAATTTGAAGCTGAAATGCCCTCAAAAGGTTGCTGAGTTAAAAGCTTGGTCACCATTTTTGTTGCTACTAGGAAGTGGTAGAACTTTTAAATTATGGGATCTGGAAGAAGAAAATCGGGTCACTGTGGAAGTGACCTTGAAGAAGGCATTGGAACACTTTTGTGTCTCTCTTTGTTTCCTAGCTAGCATAAGGTGAACCGGCTCCTGCTGTTCACTCACCATACACTCCCTCAGTGCTGTACTGTGTCTCTACAAATCCAAAGCAATGAGACCAGGTGACCCTGGACTGAAATTACAATCCAAAAATAAAGCCTTCTTGATGTAAGTAGATTTCTCTCTGGTGCTTATTACAACAGAAACTTTACTAATACAGGCGTTTAAGAAGAATTACATGAGTCTTAGTGAATGATTTGGATTAAAGACCTAATTCCACTAACATACAATATACGTTATGAGATGATATTATATGATAAAACAGTATGCATATACTTTTAAGTAAGTTATATACCTCTTAAATCCTAAATTCCTTAGTAGTCACATTTAATTAAGTAATCATGATGACTATGTATGCTGCTGTACATAGAAGCACATCCCATAAAGCTTAACACACAGTGAATTTCAATGAATATTAATCACTCCCAATGCCACTTAAGGAGAGGGAAATAATCCCCTCTTTATGTGTAGGCCTTTTATTTAGACCTAGAATCCCAACTTACAGAAGAGCTGGTTACCATGACAAAAGGAGCAAATATTAAATGTACATGTACACAGGGACAAGATTGAGAGTAAAACTCAAAGAAATGGTCAAAGCATAACACATAATACATTGATACTCTTAGACAAATAATACATTTGTGAGGGAATAGCAGAACAAATGGATATGTAGACTAGGATAGTAATTCTAGGGATGTTACTAAGAGATATTATATGGGGAGGAGAATAAAAGCCTCCAGTAGATAAGGGTTATTTCAGAGTTTGTTTATTCAGGTTTATTGCAGGCCCAATTACAAGTATCTGGTGAGCCAAGGCTATTTTCTGGCCTTGGTATGTGAAGGACATCCCTCCCAAGAGAATCTTTATGGCTTTCCGCATGTTAGAAATCACAAATAGCCAAATAGTTTTCCTGAACTTGCATTTTCCCAAGTGATTCTGTTTGAAAGGAACAATCTACTGAGTTGAGATATCGTGGGATGCATGATCTTAACTCCTTCATCGCCACACCGTCCCCACTTCCCCATCAAATAGCTGGAATAAGACAGAGCAGAAAGACAATAGCCAGGAGAACTGAGTATCTCACATCACACCTCATCCTTAGACAGCCAGGTTTGCAATACCAAGACATGATAGGGCACCAAATTTATAAATCCCAGTAAAAAACAACAAATCTCTGCCAAGAAGTATGACAACAGAAACTGCTCCTTGTAGAACAGGCTGTAGGAATTTCCAGTACTTATAACTAAACATTTTCTTACAGTTGAGGAACTATCATTCATTAAAATTGTGGCCACAGGGATTACTAACAGTGTTGACTTCTCGGTACTTGGTGAACTCATTCTACCAAGAGGAAGCCCAGAAGATTGTGGAGGAATCATCCCAAGTCCCTGGAATTAGAAGTTCTTCTAAAACCTGAGTCATTGAAAACATGACTAATAAAGACTCAAACTCACACCAGATACTATTTCAAGAATCTCCTTACACTAAGTATTAATCATCAATGTTTGGGAACTTAGGGCTTGAAGAAATTTATTATTGTTGTTGTTATTTATTATTATTATTATATTATTATTATTATTATATTCAGATTACATCTCAATTGTTATCCTCTCACTTGTATCTTCCCTTTCCCTCCCTCCATCCCTCTTTCATCCTATTCCCTTCTCCTAGACCAGTTATATACCACTCTTTGGCATATACTGAAAGACGCTCCACCATACAACAAGGACATTTGCTCAACTATGTTAGTAGCAGTCTTATTCGTAGTATCAAGAAATCTGGAAACAACCTAGATGTCCCTCAGCTGAAGACTGGATAAAGAAGTTTTGTTTTGCATTTTTAATTTGTTCACTTTACATCTCAATTGTAGCCCCCTCCCTTGTTGCCTCCTGGTCCCACCTTCCCTCTCCCATACCTTCCTACCTACCCTAGTCCTCAGAAAAGGGGAACTCTCCTCCCTGAACATCTGACCTCAGCCTATCAAATCTCATCTGAAGTGCCTGAAGAAGTTTTAAAAATCTTTATCAAGTAAGAGAAATATGACATGAATCAACATCAAGTGGCTACAGTGTCCACCCTTAACTACTGTCACATATTATCCATGTTATTTACACAGGCTTTGGCAACACTGTGCTTTGAAAACTACAAGATTAGCAGAGGAGGAAGGAAGGAGTGGGGGCAGAAAATGGAAAAGAAGAAGTAGGAGGAAGAATAAAAAGGAGGGGAAGAAGAAAGATAGGAAGGAAGGAAGGAAGGAAGGAAGGAAGGAAGGAAGGAAGGAAGGAAGAAGGAAAATATAGTTTGAAATCGCATGTTCTAATTTTTAAAATTAATCACAAAAAAGTTACGTCGTATGTCCAAGTATGATTTAATCAGTGGTCAGGGCACTAGTTCTAATAGGAATTCAGGACAGAAAAGACTTCTCATAGAAGCCTAAGCCTGAAATATAAAGATTTGTGTCTGACATTTCAAAGTGGCTTCCCTCTGATACTTTGGCTCTCTTAATGGTTGATCCAGATTCCTGGACCACTGATCTGACAATCAGATTGTACCTCATTACTGGGATCATTAATTAGCTATTATATAGCATGCTTTCCCCTATCTAAACTATGCATCTTCATTTTTCTTCATGATACTGACATATTTCTATGTAACTTGTGCTTTGTTTAATTCTTTTTTCATAAGCCTTACCTGGGACATTCCTTGGCTCACAAGCAATACCATCCTCTTAATAGTGCTAAAGGTATATACACATGTATATATTGGGTAGCAAGGTTATGTGCCCAAGATTTTATACATTTCTATATTATTTGCAGCACATTTTAACTTTCAATTTTCAGTTCATTAAAAAGAGATGGCATTTCTGCACAACACCTTTGCCATACTGAAATGCCAATTGCTTAGCTGCCATCTTGTGGCAGATGACACACACTGTTAGAAAGAGGAAAAACAGAAAGAAAGAAAAAAAGAAAGAAAGAAAGAAAGAAAAGAGTCAACATTTCACCATATGAGCTAAGATTTCCATTTTATCTTTCCCTTATAGGATGATTCTGTATGTTTTTCATGGGTTAGGTGAATATTTATCAGTGTGAGAATGTGATATTACTATACTTTGAGACAAACTATGACAAAATGGTTTAGTATTAAAGTCTCAGCACTGGAAAACTATAAAATAAAATCTACCTTCACATTTCTTGCCATGAACTCATTCATTATTACCAAAGTTGATGAAATCCATGTTTAAGTCTTACTTATCCACAGAACAGCTTGTCTCTCACTTCTCACACACTTCCACTTTGGGTATACTTACTTAGTCCAACATTAAGATTGAATTCATATTGAAGCTTGAAAGGTAACTCTGGCCGGAGAATGCATAAAGGAAAACTTCCCTTTAAGAATAGGTCTGTTTGCCTTCGCCTGTGCTGCTGTACAACCAATAAAAATCCTTTCTGTAAGTGTGCTATGTGCATATTGTGCTATCTAGGTCTGTACCTCTAATCCTGTTTTTCTCTCTTACCAGCTGTTTTGACTTCAACAAGCCACTTAAGATTTTCATGACATATCACCTACAAACTGAAAATGGTGAACATAGAAACACACACTTTGTAGTGTTCCTGAGGATGCTAAATTATTTAACAGGATTTTTGGTAGGGCTAAACGAAATGTAAGTATACAAAAAAAGGTGAACTAATATAACTTACTATTTGTTATTCTTTTTTTTTTTTTACCTCTGTAAAGTTTAGTCACTCTACTGATGTTTGACTCTCAATACTCAGCCGTTCTTCACTTTGTAAAGTGACTTAGCAAGTGCTGGACTCCTTATTATGTGATGCATGTAATCCTAGGTACTGAAACTACAAGAATAAAAAGAGAATCTCTTTTGGGTATCATGTAGACCATACCCAGAAGGTATTACACAATAAAAATATACATTTGAGATTAGCATAATTTTACAAATTTTAAAATATTTTGTGATATTGTTCTGAGGAGACATGAACAAATCTTTATTCACCGAGATAAGGGAGTGAGGACAAATTAAAGCAATGATAGTACCAAAGTCTAACTTGCCAAACCAGTGGATTTTATTGGAGTTACTTACAGAAGCAGAAATGACTCAAAGACCAATCATAGATGACTTCTTCTAAAAGCTGAAAGCCTGGAGACCACTGCAGAATTTATAAACAGTTCAACAACGTCTCTTCCAGGCAACCCAGCTGGTATGTGCCTCTTCCAGGCATCTTGGCTTGTCTTAAAGTGTCCCTCTTGGAGCTGGAGAGATGGCTCAGTGGTTAAGAGCACCATTTGCTCTTCCAAAGGTCCTGAGTTCAATTCCCAGCAACCACATGGTGGCTCACAACCATCTATAATAAGATCTGGGGCCCTCTTCTGGTGTATGTGCAGGCAAAACACTGTATATAATAAATAAATCTATAAAAAATAAATAAATAAAGTGTCCCTCTTCAGTCCTTACTACTTATGTCTGCCTGTGAAGGAAGGGATCTAGTGAACCTGGTCAGTTTCATGGATTTCCTGGAGCTCTTCAGTGGCTTTTCCAGGGCTTAGTGAGCTTCCTGCAAGATAATATGTTTTGCCTCCCATTAGAACATCCTTTGTCTTAAAGAAGAACTGATTTATCCCAAAGGAAATTGGCACACAACAGAAACCAAAAAGAAATTGTAAAAGCCTAGAGCTGAATGCACAAAGGTAGGAATATTAAAAAGAGTAAGCAGGACATAAGAGATATTAGGGAATAATAAAATTAAATGCTGATTTTCTTTTCACTGATCATATTTTGTTTCATCTTTTTCTGTTTTATTACTATTATTTATTAAGATTACATCCCAATTATTATACCCTCACTTGTATCTTCCCATTCCCTACCTCTTTTGCCCTATTCCCATCCTTGTTTCATCTTATGAGCTAAAAATTCCTGTCCACAGAAGAAATTATATGTGCAAACAGAAGCAAATGAAATGGCTACAAGAAACCTAAAAGAAATATTTCAAGACACTGGTACAAGCAACAGTGTTTTAGAGAAGAGTCCTAAGAGCTTTCAATCACAGGCTACTGGCTTAAATAATAAAAAACTGTGATTACCTTAAACTAAGGCATTTCTACATAGCAAAAGAAACAATCAATAGGATGAATGACAACTTACAGAATGAAAGAAAATATTTACAACTGATACATCTGATAAAGAATTGAAATTTAGAATATAAAGGGAAGTAAAAAAAAAAGCAATTTTATAAACAGGTTAAAAGCTGGATAGTGGTGGTTCACGCCTTTAATCCCAGCACTTAGGAGGCAGAGGCAGGTGGCTCTCTGAGTTTGAGGCCAGCCTGGTCTACAAAGGGAGTTCCAGGACAACCAGAGCTAAACAGAGAAACCCTGTCTCAAAAATTCAAAAAGAAAAAAGAAAAAGAAAGAACTTAAAATCAGGTTAAAGAACTAAGAAGACACTGGTTAGAAAGAACATCTGCAAATGGCAAACAAAAAATTTGATTTCTCTATTATTGGGGAAATACAAATAAAAACCTGAAGTACAGGAAACGCAAATGATGGCAAGGATATAAAGAAAGTGACATTGTGTGTGTGTGTGTGTGTGTGTGTGTGTGTGTGTGTGTGTGTACATGTGCAAGAGAGAGACAGACAGACAGAGAGACATAGACAGAGAGAGAGGGTGCACATGTTTTACAAGCATTAAGGCTCAAGTGGATTCAGATATACCTGTACATGCAGTGCACATGCCTGGATGCCTGCATGTGTTTAGAAACTGGAGGACAAACTTGCTTGGCATTTCTCCAGCACTGCCTAGTCTAGTTGATCAACAGTCTCCAAGAATATGCCTATATCTTCCTCCCCAGCTTTATATACATGCACACACCACCACACTAGGTTTTTTTCACATGGGTTCTGGGACTTAGCACACAGGTCTTCATGCTTACGGGCCAAATAGTCTAGCAGCTGAGCTATAGCACTTGCCTGAAAAACAGTAACTTTTGTGTACTTCTGGTATTAAGGTAAATTAGTACCACTACTAGGAAAACAGTATATTCTTTAATTTTAAAAGAAAATTGCTATATGGTTCAGTAATTACACTACTGGGTAGAAACCCAAAGGAGATGGAATCTTTATACAGAAGAGATATGAGGACCCAAGTTCAATGCAATACTCTTCAAAAACAGTAATTCAAAACAAATGTCCTTCAGCTAAAGAATGACTAAAGATGTGATGTGTTTACACAATAGGATACTATTCAGCCTTCATAAAGATGAACACCTGTAATTTGCAGCAAAAAAGATAAAACTGGAAAATAAAACAAGTAAAACAAGCCAGAGACTAAGCAGACAAATATTACATGTTCATTTATGGAAAGCAATGATTCAATACTGTAGAAGTAGTGGGTAGAGAAAGGTGAGAGTAAGAAAAAAAATAAAGAAATTAGCAGTGACTGGAAAGGGTGCTGTTGGGAGGGGACTCTGTTAAGATAATTTTTTTTTTTGGATCCATTGTTATCTTGGAAGCTTACTGCCTCCTTCTGCTAACCTAGGCCTAGTCCTGGAAGCTTCCAACCTCCATACAATCTAACCTAGGCCTAGAATGTTTTCAGCATCTGAGATTTACTTCGTAATAAGCTCACCCTTACTTGTTCTTTCTGAGCTCTGGGCTGGCTGATTTTCATAGTGGCTGTACAAGTTCGCACTTGGACCAGCAATGGCTGAGTGTGCCCCTTGCCATAATCCTCTCCAGCATGGGCTGTCACTTGCTTTATTGATCTTAGCCAATCTTACAGGTGTAAGATGAAGCCTCAAAGTAGTTTAAATTAAAATTTCCCTAATGACTAGCCAGGGCGGTGGTGTTACATACCTTTAATCCCAGCACTTGGGAGGCAGAGGCAGGCGGATCTGTGTAAGCTCAAGTCCAGCCTGCCCTATAGATAGAGAGTTACAGGTCAGCCAGGGCTAAAAGAAGTAACCCTGAAAAAAAAGTAAAAAAAGAAGTAATCTTGTCTCAAAAAAGAATTCCCTAATAATTAATAATGTTGAATATTTCTTTGTTTCTCGGCCATTTGAGTTTCCTCTACTGAGAATTCTGTTTATATTTATAGCCCAATTTTAATGGATTATTTGTTTTCTTAATAGATAGCTTGTTAAGTTCTTTATATATTAGGAAATTATAGTTCTAATATATATATATATATTAGATAATATATATTTTCTCATTTGTAGGCAGCTTGCTTTGTCCAAATGTTGATGTCCTTTGCCTTCCAGAAGCTTCTCACTTTTATGAGGTCCCATTTACTACTTGTTTATTTATTAACTATTTGTAGTAATATTGTTCTGTTCAAGAAGTCTTCTGTGCCACTAATGAATTCGAGGCTGTTTCTCACATTTCCTTCTATCAGGTTCAGAGTATCTCGTTTTATCTTGAGGCTTTTGATCCACTTGGACTTCAGTTTTGTTCAGAGTTGACAAAGTAAGGGATAAGGTTTAAAAAATTGTCTCAAGAAGTGTACATGGTATAAACTCCGAGAGCATAAGAGCACAGTATTCAGAGAATCCTAGTTGACAGGCAGCACAAGGAAAAATGTAGGAACTATTAAAAGTCTTCAATCCTAGGAATGTAGCTCAATGTTCTAACAGACAAGAATAGTACAGGGTGACCAATTAAAAAATGGGATACAGAACTAAACAGAGAATTCTCAATAGAGGAATATCAAATGGCTGAGAAACACTTAAAGAAATGTTCAACATCCCTTGTCATCAGGAAAATGCAAATCAAAATGACCTTGAGATTCCATCTTACATCTATCCAATTGGCAAAGATCAATAACTCAAGTGACAGCACATGCTGGCAAGGATGTGTAGAAAGGGGAACACTCGTCACTTGCTGGTGGAAGTGCAAACTTGTACAATAACTTTGGAAATCAATCTGGCCCTTTCTCAGACAAATGGCAATAGTACTACCATGAAACCGAGGTATACTACTCCTGGGCATATACTACCTGAAAGATGCTCCACCATACAGTAAGGACACTTGCTCAACTATGTTCATAGCAGATTCATTCATAATAGCTAGAATCTGGAAACAACACATATGTCCCTCAACCAAAGAATAGATAAAGAAACTGTGGTACATTTACACAATGGAATACTATTCAGCTATTAAAAACAAGGAAATATTGAAATTTGCAGGCAAATGGATGGAAGGAGAAAAGATCACCCTGAGTGAGATAAGCCAGACCCAAAAAGACACGCACGGTATATACTCACTTATAAGTACATTTCAGCCCAGCATGGATGTCCATTGAGAGACTCCACCCAGCGGGGAATAGGGATGGTTACCAAGCTGGACACTGGGCAGAGTGCTGAGAGTGTAGGTAAGAGTGGGGGAACGGAAGGTCCTGGAGGGAGCAGAAACTCCACAGGGAGATCATCAAGGCCTGTGGTTCGAGGCACAGGGGGCTCTCCACAAACTGATGATCCAGTCAAGGACAACATATGCAAAGAACCAAGACCCCTTTTTCAGATGTAGCCAATAAAGGGATGTTTCTCAGCATGGGAGGAAGGGGGAACTGTTTCTGAACCTCTGTCATGCACTCAGCAGCCCACTTCTTGGCCTCTGCCCCTTAGCAAGATGGTCTAGCGGGCACACAGTGGAAGGGGATGCAGACTGCCATGATGACAGGCTGTTCCCAGAGGTCTAGTGGAGGGGAATAAGCAGAAGAGGGAGGGAGGGTGGCAATGGGAAGATGAGAGGGAGGGGATAACAAATGGGAGGTAAAGTGAATAAATTATAATAAATAAAATAGACACTTAAAAATATGAACTGAGGAGAAGGTTGCTGCAGAGACAGGTACACCAACTAAGGACCATGCAAGGCGAGGACCTAGTAGTACATAGGCAACACAATCTCCTTGTGGCTCCCACAATATGGGGAGTAGGGACTACCTCTGACTTGGAATTGGGTCTCCTAATGCTGTTCACTTCCTCCCTGGAAGGGTGGCCTTGCCAAGCCACAGAAGAAGAGGTTATATGTAGTACAGAGGACACTGGATAAGCTGAGGGCAGACGTTAGGGGAGGAGGGCTCGCCTTTCTAAGGACTAGGGAAGGGAGGAAAAGGAGATGAGGGATGGGATGGGATAGGGAGGTGTTGACAGAGGGGGCTGTTGTAAAAAATTCAAACTACAGAACAAGCAGGAAGTATATATTGCTAATCCCAGTACATGGTAATAGCTCTGAGACTAGCTGAGACACGAATGTGTATACATAGACAATGATTCTTGTTGGTTACAGAATCCCTGTGAGTTATTATTAGATGCCATTCTTTGTATGGCATGAAGGAAGATTTGCAAATGTCTTATTTCTGCTCATACAAAGAGCAGAAAACCACACTTAATTCTTGTGTGCACACTGCACACCTCATACATTTATAATTTTAGGACTGTATAATACTTGTGAGAAATTATATGTTTTCAGAACAAAAGAATCAGACAGTGAAGCTGGATCAGACCTGACAGAATTCACTCCTCTCAGCATGATGGATGCTGACATCTTGCATCCTTCATGTTCCAGCACTAGGTGCTCCAGTTGCTGTTCCCCATCAGAGCAAGACTGCTCCCCAGGCAGCTTCAAAGAAAACTTCCAATTCCAATTGGTCCAGCATTTCAGATTGATCCACACAGGACTTCTATTAAGCCAGGAATCTCTCAATATTTAGAAACTGGACCGTAAATACAATCCCTGACTTGCTTAACTATTCTCCTCAATTTTTTGGGGGGGAGACCTTTCTAAGGTATTATTCGCCTGAAGAAACTTTAAGAAAACTATGTCCCCATTTCCTCTAAGGAGGTTGGGTAGGTTTCTGTTTGCTCTTTTGGTCTACAGATTCTTAGTTTCATTGGGAGGTGGCTATAAGTTATTATTGGTCTTATACAGAGAGAAAACTAGGTCGGACTCAGAGACGTCTCTCTTTTATCTTTCTTTCATTGGTAAGGAGATAGGATCTGAAAAAGAAAAAGGGGATATAGAAATATAGAGAGGGGATAGAACAAAAGGTAGATGATCGAACCTACTCCTTAACTCAAGGCTTTAATTGTTACTCACAAATAAAGTTATTTTTAGTTCATTGGTATAGAATTTTGTATATTGATACAAATAATGTCAAATACTAGTTTAATTTTATCACAAGAATATATATCCTAGGTCTAACATAGATATGATTCTAAAGAAAGATAAGGTAAAATTGTTAAATAGGATCTTCAAAAGCCTCAGAGACCTACAGAATATGGCATTTAAAGATGTTTTTATCACTTTAAAGATTCTTTGACAAGAAGACAAGTTAAATCCTGGCAACACCCAGCCAACCTCAAAGATGATCAACATCAAGGAACCTCCATATGGAGATGGCTTCAAACGTGGCAAATAAGCCACAGGGCAAAATGTCCTTGTTTCTGCCACAGACATAATTTTGCCTAACAATGGGCAAGCTTAGATGCAGGCAGCATCAACGGCCGAACTCTGCCAAGATAGGGTAAGTAAGTCCTCAATAGTTCCTGCCTTTCAAATATGTCTGGCAGAGATATTGGTCTATAAGGCCAAAGATGATGCTCCAACATTAGAGAGAGTGTTGGGTGACTGTTCAAGCAGTAAACTGTCTTAGTAGTTTTTTCATTTTGGAAGCTGCTAACCTGCACTTCTGGTTTACTCAGGCATTTAAGTTTTATTCCTTCTCAAGTCCCTGCTGGGGTTGAAGACCAGATAGTTTAGTCTTACAATCAAGTTGGTTAGGGAATAAGATCTTTTTAGATCAAGACAGATGATTTAAGTTAATAGAGATGAAATAGGATAGATACTGATTTTTTTTCTTTTTTTTATTATCCCATCCCTTGTATCCTCCCATTCTTCCCTCCCTCCCATTTTCCCCTTATTCCCCTCCCCTATGACTGTTCCTGAGGGGATGGTGACGAGCATTGTGGACCGTGTTTAGACGCTCCAGTAAACAATTCAGGGAATTGCACAGATTTTTGAACCAGGAACACCAAGGTCTCCACGCCACGGCAGCAGGAGTGCTCCACAGTTTGAAAGGACCAGGGTGCAGAGGACCTGCGTGCCCCTGCACACGGGAAGAGCGCGGATTTTCTCGGACTGGAGCAGCAGCGGCAGCAGCGGCAGCAGCAATAGATATTGATTTTCATTCAGAAATTTAGACCCAACAAGATAAAAAAGATGTTTACTTCAAGTTTGACAAATACAAATAGCAAAACACTATGAATGTAACATTTATATAACTCATGATTGTCTCATGGTTCTTCCTGCTGTATGTAGTTTATTTTACTCATCTGTAATACTATAAGTATATATGTTAAAAAGAAACATAATAAAATAATTTTTAAAAAAGAATAGTACAGGGTGACCATCTCCTCTGATGCTGTAACTTATCACTACAGGGTAGTTTTAGAGAGAATTTAGAGACCTAGTTATGTGAGCATTATAATAAGTAGGAGGGGGAAAAGCTAGAATCAAGTATCCTTTTCACGAAATCCTTCTGTCTTTGTGTTGTAGTGCCACTCATTTGTCTTGAATCAGAAGAACTGTGTGAGGCTTCAGTTGACAGAGGATGGAAAGCAAAGACTTCAAATACGAAGTTACCCATGAATTGGATATTTGATGCAGAGAAGAGATTAAAGCACCGAATCATTGGCTGATCTGTCTCTTTGACTATTGCTCTCCTTGGGAAAGGTCAGACATTTTAGATGTAAGCCTATTCTCCAACAACTCAAGTGAGACCAGAAAATCACTTCTCGGGGGCACTAAACACTTTCCATTTGATAATGTCTTTGGTCTCCAGTCATGGAAACTAATGCCTTAGTAGAAAAGCAAGAAAAAAGCATGTGTGCACAGGGATTCAAGCAGGTCACTGAGCACAATGCTGGGCAAACTTCTAACTACATAATAAAGTAGTTCAGAGTAACATCACTGAAAATTGCATTTTTATGTCCCTATCTTCCCCAACTAAAGAGACTTTGGATATACTAAAACCAATATATGGCCTCAAACTAAAAGCAAAGGCAGATGTTAGCTTTTCAAGACCTAAATTAATGTTTATATTTACCTCCTCTCAAAGTTCTGTTGCTTCAGTCAAGTGAGGAAAGCCCATCCTAGTATGAGTGGAGTTTTACAACTTAAGATTATAAGAAAAATATATGCTTAAAACACATGGGTCACTGAGTTTTTGGACCAAGCGAAATCATTCTGTTTTTAGTAGAATAGGATGCTTCCCTTGATCTTTGGGGAAAGGACTGAAATTTACTATAAAATTGTTGTTTTTGTTTTTTATTACACCTAATCAAAAATCACTGGGAATATATATATATATATATATATATATATATAATATATATATATACATGTGTGTGTATGTGTGTGTGTGTGCGCACGTGCGTATGCGTGTGTGTGTGTGTGTGTGAGAGAGAGAGAGAGAGAGAGAGAGAGAGAGAGAGAGAGAGAGAGAGAATGCATACTTTGTTGACATCCCCCATTTTCCTACAATTGGGGACAATTGGCATAGCAACAATGAAAGCACAAAGTAGCCTCGAAAAGCTGAATGGCAAATGTTTGCTACATGATTGCAGCAGAAATTTGAAAACTCTCTCTTTTGATCCTAAGGTCAATGATTTTAAAGACTCATTGCTTATTGGTTCTTCATTGAAAAAGCTCATTAAGCACATAAAGACTGCTTCCTTGATTTCAGCAATGTATTTCTTTCACAGTTGTTCTGAAAACACCAGTAATGGGTAAATTGATGTTGAATGCTTCTAGACAGATGATGCATTGCAGTGTAAATTCAGTCCAACCCACACTCATGAACACTGCTAGGAAATCCTATTACCTGCTCCAATTTCTGTTCCCCTGAGGCATTATTCCAAGCCTTACCTGCTCTTTTCAGAACACGTGATCAGGGACAGCTCCACTGCAGGGCCCAATAGAGAGGCTAAATGCAGGGACCACTCTTTTTTTTAAGGGGAGAAGTATTTTCTCTATTCCCAATCTCTGACTCAGATTACCACAATGTTCTTTTAAATTTTGTACCCGTACTTATTCTAGTTGGCAAATAAAAAATGGTACGTTTTCAAGATATGTAATGGTATATTTTGCTGTATCTATACATTGTAGAATGGCTAAGTCAAGCCCATTAGTACATTTATCAGTTCATATGGTTATTGTGTGGTGAGAACACTGAAAGTTATTTTGTACCAATCATGAAGTAGACCTAGTAAGTAGAGTCCCCATGTGGTGTTATAGATCTTCTAAACTTATTCCTCGTGTTTAAATGAAATAGGTCTTCTTTGACCAATATCTCACCAAACCCCAGCCCATATGGCTCCTGGCAATGAACATTCTACTCTCTACTTCTTTTTTTTATTTTTTCCCTTTTTATTTTATTAATTTATTCTTGTTACATCTCAATGGTTATCCCATCCCTTCTATCCTCCCATTCTTCCCTCCCTCCCATTTTCCCCTTACTCCCCTCCCCTATGACTGTTCCTCAGAGGGATTACCTCCCCATGTATATGTTCAAAGGGTATCAAGTCTCTTCTCGGTGACCTGCTGTCCTTCCTCTGAGTGCCACAAGGTCTCCCCCTCCAGGGGACATAGTCAAATTTGAGGCACCAGAGTACATGAGAAAGTCAAATCCCACTCTCCACTCAAGTGTGGAGACTGTCCTGTCCATTTGCCAGATCTGGGTAGGGGTTTAAATTTTCCTGCCTGCATTGTCCTTGGCTAGTGCCTTAGTTTGAGCGGGACCCCTGGGCCCAAATCTGCCTATCATAATGTTCTACTTGTAGGTTTCTAGGACCCACTGGATCCTTCTACATTGCTATTCTCACATGGTTCTCTCATCTAGAGTCTCAATAGGATGTCCTCCCCTCTGTCCCAGTTTCCTGGTAAGGGAAGGCTTTCGTGGGACATGTCCACAAATTTCGGGAATTCCTTGTTTTTAATAGCTGAGTAGTATTCCATAGTGTACATGTACCACAGTTTCTTTATCCATTCTTCTACTGAGGGACATTTAGGCTGTTTCCATGATCTGGCTATTATGAATAAGGCTGCTATGAACATGGTTGAGCAAATTTCCCTATTAAAATACCTACAAAATTTTTTAAAGACATTGAAAGTTCAATTCTGAACTTCATATGGAAAAAACAAAAAACCCAGAATAGCAAAAACGATTTTGTACAATAAAAGGTGCTGTGGAGGAATCTCCATACCTGATCTCAAATTGTACTATAAAGCAATAGTAATTAAAACAGCATGGTACTGGCACGGCAACAGGCTGGTTGATCAGTGGAATCGAATTGAAGACCCAGATATGAATCCACACACATATGGTCACTTGATTTTTGACAAAGAAGCCAAATCCATTCAATGGAAAAACGATAGCATCTTCCACAAATGGTGCTGGTCTAACTAGATGTCTATGTGTAAAAAAAAAATGCAACTGGACCCATATTTGTCACCTTGCACAAAACTCAAATCCAAGTGGATTAGAGACCTCAACATAAAACCAGAGACACTAAGTCAGTTAGAAGAAAAAGTGGGGAAGAGCCTGGAACATATTGGCACAGGAGACAACTTCCTGAACAGAACACCAACAGCCCAGGCCTTAATGTCAACAATTAATAAATGGGACCTCATGAGGCTGAGAAGCTTCTGTAAGGTGGGAGACACTGTCAAGAGAACAAAGCTACAGCCTACAGACTGGGAAAAGATCTTCACCAACCCTACATCTGACAAAGGTCTAATATCCAAAATATATAAAGAACTCAAGAAATTAAACACCACCAAACCAAATAACCCAATTGAGAAATGGGGCTTGGAACTAAACAGAGAATTCTCAGCAGAGGAATATCAAATGGCTGAGAAACACTTAAAGAAATGCTCAACCTCCTTAGTCATCAGGGAAATGCAAATCAAAACAACTCTGAGATTCCATCTTACACCCATCAGAATGGCTAAGATCAAAAATTCAAGCGACACCACATGCTGGCGAGGATGTGGAGAGAGAGAAACACTCCTTCATTGCTGGTGGGAATGCAAACTATTACAACCACTTTGGAAATCTATCTGGCACTTTCTCAGAAAACTGGAAATAGGGCTTCCTCAAGACCCAACTATTCCACTCTTTGGAATATACTGAGAAAATGCTCTACCACACAACTGGGACATATGCTCAACCATGTTCATAGCAGCCTTATTCATAATAGCCAGAACATGGAAACAGCCTAAATGTCCCTCAGTAGAAGAATGGATAAAGAAACTGTGGTACATATACATCTATGGAATACTACTCAGCTATTAAAAACAAGGAATTCCCAAAATTTGTGGATAAATGGATTGAGCTAGAAATGATCATAATGAGTGAGTTAACCCAGAAGCAGAAAGACTCAAATGGTACATACTCACTTATATCTGCATACTAGCCCAGGGGGCATGTCCCACGAAAGCCTTCACTTACCAGGAAACTGGGACAGAGGGGAGGACACCCTATTGGGACTCTAGATGAGAGAACCATGTGAGAATAGCAAAGTAGAAGGATCCAGTGGGTCCTAGAAACCTACAAGTAGAACATTATGATAGGCAGATTTGGGCCAAGGGGTACAGCTCAATCTAAGGCACCAGCCAAGGACAAGACAGGCGGGAAATTTTAAACCCCTACCCAGATCTAGCCAATGGTCAGAACAGTCTCCACACTTGAGTGGAGAGTGGGATATGACTTTTGCACGTACTCTGGTGCCTCACATTTGAACATGTCCCCTGGAGGGGGAGACCTGGTGGCCCTTAGAGGAAGGACAGCAGGTCACCGAGAAGAGACTTGATACCCTATGAGCATATACAGGGGGAGATAATGCCCCTCAGGAACAGTCATAGGGGAGCGGAAATGGGAGGGAGGGAAGAATGGGAGGATACAAGGGATGGGATAACCATTGAGATGTAACAAGTATAAATTAATAAAAAAAAAGGAAGAGAATAAAATTTAGTGAGGTGGGACATTGAGGGGATCTGGAAGGAATTGTGGGAAGGGAAAGTGTGATTGGAATATATTATTTGAAATTTTTTCAATAAAAAGCCAAAATAATAAAAAAAAGAAATATATAAATCTTTAGATAAGTGTTTTCAGGTATATGTTGGACATGCAGTTTTAATATCTCATTAAAGAAACATTGGCTTAAATCTTATCTTCTATAAGTTTAGTTTAAATACAGACACGAAGTATGTAGAAACCTTAATTTAAAAGTACCTTTGGACACCTGTTGTCTCATGTTACTTTTTTATTAGAATGGCTTTAACTTTAAATTGTAAGTATAAGTTAACATTTTTGTTATAGATATTAAAGATTTTTAAACCATCTTTAATAACCTGTAATTTATAACCAGGTGGTACAAAACATAATATGTTTATACATTCAAATAAAACAAGTTGAATCTAACATTGTGGCCACATATATTACTACATTTAAGATAGACAGACCAAAACCTTTTTTAGCTGTAATTTTAAGGGAAAAGTACCATGTTTCCTGCTGAACCCAATGGACAGAGGCAGGAGCTTGTGCTTTCCAGCGGTGTTCCTGATCAGGTGACCTATGTACCACGCTTGGGGGACCAGGACTTGCAACCAAACTGCAAAACTTTTACCAAGACTGAACAGCAGCCACCCAGAAGACCCTGCAGCTCCAGTGTTATCCTGGAGCTCATTTAACACAAGTGATAGGACATTTGAAAAGACAAGCTTGGAGCAGGCGAACCTTTTGTTTTACCCTCTCTAAACACTGTTGCTCACTCAAGCCACAGAGAGCACAAGCAGGTGGGGAGCAGGGAAGCCACTGCTCGCTGAGAACTCAGGTGTTTTGAACCAGAAAGGACCAAATAGCCCCCATATTCCATGGTGGAGGAACCAGAAACAGACGGGTTTGACAGATTAATAGTTCTCTTTCGATTCCATGGGTGGTAGTCCCAAGTAGGCTCTCCACACTTGGGACAGGCTCTTCCACCCAGGACTCAGCAGCAGCCTAGTGTTCAAGCAGGAAGTGGGAGGCACCAGGCCCAAGCCCATGCCTTCAGCAAGTAACAGAAAGCATTGGCCAGAATGGCACCTGAGACTTGGCCCATTTTTAGTGCCAAGATGGTTACAAGCAAACAGAAACACATAAGGACCATACAAACAGAAATGTTATTTTAAGGTGAGAAAAAGAACCAATGTTAAAACTGTGTACTGTCCCGAGATCCAAAGGTCTCCATCATGTTCTGTCAGAAACCAAGCCGAAAACAGCTGCAACTGAGCTCTGTCTAGATCAAAGAAATAGATCTGTTCTGGATATCTTGCAAAAGAATTTTAGTCCCACGGAGTCACACAAAGACAAACAAGGAAGCAAAGTACAAATCAGACTTCCTGGTGTGCACAAGTAGTGAGACACTGGCATCTTGTCACACTGCTGGAGAAATCTACTTTGTTTCCCAGACAAACTTGAGGTTGAAGGAGGGTCATTCTGCTGAAGAAAAAGTTGTTAATATTACTATTATATTAATGTCCACTGACAAATTGTGTACTCTGGCTCTAACTTTCTTAAAGTGAACCAGCACTAAGGCCAGGGTTCTAGAAGACATCTGTCTCATTTGATCAATCAAAGTCTCAACAAGGACCAAACAAGAATCCACAGAATAACAAATATATACAGATGCATCGAACTAGTTATCAAGAGAAAAACTGGGCCAGCTGCCAAGAGAAAAACTGACAGGAGACATGGAAATATGTCCTCTCAGGGAGCCGGGTTACCAAGCTGGCTGCCAAGTGGAACCAGGTTACCAAGCAGTCTACCAAGAGAAGAAGCTGACAGGATGCCAAGAGAACCGGCTCTCTCACGAGCTGGGTTAGCATCCTCCAGTTGAAGACTCTTTTGTCACCCCTGCCAGGGACTGGAAATTCTTCCAACCCGCACTCCCCTCCCCCACCCCAACAGCACTGACCCACTTGGACACCTCTGGCTGTTTAGATACTGAGTCACCCATGAACACCAGAGAATGGAATTAACATGTAACAAGAAATGAGAAACCCAAAGAGAACAAAATAATGACTGGACAGGAGCACTCAGACACAAACCTGCCAGCCTTGTACCCTCTGGACCTGAGGGTCCTCGAGCTTTGAGTGTTACTAGCTGTATGTCTGGAACTCATGAGAATGTCTGGGTTACAGGGTGGTGGTGTCAGGTTTTCAGGCCCTGAACACAAAATGCTCAGGCCTTGAACACAAAATGGCGTTGATTTGGTCTCGACACAATATTATAAAATACCCCAAATTGGTTTTTTTATTTAATTAATTTATTCAGATTACAACTCAATTGTTATCCCGTCCCTTGTATGCTCCTGTTCCTCCCTCCCTCCCGCTTTAACCCTATTCCCCTCCCCTAGATCTAAGACCAAGGGGGACCTCCTCCCCTACTATATGGTCATAGGTTATCAAGTCTCATCTTGGTAGCCTGCTTATTCTTTCTTTGAGTGCCACTAGGGCTCCCCACCAAAGGGAGCTGGTCAAATATGGGGCACTAGAGCTCATATCCAAGTCAGTCCCCGATCTCCACCTAACTGTGGAGAATGTCCTGTCCATTGGATAGATCGGAGTAGGGGTTCGATGTTTACTACTTGTATTGTCCTTGGTTAGTGCAAATTGTTAATGGACTTTCTCACCATTGGGATTTTTAATCCCTTTTTTCCATAAAATATTAACAAACACATTTAAATCATTTTTTAATATAAACATGCAATAGCTATCTAAAATAGCCTTGAAGAGAGAATAGCGTTGATTTGGTCCCCACACAATATTATCAAATACCCAAAATTGTGAACTGACTTTTTCAGCATTGTGATTTTTAAATCCTTTTTCTCATAATGTATATATGAGCAAACACATTTAAATATTTCTTTGAATATAAGCATGTAATATGAATCTAAAATATCTGACTGGCAAGGCATTCCTTTAAATAAAAACTCATTTGCAAGAAGTAAAATCGGTTGAATCCAACCAGCGATTTTACTGGTTTTATTCACTGTCACTTTCTATTGACAGTCTCGCAGGGACTCTCCACCTAGCCTTCCTCTGGCCAGGTAAGCTGCTGTTAGACTGGAATTGTTGCATTTTAACCATGTGGCAATCCATGCTGTTCAGATTGACCAGGAATCGTTTGCGCACTGCTAATGGCTTTGGGAAAGTATGTACCATAGCCCTGTTGATGTTGTTGATGGGAAGACTTGCCGCATGCTTCTGGTATGACTGAATAAGAGTTGTTCGTGGTTGTATAGGAGATGTTGAATTGGATGCTCTTTCATACTCAGGTATCTGTAATACAAAAATACAATTCAGCTTTGGGAAGCCTGTAATTTTCCCAAATCTTCCTTGTGATAACTTGGATATAATAATGAACATATTTAGCCAATTAGAAAGATACAGACTGAAATGTGTTGAAGGGCAACAGTGAGTGCTATGTATGCTTGCTTAAGCAGGCTGATGGAGGAAAGGGGGTATCGTCTTGTTATCTCTTTCCTTGGAAAGCCCTATAGTTTATATATTAATAGCATGTCCCTTGCAACTTTAAATATCGTCGTCTACACACACACACACACACACACACACACACACACAGACACACACACACACACACACACACACATACACACACACTCACACACACACTTCTCAAAGCCATGATGGAAGAAGAGAAGAGGAATCTGGCCCTAGAGAGAGGTTGAGTAGGCTGTAAGAAGAGAAATCAAAGAAAAGGGACTGATGCTTAAAATGGAACTATGATTTTAAATCTAGATTTTTGGATAGGGAGGGACTTTTAGACCAGGACTCAAATATCACAGAAAATACTGTCAGTAATCAAGAATGAAGCCACATGAAATTAAAGCCTTTGTTCACAGGAAATAAAATACAGTTAAACAAACAACCTACAAAATATGAGAAAATTAGAACTGTTTCTTGTTTAGGCAAAAGTTCATGAAGACATCATGGAGGTTACCTTGTAAAGCCATGTACTTGCCTTAGGAAGTTCAATAATATCCTTGACACACGTCACGAATCCTACTGTAAAATCTTTCCACTTAAGGCTTTAAACGAGGTAAGTCAAGCTTGGACAGTATACCCTCAGAAAAGTGAATGAAGCCAAGAGAAAGACCCATTTTTTTTTAAGACGAGACGTTAACGGTGGGAAATGGGCACTTGCAGCTCCCCTGTTCTCTTGTAGTGAGTGAGAGGTTCGCTGGAGAGCTAACTATATCATTAGTGACCTGTCTCTATGTTCTATCTGACCACAGCTACTAGATAAAGTGATGAGAGCTTGGGAAGCTCATGTGGAAGGGGCATCAAATTTCGGGGCTCTGAGGAGAGAGCAAGCGGCATTTGATGCTTTTCCCTTAGTTCTTTTCCCCTCTCTCTGTGATGTTGTAATCATACTCCCATCCATCTATTGACTTATTTTAATGTTAGGTAGTCGCCTACATTTTCCTTACCGGAAATAACATCTTTCTGATATAAAAGATGACTGCGAACATAGTGGTGCACAGGAGGATAAGTAAGATGTTCATGGTCACTCTCTGGTACCTTCTTTCTTGGAAAAGCAGACAGGTAGTAGAACGCCAGCAATCGGATCTGGTAGGCAAGCAGGAAGAGCCTGGGGTTAGGGACCTGCTTTCCCCTACACTGCCAGATGATAACTGGCATGAGCTGCCTGCTGTCCTGCTTTATATACATTAGGTGCCATCACAGCACCTCATTATCTGCACACATGTGACCTCATAATCAAGGGACCACTGGCAGGAGCATCTTGACCTGCAAGAGGCCAGGTGGCAGCCCTGGTCCCTGCCTGACTGAGGTAGGACCGAGTTATTAGGATAAAGAGAAAGAGATTGGAGAACTGAAAATAATTTATATATAGTGAAGAATGAAGCATGTGTGTGCATTCTCTCTATTCTTACTACATAATGTATGTTCAGAGAGAATATTAAGGCAACATATAGAAATGTAATTATTCAAATCAGAAAGAAGGAAAATTATTTCCATTTTCAGATGATGTGATCCCATGATCATGGTGGAATATGTTATCTTGTATTGCTATGGCCCCAGAATAGTAGGTTCCCAGAATAGTAGGTTCCCCTTGGATTCATATTAATTTGTAGCTGATATATGTGTCTGTGCCTGCATAGTGGCTGGACTGGGTGTTGCCACCAGGAATGCCTATACATACTGGGGAAATTCCACACTGCCCTGCCTGCCCCACAACTGAAATAGCATGTACACCATGGTGTGTGCTTTGGATGGTGCTGTAAAAGCAAAAAGCATGCACCATACTGGGTTTATCCTTCGTGGAATATGTGCATGGTAGAAGGACTATAGAAGCACACATAGACCATAAACAAAGGCCTAGCACAACTTGTGTTCTGAACCAGACCTCACAGGCTCTGACTCTTCTTATTACTTAGGCAAATAGGTGGTATTACAGAATAGGTTGGTCTTAGATTTGCTGACTGAAACACAGGGAGGACTTTGTGGTGTCTATACCCCACATTGGTGTTCCTTTTCCAGTTTCCTGTGTTCTGCAGGTATCCCAGGTTAAACACAGAATTCTAAGGATTCCAAGCTGGGATCCAGATATGAAAGGGAACATGTGACATCTGTTTTTATGTAGGACTGAGTAACCTACTTAGTCATTTTTTTCTTATTCCATTTATTTACAGATTTCATACACTATTTATTTCCTTATAGTTGAAAAAATTTCATTATCAGTTTTCTTTTCATAGACACGTAGGCTTGAGCTAGGCTTAATCTATTTTCTAGGTACGGACATTTTGTGTGCAATTTTAGAGGGAGATTTCATTGTTTTCACAAAAATGTCAAATGGGCTTGTGGGTCAAAAAATATTTAAGAAACATAAACACACTGCTGGCCTTGCACTTAGAAAGTTAGTTGCAATCGAAGGTTGCATACATCATTCTTCCTTCTGATTGAACATCAAAGGGAAGAGTGGGGATCCAAGATGGAGGCACCAAACACACACAGTATCTGATCTGCAGGACAGAGACTAGGGACCTGGCTGGCAGCCAGAGACTGCAAGGCACGGTGTTCCCGAGGTGAGAGGGGTCTGCACAGTGCAAAACACACTTGGTTCCATCCTCAGGCTATCCAACTGGCCCACAGAGGACAGGAGCCCAGACCCCAGTTTCCCGGACCCATATCTACCTGTGAGATGCTGCTGTAGGCTCTATCATGGACTCGATATCTGAGACTGAAATGAGGAGGGTGAAGCACCACAGGCTGGAGCTGCTGGGCTGGGGAAGACTCAGGAAAACGGGTGGATATGACCTCAGACCAACCTGAGAGTCTACAAAAAGCCCCAGGTTCAGGTGACCCCTCTGGCACCATATCCAAAGCCCAGCTCTCTGTCTACCTCTGATCATTTGTGGGACAATCAGTAACATCAGTGTATGCTGACACAGGGGCAGCCAAGAGTGTGGATCTAGTATAGATCTGTCTTCAGATCATCACGCCAGTCCACAGAGGGACCCAGATCCCACAGGGGGACGCAGGCAGCTGTGGACATGTTCTCCAGCTACAGCTCCATAGCGCACTCTCTTGGGTTGACTGATGTAAGGCAGCACAGTCTGAACGGATCAGGCAGAAACCTAGCCAGCTGCCCTAGCAGACAGTTCCCATGCAGTGGGCAGAACTGAACTGGCCTGAAGGGATTGGTCAGATGCCTAACCAGCCACCACAGCCCAGCAGGAGATCCCATGCTCTCTGGAACAACTGAACTGGCCTGAGGGGATTGGGAAGAAACCAAGCCACTCGCTACAACCCAGGGAGCCATTCCCCAAGTTGAGGCTAAGGCTGTCCAGCTGCAACAACCCAGTGGCAATTGCCACATGCTCAGAAGAGAATGAGACATGCCCCTTGGGCTAGTGTCCAGATATAAGTGAGTATATACCATTTGGCTCTTTCTGCTTCTGTGTTAACTCACTCATTATGATCATTTCTAGTTCCATCCATTTGTTCACAAATTTCGGGAATTCCTTGTTATTAATAGCTGAGTAGTATTCCATAGTGTAAATGTACCACAGTTTCTTTATTCATTCTTCTACTGAGGGACACTTAGGCTGTTTCCATGTTCTGGCTATTATGAATAAGCAGGTTACCGAGAAGAGACTTGATACCCTATGAGCATATACAGGGGGAGGAAGTCCCCCTCAGCAACAGTTATAGGGGAGGGGAGTAAGGGGAAAATGGGAGGGCGGGAAGAATGGGAGGACACAAGGGATGGGATAACCATTGAGATGTAACAAGAATAAATTAATAAAAAAGAAGACTGCTGTGAACATGGTTGAGCAAAAGATCTTGTTGTCTGCTGGAGCATCTTCTAGGTATATTCAAAGGAGTGCAATAGCTGGGTCTTGAGGAAGCCTTATTCCTAGTTTTCTGAGAAAGCACCAGATTGGTTTCCAAAGTGGTTGTACAAGTTTGCACTCTCACCAGCAATGAAGGACTATTCCTCTTTCCTCTCATCCATGCCAGCATATTCTGTCACTTGAATTTTTGATCTTAGTCATTCTGATGGGTGTGAGATGAAATCTCAGAGTCATTTTGAGTTGCATTTCTCTGATTACTAAAGACAGTGAGCATTTCTTTAAGTGTTTCTCAGCCATTCGATATTCCTCTGCTGAGAATCGTCTGTTTAGTTCTGTTCTTCATTTCTGAATCAGTTTATTTGGTTTGGTGGTGTTTAATTTCTTGAGCTCTTTATATATTTTGGATATTAACCAGTTGTCAGATGTAAGGTTGGTGAAGATCTTTCCCAGTCTGTAGGCTGTAGCTTTGTTTTCTTGACCGTGCCTTCCGCCTTACAGAGGCTTCTCAGCCTCATGAGGTCCCATTTATTAATTACTGACCTTAGAGCCTGGGCTGTTGGAGTTCTTTTCAGGAAGTTGTCTTCTGTGCCTATGAGGTCCAGGCTCTTCCCCACTTTATCTTCTAACTGACTTAGTGTCTCTGGTTTTATGTTGAGGTCTTTAATCCACTTGGATTTGAGTTTTGTGCAAGAGACAAATATGGGTCCAGTTGCATTTTTTTACACATAGACCTCCAGTTAGACCAGCACCATTTGTTGAAGATGCTATCCTTTTTTCATTGAATGGATTTGGCTTCTTTGTCAAAAATCAAGTGACCATATGTGTGTGGATTCATATCTGGGTCTTCAATTCGATTCCACTGATCAACCAGCCTGTTGCTATGCCAGTACCATGCTGTTTTAATTACTATTGCTTTATAGTACAATTTGAGATCAGGTATGGAGATTCCTCCACAGCACCTTTTATTGTACAAGATCGTTTTTGCTATTCTGGGTTTTTTGTTTTTCCATATGAAGTTCAGAATTGAACATTCAATGTCTTTTAAAAATTGTGTAGATATTTTGATAGGGATCGCATTGAATCTGTAGATTGCTTTTGGTAGGATGGCCATTTTTACTATGTTAATTCTCCCAATCCATGATCAAGGAAGATCCTTCCATTTTCTCATGTCATCTTCAATCTCCTTCTTCAGAGTTTTGAAATTTTTTTCAAACAAGTCCTTCACTTGCTTAGTTAAAGTAACTCCTAGATATTTTATATCGCTTGTGGCTAATGTGAAGGGTGTGGCTTTCCTAATTTCTTCCTGTGCAAGCTTGTCATTCGTGTATAGGAAGGCTACACACTTTTTTGAGTTAATTTTGTATCCAGCCAAATTGCTGAAAGTATTTATCAGCTGTAGGAGTTCTCGGGTGGAATTTTGAGGGTCACTTATGTACACTATCATATCATCTGCAAATAGGGATAGTTTGACTTCCTCCTTTCCCATTTGGATACCCTTGATCTCCTTTTGTTGTCTTATTGCTCTGGCTAGAACTTCAAGTACTATATTGAAGAGATATGGAGAAAGTGCGCAGCCTTGCCTTGTTCCCGATTTTAGAGGAATTTCCTTGAGTATCTCATCATTTATTTTGATTTTTGCTATTGGCTTTCTGTATATAGCCTTCATTATATTGAGGAAAGTGCATTGTGTCCCCGTTCTCTCTAAAACTTTAAACACGAATGGGTGTTGGATTTTATCAAATGCTTTCTCTGCATCTAAAGAGATGATCATGTGGTTTTTTATTTTCAGTTTGTTTATATGGTGGATTACATTGATGGATTTCCATATATTAAAACATCCCTGCATGCCTGGAATGAAGCCTACTTGGTCATGATGAATGATATCCTTTATGTGTTCTTGTATTCGTTTTGCAAGAATTTTATTTAGTATTTTTGCATCGATGTTCATAAGAGAAATTGGTCTGAAATACTCTTTCTTTGTTGAGTCTTTGTGAGGTTTAGATATCAACGTGACTATGGCCTCATGGAATGAATTTTGTAAGTTCCATCCAACTCTATGTTTTGGAGTAGCTTGAAGAGTATCGGTATCAGCTTGCCTTTGAAGGTCTGGTAGAATTCTGCACTGAAACCATCTGGCCCTGGGCTTTTTTTTGGTTGGGAGACTATCAATGATTGCTTCTATTTCTGTAGGGGAAATGGGACTATTGAGCTTGTTTACCTGTTTTTCACTCAACTTTGGCAAGTGAAATTGATCAAGAAAATCATCCATTTCCCTTAGATTTTCAAATTTTGTGGCATATTTGCCTTCAAAATAGGATCTTATGATTCTTTGTGTTTCTTCAGTGTCTGTTGTTATGTCTCCATTTTCATTTCTGATTTTGTTGATTTCAATACTGTCTCTCTGCCTTTTAGTTAGTTTGGCTAACGGTCTGTCTATCTTGTTGATTTTCTCAAAGAACCAGCTTTTGGTTTTGTTGATTCTTTGGACTGTTTTCTTAGTTTCCAATTTGTTAATTTCAGCCCTGAGTTTGATTATTTCCAGATGTCTACTCCTTTTGGGTGTTTCTGCTTCTTTTTTTTCTAGGGCTTCCAGCTGTTTTGTTAAGTTGCTTATGTGCGATGTTTCCAATTTCTTTTTAAAGGCACTTAGTGCTATGAATTTTCCTCTTAATACTGCTTTCAATGTATCCCACAAATTTGGATATGTTGTTCCCTCATTTTCATTGAATTTCAGAAACTCCTTGATTTCTTTCTTTATTTCTTCCCTGACCCATGTGTCATTTAGCAGAGAGTTGTTTAGTTTCCACGTACGTGTAGGCATTTTGTTGTTTCTGTTGTTGTTGAATTGCAGCCTAAGAGCATGGTGATCTGATAGGATACAAGGTATTATTTCAATCCTCTTGTATCTGTTGAGGCCTACTTTGTGACCTACGATGTGATCAATTTTGGAGAAGGTTCCATGAGGTGCAGAGAAGAAGGTATATTCTTTCTTGTTTGGGTGAAAGGTTCTATAGATATCTGTTAGATCCATTTCACCCATGGCATTGGTTAATGATGTTACTTCTCGGCTTAGTTTCTGTTTCAATGACTTATCCTTCAGTGCAAGTGGGGTGTTGAAATCCCCCACTATTATTGTGTGGGCTCGATGTGTGGTTTAAGTTTTTTTAGCAGATGTTTTACAAATGTGGGTGCCCTTGTATTGGGAGCATAGATGTTCAGAATTGTGATGTCATCTTGGTTGACTTTACCTTTGATGAGTATGAAGTGTCCTTCTGCATCCCTTTTGATTAATTTTGGTTGAAAGTCTATCTTGTTTGATATTAAAATGGCTACGCCTGCTTGCTTCTTGTGACCATTTGCTTGGAATATTTTTTCCAAACTTTTACCCTGAGGTAATACCTATCGTTATGGGTGAGATGTGTTTCTTGAATGCAGAAGAATGTTGGATCTTGTTTATGCACCCATTCAGTTAGTCTGTGTCTTTTTATTGGAGAATTGAGACCATTGATGTTGAGAGATATTAACGACCAGTGACTGTTAAGAGTCTTAATTTTGATGTTGTTTCCAATCGAGTGTTTGTGTAGCTGTGTTTTTGCCATGGTATATTTACCTATTTCCTGAGTAGTTTTGGTTGTAGACTGACCCTTTGGGATGGAGTTTTCCTTCTAGTACCTTCTGTAAAGCTGGATTTGTGGATAGGTACTGTTTGAATTTGTTTTTGTCATGGAATATTTTGTTTTCTCCATCAATGGTTATTGATAGTTTTGCTGGGTAAAGTAGTCTGGCCTGGCATCTGTGGTCTCTTAGGGTTTGGATGATCTCTGTCCAGGCTCTTCTGGCTTTTATGGTCTCTGCTGAGAAATCTGGTGTAATTCTGATAGGTTTGCCATTAAATGTTATTTAACCCTTTTCCCTTGCAGCTTTTAATATTTTTTTTTTGTTCTGTATGTTTTGTGTTTTGATTATTATGTGACGGGCAGTTTTCCTTTTCTGGTCAATTCTATTCGATGTTCTGTAGGCCTCTTGTATGTTTATAGGCATCTCTTTCTTTAGATTGGGGAAATTTTCTTGTATGATTTTGTTGAGAATAGATTCTGGGCCTTGGAGTCTGATATCTTCTCTTTCTTCAATGCCTATTATCCTCAGATTTCTTCTTTTCATGGTGTCCTTAATTTCTTGGATGTTTTGTGTCAGCAGTTTTCCAGCTTGGCATTTTCTTCAATGGTTGCTTCAAGATCTGTGATTGTATATTCTAGACCTGAGATTCGTTCTTCCATCTCTTGGATTCTGTTAGAAAAGCTCACCTCTGTGTTGCTCGCCTTCTTCTCTGAGGTCTCACGTTCTCGTTTTTCTTCTGTCTGTGTGTTTATCATTGAATCCATTTTCGTCTTCAGATCTTGAACTGATTTTTTTATTTCTTTAATCTATTTGTTTGTATATTCCTGAGTTTCTTCCATTGCCTCTTTTTAGGTCTTCAGAGCTTGAACTGTTTTACTTATTTATTTCATCTGGTTGTTTGCATTTTCCTGAAATTTTTCCAGTTCCACTCTATGTGCTTCTTTTATGTCTCTCACATGTTTGGCTGCATCTTCCTGTATTTGATTATGAATTTTATTTGTTTCCTCCATTAATATGCTCATTATTAAGGATTTGAGGTAATTTTCTTGTATTTCCATTGTATTTGAGTTCTCTGGGTTGTTTTCTTTGGGATAGCTGGAAACTGGAGACGCCATGTTGTTGTGGGGTTTTTTGCATATGTTTGTACGCTGTCCTTTATACATCTTGCTGGCTTTGTTTTTGTTGGGTAGCTTCCCGAGTTGGATGGAGGGAGTCTGATGATAGATTCACTTGTTTTCTCACGATTTCCATAGGCTGGAAGCTCTGATGCTTCACTGGTGTGGATGGCAGGAGGTTAGCCCTGTTGTTTTAGGCTCTCACAGCCAGTGATCCTCAGCTCCCCTGTGCTGTGGGTCCTGCAATCGTTCTGGGTCTCTGGATGAGCGTTGGGTCAGGCCAAGGTATCCACAGCCTTCTGGGTTCCCTGCCAAGTCCAGCCAGTGACACTGGGACCAAACCACCCGCCGAGCTCAGCTAGAATCTCAGGGCCTGAACCATCTGCCGAGCTCAGCTAGGAATTCTGGGCTCAAAATGCACACAGGGTCCAGCCAGAACTTTTGGGCTGGGACTGCGCACTAAGCTCAGCTAAGGGCTTTTGGCCAAAGTGCGTGCTGTGGTCAGTTATTGACTCAGGCCCGAACCATTCGCCCAGCTCAGCCAGGAATTCTGGATTCAAACTGCACACTGTGTCCAACCAGAGTCTTAGAGGCGAGACTGTGCCAAAAGCTCTACTAGAGTCTCTGGGCCCAATCTGTCTGCCAATCACGGTTAGGGACTCTGGCCCTAAACTGCATGCCGAGCTCCACCCGAGTCTCTGGGGTGGAATTGTGCACCGAGCTCAGCCAGGGACTATGGACCCACACTGCACGCTGAATTCAGCCCGGGACTCCGGGCCTATACTGCGTGGATAGTCCAACCAGAGTCTTGGGGCCGCCAAGCCTGTGTGCACAGCTCAGCTAGAATCTCTGGGCCTAATCTGCCCAGCAAGTCCAGCTAGGGCCTCTGGGCTGAATCTGCTTGCTGACCTCAGCCTGCGTCAGTGCCCCAAAACTGCCCGCTGAGCTGAGCTAGTGTCTTGGGCAGAACTGCTCGTTGATGTGAGTTAGTGCCTCCGGTGGAACTGAGCTTTCCGCCCAGCCTTCGTCACAGCAGGTGAACTGCGGCTGCACTGAGCTGGCGCCTTCAGTAGACCTGAGAGCTCTGCCCAGCCTTCGTCACAGCAGGTGAACTGCAGCTGCACTAAGCTGGTGCCTAGGGTGGAACTGAGTGCTCTGCCCAGCCTGCATCACAGCAGGGGAGCTGTGGCTTTGTGGAGCTGTTGCCTTGGGCAGAATTGCTTGCTGTGCTGAGCCAGCGTCTCCACGGCACTGAGCACTGAGCTGTACCCAGGACTCTGGGGCTGAACTGCCCACCGAGTCCAGTTTGTGTCACAAGGCACCACACTACTCAAGTCCTGTCCAGAGTCCCCTCTCCCACAGCACCTCCCACCAGCCACCACACTAACCGCCTCCACCGGAAGGCTCTGAGCTGCAAACCTCAGCCACTGCCGCTGGTGCTGTTGGTGCCGCTGGTGCTGCCGCTGCTGCTCTGATCCGAGAAAATCTGCACTCCTCCCATGTGCAGGGGCACACAGGTCCTCTACACCCTGGTCCCTCTGAACCGCAGAGCACTCCTGCTGCTGTGGTGTCGGGACCTTGGTGTTCCTGGCTCAGACATCTGTGCAATTCCCTGAATTGTTCACTGGAGCTTCCAAACATGGTCCACACTGCTCGCCGCCATCTTGGATCTTAATTTTTTTATTTTTATTAATTTATTCATATTACATCTCGATTGTTAGCCCATCCCTTGTTTCCTCCTATTCCTCCCTCCCTCCCACTTCCCCCCTTCTCTCCTCCCCTATGTCTGTGATTGAGGGAGACCTCCTCCCCCTATATATGCTCTTAGAGTATCGAGTCTCTTCTTGGTAACTTGCTATCCTTCCTCTGAGTGCCACCTGGCCTCCCCATCCAGGGGACATAGTCAGAAAAGGGGCACCAGAGTTCGTGTGAGAGTCTGATCTCACTCTCCACTCACCGGTGGAGAATATCATGTTCATCAGCTAGGTCTGGGTAGGGGTTCGATGTTTACTGCCTATATTCTCCTTGGCTCATGCCTTAGTTTGAGGAGGACCCCAGGACCCAGATCTGCCTGCCATAAAGTTCTTCTTGTAGGTTTCCAGGACCCTGTGGATCCTACTATTTCCCCATTCTTTACTCTCTACTTCTTAAAATTCACATACAGAGGAGATCATGCTACATTTCTCTTCTTATGCCTGATTTATTCACTATGCTTCATCCACATGGTTATGATTTAAAGGATTGTCCTTTTTATGTCTAAATAATAACACACTATAAATACACATATTTTATTCATCTATTCAACCAACCATTAATGGACAATCATTGTCTATTACTTCTTTTCTTGCTTCTTTGTTGCATCTCTTAAATGTTCTCAAAATTAACACTTCACTAGGTATACACTTTGCAAATATTTCTCTTACTGAGTAGGTGCTTTCCTTTGTTATATAGAGCTTTTTGATGTTGATGTAGTCACCATTCTCCACTGGAAACTTGCAGGCATCATTTCTCTCCATTGATCATATGGGACCTATGCACACAACAAATCAAAAACAAAAATTTAGCTCTCACCTTTAAAAAAAGAGAGAGAGATGGTTTATTTTGGAGCCCAATTTGAATGACTATGTCCCAAGAACACAGACTGAAGTTACTGCAAATTCCATGTTCCATAGTGGAAACTGTTTCATGAAGGTTTTAATGCTTTAATAGAACAAAGAAAGTCATAAATCAAGGCAAGTGTAAAATGCACTGGTGAGTATATCAGAGAGGCAAGTACAGAAAGAAACATTATATGAAAGCATTTTATATTCAAAACCAGATAATTTTATTCCTTACTTTCCAACTTGAGCAGCTTTTCTTTTTATTTCCCTTTCTTTTGTAATTATACTGATTATTATCCTTATTTCCACTATTATGTTGAATGGACACAACAAAAAATTATATCAGAGCCTTGTCTTGATCTTTGAAGAAGAATTTCAGTTGCCTTTTGTACAGTAAAAGATGGGGGTCAAAATTCAGTCTTCTATGTATGCCAAGTATGTTTTACCATTATCTATCATTTAAGTCTATCCTTACTCAAGAATATGACTTAACACCATTGTTGACACTCTATTGGCTGCAAATATATGTATTTATTTCTGCAATAATCCCAGTTCCCCACTGTCAAGCAGACCTCAATCAATGGAGTTTTCTTTGTGTTGACTTTTAGGTTTTCTTTGTATATTTTATAGCAATCCTTTACCAGAAATATTTTTGCCAGTATTTTCTTTATGTCTGTAGTTTTTCTCATTGCTTGGTGGTGTATTCTAGAGGATAGTTGTTTTTAAAAGCAAAATCACAACACATCTATAATATAAAATGCAATATTATAATAGAGTATGAGCAATAAGCTGGGTAACGGTAGTGTACACTTTTAATCCCAGCATTCAGGAGGCAGAGGCAGGTATAGCTGCGAGTTTGAGGCCAGCCTGTTCTACAGAGTGAGTTTCAGGACATCCAGGGCTATTACATAGAGAAACCTTGTCTAGAAAAAAAATTAAATGAAGCATACATGTATGGTGTACATTTGTTGTGTTTCTTATATTAATGAATATGTGGTTATAAACATAGATAATATAGATACTATATTATTCAGGGCTTTTCAGAGAAAGAAATGTAATAAAAGGGTTGATATACTCCTGGGAGAGGACAGTGAAAGTGTATTACTGGCCTTACCAGCTGAAAGCAAACTGCTTCTGGTGAGGCTTACTTACAGTGATAGAGGAAAATCTTTGCAAAATCATTAGCTTCATACCATACACCAGAGGATGTTCTTAATTTTCTCAAACAATGAAACCACATCTGGTATAACACTACAATTAGAGTCATCATGTAGTTAAACTTACAATAACCCACTACTGCTGTCCAACATTCATCTGTCTTTGGCACATACACTGAAATAAAACCGATAAATTGGAATGCGGCAGGAATCATCACCCTTGCACATTTCATATTCTTCATGGAGGCACTAATCTCTGCAACCACCATAGGAATGCAGTGGCTCCCATGGTCTTTACATCATAACAGCCTTTATTCCATGGATCAGAGAGCCACTGTGAATATTCGGCCAGCAGCTGAGTATATCATCTCTAATGATGCATCCTACATCCATAACCACAGCATGAGCTCAGGGACTCCCGAGTCCACTGTGAGAACTTGACCTCCATAAACTTTAATTTGGATGGTAGATTACACTGAGACTTAAGGGCTTATGAAATTAGTTTCAGTTCAGAGCCAGCATTCAGTATTTTCCAAAAGATCTGGTTATTTCCCTTTCCTCGATGCAGTCACTCTGGTGAAAGGCCAAAGGTTGCTTTAGAGAAAGGTGGAAAAAAGGCAGATAATATGTAATTTGGTCAATGTACTGAGATCCTTCTTATAAAGGACCCATTCACTCATTCATTCAAGTACTAGATGTAAAACGGTTCCATTCTAAGTTGATTGAGGGGTTGTGGCTGTTTTTAATGCTTCCAGTGAAGCAAGAATTTGGTAAGATCAGTATAATCATTGCCATAGATTGCCTGAGTCCAGTTACTTTGATTGTTGCTTTGACTCTGCTCTCCACTATAAGTAATCACGCGTGTTCACCTTACATTTGGCACTTGAGTGCTGCCATCTGGTCACAGCCTTTCAAGGATGTAACTGTTTCCATTGAATTTGGATTTCCTGGTCAGTAGCTTCAGTCTCTATTCAAAGCTTGAGACTGTCCAGAATGGTGATTGTGGGGCTGTAGAAGCACAGCATTTCATGGTCTTTTCCCCATTATGAAATTCTTACATTCTTTCTGACCCTTCTTTAACAATGTTCCTGGAGTCTTAGAAGGGCTGGTAGGTTTGTCCTATTGAGTTCTCAATACTCAATTGTGGATTATTATTAGGACATTGACCACCAGTGAGTCTCTACATTAAATACCATTCACAGTAATATGAAGCTCTTTGGACAAAGTCTGTAAGCAGCATCAATAGGCAGGCATAAATGTGAGTACTTAGAAGGCGCTTTGACTACATATCCATTTAGAAAAATAAAAGTAGCAAGTTCCCCCCTCAAGTTTATGACATTCATAACCATAAGTTATTGTATAGGTTTACATAACCAGCCATGAGTTCTCTCCTGTAAAGCAGGCCTCATATTTAATTAGAAAGTAATTGGCTATCCCTATAATAGTCATGCCACTATTGCAACCATGCTTAACATGTCATTATTGTAGCTTGTAGGATGTCCAGCTGGGTCAGATGATGATGAATTGTCTCCCACAGCAGCCTGCATAACACCTTTTGGCACTATAAAGGATAGCCAATAAGAAGGAACAATCCAATTCAATTCCAACTTGATTTCTCCATGTTCTATGATCAAAGTATATGGGGTCTTTATCAATATAGTGTTATAATCAAGTTATGGTGGACAAGCAAGAGCAACATCAATGGCCTGTAGTGTTTGAGGAGTCACTGGTATCTTCTTTATTTACAACTCCTAGGGAGATTCCTTGTCCTTAATCCTGGGATTTTCAAATAATAACCTATAACTTCATGGATTCACATTATCCATCTATGCAGGACACCTCTGTTCAAACTCTGTTTTAGTACTTTTTAATTACTTTATAAAGTAGTGAGTTTCTCCCTGGCTTCTTCACATCTTTAATTTTGGTTACACGTTAAACTTTACTCCTTTGTCTCCCCAATTCCTGACCTGTCTTCCATCTTATTCACTGTAGGACACTTTCAACCCACCAACAAAATAAACTACTAAATTTTGCTCCATGATAGATCATGCCAAGTCTGAAAAACAAAGATTAAGTTATTCAAATGAAAATTAAATCTCCAAGCTGCAGCAATTAGTAAAAGTTTTTGGTTAGTGAGAAACTTCAGTAAATTTAACCTAATACATGTATATATCCCTTCTACCATTATCATACGCCATTAATATCCATTTCCATATGCTTTTAGAGTTCTTCTTGTATGAATTACAAAGTTCAAGTTAAGTAGTTGTTTTGAGGAACCGTGCCCATCTCAGGAGGTACACTTTATATTTAACCTTAAGGTGACTGGTGAGATTTAAGTATAGTTATACATAAGTCTAGAAATAAACAGAGTAAGGAGGTAGAGTTTTGGGGATACTAAGTATTGTTTCGCATGGCATCTGGCTGGCAAAAGATTTTATCCAATGTCCTCAATCCATGTAAGGTGTATTTTCTAAGAGATGAGCAGAAAGACTGTATATCACTAGGGACGAGGAATTTGCTATGGCTTGGGAATAGGGAGGGCAATTTTTCTGAAAATAAAGAGGTCTCCCATCAGCAAAAAAGACTCATTAGAATTTCAGTGATCAATAGCCACAGACTTTTAATGATATTTCCACATATTTCCATTCCAACAAATAAGACTTCATAATTTCCCAAGCAGCGCTTTCCCTCTAGTAGCAGTCACACTGTGTAGACAGTAGTTTGACTTGAATTGTTATCTATAATGCCATGGCACGAGATAGTGGGTGAGATTTTTGCCAATCCTAGACCTTGATTTGAGGGAATAACAACTGAGATGTAATGTGAATAAATTATAATAAATAAATTTTTAAAAAGGAAACTAGGAACTCTTTCAGAGCATTTGGCCTTAGAATCTAAATTACTTAACTAATCCTTTTTACCATTTTGTCTATATATATTAGAAAGAACCAGCCATACTCATTATAATCATTAGTTTACCAACAATGTTCAAAATATACAATCACTCATCTCCATACTTAGAATTGTTTGATCAGGACTATCCATAGCATATCATGGACTATTAGAGCTCTCTTTGCTTCTAGAAATTGCCGTTAGTATCTTTAAATATAATCAGGTCAGAACACCAGGTTCATAACCACTGAACCAATCAGAAAACTCATTCTTGAAATTCTCTTCCTCCAGTGGCATCTTTATGTATTAGTTTGCTCTAATGACCATAGTAAAACATCATAGACAAAAGAACTTAAACAACAAAAATTATTTTCTCACAGCTTTGGAGGCTAGAATGAGAATCTTCAGCAGAACTGTGTATCATTCTAGCTTGCAGACTAGATGGTGAACTTCTCACTATCCCCTTCCATTACCTTCTCTTGGTGTAAGCAAAGAGAAATGACCGTAGTGGGTAGGAGGTAAATTTTCTCTTATGAGACTACCAACAGACTATTGGAACCCCAAATTATGATTTACTTTATCCTTGGTTACTTTCAGATATCTAAATACAATTGTGTTGACTGCTAGTGATTCAACATGAATTTGGGTTAGGGACTTATACAATAGCCTATTCCCCCCTAGGGAGGCAGATATTTTTTCTTTTTCAGAGAGAGAGAGCATATATCATTTCAAAGTTGTTATTTACAAACATTTCAAGCTGTTATGGCATCAAAAGTGCATCACTGTAAAGTTTTAGAGTGGGAATTATCACTCCAATGGAGTCCTTTGATAAGCAGGAACTCATTGTTCTAAAGGAAGGATTATGACTGAATTTTGGCTTCAGGTGAGGCTTATAATTGACTTGATGGTTTCAATCTTTTCAGGAAAAAGGCATTGTACACATCATTTCCTCGCTATATTAAAATGTTGCACTTAGCTTCAGGGGAGTATGGGGCTCCTGAAAGGAAGGGAAGAGACAACTAGACCTTCTTCTAGGAAACTCCAAGTTCTTACTGTGTAGCTTCTGCATTAAGATGGCCCCCACTTATGTCATCAAGAAGACACATGAGGATTCTGTAGAGATGGGCCAGCAGGAAAGAACAATGGCTGTTCTTCCAAGGGACTCTCTAGCACTCACATGGTGGCTCACAACTGTCTGTAACTCCAGTCTCAGGGGATCCAACAACATCTTCTGTCTTATGTGGGCACGAATAATGCAAGTGGTGTACTGATATCATGAAGTTAGAACACCAATATACATTCTATAAAGGGCAACATCAGCCACATTACCCTTAATCTGTGATACTTCTTTGTATTGAGGATGTTTAAAAATAACTCTGGTTGCTTAGAAGAGGTTTCTTAAAGAAAGGAGAAAAATAGTATGTGGTATATCTCTCCTGCTGGATTTCAGCTGTTTCTTATCGGTTCCAGAGATATACTTAAAGAAATAAGTGTTTGAGCCCATATCAACTGCAGCACACATAAATAAGTGTTTATGTTATAGGAGAAAGAAAAGGAGCCTTTTTCTTTTTCTTACAGTCTTTTCAGGTGTCTCATGCAAAATCACTTCCAAGCTACCTACTTGGGCAGGAGTAGTAATCTGCACCAAACCACAGAGCCATCCAATCTCATATGGATAGATTGCTAAAGAATGTAGTAGCAACTGCTGTATAGACCAATAAAATGATTGTATTTCCCAACACTTTGCATTATTTCCATCATTAAACAACTGTAATCAGGCACAAATCTCATGGATTTGCTTAAAGCCCTGTTGCTTTAGGACTTTATAGAAGAGAAGAACTAAGCAGGGAAAGAAATTTTTCTAGTAAAGCAGATGGAAGCACAGAGTCAAAATATTTAAAATATGAAATAACTATTACATCAGGTGATGAATGACATACTTAATGTATAGTTGATTAAAATAAAAATGTGGTATATATGTAGGATCTTATCTACAATAATCTTCATTATGTTGTTAGTGGTAATTATCTATGTGACTCATTTTAAATGATTAAAATGATCAATATAATAAGGAATACACACCAATTAGTTCTCATCTTAGAAAGAATTCTCTCTTTCTGGGATGGAGAGAAATTTCAAAAAGAAAAATCTTTTTTCCAAAAGATGCTAAGCTTTTAGGTATATTTATGCAATTGAGCCTGTGGATTCCCCTTCAGGGCACTGGTGAGGTTTTAGTGACAGCTTAATGAGTTTCTGCTGGAGTGCATAAGTTATCAGTGCTAATACAGTTTACCTGGAAATCAGCAAAATAACTAAATATATTTTAAGTTTCTTCCAATCCTTTCTTACTCCAGTCACCCTGTGTGCTCACTCATTCATCTTGTCAAGTTTGTGGCTCTCTTCTGTTGATAAGTGAGGCCACCAGATAGTAATCTATGTGCTGCTCCCTGTGACGAAGGGTTAGATTGGAATAGGTTTACCTTCACAATTCGCATTGTCTTCTCATTTGGAAGCAGGACTCCAACAGATTAGGATTTGTTTTTAAAGAATGCTATTTAGTTGATTTGACTTAGGCTAATATGATGTGGAATTATTATTTGTCTCTCATAATAAAAATGTATTATCAGAAAGTTGCAAGAGTGAAACAACTCTGATAAGCCCAGGTAATTGGTTATCAGAGAAATAAACTTCTGATCAACATATTTGTTCCTCAAAACAAGTGTTTGAGAATCCTGCTGTGCTTTATGTATAACACACTAGTTATTCCATGTGGTTCTGTGAGGCCTATGACAAAACACTGAAGAACAAGAGTCAGAGCCTTGGCTAGCTACCTCCTCAGTTTTCTTCTGAGCATAAATATATCACCTACCTAAAAGCTCTTGAATCAGTTATGTTTGGAATAAAGGTTGAAAGACTGCCTAAGAGCCTCTCTTAAATACTTGCTTGGTAGCTTAGGACTGATACTTAAAGCACTAAATACACCTCTGGGATTCCCCCATTTGATCTGTTTTAGAGATCAGCTAGGGCTGATGTGTGTCTCACTTTCTTATTTGTACCTGAGTCCTTGTGAGAATAAAAGAGGATAATTCATACAAAACAGCCTCTGTCACACAATGTTCACTTCATAGGTGAAATCTTGATATGAATAAATTTTTCATATAGTCTCAAAAGGTCACTTGACACATCCTCAAGGAAGAAAGAGGAAATTTGAACTCATAAACATACTTTCAGTCAGAATTCACATATTTTTGCATTATCTGTTCAGTAGTCATTTCTTATTCTCAGAACACCTACAAAAATGCTCCTCAGGGTTCACGTCTAGACTCCTATGGAAGTAGAAGCTAGTTATTGTTGTTGTTGTTGTTGTTGTTGTTGTTGTTGTTATTATTATTATTATTATTATTATTATTATTATATTTAATTTGTATGAGTGTTCTGTTTACATGTATATCAGTGCAGCATACGCATGACTGGAGCCTCAGGAGGCCAAAAGAGGGTGTTAATCCCCTGGAACTGGAGTTACAGACTCTTGTCAAGCTACCATGTGGGTCCTGCTAATTAAACCTGGACCCTCTGGAAGAGCAGCCAGTTCTCTTAACTGCTGAGTTATCTCTCCAGCCCCAGAAACCTGTCTTTAAAAATCCCCAAAAGGATTAAGGGAAGTCCGGGGGGAGGGGGGAGGGGGCAGAAATACTAGTTATGATTGTGGTAGAGAAAATAACATGAACTGAATGTTGACAAGAAATAGTCTCCATGCTACAGGCCACATTTCACTGCTGTGCCTGACAGCTTGCTTGGTTGACACCAAGTTTGTCATTGGAACCCCCGGGAGGTATCAGAATTCATTTCCAACATACGCTTTTCATATGCTTGTTTAGTACTGACCTGGATGAGTAATGATGTAGGCTGAAATTGAAAAGTATGAGTGGGGATTTGCTGGAGGATACATACTAAGAGAAGGCAAAAGTCTAAACTTAGAGACAGTTAAAAAATAATAAGCACACATGGTCTCCCAATAATGATTTTATTTTTATGAGATGCTGTGTAAAGTTACTTAAAACACAAAGTCATAACTGATTATACATTTACATATTTGTTTTTACTGAAAATAATATGATTACACAAAATCAGGGTGTTCTCAGGAAGGAGTATGAGAGGATTCTTCTTCAACCTACAAACCTGGAATCTGACAAAAAAATTGTTAAGTCCTCAGAATTTTAAATCTACCTCATAGGTCAGCATTGGTCCCAGAAGATCTTAGGTAACCTGGTATAATATGGGGCAGGAAGAGAATGAAAATTTAAAGTTCTTAATTAATATTCATGCTCAAGTTTGAGGAAACTTCAGGTAACTCAGTTTCGGGCACTACATTCCTCTAACGTAAGAGATGTACTCATGTTGAGAATAAGCTCTGTGGATCTGTGCTTGATTTAAACCACTTCCACAGACTTAGACATTCTGGAAGTGTGCCCAGAAATGCAGGTTCAAACTACTCCCTGGGGGATCTTTGTTCTGACAACTTCCTTGTCGGACACTAAACTTGATGTTTGCTGGGTCTCTTTGCCCCCAAGAAGGCATCAAAATTCCATTCTGATAGAACCTTTTCCTATTCCAGTTTGTAGTTTATCATAAAGTTAAAGAATTAAAGAATCCTCTCTTTTTTTCAAGGGCAAAGAGATATTTTGGGACACAGCCCAGAACAAAAGCATGAATAATTAAACTCAAGTCACCATTGAATATATCAAAGCACCACACTCAAAAGGTTAAAAGTGTAAAAAGTGACCTTTACATAGTATAATAACACACAGGATTTTGTTGTTGTTGTATTAAAAAATTATCATCAGAGAATAGAAAGCTTTAAAGAATAGTCAAAATGGATTAAAAGTCTTCAAAGTACATATTCAGTTTACTGGATAATACATTTTCCCCCACTGCAGTTCTGTTTTACTAGTGTACTTTCTATAACTGCAAGAGTAAGCTAAAATACAGAAGTGTGATTTAATCTACATTCTGGACCTACTCAGTATGTAGCTGTATAAGAAGTACAAAGCTATATTCACTTGAAGTGGAAAAGGAACACAACTTACACATTCTTTAAAAGGAGAAACTATATGCCAAGAGATTGAATAAGCCACTACCATCCTATGGCATATATAGAAATGTATATCATGCTAAACTTGGGGCTCACCTCTCATGCTATATTGTATAATGGATAGTATAAGAAGTTAAAATTGGCCTTGTTCAAAAGAAAATAAATCTAATGAAAATGGACATTAAACTCCACTAAGAAATGCCAGCATTTTCCAGGGAGAAATCTGAGATGCCAAATCACCACTCATAATTTGTTGCTAATTATAATTTGAGAGAATTCCCCCAGTTCCTTCTAGATTGTAGATATGGCTCACCCATGATGATTTTATGCCAAAGGACCAGAAAAAGAAGGCACAGTCACAGAAAGTTGGTGGTGTATAAAAAAATCACAGTTATACTTGATTTCCTGTTCTGAGGGAGTAAATAAGGATTCGATAAGGCAAAAAAAAATGTGTTATACTGATGCCACTTAAAGATCATTTGTGTGGGACTCCAAAGCAACAGCTAGGCTGATTATATGCATCCCACTAGCAGACTTAAGACACAAAGGTGTCCATTTCTCTAAGAGAACTGCTTTTTCGGCAAGACATAGTCTCTCTCTTGCCTTGGAGCCAAGTAATGGGAACCCTGAACACACTGCGGAGCTTCTGTTGGAAGCGGTTTCCAACAAAACAATACAGAAAGGGATTAACGCAGCTGTTGGTGAATCCCAGGAGGATGGCAAAAGGAAGTACCAGGTCAATGACTGCTATAACTTCACAGCTATTAATGATACCCATCCAGGACAGAGCATCCAAGAAGGTCAGGACATGGAAGGGAAGCCAGCAAATGATGAATGCCAACACAACAGCAGCTGCCATCTTCAGGACTTGGTCACGGGTTATTCTGTTCTTCCCATAGCTATTGGTCTTCAGCAGATGTTTTCTGATTCCAAAGTAACATGTTGCTATGAATATCAAAGGAATAATAAAACCAAGAACATTTTTCATTAAGGCAATCCCAGCAGACCACTGGGCATATTTCTCAGGTGGGAAAGCCATAATACAAGCATTCACGCCTAAGTATTCAATGGTTCTGACATCTCGGAAGTAAAATGTTGGCAGTGAAGACAGACAAGCCATACACCAAACAAGGGGAACTACATAAGATGCTTGCCAGGGGTTCCTTCTCTGAGACAGAAAAGGATAGATAACCGATTGGTACCTATCAACACTCATGCAGGTAATAAAAAAAATGCTTGCAAACATGTTCAGGGTCAGAAAAGAACCAAATACTTTGCACATCACAGGTCCAAAGAGCCAGTCATATCTGTAAGAGTAATAGGTTGCCCAGAGAGGGAGGGTAGCCAAAAGAAGTAAGTCAGCCACAGCCAGATTGAAGATGTAAATGCTGGAAACCTTTTTAGGGCCCTTTTGACAACAAAACAGTGAGACCACAACAATATTAACAGCAAAACCAATCACAAAAATCAGGTAGTAAAGAACAGGAATTGCTTCCAAATGCTTATCTGACGATTTGTGTGAGCAGTTAAAGGCAGACTCATTGGTGCCAGATATGTTGAGATTCTCAAAAGGAAGGCTGCTGGTGATGTTCCTGCTGGTGGCCGCAAAACTGAAGTTGTCCTTCATATTGAATGGTCAGCAATTGCCAAGTCTCACGCCTTCTCTGGGGGAGAAAAACAGGGCACTTAATGCACACCCAAAGCCTAAGGAATATTTGAGTCATAGCCATTTTGAAAATTTTTTAAAGGTCAAAATAATGTTAAGTGGTTGTAGAAACCATAAAACAGCACCATGCTTGGTGAATAGAAATTACTATTACATCTTGATGGGAAAACACACACACACACACACACACACACACACACACACACACACACAGTCAACATTTCCTCAGTAGTGTTAGATTGAAAATTCTGCACAAAACTTCTTTGCCTTTCTTTTCTCTCATGTCTTTGAAAAATTGAGGGACAAATTAAGAGTCTTAAAAGTTAATGAGGGTCAAAACTGTATGTGACAAGTAAGAAGAAGCTCAGAGACAACTTGATAGCTTAAAAACCGAGGCATAGTTTTCCATCTGTGCTTTCTAGAAAACTCACTGCTGCCCTGCTGCTTCAGGGACAAATGCTTTATTGAAGTAACTTATTATATACAAATTGTTACAGCTATGGAAAATATAAGTAACACAAGCCAGAGGGGAAAATAGGTAAGTGTACAGAGAACTGAAAGACCATGCGGAAGCAGTGGATTAAGGTGGAGGGTCATGGTTGATTTTTGCTAATTAAAAATAATCTACTTATTTACTTTCCCTTTGCTTTCACAGTAACAGGAAAAGTAATGGATATGTATGTTTTTCCTAAAGCTTTGACCTTAAAATGTTAATAGTCAATGCTGCTTTTCAATATGGATATTTAAATCTGCACTATTTCCCAAGAAACAAATCCATTTCAGTTCAATTAGAAGATAAAGAAAACAAAACAAACAAACCTGAGTCAGGGTCAAACAGACATAGTTCTGATTGCTCCATTAAATCAGAATTAGACATCAGTGACTAACCATGGTATAGTCTTACTTTTTTTTTTCCTTTACTATCTTTTCAGTTTATCAGAACTAAGTAGCCATTACTTTCCAGCATTAACAACGGTGGTCAGGTGGAAAGGCTGTTGTTCCCTTAAAACTAGCAACATCAATTTGAAACAAAACAAAACCAAAAAAACTAAAGATAAACACACCTACAGCAAAATTATTACACCAGATAACGTCAAAGAACATGCATGCAAATATTCAATTTAAAATGTAACCACCAGAGAAGTTCCTAAGAAACAGCAAACTATTTTTTTCTGTCAAAGGCCAATTCTTTCGTATGATCATCCAAATTAACATGAAAGAACCAAAATAAATCCCACAAAAGACTTACTATTTGCCAGCGTTTAAAGCAGTTATCATAAATCAGCTTACTTAGCTCCCACAAGCGGTCCTGTAAGAGAAAGAGCAGTTAAAGGATTAAAGCTTTCTGCAAAATGCAGTGTTAAAATACAGGAAAAAGAAAACATTCACACACACATACTCACAAACATTTTCATTGCTTTATGTTCTCCTTCCCAACTCAAGCACGTACAGATTGTTCTGACTTACCTTAAACGTTCAGGCTGAAAGAAGCTTTCAGTGCTGTGCTCCCTCCATCTCTAGACTCCGGGATGTAACTGCACCAGACCTCTGGTTTCCTCCTTATATATTCGCTCTGTCCACTGGGGAGCCTTCAACCTACATAATTCTGGGACTGACTTATGAACGCCTGCCAGCTTTCCAGAGGGCTTTTTTTTTCTGGCTGCAAAACATTAATCTGAAATTCTCATGTCTCCAATCATAACAGCTCATTCAAATAAATCTCAAACCAAAAAAAAAATGAAGTTTCCACAAATGTGTTAAAGAATTTTAAACTCAGTAGCTTCCTTTAACAGAAGAATATGATTTTGAGCAGGATTTTCTTTTTTCTATTTTTCTGATTCTGGCATTCTAAAACAACTCAAGGAATAGGGAGACTAGAGAGAGTTTATTCTAGTAGCAGTCTGTTAACAAACAACTTCTACAGCCTTCAGTACATGGTGAAATCTTTACCTCTGTTTATGAAAGAATGGTAGGAGCTCTACTTGAAGTCTACAACTTTTAAATTCTCTCCCTCGCTTTGAACCATTTTGACTGCTGCCCTGCACTGGAAAGCTGAGGATAAGAAGGATAAATTTGACTTGTGACAGACAAAAAAAGGTTTTAACATTTAGTGGTTAGGTTTCTTTTTTTTTTTTTTTCATATGACTCCGTGCCAACTGTAGCTCACATATACTGCAGACAAGGTAAAGAGCAATTATGCTGCTATTGTAGGCTGCTGCTGCTGCTGCTGCTGCTGCTGCTGCTATTCTGATTGTTTTTCCTGTCTTGTGGAAGGGTGATCACCCTCACACAATCCAGCAGCAACAAGTGAGACAACGGATACAGTGAGGAAGAAGGGATGGTACAGCAGAGTACCAGCTGACAGGAAATGCTTCATGCCTACCACTGTGCCAGGTACTTTGTGCCTAATAGTTCAACAGAGAGGCACCATAGAAAACTGTAAGGCATGACCTCTGAGGTCCAACCACTTGCCTTCACAAGCCAAGTTCTGCCACATCTTAATTCTGTCTTAAGGTAGTCACATGACTTTCCTTCTTCAGGTCTCTGCGGTCTCATCTGAGAAATGGGGGTGTTATTAATTACTCATATAAAGTTAGTAAGAGTAAATGAAAAATTTATATTTAGAGTACTTGAAATGGTGTCTAACTCACAGCACATGCCCTTATGAAGTATTAATATTATTGCCTCTTTACAAACCACGAAACAAAAAGTGACAGAGTTTAAATAAATTCTCTGAGGATCTATGACTGTTACAAGGACATGTGAATTTCAACAACAGTAAACTTATATCAAAACTCATTTTTTTAAAATAACTACCCTCCTAGCTGATCCTTTCATCTCACCTTTTGCTGAACAAAGGGGATAGATACAACATTTACAACTGTCATTGCTATCAGTTAATAAAGCCCTTACAAAAGCACCAAAGAATGAGAAGAAAGTTTGAAGGATTGCTATGCAAACAGAAGTTTTCTTCTTAAATATATTACGAAAATGAAGATCAGGGAAGAGAAATGTGTAATTGTGATTTTTTTTTATTGGTTTTTTGGTTCTTTTTATTTGTTTGGTTTGGTTTGGTTTGGTTTTTTTGTTTTGTTTTGTTTTTTGTTTTTTGTTTTTGTTTTTATTTTTGTTTTGAGACAGAGTTTCTCTCTGTCGCCTTGGCTGTCCTGGACTTGCTTTGTAGACCAGGATGGCTTCGAACTCACAGAAAGCTGCCTGCCTCTGCCCCCCTGAGTACTCAGATTACAGGTGTGCACCAGCATGTCCAGTTGTGAAACTTTTTATAGTTATTGCAAATAACCACATAACACACAACACTGAAAAGGACTGTAATCACAATGATTCCTATGGCTCCTCCTCTTCAAAGAATCATGGAGTAGTACCTCCGTGATACAGCAGTGAGCAGTCCTGCCTCCCAAGCCTGTAGGCAGAGGAAGCTATCCCTGTTCTTAGTATTTAGGCACATAGCTATGGAATTCAGTAAAACAAAGAAAGCCAAGTGATCATAGGTAAGAGAAGAAAAAACTACAACATAATTACACCTTTCTCTCCATTGATATTAAAGGAAATCTGACAACACATAAGTATATAAAACCAGTAAAAGTTGCTTATCATTGCCTGAAAATTACACTATGCTCCAAAGGCTTGAGGACACCATTGTAGTGCTTCTTTTGATTAAGTGAGTTTAAACATTAACAAAATGCAACACACACACACACACACACACACACACACACACACACGTATGCACCATTTTGCTGAATCTCAAAATCTTTCTGTCTCATAATACGGAGAGATTCAGGTAGAATCTCTGTTCAAATAAATGAAACCTGATGTCTGGGAAACAAAAGACTAGGCACATATGTTTATCGGCAGGAGAGTTGAAAGGAGCATGAGGTTCGTTCTTTGTTTAAGCCCGGTTTCTGCCTTCATTTCAAATGTTTGTTTTTGCCCCATAGAGGGAATTTTCCAGGCCAGAGCCTCTGAGTGGTCACCATGGGTCAGATTCCTGCCCTGCTCTAGTTCAAGCCCCACTTTGTGCCCCCTCGCAAAGAAATGGTCAGGCAGTGAACTATAAACTTTCCAGGGGAAAAAAAACTTTGCAGGCTGGCCTCCAGGAGACCTAGCCTTGAACAGTCCCTAGAAGCAGGGGACCTTGTCTGGAGCATTCACTCTTCATTACAGGAAGTTCTGACGTAAATAAACTTTAAAGAGGCGTACATTTCCAGGCGGACTTAAAAGACATTCACTTTGTTTCTTCCTAATGTTAGAGTAAAAATGTCCATAAGCCAAAGAGAAAGAAACTGTAACTGCAAGGAATTAAGGGGGGATGGAGCATCACTGAAAGAGAAGAAGAAGAAGAAGAAGAAGAAGAAGAAGAAGAAGAAGAAGAAGAAGAAGAAGAAGAAGAAGAAGAAGAAGAAGAAG
>OU015760.1:86268981-86283305 GCA_907169655.1 Acomys percivali
AGAAGAAGAAGAAGAAGAAGAAGAAGAAGAAGAAGAAGAAGAAGAAGGAGAAGAAGAAGAAGAGGAGGAGAAAGAAAGAAAGAAAGAAAGAAAAAATACAGCACATTACACATTATTGATTCAGCAATGAATTCCCAATTAAGCTAGAAATGCACATACACTTGAGAGTCAAATAAATGTCAGTCAAAGTTAAGCAATACAAGACAAGGGGGAAAAAAAAACCCACTCTCCAGGGGACTAGATAAAGCTTTTTTCTCCCTTGAAGATTTGAATAAATTATGCAGCTCTAAAGAACAAATGAATCTGGGTTAGCAGATTTAACACTAGTAAATCACATTTAATTTTTTTCTGAGAACCTATTATTTCCTGTAACATTACTGAACAGTAAATTTGAAAGGACCAAAGGTTTTTGTCTTACAATGTATTTATTTTTACTTTATGTATATGTAAATGCACCAAGTACATGCAGGGCACGAAGAGGTTAGAAGAGAGCGTCAGATCTTCAAGAACCAGAGTTACAAATGCTTATGAGCTGCTCTGCGGATACTGGGAACGAAACCAGGGTCCTCAACAAGAGCAGCAAGTGATCTTAGCTATTAAGGCATCTCTCTAGCCATGGGACCAGAGTTTTAAAATTATTCTGGAGCCTTTTTATTCTCCAATAATGAAGGATACAAAGTTCATGAGAAAAATCAGTTCCCGTCTCTACCTTCCTCCCCATACAGAGTATGCTTCCAAGAGAAAAATGAATATATGAATTTGAAATTGTGCTGGGATATGTGCTCAGTGTAGAGGGAAGGATTAGAAGTGCTGTTTTGCCTAGGTGTTTCAGAGATCTTGTCGCATATCCCAGGCATCTCTGAGTTCCTATCCAGACCAATAGCCCTTCTACTTCTTCCAAATTTAACAGACACTCTCATATACATATGCCCAGAAGCATACTTCATACTAGTCTTCCTCAAGTCACTTATCCATAGCCAAGCTCTACTCTAACTGCCACTGTTCCATATCTGAGGGTACTTGAAAGCAAGGGAGTGAACATAGTGCTTGTAATAAGTGTGTCCTTCCTTACACATTACTTTTATGCCTCTATTTGGTTTCCAATACAACGAGAATAGGGATGATGCAATGAAAGCAGGGGAAAACCCAGAAGATCATCTCTTCAAAACTAGTTGTGAAATTGACCATTTTGTAAAAAGCAGCCTAAATCTAGAGAAAACTGACCAACATGAGCTATCCTTTGTTTCAAATTAACTATCTGCCTACGCCTCGCATGAAGATTGACTGAGAGGGTTATTAAAGCCATTAACAAGGTGGAGTCTACGTGATAAGATGAATGAATGAATGACTTAATGTAGCCCTGAGACCAGTCACTTCCAGCTGAATCTAGTGTCAAAATCAGTAGAGAGAACAGCTCTATTTATCTTCTCCTGAAAGGCACCTGCAGGCTTAAGCATTAGATTCCAATCAAGATCTCATAGAAGGCACCCCACCTCCATCAAATGACATCTCAGATGCTATATAATTATACTTGTGGCAGAGTAAACTAATTAATTAAAACTGCCTATCTTCTTTTCTTACATTAGCTGAGTTGACATTTTCCATAACCCATTTAGAATAGGACTAAATTGATTAGCTTGACTACAGTACCCAAATGGCCAATTGATTAAGTTAGCCAAACCAACCAGTTGTTTTGACAATATTTTAACAGCACTGTCAAGTAATAGGGAAGATTAAATTTTGTCAGGTAGGATCTCTCAAAGTATAGTAGATCAACAAATCATTATACTTAGTTTGTTCCTTGGGATTGAGGCCCAGAAACTACCTTCCTCAGTGTACTGAGACCCTTGGTTTGTCCAATAGCAATAAAATTCTCACAAAACTGATGTGCTATCTTAGAGCTAATTTAGTATTTTATGACTGAGATATCCTACTCTCCATCGAGGTCAGCTACCAGCCGAAAATGAGCAAAAGAACCATGTCTCGTTTCCAAACATGCCTCATTTTTAGAACCAGAATGTGCTTTATTGACTCCAGGACTTGAATGTAATAGTTGGCATATTTACTGCTTAGTTTTCTGACTGTGTAGTCTGGGCAAACTAACTATAGACACAGGCGATGAGTAAAGTCATACTTCAACACACACACGCAACGCGCACACATACATGCACACACACACACACACACACACACACACACACACACACACACACCTAAATGAAACAACTAGGCATGGTAGCACAAACCTGTAATTCCAGAATGCAGCGGGCTGAAGCAGGAGGATCTCAACTTTAAAGGCGGAATAGGCTACAGGGCATGGTCTTGAAACACCCTTTCCACCTCTTTTTCAACATCAAGAAGTAAGTGAAATCTGAAGTATTTTTTTGCTTTCTGTTGCTGTCATAAATACCATCACAAAAAGTAACATGTAGATAAAAGGATTTGTTTCATCTTACACTTTACACTTCATCAACAGAAATCAAGGCAGGAACGTGAAGAGAGGAATGCTGCTTATTGGCTTACTCCTCATGATTTTTTCAGCTACCTTTCTTTTGCAGGCCAGGCCCAACTGCCCAGGGATGGCACCACCCACAGTGGACTAGGCCCTCACACATGCGCTGGCACTTAAACAATGCTCCATAGACAATCTGATCTGGGCAATTCTTCAGTTTGAAGTTCCCTCTTGGAAATGAGTCTAGGTTTTAGTCAAATTTACAGCTGAAGCTAACTTTAAAATCTGGTTTGGTAACTATAAAATCATACCAGGAGGGAGGGAGTGGTAAATGGGAAGGTACAAGTGAGGGGATAACAATTGAGATGTAATCTGAATAAATTACTTAAATAAAAATATTTTTTGAAAGCCAGAAGAGGGCATTAGATCACATTATAGATGGACAGGACATTCTCCACCGTTAAGTGGAGAAGGGGATCTGACTTTCACACAAACTCTGGTGCCTCATATTGGACCATGTCCCTTGGATGGGGAGGCCTGGTGGCACTCAGAGGAAAGATAGTAAGTCACCAAGAAGAGACTTGATACCCTAGGAGCATATACAGGGGGAGGAGGTCCCCCTCAGTCACAGACATAGGGGAAGGGAGTAGAGGGGGAAACGGGAGGGAGGAAGGAACGGGAGGATACAAGGGATGGGCTAACAATTGAGATGTAATATGAATAAATTAATAAATAAATAAATTAATTTTAAAAAAAATATTTTTTGTTAAAGTCATATCAGGATATCTGGTAACCGGGAGCATATCTCCCCTGAGCTCTGGGAAATTTCTCATCAAACATCTCCCCATGAATTGCAATGATAAGTACCTCAAGCCATTTTCTCAATCAGTTTTGCCTCTTTCAGCTCTGTTTACCAGCCGTCTCATTATGGTCATCCATTTTTTAGATAGTATTTCTACTGATAAAGTCTATTGATATAGTCAAGTTCCTGCTCTACAATAGCTACAAATAATCCAAGCTGTACTCTGATTAAATCAACACACTTAGAGAGAGGAGAGAGCAACTTCTCACCAAAAAGAGAAAAAATGGCAAAATAATGCTCTCCCCAAGACAGGAGTTTGTTTGGTCCCACCTCTCCTTAAGGCCATTCAAGGATAGAGTTCTACAACTTTGAAAGTGTTTTGTTTAGGAGAACACAAAACAGTTTAGAACTAGATGACAAACCAAGATGAGAAAAGTTTGTAGGTGGATCCTAACATTTTTACCCCAAAGAAATGAGAACAGGAGGCTTATTACTGGGAATTATGCATATGTGAGATAAATATGGATTCAAAAAAATGTCAAATCTATAACAAAATCTGAATTTATATTACATATAATATGCAACCTATCAACAAATAAAATAGCACATGTTTTATATCAACAAAATGGTATTATCTTGTTATATATATATTGCTACATATTAATACCCCTATTTTATTCTGTTTTATTGTATACTGACTATGTAATTTAAATTATTCTCTTCACCTTTTATTGAGTTTTTAAATATATTTTATTAATTTATTCATAATACATCTCAATTGTTATCCCATCCCTTGTATCCTCCCATCCCTCCCTCCCTCCCATTTTCCCCTTACTCCCCTCCCCTATGACTGTGACTGAGGGGGACCTCTTCCCCCTGTATATGCTCATAGGGTATCAAGTCTTTTTAACTTGAAGCGTAACTCACATATTATAGATTCACCTTTTAAAAACGTGTGATTCAGAGGGGTTAGCAATCTGATCCAGTGAGTAAAGAAGGCACCTGCTTCCAAGCCTGATGACCTGAGTTTGAGCCTCAGAATTGATGCAGTGGAAGGAAATATTGACTCAAGAAAGTTGTTTTCTAACCTTCACATACATGTGTGAAGGTCATCCTTAAACTCACCTTCATACACACACACAAACACATACACACACATACACACACCACAAATGAATAACTAAATAAATGTGTGTAATAAAAATTCAACTTACAATGTACAATTCAGAGGCCCACCTCTGTGTAGGATCTGTATCCTCATCCTGCGCAGAGCTGCATAGCCATCCTTGTGGTACAGAATCAGCAGCTATTGGATACATGAAAAAGAAGAAAACCACTGCATCTTCTGGCTCAAGGAAGTCTGAGACACCATGAGGAGTGGCTTTCTAGACCTAAAGGAACTGATCCAACCCTGCAATAAGCTTCTCCTAGAAAGGCAGTTGCTGCTACTCCTGGACAGTATTTATAATAATCACTTCTTGAGGGTTAATTTTGAGGAACATAAGGAGAATGATGTGGCCGTATTGTCATCAGGTGTTAATGTCCTCTCAAGGGAAAAGGGGTTACTTTCAAATCACTGCTTCCAATGTGTCTCACCTATGTGAGTGACTCTGGGCCAGATATCCATCAGATTGAACCTAGAGTTCATGACTCTGTTACTGCAAACAAAAACATGGACCAGAACGGCAAGTCAGTGGCAGACTGCAGCAACCAATCCAGTGTTCCTGCCTCTGCAGAAAGTAGAGACAGCCTCAAGTTACATAAAGAACCCAAGACTACTAAAGAACTTCCTAATGAATTATTTGAAGCACATGGCCAGCTGTGGTTCTGGAGGCCTTGGGAACTCCCAGAAATCAAATAGTAAGACCCAGTTCCAGGGCATCTGAAATGAGATCTCAATTACACCAGTGATCACTTGAATGAGCAACAGCTGGCTGTGGTCTTCTTGAGTATTAGACTCCATGACCTCAAGAAAGAAGAGTTTAAAGACCTGCTCAACAAACAAGATCAAGATGGAGATGGTAGGGTGATGCTTGCAGAAGTCAAGACTGACCTATTAATTCATGAGCTAGTTTCTCTTCTAATCATGCGACCTTGGTCTTATTATTAGATCTCACAGGAGAATAGCTGCTATGTCCCAGCACACAATTTTCCTATGCCTCTTCTCAAACACTGAAGACGTTAGTAGTCTTCTAATAGGAGTAGTAGTCTGCTCCACCTTTTTGGAGCAGATCATTGTTGCATGGGCCCAGGAGTATATTCAGAACAGTAGGGAGAACTTGAAGGGCATGGATTCCACCATGGGCTCAGAAGACCTGGGCTCTTACAACAAACTTCTGACAAAGAGTGTCTTCCTGAAACAGTAGGATTTATGCACATATGAATTCACAGAGACCATGACAGCATGCACAAGACCCTCACAGGTTTGAACCAGACAAAATCTCAGCACTGAGAAGGGGAAGTGGACCAAAAGTCCCATCTTTAATCAAGAAGCTATTTGCAATTGATAGCCGCTGGCAGTTTTCTCCAAATGAGTGTCACTGAGTACATCAACTACACTCCAAAGCAAGCCCCATGCCCAGGAGTAGTTGGCCAATGCAAAAACAGACTCAATGTTTTTTAAGTGTACTTTTTGTTTTGTTTTGTTTTTTATCTCATTGATTTTCTTTTTATCAGTTTATCCATTTTGATTTTTGGCTTGGTTTTGTGGGGGGGGTTGTTTCTTTTTTCTTTCTTTCTTCTGCTGCTGGGTGGAGCCTCTCACAGGATAGCTATTCCAGGCTCCTGGTTCCAAGCATAGCAAAGTGTCATTAATACTGTCATGGGTTTGTACTCACTTATAAGCGGATTTTAGCCATATAGTACAGGATAAGCATACTATAATTCACAAACCAAAAGAAGATAAGTAACAAGGAGGACCCAAGGGTGGCTGCTTTTACTTCTCTCAAAAGGGGAAATAGAATAGATACAGGTTGTAGTTGAAGAGAGGGAACAAGGTAGGAGAGGAAACACAGAGAGATATGAGTTGAGGGGATCAGACCTGGTGAGAGGGGGTGGGGGTGGGAGGACAAAAGGCCTGTAGAGAAAAGAGAACGTGTAGGCAGGGGCATCTCTGTGACAAGCTGGAGACCTAATTCAGGCTAGGCTCCTGGGAGGATATGAGAGGGACTCTAACAGTGACTCTTGGTAGCAGGGGCCATAGAGACTGAAGAGGACACCCTCTAACTAGATAAGTCTCCTAGCAGAAGGAGAACATCAACCCACCCATGAAACATCGACCCAAATTCACCCTGCCTACAAGATACGCAGGGATAAATATAGAGCAGAGATTGAAAGAATGTCCAACCAATGCCTGCCCAACCCAAGATCCACCCCATGGAAGAGAACAAATCCCTGACACTATTAATGATACTCTGTTATATTTGCAGACAGGAGCCTAGCATAGCTGTCCTTTGAGAGGCTCCACCCAGGAGCAGATTGAAACGTATTCTGAGACTCACACCCAAATGTTGGGTGATGCATAGAAAGTCTTGTGAGAAAGTGAGGGTAAGGAGAAAAGGACCTGGAGGTGACAAGAGCTCCACATGAAGACCAACAGAGCCAACTAACCAGGGCCCAGAGGGGCTTGCTGAGACAAAGCACCAACTAAGCACCACGCATGTACTGGACCTACACTTCCTACACTGATATAGCAGATGGGCAGCTCAGGCTTCATGTGAGTCCCCTAGTAAGGGGAACAGGGGATGTCTCTGACATAGACTCTGTTGCCTGCTATTAGATCGCTCCCTCTTAGCAGGGCTGCCTTGCCAGGCCACAAGGTAAGAGGATGTATTCAGTCCTGATATGACTTGATGAGCTGGGGTGGAAGGGAAGGGGGAACTCTCTTTTCTGAGGAATATGGGAGGGAGGGTGGAACATTGAGGAGAAGAAGGATGAGGCTGTGACCAGGATGTAAAGTGAATTTTCAAAAAAGCTGAAAAATATTTTTTTTCATGCAGTATATTCTAATTATGGTTTACCCTTCCTCTACTCCTTCCAGCTCCTTCACACTTCCCCTCCCATCTGGATCCATTCCCTTTCTGTCTCTTGTTAAAAAACAAACAGGCATCTGAGGAGTAAATAGTAAAATATAATAACATAAAACAAAAATGAACAAATTTGAATAGAGAAAAAAACAAGGGAAAGAGGCCCAAACATTCTCCACAGTTATGTGGACAGTGGGGACTGACTCTGACATGAACTCTGGTGCCCCATATGTGACCACCTCCCCTTGGTGGGGAGGCCTGGTGGCACTCAAAGAAAGAATAAGCAGGCTACCAAGATGAGACTTGATAGCCTATGACCATATAGTGGGGGAGGAGGTCCCCCTCAGTCTTAGCTAGGGGAGGGGAATAGGGTGAAAGTGGGAGGGAGGGAGGAATGGGAGGATACAAGTGATGGGATAACAATTGAGTTATAATCTGCTTCTTTGAGAAAATCAACAAGATAGACAAATTGTTAGCCAAGCTAAAAGGCAGAGAGACACTATCCAAATTAACAAAATCAGAAATGAAAAGGGAGACATAACAACAGACACTGAAGAAATACAAAGAATCATAAGATCTTACTTTAAAGGCATATATGCCACAAAATTTGAAAATCTAAGGGAAATGGACAATTTTCTTGATCGATTCCACTTGCCAAAATTGAATCAAGACCAGATAAACAAATCAAATAGTCCTATTTCTCCTATAGAAATAGAAGCAATCACTGATAGTCTCCCAACCAAAAAAAGCCCAGGGCCAGATGGTTTCAGCGCAGAATTCTACCAGACCTCCAAAGAGGAGCTAATACCGATACTCTTCAAGCTACTCCAAAACATAGAATTGGATGGAACATTACCAAATTCATTCTATGAGGCCATAGTCACATTGATACCTAAACTCCACAAAGACCCAACAAAAAAAGAGAATTTCAGACCAATTTCTCTTATGAACATAGACAGAAAAATACTCAACAAAATACTCGCAAAACAAATACAAGAACATATCAAAAATATCATTCACCAGGTAGGCTTCATTCCAGGCGTGCAGGGATGGTTTAATATACGGAAATCCATCAATGTAATCCACCATATAAACAAACTGAAAATAAAAAACCACATGATCATCTCTTTAGATGCAGAAAAAGCATTTGACAAAATCCAACACCCATTCATGTTTAAAGTTTTGGAGAGATTGGGGATACAAGACACATACCTAAACATAATAAAGGTGATATACAGCAAGCCAATAGCCAACATCAAATTAAATGGAGAGATACTCAAGGAAATTCCTCTAAAATCGGGGACCAGACAAGGCTTCCCACTTTCTCCATATCTCTTCAACATAGTTCTTGAAGTTCTAGCCAAAGCAATAAAACAACAAAAGAAGATAAAGGGGATCCAAATGGGAAAAGAGGAAGTCAAATTATCCCTATTTGCAGATGATATGATAGTGTATGTAAGTGCCGCCCAAAATCCTACCAGAGAACTCCTATAGCTGATAAACACCTTCAGCAAATTGGCTGGATACAAAATTAACTCAAAAAAGTCAGTAGTCTTCCTATATACAAATGACAATCATGCAGAGGAAGAAATTATGAAAACAATGCCCTTCACGTTAGCCACATGCAATATAAGATACCTAGGAGTTACTCCAACCAAGCAAGTGAAGGACTTGTTTGAAAAAATCTTCAAATCTCTGAAGAAAGAGATTGAAGATGACATCAGAAGACGGAAGGATCTCCCTTGTTCATGGATCAGGAGAATTAACATTGTAATCTGAATAAATTAATTAAATAAAAAAGAAAAAGAGGAAGGGAGGAGGGAATGGGAAGATACAAGTGAAGGTATAACAATTGAGATGTAATCTGAATAAATTAATTTAAATAAGAAAGTATAAAAGAATTTTTAAAAGGCTCATAAACAGAAACAGATCTAGAGAAAAGCTCAATCGCAAATTCAGGAATCCTATAAAACACACAACTGAAAGCCTTATATAATATACACACAAAACCTATGTGGCAAAAATATAAATATATAGCATATTATATAAAAATAAGTCCTGCAATGACATTATAAAACAGGGAACTCCTAGCGATGCCATTGAGTTTGTTTTCTGTTCCTTTATATACATATATTTTAAAAATTCATGTGCATTGGTGTTTTGCTCGCATTTGTCTGTCTGAGGGTGTAGGATCCCCTAGTACAGGGGTTACAGACAGCTGTGATCTGCCATGTGGCTCCTAGGAATTGAACTCAGGACCTCTGGAAGAGCAGCCAGTGCTCTTAACCTCTGAGCCATCTCTTCAGACCCCATTTTCTGTTTCTTAAGAATAGTTTGTTTCCCAAGTGAGACTTCTTTGGAAAAAAAAATTTTTTTCATTTCCAATGGTTATCAATAAGAGACTTCTTGGTTAGAGATGGAGGCATATACCCACTTCTCCTTTCAGCTCTAGAACCCCATCAAATGCATACCCTCGCCAGCCCTGTGCATGCTGCCTCAGTCTCTGTGAGTTCATATGAGCTTCGCTCATGTGGATTTAGAGGGATCTTGTTCTCCTAGTGTCCTCCAAACCCACTGGCTCCTACACTAGTTCCACTTTTTCTTCAGCAGGATTCTCTGAGCCTTGAAGGGAGTGATTTGATGGAGACATGCAGTTTTGGGCTGAATGTGCTATGGCTCTCTGTATATTTGTTCCCATGTATTTCAGAGGAAAGCTTTTTGCTGGAGATATATATATATATATATATATATATATATATATAGAGAGAGAGAGAGAGAGAGAGAGAGACAGAGACAGAGACAGAGACAGAGACAGAGAGAGACACAGACACAGACAGAGACACAGAGAGAGACAGAAAGAGACAGAGAGAGAGAGACAGAGACAGAGACAGAGACAGAGACAGAGACAGAGAGAATGAATTATAATTATGTTGGATGATAGGAAAGTGGGGAGGATCTGGGAGGAGTTAGGAAAACACACCACCAGAAACTGAACTACCATCAAGGGCAAGTAGAGCAGACAGGACTAGAGAAAACTCACTTCAGACTGCAGGAGGCACAGCTGTCCTGTCTCTTTGCTCCAGGTGCTTTTCCACAAGTTGTTCTGTGACCAAGTGGAAGTCATCTCTGTCTTTCGGAAAGACAGTTTATTTGAGTTAGTGAGATTCTTGCAAAGATTAAGATACTAGTATCAAGAATGGAGGTGGTACTTGAAAATTTAGGAAAAGAATTAAAATGCATAATTTGGTGGGCTGTAGTATTTGCCTATTTGTACAACTATCACTACTGTATAATTCTAAAACATTTTCATCACTTCTAAAAAAAAAAGGTTGATGGCCATTAGAGTCACTCTTATTCCTCCCTCCCTGAGTTCCAGTCTCCTTTTTGTTTTAAACTTTAATTAGTAAGCTATAACCTGCACATTTCAAAGGATATTACCTAATAGAAAAGAAAACAAATCAATACAAGTGAGTAATTTTTAAGACACAATGTGGTGTTACTTTTTTCAATGCGGCTTTATCTATTTTCAGTGCCAGGAATCTGTGGCCACAAAAGTTGCACTAAACTAAACTACACATTCAGTTAATATTAGCATGTATATTACTCTCCCTGATGGTATATATTTGTTATTCACTAAACTCTCAGTCAGATTTCTTTGGCATGAATACAAAAAAATAAACATCATATAAATTATCTCTGAAGTTGGTTGTATCTGAAGATCCCCCAGTTTTGAAAAGAGAGGTCACATTTCATTTGCATAAACATGAAATCCTCAGAGAAATATTTGGGCTTTTCTGATGCTGAAGAATATGAACAAAATATAGATGAGGATATTAAGCTCCAAGTTGAGTACTTGACATATTACATAGATACTTTGCAGCAATTCTGAGAGATGCCTGTCATCTCTATCTTTTAAGTCAAGAGAAATGCAATGATTGAAGTGGAAAGAGGTTTGAAAAAGTTTCCCAGGTCTGGAGCAGTAGCTCCTCTTTCAAAGGACCTCAGTTAATTTCCAGCACCCACATGGCAGCTGACAAACATCTGTAACTCCAGTCCTAGGGGATCAGATGACCACTTCTGGCCTCCGTGGGCAATGAATGAGCATAGATTACAGACATGCATGCAGGCAAGTTCTCAGACACATGAAATCAAAATAAAAATTTAAAACTCTCGGGGAAAAAAGTTACTCAGTGGTGCTTAATGTAGAAACATGGAAGTGGCCAAAATGCCAAAAATATGTGATGGTAGAGTGCTCAGCCCCAAGTGGGACACGTATTAGGAAATGGTGTCAAATAAAAAGCTAAAAATGGGGACATGTTTAGCCAAAAAGAATATCTTCTGGACGTGGCACAGTTGTTATACTTGTGAACTCACTGAAGCTGTGATTTTCTGCACCAAGCACACACAAGATGGCGCCTATCAACATTTCATCACAGATAGAAGAGGGGCCTTACGTGAGCTTAGCCTTTCCGAAGGGACTATTGGAAGTTAACAATTGATGGGAATGGGGGTTGCCATTTTCTAAAGTTGGTCTTGTTCCAATAAATAACTTCTAACTACACTAGGAGAAGAAATTGCAAACTCAGTAAGTCACACACAAAAAGAATGCATGAGCATAGGAGGTGCCCTTATTGGAAAGAGAGGAAAGGGGTTACAGAGGTGAGATGGGAGGTTGTGAAAGTGACTAAAGTGTGTGTGTGTGTGTGTGTGTGTGTGTGTGTGTGTGTGTGTGTGTGTGTGTGTGTTTATTTATTTATGTGAAACTGTCAAACAATAGAGTTTTAAGTTACCAATGTTCAAGCATCTAGTAATTATAGAAAACAGGCTCAAACCCTCTTTGTAAATTACTAGGCATGAGAATAATTGATTAATCTGATTGATGAAAGAGGTATTTCTAAGCATTCTGGGACTTACTTGGTAAAAATCAATCAGGAAGATGTTGTAAAATATGAGCAGATTATCTCAACAAAAGGGAGCAATTTGTAAATGCATATATTGAGATCAATTACTGGCCAGGCATGGTAGTGCACGGCTTTGATCTTAGCACTCAGGAGGTAGAGGCAGGTGATGGTTTGAGGCCAGCCTGATCTATGCAGAAAGTGCTAGGACATCCAGGGCTAAGTACAGAGACCCTGTTGAAAAAAGAAAGAAAGAAAGGAAAGAAGAAAAGAAGAAAGGAAAAGCGACAGTAAGAAAGGAAATACCATAAGTAAAATGTCATTGAAAAAACAAAATGGTTTTATGGGCTTTTAAAGGTAAATGTGTATAGCTAAAATAAAATCTATAAGTTACAAAAGCAAGCTTGAATTAAAGTAGTTTATATATTTGTTACAAATTTTAATTTCTGTACAAATCCCTTTGAAGTACTAGGAGAGTCTTTTAAATAACTATAAAACTGTCTAATCATAAAATAAGAGTTATGAATATACAACTTAATTTTATACTTTCAAAATAACTTCACCTCTAAGTTTCAGGATTTCTAAAAAAAAAAAGAGGGGAGGGTTCAGCCCTAGGGATTCACCAAAGGCTTTTTGTGCTGCTGCTCAGTTGTAGGCCCCAGCCTCCCCTTGAAGTTTTGTCAATTGCTCTGAAAATTTTAAGGCAAATCTATGTAAGGATAAGGAATAGCACGAATGTGAAATGTGCATTCCACTGTGTATCTAGCTAGCCAACTGCCTACCATGCAAGACAGCAAAGTTGAAAGGAAGAACAGTATAGAAGAGAGAGAAGGAAAATCTAAGGTCATTGCTGCATAGGTTACAAAATAAATCATCATATGTTCATATAAACATTGTTTAATTTTAACATTGATATATTTAATATATGCATATATGCTTATATAATGTTCTAATTCTTTCTTTAAAAATATATAGGGCTAGAGAGACTGTAGAGCAGTTAAGAGTGCTCACTGCTACTGCAGAGGATTTTAGCTCAGTTCACCTATATGGCAGTTCAGGACCATCTGTAACTCCAGGGACTCTGTTGCCCTTCTCTGACCTCTCCAAGCATCAGGCACATGTGTAGTTTACCAATATCCATGCAACTAAAACACACATTTTTAAATATATGTATTTGTACATGTATATGTGAGTATATCCATATATATATATATATCCATATATTTTTTAAACATATATATCAAGAAAAAATGAACCAAAGTAATACATGACTATCTATAATATGTTCAGAGATCCATTTTCCTCTTCCTCTTTCAAAAAGACTCTTTGACAATTTCATATACATATTTATTCCATTTCATTCATTTTCAACCCACATTACACTCCATCCCTTCCCACTTCCAATGAAGTCCTCTTCCTTATAAAGTAAATCTTATGACAAGCTCATTGTTTGGTCAATAAACTAATTATCACTATTCTGAGTTTGTGTTCATGATTAAGCATCTCTCTCTCTCTCTCTCTCTCTCTCTCTCTCTCTCTCTCTCTCTTAAAAGCATGCTATATTAAGAGGAACATTCAGCTTCATGAAAGAGAAGCATGGAAAATGAAACATTGAAGGAATTAGCAACTGTGCCAGCCATCTGAACCTAATATGGTCAATACTGGACAAGCTTTCCTTGCACCCATGTGGGATGCTGTTGACATTATCCAGTATCTTTGAACCCTGAGGTTTATTCAAACATGTGTTCTTTCAACAATCATATTCTCAAGGCCTACCATGTACTAGGTCTTGAATCAAATGCTGACAAAGGAGAGATAAAATTTTCCCTTTAATATCCATGAGGTTAGAGGTTAATTTATTGCAAGGAACAAAATTTTCATAACAATTTCCTTCTCATTTTGGAGTTGTGAATATGAGGTCTTAGGGGTGTTGTTAGGACAACAAAGTTAATGGAGGGGAAACAATACAGAATTTACCTCTCCTCTGGACTGTTTTCTACTAATAAAAGAAACTGAAGCAGAATCTTTCTGAATCTGCAGTTTAAACTGCTGGCTATGGAAAGGCTTGTACTGTGAAAATATACTTTATCACTACAGAGCCTCTCTCTCTCTCTCTCTCTCTCTCTCTCTCTCTCTCTCTCTCTCTC
>OU015760.1:86283315-86309184 GCA_907169655.1 Acomys percivali
CTCTCTCTCTCTCTCTCTCTCTCTCTCTCTCTCTCTCTCTCTCTCTCTCTCTCTTCCCTCCCCTCTCTACCACTTACCTATTATTATCCTTCCTCTCCTGCTTTCTATTGTATCTTTAAACAAGCCTCTTTAACATTTGTCCTTGTTACTGTTTTTGTAGATCATATGAGACAGATTGAAATAACAAATGTATTTTCCACATATGACATATTCAAAGTGCTAGTATACCATAGTCATCATTGGTCTCAAGGACCAAGGACCAGACAGTTCAAATGATTAGATAAATAGCATGTAGATCATGTGGGCAGATCAAAGTAATCATAAGGATAACCGAGAGGGACAAATACAAATGTATTGTGGTTTATAGAAACTTAGACTTTATTACTACTACACATGGGCGTATGGAGCCAACTGTTTATCTGTTCACAGATTAAAATTAAAATGAATAAATTGTGGTTTGAAACATACTAAGTTCATATTAAAAGACCTTGAATACATCTATCTATGTTCACCCACATTATTTAGTCATACACTGTAGTGATGTTGAAACATCATGACCAAAACCAACTTGAGGAAAGTGTTTATCGCATTACATAGTCAGTTAAGGGAAACCAAGGCAGGAACTCAAACAGGGCAGGAGCCTGTAGCCAGGATCTGTTGCAGAAGTCACGGAGGGGTGCTGCTTACTGGACTGCTCAGCATGGCTTGCTCAGCCACGAGCTCAGGGATGTCACAGTGAGCTTGGCCTTCCCCCATTAACCACTGGACACTAGCCCAACAGAGATGTCCCCTGAAAGTCTTCACTTTGCCGGAGATTGGGGTAGATACTGAGACTTCCTACTGGGACCCTATGTGAGAAAGGTAAGGAAGAATGGGGAAATTGAAGGATCCAGAGGGTCCTAGAAACCTCCAAGAAGACCATTAAGGATGGCGGATCTGGATCCAGGCAGGTCAGCTCAAACTACTGTACCAACGAAGAACAATGCATGTAGTAAACCTAGAACCCCTGTCCAGATCTAGCCATTGTACACTACAGTCTCCACAATTGTGTGAAGAGCAGGGACTGACTCTGACATGAACTCTGTGCCCCCTACTTGACCACATCCTCTTGCTGAGGAGATCTGGTGACACTCAGAGGAAGAGTAAGCAAGCTACCAGTATGAGACCTGATAGGCTGTGATCTTATAGTGGGGGAAAAGGTCTCCTTCTGTCACAGACCTAGGGGAGGGGAATAGGATGAAAGAGGAAGGGAAGAGGGATGGGAAGATACAAGTGAGGGGATAACAAATGAGATGTAATCTGAATAAATTACTTAAATAAAAATAAATAAGAAGAAAATGCCCTATAGCTGAGTGTGGAGGTGCAGGCCTGTTATCCCAGCACTCAGGAGGCAGAGGCAAGTGGATCTCTATGAACTCAGGGCCAACCTGATCTACAAAATGAGTCCAGGACAGCCATGGCTACACAGAGAAATGCTGTCTCAAAAAACAAAAAAAGAAAAAAAAGAAAGTAAAAGAATGGAGGGATGAGAAGAGAAGGGAAGGGAAGGGAAGAGAAGGGAAGGGAAGGAAAAAGAGGGGAAGGAAGGGAAGGGAGGGGAGGGGAGGGAGAAGGGGAGGGGAAGGAAAGGGAAGAGGAAGGAAAGAGGGAAGGAAAGAGAGAGAGAGAGAGAGAGAGAGAGAGAGAGAGAGAGAGAGAGAGAGAGAGAGAGAACCCTACAGGCTTGCAAGTGGAACACAATGCAAAAACTAGGATAAAACAAAACAAAACAAGCATCTACAACTGATTGTCAACAATGATGTTAAGAATACACATTGGGCTTTTCTAAACAGACATCAAGATGGCTGAAGTGGAGCAGAAGAAGAAGCAGAACTTCCTCAAGTTCACCTACTGTGGCATGGACCTGGACCAACTGCTGGACATGTCCTATGAGCCACTGGTACAGTTGTACAATGCCTACCAGAGGTGTCACCTGAACTGAGGCCTGCAGCAGAAGCAGCATTCACTTCTCAAGGGCTTGAGAAAAGACAAGAAGGAGACTTCAACTCATGGAGAAGCCAGAGGTGGTGAGGACCTACCTGAGGGACATGATCATCCTGCCTGAGATGGTAGGCAACATGGTGGGCATGTACAATAGTAAGACCTTCAACCAGGAGGAGATGAAACTGGAGATGATCGCCACTGCTTGAGCAACTTCTCCATCACCTACAAGCCGGTGAAACATGGCTGGCCTGGTATTGGTTCAGCCTACCCTTCATCCCCCTCACATAGCCATGGCCAATAAAGACTCATGTTTAGTCCTTAGAGATGGGGAATATACATTGGAGAAAGAATAGTCTTTTCAATAAATGACATCCAGAAAATGTTATAGCCAAGATCCCTACTTGCACTTCATATGAATTAAAAATGAATTAAACATCTGAATGCAAAAACTAAAACCATGAAACTACTATATGAAAAAATAGGAAAATAATGCTTCAGGACGTTGAATAGGCAAAATAGCTTTGTAAAAGACTCCAAAAGCATAGTAAACAATAGCAAAAATAGACAAATGAGACAACATAAGACTAAAAAGCTTCTGGACTGCAAAGAAAACATCAGCATAGACAATCCACAAAATTGGAGAAAATATTTGCGAATTATAGGTCTAACAAGGAACTGATGCCCAGAATACATAAGGAGCTCTCAAAATTCAATATTTAAAAAAAAAGAAAATGAAAATAGACAATAGTTCAAAAGAGACATTGTTAAAAAAAAAAAGACTTAGGGGGGCGGGGAAAAAAAGACTTGCATATGACCAACAGATATATGAAAAATACTCATCACTGTCAATCATCAGGAAAGGAGAAATCAAAAACAAGGTGAGAAGCATCATTAGAAAACAAGGGGAGGGAGGTGTTAACAAGGATGTGGAAAATTGTGAACCCTCACATACTGTTGGTCGGAACATAATTGTGTACAAGCTATTGTGGAAAACTATGGGTGTTTCTACCCTCACACACTGTTGGTCGGAACATAATTGTGTACAAGCTATTATGGAAAACTATGGGTGTCCCTTTAAGAATAATAAATAGAATGACCACATCCAGTAATTTCACCATTCAGCATAGTAAAATCAGAATGGCAAAGAAACCTCTACACTAGAATATTCACTTAGCACTATTCACCTTATTCAAGAAATGGAAACAAAGTAAGTACTCGTCAAGTGATAAATGGATACATAAAATGTGCAACATATATGCCAGGAAATACTTTTTGAGACAGAAAAAAAGGGATTTAATGTCTCATTTGCAATTACATTGGTAAACTGGAGATAATTCTATTAACTGAAATAAACCAGATGCAGAAGGACAAGAATCACATGGTTGATCTCACAGGTGTTCAGAGTAGAATGGTAGGTACCAGAATCCTGGGAGAGTGAAAACGTGGCGAAAGACTGCTAAGTGGGTACTAAGCTACAAGTTGATTGTGCAATAAGTTCTGGTGTGCTATTACACTATAGGGTAGCCATGGATAACAATAATTATGGTACATTTTAAAGACCTTCAAAAGAAAGGCTCTGAACATTTTTATCAGAAAAAAGTGATAAATGTTTGAAGAGATGGAAATGTGACACAAGGTATATATGTCATCCTACTAATACATCACACATACACACACACAGTGTTTGCATGTGTCACTTAAGATAACATTTTTAGAATCCTTGTATAGATGCAACATGTCCTGTAGCCATTCCTTGCAAGGCATGGCTAACTACCATGTTCGTTGATATGCTGTCAGTATGGAACTTTTGGTTGTATCACCTTCAAGCTATTTGCAGGCAAAGTTCCAAAGACAGCAGACATTTTTGTGCTCTGAGCTCTAGGGAGAGAGGATTTGGTTACAGGGGTTCTTCCTTTCACAAAACTATTTCAGGATTCTTGTGTGAAGGTCATGACCTCACACTCCATAACGGCACTGCTGGCAAGTCCATCTGCAGGGAAATATTCGCGCTAAGCACTTCATTCTGAGACCTCAAGGGCCTGCTCTCTTATCCATGGCAATATCTCAAACACAAAAATGGTCTCAGTTTTTCATCTGCACTGCTGATTCTGCATGCTTGGAGAATAAGCCTGTGGTCTTTGGGGAAGATGAGACATGGTATAAACATTGTGAATACTATGGAAAGCTTTGGTTCCAGGAATGGAACAATTCTGAAGTCAAGCTGCCAACAGTCAATAACGGTGATCCTTATTCACTTCCACGTTCAGCTGGATTTCAGAGATGATCTTAACTGTGAATGAAAACTAAATAAAAAATAAAATTTTAAAAACAGACTTATGTTCAATCTTTGTTCCACCATTTGTTAAATGGGTAACTTATTTCATTTACTTCTTCAGTTTCCTTGGAAGATTTATTACAGAGAATGCCTGAGATACTACATGCAAAGAAATTAGCACAATGCCTAGAATAATATGTTGTCAAAGAATATTTTCCATTTTAATTAAATCATTCAAAAACAAGTAAAAACAAATAAATGAGCCGTATTATTCTGTGTCATCACTTTATACTAAAGCAAAAAAGAAAAAGAAAAATTTATAGTGGGTGCTGGGAACGGAACTCAGATCCTCTGAAAGAACAAGTCCTCTAAATCACTGAACTGTCTCTGTAATACAAGATAACGTATAGTTTTGTAAAATATGTTGAAAGTATAAATATTTTTTCTGGTAACCAAATGATTCATTCTCTAATGTCTGTAAATTTAAAATAAGAATAACAGTATCCTCTCACAGTGTCTTGTGAAAATACATGCATGTAAAGTGCTCAGAGGCCGTATTAAATAAATAGTTGCTTTAATGGCTATTGTAGTTCTTATTCTGCTGTGGAAAATATATGTATATTTTTATAGCATTTTATAGCATTATAGCATTGCCTTTTCCTCTCCAAACATGCTACACCCAGAAAGTCATCCATGACTATGGAACCTGAGCCACGCTTTGATTAGTGTTGTCACCTGACCAGGCCCATGAGACCACATCTCTCCAGAGCCTCTGTCCACAGGAAAGTGATCAAATTCAGACTTCTGAAAGGTCGAATCAAACACTCAGCACGGCTCCTTAGAGGGGACTGCTTCATGTAAAAACATGTGATGTTTGCCACTTCCCTGCCCCCTCACCACCAATCTACTTTTCTAAAGGGACAAATGCCTATTTTGGAAAATAACAAAATAACATATGTGCAAATAAACAAAACATTGTAAAACAATGCAGGGCCAAATAACAGTCTTTGAGTGGTTTGGAATGAAAAACACAGACCACACACACAATATTTAGTATAAATAAATACATAAAGTGAGACCTTGCCAATCTAATGTCTATAAGCCCTGGGTGGATGCTCCTTTCTTAGCACAGCTTACAGATCCTATATTATATCATCTAGGACCCCCCCCCACCCTTTACCACTGTTACCACTATCACTGATCAACTTACACAGATACCATTAACAACCACCTCTTTCTTGTATATTTAGTGACACTTTGGTATGCATCCAACTTGCTTAGCACCTTCTCTCCTCAAAACGTTTGCAAATTCCATTCCAAATACATGAAAATGTTTTCCTCAAATAACTACAAAGACATGCCCTTTCACTTCTTTTAGATCTCTGTTCATGCATCTCTAACTAAAATACCACTAATCTTCTAGTTTTTTCTTTCTTCATAACCTTATGACCACACAGACAATATTCAGACTATATACATATACAGAGGAGTATAATCATGTTTTGGTTCCTGATTTTCCTCTCATACAAAAGAGTAACCTCTACTATGAGAGAATGTTTTATTCTTTAATGTGTGAATGTATCATAGGTTCTAGAGCCAAATCTAACACACAAAAAAAGAAGTGCGATAGATATCTGCTAAATTGACTCAGTGGGTTATATATGTGTATATACATGTATAATACATATGTGTATATATATATACATAACAGCAATAAAGAAGAGATCATGAATTTCGGGGAGTATTTTTTTAAGGTTTTATTGTTGTGAAGAGACACCATGACCACAGCAACTCTTTTTTATTTGTAATGGTTTTAAATTTTTATTTAATTATTATATAAACCGTGTTCTTCCTGCATGTATGCCTGCCCGCCAGAAGAGGGCACTAGATCTTATTATAGATGGTTGTGAGCCACCATGTGGTTGCTGGGAATTGAACTCAGGACCTCTGGAAGATCAGGCAGTGTTCTTAACCTCTGAGCCATCTCTCCAGCCGCACAACAAGGCTTATAAAGTAAAACATTTAATTGGGGCTGGCTTACAATTCAGAGGTCTAGTCCATTATCAGCATGGTGGCACACAGGTAGACATGATTCTGGAGAAGTAGCAAGAGAATTCTACATCTGGATGGGCAGGCAGCAGGAAGAGCCAACCACTGGGACTGGATGAAGCATTTGAAACCTCAAGCCCACTCTTCCTCCAACTAAACCACACCTACTCCCAAGAAGACCACACCTCTTAATAGTGCCACTCCTAACCACCATTCAATAGTGCCATTCAAGCCACTATATAGGGATAACCTCAAGGAGTTGGAGTGGGAGCAAGGAATGGGAGTGGTATAGATGCTGTGATGTATAAAGTTCTCAAAAAATAAAATTATTAGCCAAAAAAAATTGATCCTTTAAATTAGGAGTGATTTTTTTATTCCCTTGAAACAAAATGGAACATACTCTTCCAATTTAAACCTCAGTATTTGACAATTCTACATTCAAAATTATGCCAAATATGGACTTTCTGAAACTAATGTGAAGTTCATGATTTTCTGGCATGGTTTCACTGTTCTTATCATTCTTAGCTTCAAAATAATGACACCTGCTACAGCAAGTGTGTCATCACTAAGCTCTGACATATTAATATTTCACTGTCTACTTAAAGGAATGTAATGGATTGCAATCTGAAGTTCTTTTCTACTAAATAAGCCTGCCAGTTTTGTGGCACATACAACTTTACTTGCAGTATGCAACTTTTAGAGTATTACACCTACAAGTTCAATAGTAAAATTAGATTGTAGTTATTCAACAGCCAAATAGAGTTATTTAAAATAATATATTGTAAACTACTTAACACATTTCCTAAATGTTCATTCTGAAGAAAATCAATGTTCTACGAAACACAATCTATGCAAATAATATTTTGAGACAGGAACTTTAATGTCCCTGGGTGGCTTTGAACTCACAATACAGTTAAGAATGACCATGAACTTCAGAGCAGCGGGTATGAATTGTGAAATGAAGAAGGAATGGAAAGAAAGAAAGATGGGATATAATATAGATGAAAAAGAAGGCGTATAAGTTAGAGGGCTAAGAGGCAGTATGGAGATTATTAATAGAAATAGCTAATATAATATTTTGTAGGTGTAGAAAAGTGAGAGTCATGAAAGCCTCTGGTGAGACAGAGGTTAAAACTCAGTTGTTTAACAATAAATGTATAGAAATACAAGAGGCTATTTTTTTTAAATAACACTTAGAGAGCAAAATTAAGTAAAAACAATTTGGTCAAAGTACAAAGACACAACATTAAATGAAATAGAACCAAGACACGCATACCAGCCAACATAAAAACAAAAATAACAACCCTGCTCCTGTCAACACTCCGTGTTTGTTTTTAAGTAATTGAGGGATCTCTCCAAGATTCCTGGAGCTGCACCTAAGTCAGGTTCAGTCCCGGAGAGGATTGCTGTTGATTTCCCTGTGGGGAGATCTAGCTGAACCTAGGCTTGGTGACAGCACAGTGAGGAGTGGGCCTAGCTACCCAAGTGCTGATCTCACTGAGTGAGAGGCCAGGCTAAAACCTCACACACTGATCTCATGAGGTGAGGAAAAAGATTGGAGCATCTCATATGCTGATCTCACAAGGTGGTGTGTTAGGGTTAAATTTTTAGAGGTAGACATTACAGTTACTTTGTTACACTTGTATGTACAAAATCATGTGTGTTAATTGAGATATTAGTAATACTAACAATTACTGGGTTAATAAGAGAAACAATTTCATGGATATGTCCTAATAAAAACTGAAAGGTACGACATGCTCCACTGTGTGTCATTTCAGCTTTATAACATACTTTTGAGGTGCAAATTTTCAGGAGGAGTGCTTTATAGAAGATTGGGACAATTGGACCAGTATTAATCAATCAATGGCAGAGACAAGATTAAGATTCACATCTGCTTCTTTCAATGAGTGATACTCTTAGTGTCCATGCTTCACCATCTTGGATCAGTTTAACTGTATTCATTCTCCTTCATGAAAATGTTGCTGTGATAATTATTCACTACCATGTGCTTTCCATTCCTTTGTTTTAAGACATCAAAGGCTCCTGTGATCTTGACTTGCAAAGATTCTGGAATTATGGATTTTTCTTTAGACTGCTTTAGCCCATTATGTTATTTTCCATAAATATGGACAAACTTTTATTTCCTGTGTCTTAAAATGTTTTGTGTGTGTGTGTGTTCTTTCTAGAAATACTCTATGTCAAAATTACAAACCTGTTTCCCTCCTCCTCTGGCAATCACCACAGACACAGAGAGTTCTCTATGGAAACCACAGTAAACACTGACAGCATTTCAGAATGCAGAATATTAAGGAAAGGAATAGGAGGCTTATGTATGAGCAATTTGCTATATTGGTTCTAATGATCCATTTTCCTTCATCATAGTAGCAACAGCATAAATACTTTATATTATTGTTTTTCAAATGCTGTCACATTTTCTTCCATAATCCTTCTAAAAAACAAAATAGAGGGCATATAAATATCTTGATTTTTATGTGGAAACTGAAACTCAAAAATAATTGAATTGGTCTAGGTCTTATACCTAGTAAATATCATACTTGTTCAGCAAGCATTTTGCCCACTCTGCCTCTGCCTTCCCCCACACACACACAACCTTAAGTTAGACATTTTGCACACCACATGTAGAATCATCTAAGCAAATTTACACAGCAGGTATCATTATGCACTTTTTTTTTCAGCTGAAAGACCAAAGTAGAATAGATAATATGTAGCAGGCCTAGAATTTGAAACCAGATTTGTTGGTCATAAAGCCCGCGATCCTTTCAATTAAAAGGATAAATAAATACAGAATAATATCATACTTTCTAATAATTAAATGACTATACACTAAATCAGGATTCCTTTTCTAGTTTTCATCTTCATAGTTCAAAAGTTACAGACCAAACTGATGATGTCTTACTACTCAATGATGGGATTAACAACTACTACACTTTTGGAAAACAATGTGACCTTGTTTAACAAAATTCAGTTACTCTGCTAGTAATAATTGATGTTGGAATGATAATTCAACAGAAACAAGAAAATGTATGCGGAAAGCCACTGTAATATAACATATAATAACCAAAATTGGAAAATATGGGTCTAGAAAATTGGCAGTAAATGCGCTTCTGCTCTTGCAGAGGAGCCAGGTCCAATTCCAAGTGCAACAGGCAGCTGTTAGTTCCAGGGGTATCTGACGACCTCTTCTTGATCTGTAGCACCAGCCACAGATATGGTACACATGCATGCATACAGGCAAAACACTGATACATATGCAATAAATAGATACTTAAAATTAACTGGAAAATAAACAGTTTTCAATATTACATTATAAATTGTATAAAATAGGACTCCTTAAAAGCTGTCAAAATTGGTAGAAATGATTAAATATTTAGTTAAAATATCATAAACAAAAATTGGGCTTACTAAGAAACCACTTGGAAAGATAATAGTAAATCAAATTGGACCATGAATTTAAATTTTGTAAGAAAAGATATCCTAGAAAAATAAAAACTAAAGAATTGATGGGAAGTCACTAAGCTAAGACTGGAAGCATAATGCAAAAAAGTTATTATTCAAAAGACTTAAAAATTTTGAAATTCTGGGGCTGGAGAGATGGTTCAGAGGGTAAGAGCACTGACTGCTCTTCCAAAAGTCCTGAGTTCAATTCCCAGCATCCATATAGTGGCTCATAACCATCTATAATGCGATCTGGTGTCCTCTGTACATGCAGATAAAACATTGTATACATAATAAATAAATAAATCTTTTTAAAAAATTTTAAATTCTGCATGGAAATAAAAATTGTTAATAAGTCAAAGGAAAATAGGCTGCATGATCATGTGGCAACTGCATTTAATTCTAGCCCTCAGGAGGCAGAGACAGATGGATTGCTTTGAGTTTGAGGCCAGCCTGGTCTACATAGTAAGTTGCAGAACAGCCAAGGATATATAGAGAGACTGTGTCTCAAGAAAAGAAGAGAGAAAGAGAGAGAGAGAGAGAGAGAGAGAGAGAGAGAGAGAGAGAGAGAGAGAGAGAGAGAGAGAGGAAAGAATAGTTTGAGAATATAGATAATGCATATGACAGTTTTCTCAAAGAAAAGTTATGTATAAGAATGCCAAAATAATATCTATTGTTTTGTAAACAACACATTTTAAAAACTAGTAAATAATTTATACAATTAGTAAAATTAAGTTCTTAACACAAAACTTCTAAAAATCACTAATAATAATAATAACAATAATAATATAAAGGAAATGTTAAGAATAGTGTTAAACAATTGAGATGTGATATGACTAAATCAATAAAATATATTTTTAAAAAGAATAGTATTAAAACAAAACTTGGAGTGATATGATAGTAAAATTCAAAGCAAAAATTTAAATGTCAATTATAAATATAATATAAAATGATCAGATTCACTTCTTATTGGCAAACAAATCAAAACTATAATGAGATAACATTTGTCAGCCAACACACTGATAAAGCTCTTTTAAATGTTTAATAATATAATTCATTGGTAAAATTATTTGGAAATGGGCACACAAAGACATTGTTGTTGAGAGCATAAATTGAAGAAAATTGGTTTATTAAGGAAGATTTGATGGATGGTGGTGATACACATCTTTAATCTCAGCTTTAGCAATGATTTCTACAACCCCTTGTTCCAATCATTTATCTATCAAGGTCCCCCAATGAATATTTAAGAATACACTTTATTTCTGGAAAAGACAGGAAGAAACACAGCATGGATTTCTGTTCTTATTAAAAACTAAATTCTCATACTCTAACCTAAGTTTTTATCACACAGCCTAATTGACCTTCAGAAGGGCCATAGACAACACAGCACCTTCTAGATACCTAGTCCCATTATCAAAAGATGGCTAAAATTAAGAATCACTTACATAGATTACAAAGTGGCAGACACCCAATAAACAATTAAGACCTATACAACTAAATCATATGTCAGCATCTCCACATTTGTCAGCATCTCATTAAAGGTCTAGTACCTTTTACCCACTATAGCCTACCTTTCTACAACCAAAAGATGTACTAAACAGCAGAAAGTACATTGAAGAGAGGGTATAAACATCAAAACCAAATTTATATATGGTAGTTAGGTTGACATGGCCAGACTAGGAATTTGTAGAATGGATAATATGGTAAGGACTTGTTACACCGACAAAATGCAGGAACAGATGGCCAAGGTAAACATAAAGGAACTTCTGAGAACCAAAAAAAAAAAAATGAGGGAGACAAAAGTCATCATAATAAATAAGCAGAAAGACCAAGAAGGGGGGAAAGGAGAGAGGGATTGAGTAAGGGATGGGATGAGCGAGGAAGATGAGACAGACACAGAGCATAGCCAAGGCCTTTCATGGGTTTGTTAGAAGTCTGGACATAGCTGAGGTTACGACAACAAGAACTTCCAAGACTGAGAAGTAATGACAAACAGCCAAGGAGCAAAACAGGAAACACACACACACACACAAAAAAAAAAAAAAAAGAAAGAAAGAAAGGAAAGGAAAAGAAACAAAAGAATTGGAAGGAAGAGATGGCAGTTTTCCAAGTTTGATGAGCAGCACCCAACCACATCAGTTGTCTCACACCAGTTGTCTTCAGTTCCAGGACAATCCAATCTTCTCTTCTGACTTCCTTGTCCACTGCATGCATGGGGCATACTTGCACAGATACACAAAGATACATCTGGATAAATAAGAAAATAAATATTTTAAAAAGAAAGAAACACAAGAAAGACAGGAAACAGTAAGGTACAAAAATTTCCCTAAATTAATTTCAGATCCACAAGTCTCATTGAACGTTAAACAGGATACATGTCTCCAAACAGTACTACAACTACATTCTATAAACTTCACGAAATAGAACAATAAGAAAGGCAAACTCTTGAAAGACAGAGTGGAAAAAAAACCACCATGCCTCTAGAAGAGTAAATATAATAATTCTATCATTTAATCCCAGCACTCAAGTAGCAGAAGCAGGAAGACTGTAACATCATGACAGCCGGTGTACCATACTGAGATCCTGCCTCAAAAACATTAGCAAAAATCATTTCTATCAACAGCTCAGAAAACATATAACAACACAGAAGTAGTTGAAGAATTCCAAGGGAAAAAATGTTAGTCTAGAATTTTGTACCCTGCAAAACCATCCTCAAAAACAAGTGAGGATCCTCCGGAAATGGCTTAGTTGGTACCGTTCTTGGCACACAAACAACCGAGTGTGAACACCCAAGGTCCAGGTCCAGGTCCAGGTAAAAGCTACAGATATATGCACACTTGCTTACAACCCCAGCCAATCAGCAAGTTCCAGGCTCAGTGATGTATGCTGTTTCAAATAATAAGGTAGAGAACAAAATGCAAATTCAGTCTCTGCTCTCTACATGCACATGCATCCACACACATGTGTACCTCCACACACTCTCAAAGGCAAAAGCAATATAAAGACTGGTGCATATGCAAAAGTGGAAGAGACTTTCTAGCAAAAGGTCTGCTGTGCAAAAAATGTAATGTTTCAGATAAAAGGAAAATGATGATTCTGATGTCTACAGAAAGAAAATAAGAGCTTTGGGAAAGGAATTAATGAAGGTGAAATGGCTTGTTTTACTACTATTAACAGATTCAATATTTTATAAGATAATGAGCCATACTTGATTGTGCTTGTTTATGTACACTCACATGTAAGTGAAATAAATAACAACAGTGATGGGGGAGGAATTCTGAATGTTTTGGTACTACAGAAAACCTGCATTACTCAAAAGTGGTGTAGCTCTCTGTATAATTGGATATGAATAGCAAAAACAAGGATGCATGCTTGTAATTTTAGTATTTGGGAAGCCGAGGCAGGTGGATCATGAATTCCAGACCAGCCTGGACTACATCTCAAGATCTATCTCAAAACAAAAATGGGCCAACGTGAGTTGAACACATATTTTGAAAATTCTTGAGCAATACTAAAACCTGGTTTGGTTATTTATTTTTAGTTAGCTAGTTTAAAAAGCAGTGACAAACATGCTAAGAAAGGTGAGCAAATGGTAATTATATAAGATAGCTGAAACTACAAAGCCAGGAAAAGAATGAAAGACAAATAGGAACAAATAGGGAAAGAATATCTTTAAGTAAAATATGGTAGCCATTCATCCAACTATATTCATATTCATGTATCATAAAACATTCATTTAATTGAATAACTCAGTAGTTCAGATATATTGTGTTAATTGTTTTGTTTGAGGGGAGTTGGGTCTTGGTCTTTTTGAGATAAGGTTTCTCTGTGTATCCCTGGCTGTACTGGACTCGCTTTGTAGACCAGGCTGGCCTTGAACTCACAACAATCCACCTGTCTCTGCCTCCCAAGTGCTGGGATTAACAGCGTGTACTACCATGTCCAGCTTATATTTTTATATACTTATTTATTTTTTGTTTGTTATTATGTGGTGTGGGGGTACGTGAAAAGTTTCTGTGGCCACACAAGCCACAGTGGGCATGTAGAGGTCAGAGAAGAACATTGCGAAGCTGTTTTTCTTCTTCTATCTTGACATGGGTTCTGGGGTCAACTATAGGTCATCATCAGGCTTACATCCTCTCAGGACAGAACCACCTTTACTTGCTGAGCCATCCTACTGGTCTCACACTATTTTTTTAATTGTTAAAATAACAATTTAAAGATGATATATGATAGATATGGATTTATATTCGGAATTTTAGACACACTAAGACAGGAAAGTTGTTTTCGTGAAGGCTGCCAAATACAAATAGCCAAAACACTATGAATGTAACATTTATATAATTCCTGACTATTTCATGGTTCTTCTTGCTGTAGGTAGTTCATTGTATACATGTATAATAATATAAAAAGTATATGTAAAAAATAAAAATAAAATACACATTAAATAAACTTTACCATGTAAAGCAATACATGGTACAGAAAAATCCATGTATTATGCTACAAAGCCTTCATACAGAAATGCCTTCCAAAAAATTAGTACCTTTTTGAAAGACTTTCAATAATAACAAACTCTAAGAAGTCCAGAATCAAAGAAAAATGGAAGAGAAAATAATTTTCTAAAGATTGTTTTTCAGTCTCATTGTAGTGATTTGCCATGTTGACATGTAAGATATTGCATGAAAATGGAAACAATTAATGTTTAATCATCTTTAAGACATGGCATTCTTTACTGTTCCCCCCTTTTCACATTAACACCCCAAATCACTTGTATCAGGGTGAAAGCACCCAAATCCTCAACACTGCACTCCAAAATTTTATGACTGCTAAACCCCAACAATTCCCAGTGGACAACATAATTGCAATTATGTAAAAAGTTCCATGTAGAGAAAATGCATTACAATTAGAGAACTGTGTGTGTTCAAGATTTTCCAGGCAACTTGGCCAGTACTTTAAACAATGTACCTTTTAAATGGCACTTACCCAGGAAAGAAAATTAAAACAAAGATGAACAAATATGCAAGCTCTGCACCATGTTACTATAATTTTTGATTGTGTGTTTAGAATATACACACATCCCTGACAAGATTACAGACAAGAAAAACAGCACTTAAGAACTTACATACATATCCATATGTGGAATATTCCAAACTATGTATCATTTCAACATATTCTGGCAGGTTATCTAACAAGACTACAACGGTTTTCAAGCAGTCATATTGCCAAGTCTCACAGTGTGGGATCCAGATGTGGAAGGTATTTGGAACTGTGTGTTTTCTTCTAAGCAAATCCAGAATACGTCCATGTAAAAGAATTCCATCCTCCCAAACCCTAAAGTATACATTAGTATCTGCGACAGCTATGCATTGTTGGTGGCTCTGGAGCAAGAATGATCCTATCTCTCACTTGCTATGGGCCAAAACTTTCTTGGCAGAAAGTCATTTTTAAATATAAGCCAAAAGTCCATGGCATTTCTTTATAAAAACTAGTGGTGGTTAAACTTTTACACTCTCCAATATGCATGCTACCTACCCAGACACACACAGAGACACACACATACACACACACCTCACAACATCAATTCTTCTAACTTTGTTTTCCTCTTAGGAGAAGCGGAGAGTGAACACTCTCAGATTTCATGGCTAGAAGTAAAACCTCCCCTACCATGCTTTCACTCTACACTCCTGCTGTTATAGTGGAAGGATACACTCTGGGGGATAAGTCGACAGAAAGTATGATCTTACACAAGTTATTCCCTTACTTGGGGCTTCAGTTTCCTCGCAAATAAAATGAAATAAATTCCCTGGCAACTTCTTAGATCCTGTCTTATTTGATCATAGTTAAATAAGAAGACTCCTAGAAATGTATTTTTACATAAGGAATAGAGATATTGGAGAATTGAGATATTAACAATTAATGTGAGTTATAGACTGAACTGCTAGAGCTTCTTCAGGCCTCTTGAATTTGTTAAGGTACCTTTCAGGCCTGAGATTCTCTTGGGAGTCTATGCATTAGTTTGGTAAACTAATAAATACAACAAGACTATTTTAGAACACCGAGAAAGAGCATCTCACTGGGTAAGCATTCAAGGCCTTCAATTATGCTACAAAACTTGAATAAAAACTAAGTAATTTAGATTTACAGTGGTAGGCATTGAAACTGTCTGCCAACATGAATGTCTCTGCACATTCCTAAGAAATAGAACTTTAGTGTGGATAAGGCTAAAATTTCTAGCTCTGCCTTATATGAATCAGAATATATCTTGATCCCTTTGGCATCCTCATGAATGGAACAATTCCTCCTGAACAAGTTACACGTACACCAAAAAAAAAAAAAAATATGAAGCAGAACATGTAACACATTGTTAGAAAGCATCAAAATTTACAAATCATACTTGTTAGGATAAGCAATAAAGATAGGACTCGAGTTCCACATCTGTCACTTATTAGTTGCATTATTCTGGATCAAGTGTCTGACCCTTTTGTGTCAAGTTTCTAATTAATTCCATCAAGAGAATAATAGTACTGCATTCTTAATGCTAAGGTTTCTGAAATACTGAAAGCAGTCAAGAGAGAATTGCTATTGTAAGAATTAGCCTCTATGTTTCACTTGTGAGATTTTGCAATCTAGTCAGCTGGGGAATGTTTTGTGTATCTCTTCTGATTAGCTATATCCTGAAGTCTAATCCCTTCTGGGCAGTACATGGCCCAGATTGACATTAAGGGAGAAATCCACAAATGTCCATTACACCACTTCTTCCATCTGAGAGGAATGTATGCTATTTTATTTGCAATCAAAATGATGATTCTTGGCCCTAAAGCAATGTAAAATGTCATCATTCAGAACACAAACAATTATGAAAGAAACCCAAGAATGGACATGGCATCGATCCTAATGAGTCAAGCGATCAGCTGCGCCAATAGAAACCAGATCTGATGCCTAGAACCAAAATTAAAATTTACAGACTGTGTGTGAGAACAGCTGCCTTCCCTTTCAGTATCAACTTCTGTTGTGGCAAAAGAGGTATTTATAGACCGGGATTCTATAGTTTGATTTGGAAATATAGATCCATGTTTTTTAGAAAGCTGAACACTGAATCCTGAGTGTCAGAAGTGGACACTTTGTCCACAGAGGAACAGAACCCATCTTGAAAATCTTTCCTATTTCAAAGACTCACAGGACAGCGTCTAAAACTCAGTGGGAGAGGCTAAGGTTTATTTCCAGAAATAAGCATAAGGATAATTACAGGATTTTAAAGTGAACACAACACAGAAATTATTTGACAATCTGCCTTTTCCCTCTGCGATGCTTTCATTGCTTTATGAAAAGAATGTGAAAGGGCTAGCTGCAGGGAAAGGAGAGCATCAGTTATAGCGACAACTGAGAGCTGTCTGCATGATCTCTCACTAGGCAGTGATCAATGACTGTTATAGATTATAGTTGGAGAATTATTAGTATATGACAATCTATTGGTTTCATGGTTGTACAAAAACATTTTTGCATATGACATAACATTTGGGATGCTACTGTGAAATAGCAAGTAGTAAAAATGAGGTAGTATTTATCTTACAATAAAACTATAAACATAAAATTTACAAACCCAGCTGAGCAGTAATTCAAAATTATTCCTTCAGAACCACTGGGCAACTGATTTTATGATCTTCTCTAAAGAGGCAAAATTTTCATTCATACCAGTCTGGCCTGGAACCTCATATTTAGCTGAGGATGACCTTGAACTCTTGATAATTCTGCCTCCACCTCCCGTGTGCTGGGTTTATAAGTATACTACTCTTCATTGTACCTGGCTTATAATTTTCACTACTCAACATGGCTGCATTATTATATGTTGGGGACGGGCTACATGGCCAATGTTCAGCCATCTTGTCAGAACCTAGGTTCCTATTTCTCCAGAAGTCGGCCATTCACCAGAAACTAGCTGACCTTGTCGTAGGTCGGCAGTTAGACACCTGTTGTGGTTTATTGTGGGGGCTGGTCACTCTAGACCCCCGAGCTACTCCTTTTTTGGTGGGACTACTGATAAGATCAGATTAAAGGCCAGCTGCCTGCGAGCAGCAGTTCTAGGAGCTTTTTTCTGACTAACCAGATCCTTCACGACTTTCCTGGAATTTCTCTCCTGCTATTATAGCAGCTGTAAAGGTAGATACTTACCTGCTGGAGCATTCCAAAGTTAGATATCCATAGCAACCCTTGCTTACGCAAATACCCATGCCTCTGTGCCTATATAAACTCTGTGAAATTTTTCAATAAACGGGGTTTGATCAGAATGCAGACTTGCCCCCTTCTTTGTGTCTAGTGTTCTGTCTCTATACAGGAAAATTTTCCTCCCGAGCGTTAGTTGAACCCCGGCGGGCCGGGGCAATTATAGCATCTCTACTTCTTGTGTTGCTTTTCTTTTTTATTCATTTTCTTACCCTCCAAGAACAAGGAATTCCAAGCACTTGGTTCTTAAGACTCTTTTCCTTAGCCTCAATCACTCAACAGATTTCCTCTTTCTTTAAATAGCCCACCTGTAATTCATAAATCGTTCATTTAAGACCACATCTTAACTCTAGCCATGATTTTATTCCCAAAACATGTTTGCCTTTCAATTAATTAACATGGAGTCCAAAAACCAAAACAAAACAGACACATACGCAGAAGAACCTGACAATTACTCCCATTACAAATACAACTTCCCAGGCTGGAAAGATGGCTCAGTGGTTAAGAGAGCCACCTGCTCTTCCAAAGGTCCTGAGTTCAATTCCCAGCAACCACATGGTGGCTCACAACCATTTATGATGTAACCTGGTGCCCTCTTCTGGCGTGCAGGTAAACAAGCAGACAGCACTGTATACATAATAATAATAAAAATAAATCTTTAAAAAAAAATACAACTTCCCTACCATTTTTTTTCCTTTGTTTTAGGATTTTGGTTGTTGTTGTTGTTGTTGTTGTTGTTGTTGTCTTGGCTTGTTTCATTTTGTTTTTCTTCTTTTGAGGGGATGTTTGAGGGGATGTCTTGCAATGTAGCTCCCACTTATCTAGAACTCACTATTAATCTGAGAATTCACAATCCTCCTATTGTTTTTTAAATTACATATATTATCTGTAGGCCCAGCTAACAATCAATCAAGACACAGACACTTGTTATATCATAAAATAGCCTTAGTTAACCTGGGGCAGGGCAGATATCAGTCCTCTAAACTTCCTTTCATAGTGGGGCATGCATGGGATCCCTGTCTCAATCCCACGCCATCTGCTTCCAATAATCTTTATCAAGCTACCTTCCGTCCATAATCCCAAATACATGCTATGTTCTTCATCTGGGCTGGATTCTCCATCCACACCACCAGCCATGTGCTTTTCCTCCAGCTAACCCATGGTAGCCTTCCTCTCTTTACTTCAGGTCTCTCTCCTTTCTCTTTGTGGAGGTCTCTCTTCTTCTTTCCAGGATTCCTCTCTCCTAGCCCCACCTATCTCCTGCCCTGCCCAGGTGGGATGGCTTTTTATTAAGCAAAAGGTGGGTCACATAGACAGCAAGCAGTAATTAGCATCAAAATACATCAGACTATCCCCCAACATCCTCCTGCCTCAGCCTCCTGCTGGGATTACAAGGGTTCACTGCAATGCTTGGCTCAGCTTTCTTTTATTAATCATCCTTTTTAGATAGAATTAAAATGCTGTACAATTGAACCATTTCATTTAACATGCACGATGTGGGGACTGGAGAAACCCTGCATTGGTTAAGATGAATGGCTTCTCTTCTGGAAGACCAGGATTTGATTCTTAGTACCACATGGTGGCTCCCAACCTTCCATAACATCTGATGCCTTTTTCTGGCCTCCACAGGCATTGCTCGCATGTAGTGCACCAACATACATGCAGCAACACGCTCATGCAAATAAAACTATCTTTTGAAGAACAGAGAGTTTTTGTTTGTTTGTTTACTTTTTAAAATATTATTCAGTTTTCATTTCACATTCTAATCAGAGTCTCCATCCTCCTCTACTCCCGGTCCTACCTTTCCTCCCTCTTCCCCACTCCCCTATGCCTCAAGAAAAGAGGAGCCCTCCCCCCACTAACTCACCCCAGCACATCAAGTCACATCAGGACTGAGCACATGCTCTTCCCTTGTGGCCAGGCAAGGAAGCCCCACTGTGGGGGAAGTGATCAAAAGCCAGGGAACAGAGTCCATGTCAGAGACAGTGTCCCCTCCCCTTACTAAGGGACCCACCCACATGAAGCCTGAGCTGCTCATCACCTACATCTGTGTAGGGGGCCTAAGCTGATCCATTTATGGTTCTTTGTTGGTGCTTCAGTCTTCACAACATGCCCTCTGTGCCCGTGGTTTGTGTTTCATTCTCAGCAGACCCCTCTGGGCCCTGGTTAGTTGGCTCTGTTGGTCTCCTTGTGATGCTCCTGTCCCCTCTGAGTCCTTCTATCCTTCCCCCAACTCTTCCTGAAGGTGCCCTGAACTCCGCCCAAACTTTGGCTATGACCAGCCAATCCCTGGCCAAACCTGAAACCCACCCTGAGGCCTAATCTGAGAGCCATCCCCTGACTCTAACAATAAGAATCTGCTGAGGGGGAGGGGGCACAGCAATGAACAAAACAGATTCAGAGGGTTTTTTTTAATGAAGCCAAATTAATCTATTTGTTATTATTGTTTATATTTTAGGTGGCATGCCTAAAAATAGTATGTTTTCTTATTTTGTATTTTAGGCTGGTTTACTATTCTGACCTCTTGCAATACCATATGCATTTTAGAAACAGCTAGCTAGGTTTTATGAATAAGTCAGCTGAATGGCTGTGAATTAAATTTAGGAAGAGAGTGATTGCCTAGTATGCACAATGCCTTGGTAAATCCCCAGCAGCAGGAAAAAAATTAATATAATTACTGCCAGGTATGTTGGTACACACCTATAATCCTAGTTCATGTATGGTGAAGGCAGATGGATCAGGAATTCAAAATCATCCTTGGCTACATGACAAGACCTATGCCAACCTAGGCTACATGAGACCTGGTTTCAAAACACAAAACAAAACAAAATTAAAAAGCTGAAATGTAGAAAGTAAAATGAAACAGATCTTAGCTGAGACTGAGATTTACTAATACGTTTTGAATGTTGTTTCTTTCTCTGACAGGTAATTTTAATCTCAAAATAATATGATATGTTCTTGTCAGTGTGGTGAAATTACTGCTAGTTGTGCACCACAGCCCTACAATCCCAGCACTTGGGAGATGGAGGCAGGGTGATAGGCATTCAAACACAGCCATGGCTATATAATGAGTTCAAGTTTATCCTGGAATAAATTAAATGAGCTCTCAAAAATAAAAAGGTAAACACATTGCTGTTGGAAGCTAATGTACTTTACCTAGTACTAACTAATTTTCTTTACAATCTGTCCAAGAATTTTTGAGTATAAAAGTTGTGTGTGCGTGTGTGTGTGTGTGTGTGTGTGTGTGTGTGTGTGTGTGTGTACTTTTTTACTTTAATGTCATAATTGGATTTTTTTGCTCTGATAAAATACTACGACTAAACACAACTTAAGGAAAAGATCTTGCAGGAAATTTTTTCAGTCATTCTTGTTTGAGTATGATGTTAGATGTGATTTGAAAATACCCTGCCTTATTAATTTCAAGATGCTTTCCTTCAGATCTTTTGAGTATTTTAACTAATTTTTGTAGAGATACATAAAAATTATGCCTGCTTACAGGGTACCATGGGATGTTTCACACTATTGCTCAACTTTTTAAATCATGAAAGGGTATTGAGTTTCGTCAAAATTTTTTCTGTATCAATTGAGATGGTCACACTATTTTATTTTATTAGTTGAGTGCTTTTCATACACTTAAACTCCAGGAATAAACCCACCAAATATATTGGTCACAATGTAGAATCTTTAATGTTTTGTTGAATTCTATAGTTTATTTTCTTTTATTTTTCCATCACTGTTTGTAAAGGATGTTAGTCTGGGGTTAGCTGCTATTGTTTTGTTTTGTTTGATTCCTATGTTATCTATGTGCCTTGGATATCCAGATAACTGACATCATAGAATTACTGATGAAAATTTTCTCCCTGTCCTTCATATATTTGTAAAAGTCTGAGATCAACTCACAGCACTTCTTTAAATATTTTATAGAATTCACAGTGAGGCAACCTTTGTTCCAGAGCTTTTCTTTCTTGGGGGACTTGGGTTCCTTCTTCATATCCATCCTATTTACAGGTTTGTTTCTATTTTCTGTTTCTTCGTAATTCATCCTTGATGTGAGTTTCTAAGAAGCTTTTCATTTCATCTTAATTATTAAATTCTTTGGTATGTATATTTTTCACTGTACTCACTTAAGTTTGTTTTCATTGCTAACTTTCATTTCTGCTTTTGTATATTTGTGTGTTCTCTTTACTTCTTTGACAATATTGCTTAAGGATGTGAGTTCTATTGATTTTTCCCAAGCAATCAACACTTAGTTCTATTTTCTGTTGTTCTTATGTTCAATATTTTATCTCTATTCTGCAGTATGATTTAGTCCCTTCTGCTAGCTCTGGCTTTACTTTATCCATTGTTCCTTACTTTCATAATGTGTAAAATTAGGTTGCATAGGTGAAATCTTCTTTTAATTTTCCTGTATTTTTATTACTCAGGCCCATGAGCTTCCCTGCTGGTGTCTGTCTTCCTCCTCCTGCTATTTCACACCTCCTCCAAAATATTTCCCCTTCTACTTTCCTGCCTTTTTCTGTTTCCACATCTGGTTGATAATATGTAACAACTGTCTTTCTAGGTCTAGCTCATTATGCTCAATCTGTTGATATTCATTTCCATTCATTTTCCTTAACATTCAACATTGGTTCTGTATAGCTGATTAAAATATCCTTGTGAATATGTACTATGTTGTCTTTATCCATTCAACGGTTGACAGACATCTAGGCTAGTTCTGTATCTTGGCTATTATAAGTAGCAACAAAAATGAATGTGCAGCTATCTCTTTGGCTTTGTAACATAGAATTTTTCAGGTACACAACCAGGAGTGGAATGTCAAAGGGATATATGCCTTCACAACCAAACCATATTTGTTACTTTCTTTGAATGATAGCCATCCTGGCTGTCATGACATAGCATCTCTGTACTTTTGATATAAATTTCATTAATACTAAGTATAATGGCCAATTTTTTCTATTTTTGGCATCTTGTATTTTTGCTTTTATTTAATTTTATTATTTTGTTGTTTTAATAGGCATACATGTAAATGGGATATAATATGACATCTTCACACATGTATAATATTTCCTCTGTACATACCCACATACCTTTATTTTTTTACACTGAATAACATATTTTATTGTGGCTTTTTACTTAATTAATTAAAATATCTTAAAGAAGGCACCAACATAAACCATATGCAAGTGGACTACTGACCTCCAATTTTTTATAAAGTAGAAATTTTAGTGAGTAACGACATTCCAAGGGATAGAGAAATAGGTCAAGACTAGAAAATATCCCCCCTCAAAATTGCCATATTAATAAATACGAATGAATTTCTAAATAACAATGTAATTCACCAAGTGAAATACACAATGTTAGCTGGAAGGATCACTTTCTAAAAGGCAATTTTGAAATTATGGTGGACTATTACACAGTAGCACATTCTCAATAGACTATGAATCCCACACATTTGTCACTATGGCTAAATTTATAATATATTCTTGAATATCATGGGCATAAGTTGAAATCTGAGCTCATAATAATTAAGAGGAATAGTGTGGGGAAAGTAAGATCACCAGAGGTTATATGCCACTGCAAACATGTTTTCTGGGGTGCTGAGCTCATGAATGGTGTGTTGTTTGCTTAATTACTACTGCCTCACATAAAGTGCCTTTAATGGCATGCATTTTAAAATCCTTTAAAGACCACATAAACAGATGGTATTACTGTTACTTCTCAGGGGAGATAATAAATTTGTATGTTGCATTGGCATTGCTCTGCATGTGTTAATTGGTAAAAACTTGGATTTCAATGCCTGGTTGGACACTGCATCATACCTGTATCCCATCTTTCCATGTCCATGGTAACGTCATGATGACTCTTGCACTTGTGTTGGTGTGAAATTTTGACAACGTCTTTACCTATCTACTGCTCCCACATACCTTTATTAACATTTAACATTTGTGAAAGCATTGTGTCATTTTATCGTTTGAAAGATCATATTTTCATCAAATCCTTACCAATTTATAAGGCAGATAGTCAGGAAAGCCAGATAGCCAGGAGCAGATTGGAATCTTTCAATATAACTCTTGATGGATCTCAGCCAAGAGCTTAAAGATTTTGATAGATCTAGAAAGTGTGAAAAACAGAAGATACAATATGAAATCTCAGGCTTTACTTCAATTTGCACCTCTTCAATATTTTACCATCTTTTCTGTTTTCTTGTGGTGGAGATGGTTTGGCTTGGTCTGATGGCTATGAAATTATTTGGGTATTTTCTCTCCTGGTTCTTTTGTTTTTTCAACTCTGTGACATATTAACGCTTGCTCTTTAACATCCATTTTCTGTTCCAAGATCCAATCAAATGGATATCCTTGCATTTGATCAGTTATCATGTCTTTTATTTTTATTCTGCACATTCATAGTCAATCATATTCAATCCCCTATATCCCTCCAGATAATCTCTCTCCTTCTCACATGTCCCCCCACTTCTCTCCAGCCTCACATCTAATATTATGTGGTATACATAAAAATGGTTTATCTATATAAAATCTAGGATCCACAAATAAGGGGGAAACTTGTAATATTTGTCTTTCTGAAACAAGTTTACTTTGCTTAATACAATGATACCCATTGTATTTATTTTTACACTAAACAAAATAATTTCTGTTTTTATATGGATAAATTACATTGTAAATATATATCATATTTACTCCATCTAAAAGTCAAGTGACTGCAGTTGTATCAGCTAACATTCGGGTCTCCTATTTCTTGATCTAATGTGTCTATTTCTGTCCCAGTAGCATGCTGTTTCTCTTACTATGGCTATATTTTGGGTATAACTAGAAGTCAAGTAAGGTTTGCTTAGGCTATCTGGGCCCTTCTGAGTCCATATAAATTTTAGGTTTTTTTTTTTCTATTTCTGTGAAGAATATCACTGGAATTTTTATAGGAATTGTACTGACTCTAAATCACATTAAGTAATGCAGACATTTTTGCTATATTAATTCTGTTGACTTTTATATATGAAGGAGTCTCTCTGTCTTTCTGTGTCTTCTATTATTTTTCTGTATTTAAATTTTCTTAATATCAAAGTATTTCATTTTTTTGTTGGGATCATTATCAGGTATTTTTTGAAGATATTATGAATGGTGTTATTTTCATGATTTCTTTTCCAGAATTATTGTCATTTGATGTTTGTATATTCATTTTATATCCTGCTACTTTGCAGACTCCTTTTTTTCTTGCATTAATCTCTTTTATTCGATTCATCTTATTGCTCTAGATAATAAGTCAAAGATTATATTGAATAGGTGTGCAGGTGTGGACACCTTTGTCATATATGACTTTAGTGGAAAATCTCTTCTTTTTTCTCACTTAGTATAATATTGCATATAAGATGTCATTATATAGAGACTTTATTATGTTGTATATGTTCTTTCTATTTCTACTTTTTTTTCTAGGCTTTATCATAAACAGATATCGGATTTTGTTTAAAGACTCTTCTGCTTCTATTGGGTTGTTCACGTAATTTTTGTTCTTGAGTCTATTGATGTGCATATTGCACATAGTGGCTTATGTATAATAAAACATGCTTGCATACCTGAAATGAAGCTCACTTGATCATTGGGGGTGATCCTTATGTCTTTATATGCCCCATTAAACTCAAAACAGGATTAAAACCTTTGAGATTTTTTTCCCTTGGGGGTGATCAACATCATGGTTTGATGCATAAAAACATTTGCTGCCAAGAATGAAGACTTGAGTTCAATCTCTGGAATCCACATGATGGAAAGAGAGAATTGACATGTCCTCAGATGTCCACACGCATCATGGATCACATGCTCTCAATCACATTCTCTCTCTCTCTCTCTCTCTCTCTCTCTCTCTCTCTCTCTCTCTCT
>OU015760.1:86309194-86321980 GCA_907169655.1 Acomys percivali
GTGTGTGTGTGTGTGTGTGTGTGTGTGTGTGTATGAGAGACAGACAGACAGAGTGACAGAGAGATAGAGACAGAGAGACAGAGGTAAAAATATTAAACTCCATTTGAGAAGTCACATAATTCTTATAGATGCTCTGGAGAGCTACTTTCTTGACTGTTTACCATTATTCTCATTCTCGTCTATAAAAGTAATTCCTAAAAAGAGTCATGCTACACTTCCACCTATACTGAGGTCAGTTTTCATTTGATTCATAGTGGAGTGTCATCAGTATTACTATTACAGTTATTATTAATTTCACTGCATAAGTTAGTATTTCAGACGTTTCAAAGCCACAGGCACTGCATTTGTGATGAGAAGAGGAAGACCCTGGGAGAGATGGTACTCTAGCTTGGAAGTGCCAAGTCTTCACTTGCTGTTAACAATGACTCCCTTGAAGTCTTAATGCTTTTTACCCTTGCTGAAATAAGCAGTGTACATTGCAAAGACAACATTTCAATAGCTATCACAATTAACTTTAAAGAATATAGTAATCAGGAGATCAGGACAGATACTGGGACTTGCAGCAGGACTCTGGGAGAGGAGGTGCAAGTTGTATGGAAGAGTTGTGGGATGGAAGGACAGGATGGGGGACAGGGCTTGTCAGGAGTTCTACAAGGAAACTATCAAGGTCTGTGGATCTGGATGCAGGGGGTCCTGTACAAAGTGATGCCCCAACCAAGGACAGTGCAAGCAGAGAACCTAGACCCACATGGAGTAGGGGGTAGTGGGGGACTGCCTCGGACAAGATCTCTGGTGCCTGTGATTTTATCACTGCCCCTTAGAGGAGAGGCCCTGTGGGAACACAGAAGAAGGGGATGCAGGCTATCCAGATGAGACCTGATAGGCGGTGGTCAGATGATGGGGCAGGAGGATCCCAATTGTCAGAGGTCTACAGGAGGGGAATAGATCAGAAAAGGGAGGGAGGGTGGGAACAGGAAGAAAAGAGTGGGGGTGGGGGAATTACAATCTGGATGTAATGTGAGTAAATTATAATAATATAATTTTAATATATATAATTATAATAATTATTATGAAAGAATATAGTAATCAAATGTGGATGATGGAAACAGAGACCCAGGGGGAATTTCTTGTTTATTTGTTTGTTTTTAAATAGTTGCTTCTCTGCTGAGGCCATGTTGGTGTCCATGGTCTGTTTTACTTCCTGGAGTCATGTAGATGTCTATGGTCTATGCTACTACCAGAGGCCTTGCTAATGTTTGTAGTCTCTCTTCTCCCAGGGGCCATGTTGGTGTCTATGGTCTGCGCTGCTGCCTGACACTGTGCTGATGTTTGTGGTCAGTATTACTGCCGAAAGACATGTTGATGTCTGTAGTCTGTGCAGCCACCGAGGACCATATTGAAGTCTGTGTTGGTACTGCTGCTGGAAACCATGTAGAAGTCCATGATCAGTGCTGCCAGTAGCTGTTAGGAGCAATGAACATTCTGTTGCAGAGGTATTGATGACTTCAGACTCATGCTTGAGAATAAGAGACACTGAAGGATTCTGTGATAACCGCACCCCCCACACACACACACATGCATGCACAAGAAAGAAACAGTCCAGACAAGAAGCTATTGAAGAGAGTCCTTAAAAATTGTGATAAGGATGCTGAGGTATAGCTCTTCACAGATGATGGTTCTGGTGGAGTTGTGGACTCAATTATTTTTAAGGGGCTGGCCACTGGATGTTTGACCATATTCTAATGAGTGTATAGGCAACACAAATGGACTTGGTGTATTTTTTATTGGGTGCTGTGCACAAGTATGGGAGGTAGACCTGGAAGGAATGGAAAGTGAGTGTGATCAGGGTGCATTATGTGAAATTCTCAAATCATCAATAAAAAAATATATTGGAAAAAACAATTACTTCTCTGAGAACAACTGACAGGTTTTGCGTTTTCTCCTATTTCCCTCCTTCAGCATAAATAGGAAGAAAAGATAAAATTCTTGAGTATAGTTATTGGTTGGATTGATGTCATGCCAAAAGCATATGGCCTAGTTATTAAGGGGGAACAGATGGGGCATTTATGATTATCTAAGGGGAGCTCCACATCCTCAACAGGGTGACATTAAAATCTACATGACCAAAACTAGAAGCGATGTTTAAAAGAACAAAGTAGAAATAATTATTACGTTGCTCACAACTATGTTTAAGATCCAAGAAATAAACAAAATATGATCTATGAAATAAGTAACTTTATATACCTGTCTTATTTTCTAGAACTATAATTATGAATGAGTATCATTTGTCTGTGCACTGTGACATTTGGCTATTGGTATTCTAGTGGCCTGTGGCACTTACTATTGTTTTTTAATAATATGAAACATATGTCAGACTTATGTCCATCTATAATTGCATCATTTATATTTGCAATGTGATAGCAACATATCATGCTCCGCACTATAGACTCACTCTGTGCAACTTTATTAGCACTTGCTTGCCAGTACTAAGTCAGATGTACCTAGTATCATATTCAATAATGTCCCCCATGACATTGTCTTAAAAGAGCATCTGCTCTGCTTTGGAACAAATATCAATATCTAAATACCATCATAGAAAGACTTAGTGCAATAAAAAAAAGGTTAAATATTTGTGGAGAAAAATTGGATTGCTATAAGGAGTTCTGGAATCAGAGAGAAGGCTATTCATATTTATACTTCATCACTCACCTGCTATGAAAATTTTTAAAGGTTAGTTAAGCTCTACAATGCTTAACTACCTAATTCATTAAAAAATAATTCCTATAAGTATACAATGAAATTATGTAAGGCATCCAACAATAGCATTTTAAGAGGGCCCTTCTTATTCAAGGGGAGGAGGTCCCCCTCAGTCACAGTCATAGGGAAGGGGAATGAAAGCGGGAGGGAGGGAGGAATGGGAGGATACAAGGGATGGGATAACCATTGAGATGTAATATGAATGATTTTATTTTTCAATAAAACATTTTTTTAAAAAGAGGGCCCTCCTTTCTTTTGCTCTGTGTTGAAAATGAAATCAAAACACCACTCAAATATCGAAGTACTAGCTAAATGTCCACATACAGTTCATTATGTATAAGGCACATTGTCTGCATGTATCTCAGAAACAAGTTTTAAGAACTATGAAATAGTATAAAATAAAATAACTAATCATATATGTGTTTCTTATGAAGTAGGAAAATTGTATCAGAGGAAGAATGAAATTTTTAAGATTTCATAGCTGAGTACTGTTAATTGTAGGACATCGACAAGAAGCCCACATTCTAAAATACACTACTGGTTAAGGATTCAGCATCAGTAACATTAAAACCTCAAGGTGGTGGTCTCTTTTACAATTCTCTTCAATAATGATAGCTAAAGCTTATTAAGTGATTACAATAAGCCATATATTGAGGAAAATTCTCCATGTCAACTGTTATGATTTCTGCAACAGAAAACAATGAAGAATGTATGGTTTTTATATATTTGCCTAAGTTATTGAGGCCCAGAATTTAAAGTGGAGTAGTTTTGAGTTTGGGCTGTATTTCTCTTGACATATGATTACTCACTTTTGCAGGAGAGATGGCTCTGCAGTTAAGAGCACTTGCTTACTGCTCATGCAGTGGAACTAAGTTCACTTTCTATCACCCACAACAGTTCACAATTGCCTTTAACCCAGTTCTAGGAAATCAGACATCTTCTTGCCTCCAAAGTCTCCTTCATGTACCTGGTACACAAAAACTCATATAGGCATGCACACACATACGTAGAAATAAGAGGCCCTTTTGGCTCTCTGAGCAACACCATGGCGGTCAGCAAGAAGAAGTGCCTGATGAAGGCGACAAGAAGGGAGCCAAGAAGAAAGTGGTCAATTCATTTTCTAAGAAAGACTCATATGATTTCAAAGCTCTGGCTATGTTCAATATTAGAAACACTGGGAAAACACTAGGACTCAAGAAACCAAGATTGCATCTGATGGCATCACGGGTCGTGTGTTTGAAGTGAGCCTTGCTGATTTACAGAATGATGAAGTTGCGTTTAGAAAATTCAAGCTAATTACTGAGGATGTTCAGAGCAAAAACTGTCTGACTAACGTCCACAGCATGGATCTTATCCAGGAGAAAATGTGTTCCACGGTCCAAAAGTGGCACACCATGAGGTTGATGTCAAGATGACCGATGTTATTTGCTCCATCTTTTCTGTGTTGGAATCACAAAAATTAAAAAAGCAACAACCAGATACTAATGACAACATATGTGCAGCACCAGCAGGTCCGCCAGATCCGGAAGAAGATGATGGAAATCATGACCCAAGAAGTGCCGACAAATGGCTTGAAGGAAATGGTTAATAAGTTGATTCCAGACAGCATTGGAAAAGACATAGAAAAAGGCTTGCCAGTCCATTCATTCTCTTCATGATGTCTTCCTTATAAGAGTTAAAATGCTGAAGAAGCCCAAGTTTGAATTGAGAAAAACTAATGGAGCTCCATAATGAAGGTGGTAGTTCTGGAAAAACAACTGGTGACGAGACAGGTGCTAAAGTTGAACGAGCTGATGGATATGAACCACCAGTCCAAGAATCTGTTTAAAATCCAGTTTTTTAATAGTGACAAATAAAATGTCATGTTTGAGAAAAAATAAGAAATAAGAAACATTTTAAATATGGTAAGCAAAATATTATTTACTTTTAAAATCTCAAGTTCTAAATCACCATTTCTAAATAATTAATGTTTATTTTACTAAATATTGGGTGCTGTATCCAGCCTTTATGCTCACTGTAGCTCATAATCATAGTTGCTGTCTTAGTAAATACATTTTCTTATCCCAGTTTGAAAGCTGAAGAAACTCTAATAAGAGGCAAAGTAGTAGTCTGAACCCAAATGTGCTTGGCCCCAAAAAGACTCAACTCCTCATCATCACACTTTTGTATTTATAAGCGCATTTGTGTTTGTTAGACAAGATATTAGAGGAGAAAAGAGATGTACTTGCATTGCTGAATGCCTGACTTAGAAAGGACATGTATAAAACAAAAATGAACATCCCGTAGCCAAGGACAAAAAGCAAAGAATTGCAGGCACGTGCACACACAGTACCCATAAAGTACCCAAATGTCTCTGTGAGCTAAGTCTTATCAGCATGTTAAAGACTAAAAAAGATTTTTAAAAAAGTTTTTGGCTACACTTGGCACAAACAGAACAAAACTAGGCAAGGTGGCTGTTTGGGTCAAATAATATCAGATGACAAAAAAGCAAATTGAGTTCATTTTATTTTTCTTCTTCATTTTCCATCAAAGAGAATGCCCTTCAACTTGAAAGAGTAGGATAAATACAGCTTTAAAAGGCATTGTAAGATAGACGAGCACTTAGCAAGAGTGTTCTTTGGCACTTCAAATTAGAGAATGTATAAAGGCCAAAAAAGAACCATGTGAGAATAGCAATGTAGAAGGATCCAGTGGGTCCTAGAAACCTACAAGTAGAACATTATGATAGGCAGATTTGGGTCAAGGGGTCCTGCTCAAACTAAGGCACCAGCCAAGGACAATACAGGCGGTAAACTTTAAATCTCTACCCTGATCTAGCCCATGGACAGGACAATCTCCACACTTGAGTGGAGAGTGGGATATGACTTTCTCAAGTACTCTGGTGCCTCACATTTGACCATGTCCCCTGGAGGGGGAGACCTGGTGGCACTCAGACAAGGACAGCAGGTCACCGAGAAGAGACTTGATACCCTATGAGCATATACAGGGGGAGGTAATCCCTCTGAGGAACAGTCATAGGAGAGGGGAATAAGGGGAAAATGGGAGGGAGGGGAGAATGGGAGGATACAAGGGATGGGATAACCATTGAGATGTAACAAGATTTCTGATATTGTTTTTACTTCTTTTAAAAATGTTTATTTATCTATAAGTTTGAGGCCAGCCTGACTGCAAAGCAAATTTCAGGATAGCCACACCGAGAAAATCTGTTTCAAAAAAACAAAGTATGTATGTATGTATGTATGTATGTGTATGTGTGTGAGTCGGCATGTGTGCTTTTGTGTACGGGCAGACTCCAGAACAGGGTAGGGAGCCTTCAGTCCTGGAGTAAGCAGTTCGGTATGTGACACCTGAATGTTATCAGAATATCATAAGGCAGAAAGATTAGAAACATCTTTCAAAAATCTTGATTTTTCCAAGAAGAGACTTGATACTCTATGAGTATATACAGGGGGAGGAAGTCCCCCTCAGTCACAGTCATAAGGGAGGAGAGTAAGGGGGAAATGGGAGGGAGGGAGGAATGGGAGGATACAAGGGAGGGGATAACCATTGAGATGTAATATGAATAAATTAATAAAATAAAATTTAAAAATAAATAAATAAATATTTTTTAATCTTGAAAAAAAAAGAGATGTAACAAGAATAAATTAATAAAAAAATTAAAATTAAAATTAAAATTAAAAAAAAAGAATTCCATCTTAATGTGAGAAAAGTTCTTAAGGGTATAAACACAGGAGTATTCTGGAACTCTCTGAATTCAATTGAGACATCATATATGCACCAGGTTAGTTAACAGGAATGACTTGTCAATGGGTGAAGGTGAGAGTGCCTCTTCTCTAGGGCTCACAATGGGGTGAAAATATTTTCGAAGTTAGACTATCATATGAAGCAATCTGTAATGCTTTTCCGAGCTTAACAGTAAAACAGCTAGTGATGCACATTAAGTAAAAATTGCTGGTTTGGAGTAAAAAGGGAGAAATCAGTTTTGAGTGTGAGATCTCAAGAGATTTATACGGAAAGTAATATTTAATCTCTACTGAAGATGGCCAGACTTTCAACTAGAAGAAATGGGATGAAGAATATCTTAAGACAATTAGAACACTAGTGTCATGCCATCCAAAGAACTGGAGTAAAGGGATACATAGTTCACTTGGGGAGTACAATTGGAGCCATTATTTTAAGAAATTAAGCTGAGGGCTGGAGACATGACTCAGCAGCTAAAAGCACTGGCCTTCCTTCTAGAAGTCTCAGGTTCAATTCCCAGCACCCACATAGTGGCTCACAGCCATCTCTAACTCTAGTTCCAGGGGATTCCCATGTCCTTTTATGGGCTCTCTGGGCAACAAGTTTTCACGGGTATATGTACAGCCAAAATACCCGTGCACATAAAACTAGATAAAATCTTAGAAACTCCTAAGAAACAAAGGAGAATGAGTTTGTACAAATCTGTAGATCATGAGCTGGGGATTTACACCAGTGTGATTATCACCATATATGCAGCGTGGTGCTTGCCAAATACTAGTACCCAACAAAGGAAAGAAAGGACAGGGAAGCTGAATTTGGAAGTAGATAATTACTACCTCAAACTTGTATAGCTGGAGACAAGCTAGATATCTCTGAACAGATCTAACAGACTGATTCTCAAAGGTCCGTATAAAATAAGTGTTCCCAGGGTGTGGAATACAGCTAGCAAGGCAAATTCACCTACCTAGATCTTCCTCGCTTTTTCCCTTTCACCTTTATTACTTTGAGAATAATAAAGCTACAATGAAGTTGAAAGAATTACGCAGTGAACAGACATTTATTACCTCTCTTTTTTTTCTTATGAAACATTTGAAAATTTTCAGGTAGATAACTTCCTTTTTAAAAAATCTGGTGTCAAGAAATACAACATATATGAAACATTTGGTGAACTTCTTTCTTTAAATCCATACAAACGAAAAGGGAAGATGGGAGTTAACTGATCACTAAGTAAGTTTAAAGTTAATTAAATTAACACTAACGAGTGGAGACTAATATGCCATCATAGCCTGGGGGTAGATCACTGGTTTGCAAGGCACTGCCCTTACTGAAATTAAAGTAAACATTTTCTCTGCCGATGAGAGTTTATTCCTGGATAACGTATAATTCTCCCTTTCCCCTACCACTGGTGTTTATTGAAAATCATCCTTAGAGTTTAAAATACATATTGATTCTTTTGTAGTTCCAGAGAGTCTGACTTGGCATGAAAGCAAAAGGGCTCCCAGCATCTACAGAAGAGAGGCATCATTGAGTGAGCACAAATTTAGGATGACGCATTTCATCTAGTTGAGTCTCTAGTCATTTCTTTCCTTTTGCAGGAAATTGAGATTTTAAAACCTCAGGCACTCAAACCATGAAAAAACTGCCTCCGCATAATAGACTTGCACTTGAATGAAATAGCTTTGCCAATGTTAGGTCTTCTCAGTGAACTGGCAGCTGTAGTTTCAATTGAGCCTCCTAAACTCATAATTCAAATCTTTAGATGTGTCACAGGCCTTTTTCATATGTTATAAAGCATAAGATTTTGAGTCTGGAATGCAGCTCAAGTAAACTGAGCTTTAGAACAAAAATCCTAATGTGTAAGCTTTTCCTCTAAGCATTAGCATCAACTGAACGGTCGTTTAGAAGAGGCCAGTGTTTTCTAAAACAAATCTCCATACTTTAAAGACATTCAGACACTTTCCTTTGTACATATAAGATGATAATTTGTTAGCAGATGGTCAGATGGTAAGTTTAATCAACTATAAGAGGAACGTCATGGACTCATTCAACAAGAACCTCCCATTTCTGTGTTATGAGTTATCTTCTTAATAAGATAAATATAATTTAGTGTTTTTATCTTCCCTTAAAAACCATGCTGTTTTTAAAGATCTGACAATATTTTGAAAATCCTTTAATCTCTATGTATTCTTTGAAAATACAAAGATAGTAATCAAACAGCTTTAATGTTGTGGTGGATGGAAGGTTATCAAGACCTTCCACATGGACTCTCTTGGATGAGGATGTTGATTGCCCTATAAATCTGTTAGCTGGGGTAGCTGCATAAATCAGAAGGGGACAAGGGAAAAACTTTTAAAATTAATACTTTAAAAAGACAGTTTATGGAATAAATCTGGAACAAGTTGCACGTTTATCTGTATCCATCAGGGCAGTATTATTGGATTACAGTTTGCCACTGACTGCCAGCATGAAAAAAGTAGACCAGATGGGAAATAAAGTGTGTAAATAGAGCAAAAGAAAATTGTTAAGTCTATTATTCTATCAAGAAAGGGTAGCTACCAAGAATATCACTGTAACCGCCATTTACACATGATCTTTTAATACTCTTTTAACAAAATCAAGAAAACTGTTACCTGAACATCTGAGCCTTGTGATAATAATTAACAGCTACCAAGTGTTTAATACTTTCCAGGTGCTTTTATAATTACTTTAGATCAGGGGCTTTTAACCTTGACTGCAAATTAGAATCATCTGGAGAGCTATAAAATTCCAGATGACCAGGTCTCCCTGGAAACCTATTAAACCATTGTATCCATGGGTACCTTCCATCCAAGCATGAGTGGCGCTTAAGATCACCAGGTGATTGCAATATGCAGCTGACTCAGAGAAAGATTTTTTTGATCAGCCAGTTTATTTAATCCTTACAATTGCCCTTTGATGTGAAATACTTTTTATCAGCAGCAGCAACAGCGGCAGCGGCAGCAGCAGTCATAATTTACAAGTGGCAAAACTCTTGAAGAGAAATGTAAGTTTTCTTTCCCAAGGCCAGTGACTACTAAGTGATAGAATCAGGTTTGCATGCAAGCAATGTAGTTCTATTGTAGCATTATTGTGTTATTGATATTCAAATCAAAATTCAAAGGCTTATAAAAAGTTATCAGCCTCCAAAATCTCCAGTCAAAGATGTTACCTAGTAGCATTAAATAATTTGAATTTGTTTGAAAGTTAACTGTAGTGCTGGGACTATTGCTTAGTTGGTAGAGTGCTTACCCAGGATGCACAAAGCCCTAGGTTTCAGACTCAACCCCATTATGAACCTAGTAGTGTGATGCACACCTGCAATCTCAACACTCAGGAAATGGAAGCAGGAGGATTGGAAGTTCAAGTCATCCTGGTCCATGGATCAAATCTAAAATCAGCCTGGGTTGCAAGAAATTTCTCTCAATATATATAGATACTTGAATGTTAAATTTATACTTTAAGGCACTGCTTGAGAAAAAAGCAATGCCCTTTTGTCAAGGTTTTAGTACAATTAAACCTTGAATGATGATTTCAAATATCATTCAGAAATGTAAAAGAATAGTTTTAAATTGCATATTGTATATTTCTTAGTTTTAGAACACTCAAGAACATGCAAATTGGCAGAAAATTTAAGGAAAACCTATTCTATATATCTCAAATTTTAATGTTCAAATAAGAAAAACCTACTGAAAAACTGCTACTTGGCAAACATTAGTTTACAGAATAACCTTAATTTTAGTATTTAAAGGTTCTCTACTTAGGTTATTATTTTAAAATTCTTCAAGATTTTTAGAGAAAGGGTTATAGTCAGATATATCATTTATGTCAATAATTTGAATGAAGGAATACAAAGCTTTTTAAGAATTAAGTTATTATTGGTCTTATTCAGGGAGAAAACAAGGTTGGGCTCAGGTGTGTCTCTCTTTTCCTTTATCTTTCTTTCCTAGGGGTTGGAAAAAAAAGAAGGGGTAATATAGAAATATATAGAGATGATAGGATAAAAAGTAGATTAGTGAATTTACTCCTCAACTTAAGACCTTAATTGCTACTCACAAACAAGGTTATTTTTAATTCACTAGGATAGTATTTTGTATATTGATGAAAAATAAGTATAATTTTGATACATTGGTACAGAATTATAATTTAAGATTATTCTTCACATTATATATATTTCTATTCTAATACGAAATATTGTACCCAGACAACTCAACTATAATACAATGTTTATTTCCAATACTTTGAAAGTGCTATTGCAGGCTGCTTAAGATAACTAACACAAGTTAATTGTATTGGTCATGTCAATTACTAGTCTATTTTTATCACAAGAATATACATCGTAGGTTTAACAGATAGATATGATTCTATAGGTAGATAAGGTCAGATAGTTAGATAAGGTCTTCAAAAAGCTCAGAGACCTACAGAATATGACATTTAAAAATGTTTTTATTATTTTAAGGATTCACTGACAATGAGACAGGTTAACTCCTGGCAGCACCCAGCCTACCTCAAAGATGATCAACATCACAGAACCTCCTTATGGAGTTGGCTTCAAATGTGGAAAACAAGCCACTGGGCAAAATGTCCTCATTTCTGCCACAGACAGAATTTTGCTTAAAAATGGGCAAGCCTGGCTATAAGCAGAGTCAACGGCCAAACTCTGCCAAGACAGGGTAAGCAAGTCCTCAATAGTTCCTGCCTCACAAATATGTCTTCCAGATATAATGGGCCAGAAGGCTGAAAATGATGCTCCAACATTATAGAGAGTTTTGGGTGACTATTCAGGTAGCAAACTGTGTCTGTCATGTTCTCATTTTGGAAGCTGCTAGCCTGCACTTCCTGTTTACTCAGATAATTAATTCTATTCCTTCTGAAGTCTCTGATGGGGTTGAAGACCAGACAGTTTAGTCTTACAATTAAGCTTAGTTGTTTAGGGGTTAAGATGTTTTTAGGTCTAGATAGGTGTTTTAAGTTGATAATGACAACATATGATAGATGCTGATTTACATTCAGAATTTTAGACTCACCAAGATAGGAAAGATGTTTTCTTCAAGGCTGCCAAATACAAATAGCCAAAACACTATGAATGTAACATTTATATAATTCTTGATTGTTTCATGGTTCTTCTTGCTTTAGGCAGTTTATTGTATATATGTATAATAATATAAATATATATGTTTTAAAAAGGAAAAGAAAAAAGAATGAACTGAATTAAAAGCTATATCTGCTCACTTCCCCTTGGTGGGGAGGCCTGGTGGCACACAAAGGCAGGAGAAGCAGGCTATCTGCATGAGACCTGATATGGTCATATGGTGGGGGAGGAGGTCCCCTTCTGTCAAAGGTCTAGGGGAGGGGAATAGGGTAGAAGAGGGAGGGAGGGTGGGAACAGAAAGATACAAGTGAGGGGATAACAATCGGGCTGTAATCTGAACAAATTATAATAAAATAAACTGTTTAAAAAGTATATCTACTTACCCTATGGGGGCTCACAAAGACTGAGCCATCAGCCAAAGAGCAACATGGGCTGGACCTAAGCCCTCTACACATGTAGCAGATATGCAGCATAGTCTTTATGTGAGTGCCCTAAGAATGGGAGTAAGGGCTTTCTCTGACTCTGTTGTCTGCCTTTGGATCCCTTCCCCCTAGCTGGCCTCAGTGGGAGAGGATGTGCTTAGTCCAGCTGCATCTTGATGTGCCAAGGTGGGTCTCAATTCAGCAGTGAGTTCCTGGCAGGAGGGGGCCAGCCTTCTCTGAGACAGTTTTCAGTGAAACAGCTCTCCATTATTTGGGGGGAATAAGAGCTATGTAAATCTTGGGGAAATGGGTAGGGGCTTTCAGGCTGAATGTACATCATTGGCTGGGGCTGAGGTGCTTGGGAATATTTCATTTGCATGGAGAGGAATTCCAACTGCTAACTGAATATGTCCTGAAACCTGGACACCAGGGATGTGACTACATCAAGGGTGGCTGAGGTGGGGCTTCCAAGGCTACTTGCACTGATACATGAAGTCCCAGAACAGAGAGGGAGCAATCCTTACTCCTGATATTTCAAGATGATATTTTCGAGATTTGGATACATCTCTACTTCTCTTCTCTCTTGTTCTAGGCTGGTTCTCCTGTCCCATGGCTCACTTGCCTCACAGAGAGGGGGAGGTAAGAAGAGGGGGTATGAGACTGGGAGGAGAGGAGGGAGGGAGCTGCAAACAGGTTATAAAGGGAAGAAAGAAAAGAAAGAAAGAAAGAAAGAAAGAAAGAAAGAAAGAAAGAAAGAAA
>OU015760.1:86321990-86336449 GCA_907169655.1 Acomys percivali
AAAGAAAGAAAGAAAGAAAGAAAGAAAGAAAGAAAGAAAGAAAGAAAATGTTAGTAGTTGAATCGGGAAATTATTTTATCTTAAATAAATTTATTCCAATAAAACTCCTATGCCATGCAAACATCCATGGGGAAAAAATGAAAATAAAAGATATATCTAAAATGACAGGATCTGAACTGAAAACAACATTCAGCAATGTGCTGAAACAAATAATATTAAAAGTTAACAAAAGTTTATTTTGCATCTTGAACTCAATTTTAAAATAATACAAGGCACAAGTACAGCCCTTTGAGGAAATTAATTCTATATTTGAACAGAATTCACTGTGAGAAAGTACCTTCATATACTGAATGAAATAATACCCTTGTACTTTTTGATGACTTTGCTTTTATTTTTAATTTATTTCATCTTTGTATTGGTTCTTTGAGAATTTCATACAATTTATTTTATCATATTCACCCCTTTTTCACAGGTCAACCCTACTTCCCTCTGCATCCAACTCCATGTCCTTTTTAAAAATCCATCAAGTATAGTAGAAGCTATCCATGTACTCCTGGATGTGTGACCATCCCTAAGAGCATAGTCAACCCACCATGGACAATAAACACCCTTAAGGAAAAGTGACTCTTCATCTCCTAGCAACTATCAATTGCCAACAGCTCTTAGCTACAGATGGAAGTCATGCCCACCTCACCTCTCCATGATAGAATTTTTCCTGGCTTGTCTCAGCTATTATGAATTCATATGTGCAATTGCCATGTTGTATCCAGAAATCACTGTTTATTTGTAGTCATCCATAACCTCTGGCCCTTACAATCTATCTACCCCTGCTTCTGCAATGATACAGTCTTGGGATGAAGGGTTAAGGTGTATTGTCCCATTAAGGCCTGAAAACTTGATAAACTCTTATTCTCTGAACATTGAGAGATACACTAATCTATGGGTTTAAAAATAAGTCACTAGAAGCAGATTTAATGCCATGCCCAGACTATATCCTTGAAATGTTAAAAAAAGTTTCTATATGCTTTATATTTTGGTTTATTTCTAAGTAATAAACAAAGGCAAAAGAAGTATATATTTAGTGGTAACTTGCATGTTTTGATTCATGTATACATTTATATTGTGCAATTTTTAAATCAGATTACACATGTATCTATATCAAATATTTATAGCATTTTTTAGATGGGGTCTTACAATGCAGCGGTGGCTGACCTACAGCTCACTCTATAGATCATGCTGGCCTCTAACTCACAGAGATCCCCCTGCCTCTGCCTCCAAAGATCTTGGATTAAGAGTTTATCCAGAAATTAATAACACTTTTGGGACATAAATCCACTGGTTAAATTTCCTATCCAGTCACACAGGAAAACATCAAGTGACTTACGAACACACAAAATCAAACCGCAATGGATTAAATATTTGAATATAGTTATCGTTAGAGGAAAGGAACAGCATGTGGTGATTAAGAACCCAGGTTTTTGTTTTGTTTTGTTTGTTTGTTTGTTTGTTTGTTGAGACAAGGTCTCTCTGTGTAGCGTTGGCTGTCCTGGACTCACTCTGTAGACCAGGCTGGCCTCGAACTCACAGCGATCTGCCTGCCTCTGCCTCCCTAGTGCTGGGATTAAAGGCTTGCACCACCATGCCTGGCTAAGAACCCTAGTTTTAAATACATTTATACACTAAGTTCAGATCTTGGCAGTATATCCAATCCTCTCAGATCAATACGGAATGCAAAGTTTCCTGGTGTGAAATTTTCAATATTCACAGTGGGAATTTCAGACAAATTGGAGCAAGATGATTACTGTAAATTCTATACCCTATATTTTATTTTCTGGCTGTATGACCATGGACAGTTTATTATACTTCTCTGTGAATTTTCAAAGTACAAATAACACTTTATCATGTTTCAAAAGATACTAAGTGTAATGATAAAAAGCCCTAAATATATATATAGAGCACAGTTCACACTAATTGTCAGTAATGGTGACAACAGTAGTAGGAGAAGAGCAATAGGAACATGGGTTTCAGAAGTTCTGAATATGGCAGTTAATTACAAATTAATAGAAGAGAATATGAGCACAATACTACTAAAAATCAAATTCCAGTGAAACCTAGATTGCGTTAATTAGGTCTACAGTGTTCAGAAGAAAAGGGTGATTGTCCCGTTCCAGTGTTTGATAAACCCACATCTGGAACAATATGATTCCTCTTGAACAATAATACTGAGAAACTAAATTTGCACATAAGGAGTGATGCAAATGGATTGTGCTCTCTGAGGCTGTACAAGAATCAGCTCAAAATGCATCCAAGGCTGGAGTAGTTTCTTCTCTGTTGTTGTAATAAAATACCATGACCAAGGCAACTTATAGAAGAAACTGTTTATTTGGGCTTCTAGTCCCAGTGGGACAGGACATAATGCTAGGGGATTGCTGTACAGCATGCTTTTCCAAATTGCAACATTCCCTGAAAATGGAAACATTTCCTCCAGGAGGAAAGGGGAGGCTCATGAGCTTCAGTGAGGAAATCCTGGTAAACACAAGATTACATGTACATGAGAACAAACATTTGGAAGATGCTTGAGGGTCCCTACTCTATGAAAGGGAGCAAACAGTAACTGGGAGTGGAGACTCTGACCAGACAAACTGAAAAAGAGACAGCCAGACTGTGGAGTTCTAACCTCTCAAAGCTAGCCCCCAGTGATGTACTTCCTATGACATGTCCCTATGTGGGACATTTAAGCCACTATAAGGACTGTAATCTAAGAAAACACTTCAAAATTTAGGTGTAGAGGGCTGAAGATGTAGCACTACTTACCTAATATGGTCAAATACTTACCTACATAAGGGTAGAATACCTCGTTTGGCTTCTAGTGTAAGAGGTTGAGGGTAGACAGTCGGGATGGGGAAGTCTAATGACCTGTGTAAGCTACCAGGCAAGAACGCAACAGTTTGGGAAATATATTACTGTTGGCAATAAAGAAATTGGAGGACTTTCCTTGGAGAAGAGGAAGTTTGGAAGAAGAATAGAAGATACTTTCAACTATGTGAAAGAACTTCCCTCATGGGCTAGAGAGAACCATCAGTGATTAACAACATCGGCTGCTCCTGCAGAGGACCTAAGTTCTGCTCCCAGAACCCACTTAGTGATTTACAACTGTCTGTAACTCCAGTGGAAGGGGATATGCTGCCCTCTTGTGGCCTCGACAAACACTAGTCAGACACATGGTACATGATGGTGCATATTATAGACACACAGTCAAAACATTTATCCTTAAAATAAGCCTTTAAAAAAATCCTCTGGTCATGTTCTGCCAATTTGGACAGGCATTCGCTTTTGAAATTCTTATCCATATGCATCTTTTTTTATTATTATTAATTTATTCTTGTTACATCTCTATGGTTATCCCATCCCTTGTATCCTCCCATTCTCCCATCCCTCCCATTTTCCCCTTATTCCCCTCCCCTATGACTGTTCAAACATGACCAGAAAATTCCCCGGCACCCATTTCCTGACTTGGCATCCAAAGATTTGCAAATCTGTCTAACTGTACCTCTGCAAAACCAAATTCCATTTGGATTCAATAAATTTCACTTTTATTAAAAAAATCCTCTGACATGAACTTTTGTAAATTGTGTGTGTGTGTGTGTGTGTGTGTGTGTGTGTGTGTGTGTTATGAAAGCAAGACACAAAAAGCAGACTATTTGGAGGAAGGAATGAGACCAGTAGAAGAGGCAGATTAATGGTGGATGGTGAATATGAGTCGAGTACAAGAACATACATGTATAAAACTATCATAATGCAACACATTATTTTGTACACTAACAAGAAATGATAGTAAGACACATGCCAGTTCAAAATAGTAATGAAAACAATCTATCTCATCTGAAAAATAATGAAAACAAAGATCAATCATAAAATTTGGCCATTGTTAGGTGCTGAATCTAGATATTTTTAAATTATATGGGGCACACAAAACCTCCCAAGAAAGTAACTTATAGACTATCCCTGCCTTCTTATGTGATGCTGAGAAATGTTTACTTCCAATGACTTCCTAACAGTATTATGATTTTGAGAAAGTAGAAAGAGTTGGCTGAAATGAAACGTAGATGTTACTTCTTTAGAGTCTTATTGCTGTCATGGGATACTTTATCACAACCCTGGCCATCAGTCTCTGCTGCATACTGTGGAAAAGGACGCTACTCATTCTCACTTTATTTTTTTCTCTGCAGCAAGGCATACACAAAGGGAGAAATATCTGAAATAGGAATCAAGAGACAAAGTTCAATCTCAGAAGCACCGTGCTCTGTTAGTGCCTAAGGTCTACCTGAGCCTGGCACCTGAAGATGACCACAGTCTTCAAAGTTGAAAGTTGAGGTCTCAGCTGATACTGAAAATGAATAATGCACATGCACTGAGCAAGCTTTTCTCAGCTCTGTAGGCTCCAGTACTTCCCTACTCTAAACACTTGATAGGAAAAACGTTTATTTCAAAGACACACGTTGCAAAACCTCTGAATATATAAATCAGAAATGCGCTCTGCTCATGACACAGCATGACGTTTTGAAGCATTGTCTGGCTGTATTTGAGACTGTACATGTTCACCACACAGGATATGTTTTCAACAATAATAGCCTGGCCTAGCCATGGCAGAATTGGGGATGATATTTACACATATAAATGCTGGGCTTGTACTGTTCTTTCCAGATACAGTTGTCCTCTGTGTCCTGACAGACGTAAAGGCAATCATCCCTTAAGATAGGTTTGTTTTGCCTCAGGGGGAAAGTTATTTCTTTCTTCTTAAAAGCAATATTTTATCGTTTATTTGTTTATCTGTCTATTTGAGGTTGTGTGCGTGCTCCAGCACATGTGCAGAAGTCAGAGGGCATCTCTTAAGAGTCGATTCTCTCCTGTCATGCAGGTCCTGGAAATTCAACTCACATCATCAGGCTTGGCATCAAGTGTGTTTACCCACTGAGCCATCTCCCTGGCCTCAGAAAAGCAATTTCTGATGTCAATAATGCAGCCATTGGTGGGTAAAGGCTATAACTCACTGTCTCTTTATGTGACTTTTGATGATATTTCTACTTAATATGCATTCAAGAGGCGTAAGATATGAAGAAAGTAAAAGAGTGAAGTAGGAATGAACCCAGTACCATTATTATTTTCACATATTTAGAAATGAAGACAGAAGAATACATAAACTCCTAAATCAGGAAGCTCATATATTTTAGAGTCCACATCAGAAAAGATAGGTAAGTGAATGAAATGAGGGCATGATTGCTCCAAGATATGGTTGAGAGGAAGGATTTTATTGTAGATATTGACGGTGAGAACAGCCAGAAGCATCTGGAAGATTCCAGACTGAACAGGGCCATGAAAGGAGAGAAAAAGCAGGAAAGCAAGAGAGGGGGAGAGAGACAGACAGACAGAGACACAGACACAGACACATAGAGACAGAGACAGAGAGACAGAGACAGAGACACAGAGAGACAGAGACACAGAGAGAGTGTGAACCAAGAGTAGAGCAAAGAGACCACATGACCAAAACTAGGGGAAGGGAAGCCCCGCCCCTGGGCTGGAGAGGTTTAGGGGAGGGGTCAGGGTGAGACCTGCTGGAAGGAGCCAGCAGTGTGCACTTTGGTCTAATAGGCACCGCAGTTTGCCCTTTGTCCGGAGTTTCTTTAGAACCAGACAGTAAGCGCTAGTGATTCTTTCAGCAAAGCACTGCTCCTTTACCCTTAGACTTTCCAGCTTTGAAACGCTCTTTATCTTTTGATACTCCCTATCTTCAGATAATGTGCTTTCTTCTGCCAAATCAAGTTAGATCAGCAGAAATTAAGCAATCAGATAAGTAAAGGGCAAGTAGGAAATCATTACTGTGAGTTAGCAGCACTGCTTGGTGAGAGATTCTATGAAAAAAGGAGCATCCCAGGAAGGTTTCCTCTTTTCTGCAAGTGTATGGTCATAAGAGCAGTGACTTAGACAACAGGGTTTCCATCTCTCCAGCCAGCTGTCTTTTGTGACTTCTCCCCAGGATGCTAGTATCTACATTCTAAAGGAAAACACCTGATGCATTTATTCAAAGATTTCAGAAAAGGACTCTGATGTTATTTTTTAAAAGAAGGCCGCTGATACAAAAGCAAGTAGTGATCAAGTTAAAAGAATGAATCTTTTTGAAGGATGAACAGTGTGCAGGAAGAAACTCTGACAAATTGTCTCTCTTGGGTGAACTGCAAGTTCATGAGTGAGCTTGTCCCTCGAGTACAGACCTCACTGAGAATCTTGGGGAAATTAAGGCTTCCAGTGATATGGATAATATGCTAGGTTAAAAGGCTTCCAGAATACTGTGAGCTACCTTAAATTTTCCATCAGTTCTCACCACACATGTCCATTCAACACAAGCTGATAGCCAAGTGTATGCACCAGATAGACCTTGAAAGCCACTTAAAAATACATATGTGAGTACTCTGATTATGCCAACTCATGGTTGAGCAAATAAAAACAAGTTCATGTGAGTGGGCTATTGTATATTAACATAGATAATAGTCAGGTATATGACACAGGCTGTTCTTGCCAGGGACCCTGTTGCCTGTTCTTTGATCACTTCCCCCTGGTGAGGCGGCCTTTCAAGACCACAGAGGAAGAGGATGCAGGCAGTCTTGATGAGACTTGATAGGCTGGAGTCAGTTGGTAGGTGAGAAGGGCTTCCCCTTTCTGAGGACTATGGGAGGGGCATAGGGGGGAAGAGAGAGGGAAGGTAGGACCCAGAGGAGATTAGGGGGGCCTACAAATGGGGAGTAAAGTGAATAAATTTTTAAAAATAAATTCAAAATTAAAAATACTTTTAAAAAATCCTTTAATGAAGGATCAAAAGGCTAGGTTCCTCTGAATGGTGTCCTAATTCTATTTTGGGGTATCATCTTTAGGCATTATTTCTAATGTGGTATGCTTGAAGTTTTGGGGGAGTTATAACAGAATTTATTGTCAGAATATGAAAAGTTCCTATGACTTTGGGTTTCCAAATTTGGGTGTTGTGATGCATTTCTTTTCTTTTCTTTTTCTTTTCTCTCTCTCTCTCTCTCTCTCTCTCTCTCTCTCTGTGGTTCTTCCCTTCTTTTTTAAAATTTTAATGTATTATAATTTATTCAGACATCCTGAATGCTATCCCCTTCCTTGTATCTTTCTGTTCCTACCCTCCCTCCCTATTCTATCCACCCTATTCCCCTCCCCTAGGTCTGTGACAGAAGGGGACCTCCTCCCCCACCATATGATCACAGCCTATCAGGTCTCATCCTGGTAGCCCGCTTCCCCTTCCTCTGAGTGCCACCAGGCCTCCCCACTAAGGGGAAGTGGTCAAATAGGGGGCACCAGAGTTCCTGGTTTATAAGTCAGTGGCAACAGCTTTTCACTGATTTTTTAAAAGGTAACATACAACATAATCAACTTCCTTGTGACATTTTATACACACATATAATTATACTTTGTATTCATTTGTCCTCCTCTTCCAATGCCCTATCCATTACCTCCTTCCTCACACCACTTGTCAGTCTCCTTCCTCCTAATGAATAGTTTCCCCTTCATCAGGTAAGTTTTATTTGACATTACAATAATAAGTGTAATGTTCCCCACCAATTATAAATGAATGCATAATTGGAAAGTTTACATGCATTCTTTATTTTAATCTGCATTATCAGAAACCTGTTCCTCTCCACAAATGACTAGGTAGTGTGGATGACAAACTAAACAAGGAAGAAAATCTTCCCTGAAGGAACATAGTACTTGAAAGGATGATAGTCATAAAAACAGACTAATGACAATACTGAATATAAGTTGTATGCATCAAATCCCATGAGATCTCAGCACTTATAAAGATCCAAGGATTTAAACTATGGAACAAAGAGAGACCATATTACATATAAAATTATAATTGTTCATCTGAAGGATGACACAAAGGAGAGGAGGTTATGTTTGCAAAGACAATGAGTAATGACAGAAGATGACATGTTTGAAACAGACTGACACATTTAATATGGTTATAGCTAAGAGTGTAAAGATGTGCGAAAAGACTGGAGATTAAAGTTGGGTTCCTTATGATAAGAGCACTGTGCAGACTCCTCGGAGTTTCTCCCAGAGTCCACACTAACCATAGGGTAGTCTAAAAATTCAGATACATATATGTGTATTTTAAACCAACTATAAAAATTACAATAAAGATTTTGAAACAAATGGATTGAGATGGATAATATCTTTTTAGAAATAAATTTTGAAACAATGTAGAGAGCAACAGGACTAGAAAGTTACAGGAAACAAGGGAATCTATAGAAGGCAATTGTCTAGCTGAAAGAAGATGGTGTCTTTGAACAAATCACGTGTAAATAGGGTAGTATATTTAAAGGCCATACCATAAAAAGTTATTCATACTAATAACTCTGTACCTTACATTGAAGCTATGGAGTAATTGATGAAAATATACATAATTTTACATATGTTTTAAAAATAGTGGAAAGAGGAGAAAGCAGGGGTTTATTTTCAAATGTATACAATAGGGAAAAAAAGAACCATAGTTAGATATATGCCCACCAATTAGAAGTTTTCTTAATACTTGACACATTTATTTTTAGTGTGTGTTCTTAAATTTGAACTACTTTTGTAAAATAAAAGTTTCCAACAAAATTGGGGTAGTAAAACTCAAGCGACACCACATGCTGGAGAGGATGTGGGGAGAGAGGAACACTCCTTCATTGCTGGTGGGAATGCAAACTAGTACAACCACTTTGGAAAGCTATCTGGTGCTATCTCAGAAAACTGGGAATAGGGCTTCCTCAAGACCCAGCAGCTATTCCACTCCTTGGAATATACCCAGAAGATGCACCAGCACACAGCAAGAAAATTTGCTCAACCATGTTCATAGCAGCCTTATTCATAATAGCCAGATCATGGAAACAGCCTAAATGTCCCTCAGTAGAAGAATGGATAAAGAAACTGTGGTACATATACACTATGGAATACTACTCAGCTATTAAAAACAAGGAATTCCCGAAATTTGTGGACAAATGGATTGAGCTAGAGATGATCATAATGAGTGAGTTAACCCAGAAGCAGAAAGACTCAAATGGTATATACTCACTTATATCTGCATACTAGCCCAAGGGGCATGTCCCATGAAAGCCTTCCCTTACCAGGAACCTGGGACAGAGGGGAGAACATCCTATTGGGACTCTAGATGAGAGAACAATGGGAGAATAGCAATGTAGAAGGATCCAGTGGGTCCTAGAAACCTACAAGTAGAACATTATGATAGGCAGATTTGGGTCATGGGGTCCCGCTCAAACTAAGGCCCTAGCCAAGGACAATACAGGTGGTAAAATTTAAACCCCTACCCTGATCTACCCCATGGACAGGACAGTCTCCACACTTGAGTAGAGAGAGGGATTTGGCTTTCTCAAGTACTCTGGTGCCTCACATTTGACCATGTCCCCTGGCGGGGGAGACCTAGTGGCACTCAGAGGAAGCACAGCAGGTCACTGAGAAGAGACTTGATAACCTATGAGCATATACAGAGGGAGGTAATCCCTCTGAGGAACAGTCATAGGGGAGGGGAATAAGGGGAAAATGGGAGGGAGGGGAGAATGGGAGGATACAAGGGATGGGATAACCATTGAGATGTAACAAGAATAAATTAATTAAAAATAAATAAATAAATAAATAAATGAAAAAAAATAAACCTTTATGTGTAACTGGGGTATTAGTGTTTTATATGTAAATTTCAAGTTAGTTTTTATGTCACTTGACATAAGCTAGAATTATCTGGAACAGGAAACCCCAACTGAGAAAATGCCCTCCTCAGATTGCTTAAAGGAAACTCCGTAAGGAATTTTCTTGATGAATGACTGATGTGCAAGGTCCCATCCTACTCTGAGCCTGGACTGGTAGTCCTGGGTTCTATTTTTTTTAAGGACATTCTAAGAAGTCATGGGAAGCAAGCCAGTAGCAGCACTCCTCCATAGACTGCATTAGCTCCTGCCTCCTGGTTTCTGCCTTAAGTTCCTGCTCTGACTTCCCTAATGATATAGTATAATCTGTAAACTAAATAAACCATTTCTTTCCCAAAGTTGTTTTGGTCATGGCATTTATCACAGCAATAGAAACAAATCTAAGGAAATAAATACATATACAACGTTATGCATAAAAATATTTTATTCATCTTTCTGTTAGCCCAAGAATTTTATCTGCACTCTAGAGATAAATATTCTTCTAAATCATTTAATAAAGATAATTTTACCAAATATATGTACCATAAAAATATAATATTTTGTTCTAGTTTCAAATTTTTAGGTAAATGAGATTACATTTTATATATTATTCTGTACTTCTTTCAACATGTCTTACATATATAACCATGTAAATTATAAAAGTCTATGTGTTTAATTTAATTTATGTAATTATATATGTATTTTCCCCTATTGGAAAGATATTCAAGACTATTGATAGTACTTTCCATTATTATAATACAATGGTAATCTTTTAAAATAGCTCTGAAAATTAATAACTGCTTTATGGAATATATAGATTAAATTCTGTATCATAGACAATAATCTTTGTTCCATTGTTGTAGGTGATGTCAATTTTCTCTACAAAGTAGTATAGTAAATTAATAATTCTATATTTCTATGACTGCTATATGGTATTACCACTTTACTAATAAGCTACCAAACTTTGTTACTGCAAAATCTTTAACTGAAAATAATCTCATTATCAAGCATCAGTAGTCATATGGAGCTTTGTAACCTCCATAATACATAACCAGTCTCCAAGGCAAAATGTGTAGAATACTTTCTCATTAGATTTTAGGCTGCTCTTAAGGAGGGAACTCATGTCTCATACAGTAAACCTGGTCAGAAGAGTATGGGTAGTAGGGGGATGCTACTATTGTTGTTTTGTTAGATGGACATGTACATGTAAAACTGTTATTTAAATTGTTACATTTAAATGCTCAAAATAAGTAAGTTGCTGCTGAGTGCTCAACCCTAAATAGGAAATTAATATCACCACCTCTAAGACTCAAAAGATAGGTCAGAAAGATAAAAAGATATAATGTAGAAGGGTAACTAGTTGAGAGAGAGAAGGCAGCAAGAGAAGATAACAGAGATGAATATGATCAAAATACATTAGAGATGTGCATTAAATTATCAAAAATTTAATTGGTAAAAAGACTTATCATCAATTTTGTATTATGTTCCTTTATTTTCTCTTAAATAATTACTGGTTTGATATGTTTTCATATTGTGAGAAAGTTAAGAACTAATTTTTACACTATGTCTTTTTCAATAACTTGAAAATATTATCACATTTATTTGTGTTTGTGCATGATCATGTACACACACACACACACACACACACATGCACACATGCACGCATGCACACATGCACACATGCACATGTCAGAAACAAACTTGCCACTATATCTAGTTTATGTGATGGTACCCCTGTGACCTTGTACATGTTAGGCAAGCATTCTATAAATTGAGCTATAACCAACCACATTTGGATTTCATGTTCATTTGTGTTTATGTATCTTTGACCTTTGGGCGGGTTGTGGGGTTTTGTGGCTTGGTTCGTTTTGTTTTGAGACAGAGTCTTTCTGTGTAGTTCTGGGTGTTCTGAGACTCACTATGTAGACCAGGCTGGCCTTGAACTCACAGTGATTTGCCTGCCTCTGCCTCCTGAGTGCTGGGATTAAACCTTTTATTTTCTATTTTATGGCATACATATCCAGTTCAACCTTTTAATTCTTTAGCTTTTTCAGTTTGTTGTAATAATTTTGAGTATGTGCAATTTTCTATTTTAAGTGTTCAATTAATGTGTTGTAACTTGAATCATGCTGAGAAAAGTTCCTCTCTGTACTTTTCTCTAAACATAATATATATTTTCTTTCTATATCCCTAAGTTTCTCTCTCACTATTCTATTTCCTGTGATCCCAAACCACATCCCACCTTCACATTACTATGTAAAAAAATACTATATTTCCCCCACTCAGGACAATGTACTACTGTCTCCTAAACTTACAGAGGACAAAATCAGTATCTTCTGCAGCTAACAGCAAGATTCCCATCAACATAGCATGGTTGTCACTGCAGTCAGTGTTTCCTGTGAACACAAGTCCAGATGGAAACAACTCGTCAAGAAAAATTACATCAAATAAAGCAAATGAAAGCAGCGGGGAAAGTTACAAACAAGAGGAGGCATACACTCCTATAGATGTGTAAAGTATAGCAAAGAAGTATGCATAGACACAAAAACAGGAGACAATATTCCACTGTGACAGTTTCACAACACTCAAAACTACTAAGAAGAAGTAGCTGGGTGGTGGTGGTGCACGCCTTTAATCCCAGCACTTGGGAGGCAGAGGCAGGCGGATCTCTGTGAGTTCAAGGCCAGCCTGGTCTACAAAGTGAGTCCAGGACAGCCAAGGCTACACAAAGAAACCCCGTCTCAGGAAAAAAAAACCTACTAGGAAGAGATGGCAAAGGCAGGGGAGATGGCTCTGGATGAAGTGTGTGCCATGCAAGTGTGAAGGTCAGGATTTAGATTCTCAGAACCACATAAAAACTGGGACGGTCAGATCTCACTCTCCACTCACCGGTGGAGAATATCATGTTCGTCGGCTAGGTCTGGGTAGGGGTTCGAAGTTTACTGCCTATATTTTCCTTGGCTGGTGCCTTAGTTTGAGGAGGTCCCCAGGACCCAGATCTGCCTGTCATAAAGTTCTTCTTGTAGGTTTCCAGGACCCTGTGTGTCCTAGTATTTCCCCATTCTTCCATGCTACTCTCACCTAAAGTCTCAATAGGATGTCCTCGCCTCTGACCCACTTAACGAACTCTGGTGCCCCTTTTCTGACCACGTCCCCTGGATGGGGAGGCCTGGTGGCACTCAGAGGAAGGATAGCAAGTTACTAAGAAGAGACTTGATACTCTAAGAGCATATATAGGGGGAGGAGGTCTCCCTCAATCACAGACATAGGGGAGGGGAGAAGGGGGGAAGTGGGAGGGAGGGAGGAGTAGGAGGAAACAAGGGATGGGCTAACAATTGAGATGTAATATGAATAAATTAATTAAAAAATGAAAAAAAAGCTGGGACGGTGTGTGGGTCACCTGTGATCAATTCCATGACTCAGGAAGCAGGGATGGAATCCTCAAGGCAAGCTGGACAGCTAGAATAACCAGAATTGTGAGCTCTGCATTCAGCAAGACACTCTTTTGTAGTGGAGGTAAACATGATTTGTTTTGATCCGAAGTGTGGGATGTGAAACAGACTTGTGACAGGGCCCATGTTTCTTTTATAGAAGAGGAACTGCCTCATGTGGGTGTATGGTCTTTGCCAGCTCATAATCATCCTGGTATGAATTCTAAGAGAAGATATATATGAGCCCAAAACCAGAGACTTGGTTTTTGCCTCTTGCAACACTTTACATCACTGTTCATCACATTCACACACCCCTAGAGAGAAATGCTCCAGAGAACACTTTGAGGTTCCAGGTTCTTGCTGATGCGCCAGGTTTCAGATGCTGTAGTTGCAGTCACTTTTGTTGAATTGCTGGTTTGGTGTTTAATGGGGCTGCTGGAGCCCTGACAAAGAATATTGGATTCACTCAAAGAAACTGAGTCTAAAACTGTCTACTACCCCTGATCCCATTAACTTCTTTTTTCTCCTATCTAGGGTAGATGGTTTGGAAGGGAGGTATAGGTGCCAGAGCCTACTGTGTACAATATCGAACAGGTCCTTGACCAGGGAGCAAGGCTGAGAAATGAAAGAACAGAAATAAGATAAACCGAGGCAAGAAATAGTCAAAAACACAGGATAGAATCAAGAGGGCCGGCAGTCTATACCACACGACACCTCAGCTTTATTCACCAGCTCAATTTACACACATCTCAGGCACAGGGGAACAAAGCAGAAGGTCGTTCTCATGAGATAATGCGGACATTCTCACGGGAAAAGCAGTGTAATCTCAATCGACTCTCAGCCTGAGGCCACAGTGTACTTTTCCCTGATAGTCTGAAGACCTTGAGTGTGCACTTGGCAGAACATCTTGTTTAACCATGGTCTCAGCAATCTATGCGAGTCTTCTGCTGGAACAGAGAGCGTGAGAGCAATGTCTATGGACAGAGGGCCTTTACAAATGGCTCCCGACGTATAGGCATCAAAGAACCCCAAATAAAGTAGGTTTTAAAATATCAAAGTCTATAGTCTTTCTCAATAAATAAACCAGAGAATGATCAAGGAAGACATTCAACATCATTATCAGTCCTCTAGATGTGTACACATGCTCCCCACACATTTACAGTCTCAGACATTCAGACATGTGAACCAGTATATATACATGCATGGAGCACACATGCATGGCGCACGCGCACACACACACACACACACACACACACACACACACACACACACACAC
>OU015760.1:86343438-86390008 GCA_907169655.1 Acomys percivali
AGAGAGAGAGAGAGAGAGAGAGAGAGAGAGAGAGAGAGAGAGAGAGATTTTAAATGTATTTTTATTTTGTGTATAGGTATATTTCCTGTGTGTCTGTCTGTGTACTATATGCATGTCTTGTACTCATGGAGGCCAAAAGATTGCCAGATCCTCTGGAACTTTAGTCACACACAGACTGTGGTGAGCTATGTAGGTGCTGGGACTCAACCTTGTGTCCTCTGAAAGAGAAGCCAGTGCTTGGAATCACTTCCTCATCTATCCAACACTTAGGAAGAGTCTAAATTAGAAGGTTTCCATATGGCCTTTTCAAGCATCCCCAGCGTTCCGTACGATTATTAGAAATGGGAAGTGACGGTTACTGAGATGGAACAGAAGGTAAAAGCATTTGCCGCAGAAGGCTGAAAACCTGAGTTAGAGCCCCAGAAACCACAGTGACAGAATAAAACTGATTCTTGAGTGTCATCCTCTGACCTCCACACAGGTGCCATGACACATATATGCCCACATTAATACACATATATCACATAGAAATGAAGTTTTAAATAGGAAAGAACCATTGGCTTTATCCACTTTTGACTTGAGCTGGTTAGCAATAGGTGGCTGACAAAAGGATTCTGCTGATTCATCTTCAAGGAGAGAAAGTAGAATAGCAAGATGATAATTTACAAGAGCCTGGCAGACTGATAACACTGATCACCTACAGGAAAGGGTTCAACAGAACTAGTTGGGAAATAAAATTTGTGGAAAAATGCTCACTGTATAGCTTATTGTGGATTCTGAATTTGAACAATACCAATGAGCTAACTATCATCCAAAATGAATAAAACATTTAAAAACATAGGGCAAAAAAAATGAAGGATGGAAATAATGTGAAAAAATATGCTAGCATCTTCATTTCACAAAAAAATATAGAAAATTTATTATTCTTACTTGAGGAAACTCAGGAAATAATCAAAAGCAAACATGTAATTGTTTTAAGTTGGAACAAAAGCTATTCTATACATGTATTTAGAGGGAACAAAGGTAAATATATATTGATGAGTTAACACTTTATAAAGGAGCCATTAAGATGGCTCAGTGAGTAAATGTACTGGCTGCCAAGTTCTAACGACTCAGTTTCAATCCCAGGAAGAATGGTGAAAGACAACTGACTCCTGGATCTTGTCCTCTGACCTCCACATGTGTGCTAAATAAATAAAGTGTTTTCATTTAATATATAGTGAATCTATAAAGAAACTGAACATTAACCAATACAAAAGTCCATGAGCAGTAGTAAATATAATTATTAAAATAAAAGTTCTTTAGACACCTGAACCTCAATTGAAGAAACTAAGAAGGTACCAAGCTCCTATAAACAAACCAGGTGTCATGGAGCTCACTGGAGGGAGAGGATAGAGGGTGACAGTTTGAGGCCTGCCTGAGCTATAGGGTGAAACACTGCCTCAACAACAAAAACGAAACAAAAACCTATGAAGGGAGTTACAAGAAATACGCATAAAAGAAAATGAACTAGAGAATAAACTGTATCTACATTGACAAGTCTATGGACATCTGCATGACAATCTGTAGCTGTTGTTCACAGAATATATTACCACATTATGTAGATAATGTCTCTATTTTTTTATTTGCTACAGGAAATGGAACATGTTCTATCACTGAGGAACATTCCAGACTTTTTCCTATTTTGGCAGTGGTAAACATTTCGGATTTTGTCATATTTTTATTAGGAGACAGAGTCTTTCTAAATTACCCATGTTGGTCTCAAACTTGCTATGCACCTTATGGACTACTTAAATTATGACTCTCCTACTTCAGCTTCCAAAGTAGCTAGGACTTCAGGTGTGTGCTGCCATGCCTGGTGTTAATTAGCTTATTTGTACTTTTTCATTTGTTATATTTTGGAGACATAGGACATGATCTTTTGATCTGCATATACACTGAAGTATGACTAAATCATGAAAATCAGCATACACATGGCCTCCTGGTACAACTAAATCATACTGAGCACTGTTTCCAACTCCATGCACCATGATGCATAGTAGAAACTTACTCCTGCTACCTGAAATGCTATATGCTTTGCCCAAACTCCCACCTACAAGCCTCTGGTAAGCACCACTCTATGCCAACTATGGATTCAACACAGATCAGTGGACCATACTACAGTGTGTTTATGTGGCTGGCAAGTTTCACTAAACACATCATCCTCTGGATTCATCCATGTTCTTTTGTTTGTTTGTTTGTTTGTTTGTTTTTTGAGACAGGGTCTCTCTGTGTAGCCTTGGCTGTCCTGGACTCGCTTTGTAAACCAGGCTGGCCTCGAACTCACAGCGATCTGCCTGCCTCTGCCTCCCGAGTTCTGGGATTAAAAAGGGGTGCGCCACAATGCCAGGCCACTCATCCATGTTCTTAAGCCTGCTGGAATTTCCTTCTCATTTAAAGTCAAAGCATATCACATTGTGCATATGTACCACCTTCTCCTTCCCCATTCGTGAGCTGAGAAATACTTGGGTTGTTTCTACCTCTTGGCTATTATAAATAGTGCTGAATAGACACCAAAGGAAAGATACATTTCATCATCTTGATTTCACTTCCTTTGAGTATAGACCCAGTGATGACATTGCTGTATCATATACTGAGTCTGTTCCTTAATGAATTTATTTATTTACTCATCTATATATTTTAATATTTTATTTAATATTCATACATGCATATAATGCAGCATCTGGGCCAAAGCTTATGACCTCCAATTGCTGTGTTTTAAGGTTGTTTGGTTTTTTTTTGTTGTTGTTGTTGTTTAGAAATCCACATACTGTTTCTTTACTCCACATTCTCACAAAACTCTGTTATATTGGTGATTTTATAATGGTCATAGTAACAGGTATAAGGTATAACCTAGTATGAGTATTACACATGCTGACACAGTCTCTTGAGTTCATATGTGTATCAGTCCTATTGTGTTGGGAAAATGCTGTTTCCTTGAAGTCATCCAAGACCTCCAGCAGTTAACAGTCTTTCTACTTCCTCTTCTGCATAGATCCCTGAGGCACCAAGAATCTTCTAAAGAGTTAGTCTAGAAAATGGTCAAGGCCACTAAGAAATATTGCTCATACATTAGCTAATAAAAATCAACTTATGGATAATGTACAGGAAAAAAAACACATTTGTTAAAAAAAAAAGTTCACTTTCAAAAGTTTAGGCAGACAACTACACATACACAGAATATTGCTGGGTATGCTGGTGCATGTCTGTAATTCAAACACTTAGAAGGCAAGACAAAAGAATGAAAAAGTTTGCGGGGCTTGGTGGCACATGCCTGTAATCCCAGCACTTGGGAGGCAGAGTCAGGCAGATCACTGTGAGTTCGAGGCCAGCCTGGTCTACAAAGTGAGTCCAGGACAGTCAAGATAACACAGAGAAAACCTGTCTTGAAAAATTAAACATGTGTCATTTGCCAAGTTAAATTATCATGAATTTTTCTTCACCTACCCTCTATGCTGCTCCTGAGAAACAACTATTGTAGGAAGTTTCTCATCTTTTTCTTCAGAAGATGTAAAGCCATGAATTTAAGACATTACTCCCTTACAAGATTAGAGATGTAAGAGACTTACTTATGAAATAAGGATGTTGGAAAGCAATTAGAAGAAGCAATAACAGAAAGTAGAGTACAGGTTAAATAGGACCATAGAGTGTGAATGGAACTAGGTCTTTTATTTGGAACAATAGTGGACAACTAACTATGGGATGGAGTCCCAACAAAATATACGCTGTACAACACCAGATGAAGGTGGCATATTGTCACCTTTGAACATATTTTAAATGTTCCTTCAGGGTTGGTGGCTAGCTCTCTGAAATGACTACTGGAATAGACGCTTTGGTGTGTACATCACTTCCCAGTGGAACTTGACAAAGAGACTGACAATGGGATTCTGAAACATAAATAAGAGTAAAACACTACAATGAATAAGAAAGAAGTCCAAGGGAAAAGATCAGCTCTTAAAAATTACAAAAGTTAAATACGATGTAGGCTTAAAATAGTCTTTGAAATAAAGACAACCAAACAGTCATAGAAAACGAAAGTCCACATCCCTAAGGAATAAACTGCTGTATCCATAGATCGATTAAAACAGGACTCTACATGAGCATCAGAAAGATGTGTTGCTTGTTTTGTGATTGCTTATCTTCCTGAACCAAATTTCAATCTAAAAGAATAAATAGAAGTTGTCAGCTTTTTTTCAGAGGTTTGAAATTATTTTATTTTAAGCCTCAGTCTTTTTTTGGTTTGTTTTACTGAAGGTCAAATGAATAAAACTCAGGCACTGACGAGGTTGAATTGTCCCTTCTTGTAAGCAAGATTTTGCCTGGAATTTTACTTTGGCAAGCCAGAAACTTTTTTTGCTTCCCTTCATTCCCTTGCTGAAGAAGAAAGGGTCATTCTGAATATGTTCCTCCCACGGTCATTTATTTTCTCTCAAGCCAACTGGATGCTTCTCTGTCAAAAGGCTCTGTATTTCTATCCAAAGGAATTATAAGTACTTTTAAAGCGTAACACAGATGTGGCTTTGTGCAAATGCAGATGTTCCTTAAATCATTGTGATTGTAATAATTAAAACTGTAATCTGTACTCTTAGATTCCGAATTATGATTATTGAAAGTCCTGTCAGAGATTATTCTTTTCATCTTTTCTTCTCCAATTCTGCTATTTTAAAATATCTTGTTAGATGCTCAGATTTGTGCCAATAATTTTAAAGTTAATTTTCATTTTTGCCTCACCCAACAAAGTCATTACAAGCAGTATAATATTAGAGCTGTATGTTAGCCCTTATCCACACTTTTTGTTGCTATTTTTTAATTGTGGGAATCATATATATATATATACCCTCTATTTCCCTTCGACAATTCCTCCCCATATCCTCCAAAATGTCCCCTCTCAACATTGGTGGTTTTTGTTTAACCATTGCTTTTCATAGCACACTGGGTACGATTAGTACTGTCCACATATGCATGGGTGTGGGGCCATCCACTAGAGCATGGGAAAGCTACCAGTGAGAATGCTTTCAAAAAACAATGTGTCTACAGCATAATTTGCTTCTTTTTTATTATTTTTTATTTTTTACATATACATTTCTATTATTGCACATATATACAATAAACTACCTGCAGCAAGAAGAACCATGACACAATCAGAAATTATATAAATGTTACATTCATAGTGTTTTGGCTGTTTGTATTTGGCAGCCTTGAAGAAAACATCTTTCCTATCTTGGTGAGTCTAAAATTCTGAATGAAAATCAATATCTATCATATCTCATCATTCTCAACTTAAAACATCTATCTAGACCTAAAAACATCTTAATTCCTAAACAACTAAGCTTAATTGTAAGACTAAACTATCTGGTCTTCAACCCCATCAAAGACTTGAGAAGGAATAAAACTTAATTACTTGAGTGAAGCAGAAGTGCTGGTTAGCAGCTTCCCAAATGAGAAGACGACAGAGACAGTTTGCTGCCTGAACAGTCACCCAAAACTCTCTATAACATTGGAACATCATCTTCAGGCTTCTGGCCCAATATATCTAACAGACATATTTGTGAGGCAGTATCTACTGTGGACTTGCTTACCTATCTTGGCAGAGTTTGGCTTTCAACTCTGCCTGAATCCAAGCTTGCCCTTTTTTAGGCAGAATTCTGTCTGTGGTAGAAATGAGGACATTTTGCCCAGTGGCTTGTTTTCCACACTTGAAGCCATCTCCATAAGGAGGTTCTTTGATACTCATCATCCTCTTTGAGGTAGGCTGAGTGTTGCCAGGAATTAAACTGTCTCATTGTCAATAAGCTTTAAAAAAATAAAGAACACTTTTAAATGCCATATTATGTATGTCTCTGAGGTTTTCGAAGACATTCACTGGTATAGAATTTTGTATATAGATGCAAAATAAGTTTAATTTTTGATACAGTGGTATAAAATGCAAATTTAAGGTTATTCTTCACACAACATTATATATATATATATATATATATATATATATATATATATTAATATGAGGCATTGTACCATGCAACTCAATTATAGTAGAAAGTTTACTTCCAATACTTTGAAAGTACTATTAAAGGCTGTTTAGGATAAGTAAGTAATACAAGTTAATAGTTAGTCGATCAAATCATGATTATATCAATTACTAGTCTGTTTTTATCACAAGAATATACATCCTAGCCGGGCGTGGTGGTGCACGCCTTTAATCCCAGCACTTGGGAGGCAGAGGCAGGTGGATCACTGTGAGTTCGAGGTCAGCCTGGACTACAAAGCGAGTCTTGGACAGCCAAGGCTACACAGAGAAACCCTGTCTCGAAAAAAAAAAAAAAAGAAAAGAAAATATATACATCCTAGGTATAACAGATAGATATGATTCTATAGAAAGATAAGGTAAAATAGTTAGATAAGGTCTATAATATACTTCTAAGAGCATTCTAAAAACCTGCCTTTATACCAGCACATCAGGTAGTTTTTACCCCTTACCAAAGAAGCTTCTTTTTGAAGTATAGATGGACCATTACAGTAACCCACAACTGGTCAAAATACAGAGAACAATTGACTATGGGGTATCCAGACTCATGGGAAACATCTACCAACATAGCTCCTACAACAAAGCCTCAAGGAACATTGGGGAAGAGGGGGTGTAAAGAGTGTAAAAGCCAGATGACAAAGTTGTCTGCTGTAAGATTGGGTCTTTTATAAATGAAAGGGAAGCTACACCTGTAACATCTGAACACTATGACTGCCTAAACAAGACGTAAATGACAATAGTAGTCAACATGGCAATTTTGGTAGGGAAAAGTCCACAAGGCCCCACTCCTAGATGAAGAATGGCAAGCCATCAATGACTACAAGAGAGAGAATAAGTTGCCTTCAGCCATAAGGTGCCTTATAAGTTATCTGAGGCCAAGTGGTCAACCAGTCCTAATCACATCTACATACAAGCAACACTAAATGAATGCAATAGGTTATGTACATGTATATAGAGAAGAATAGGTCATGAATCCCAGAGGGAATGTGAGGAACTGAAGGTAAGAGAAGGAAGGGGAAAAACTGTATAAATATGGTGTATCATGTATGAAATTCTAAAAAAAAAAAATATGTTGCTTCTTTTAAAGAGTGTTCCTCACACTCCTAGAACCTATAAATTGCCAATAGCTCCTTAACGAGGAGTGATGTCTAGAGAGCTCCTCCCTTATTATTGCTAGAATTTTGTTTGGACTGATCTTATGTACATGTTGTACAGGGAAATACAGCTGCTGTGAGTTCATGATTGCAGTAACCATGCTATGCTAAGAAGACAGCAATTCATACCACTCTTCCCCACCTTCTATCTCTTACATTCATTCCACTTCCTCTTCTCTAATGTTCCTTGGGCCTTGGATGGGGATGGTAGGAAAAGCAGTCAGTCTCTTATTCTCAGTATTTTGATAAGTCTCTCCATTGACTGCTGCCCACTGCAAAAGAAGCTTATTTGACTAAGGTAATGAGAAAACAAGGTCAATGGGTATAAACATACATATTTAGAAGATAGTTTGACGATATTACCAGTGAGCAAAATAATAATAACATGTTCTACCTAGGACCTAAAACCTCCTCAGCTATGGGCTTTTGGACAGGACTATATACCAGGCATGAAATCTCCTGTGGAACAGGCATCACAGTCTATCAGAAAGCATTTAGTTACTCCAGCAGTCATGCTATTGTTACATTGGTGGGCACATCTTGTCTGGCAGATCAGTATTGTAGCACTCAATGTTTAGGTCTAGATAAGACTACTGATTCTTTTCTCCCCAGCAGCCTGCATAGCTAGTTAGCAGGGAGGGAATTTCCAGCTCAGTTTGAGATGGTTGATTTCACAACGTCCTGCAGCCAGAGTCACACTTCTCAGACTTGTTGTTCCAAAGAAATCAATATCCAGGGGTTTCAGTTAATCCAGTCACTTTTGGTGCATGCATAAAATGCACACCTAACAACAGATATCTATTCCCATCTTTCTTTTCAGATTCTTTGGCCATGACTACCATGGGATCAGACATACCATTTCTCTCATGATTCTAAGTTGTAATAGACTATATTCTCTACAATAAGGCCCTTCCTCAAGCTTATTAAATGTCAGTCAAGAAAACATCTTCCCAGAAATATCTATTTCTGTCTCTTTCTCTTTTCTTTGGCACCCTGAAGTACATGGTTCTACCTTGCATCATAATGTATCTTACTGCTTCATGATTTTCTTTTCTTTAAAATACATTTATTTAAAATTTTTATTCACTTTACATCCCAATTGTAGCCCCCTCCCTCATCTCCTCCCTGTCTCAACCTCCCTCTCTCTTCCCCCCATGCCCCTCCCTTAGTCCAACAGAAGGGGAGCCTTTCTTCCATACCAATTGATCCCAGCCTACCAAGTCTTATTAGGACTGCCTGCATCTTCTTCTGTGGCCTAGTAAGGCACCCCGCCAGAAAGAAGTGATCAAAGAGCAGGTAACAGAGTCCATGGCAGGGACAGCCCTTGATCTCCTTAATAGGGAACCCATATGGAAATTGAGTCGCATATCAGCTACATCTCAGCAGGGGGCCTAGGTCCTCTCCACTTATGATCCTTGGTTGGTGCATCAGTCTCCACTAGCACCCTGGGCCCATATTTGTTGGCTCTGTTGGTCTTCTTGTGGATCTCCTGTCCTCTCCTGGTCCTTCTATCCCCCACTCTTCCATAAGACTCCCTGCCCTTTGCCCAAAGTTTGCCTATGAGAATCAGCTTCTGCTTTGATCTCCTGCTAGGTGGAATCTTTCAGAGGACCTCTATTGTAGGCTCCCATCCTGTTCCCTCTCTTCTACAGTTTCCAGTGTCTATTCTATTTGTCCTTTTGAATGATAATTAAGCATCATCCCTAAGGTCCTCCATGTTACTTAGCTTTTTTAGGTCTGTGGATTTTAAAATGGTTATCCTGTATTATATGGCTAATATCCACATATAAGTGAGTATATATCATGTGTATAGTTCTGAGTCTAGGTTCCTTCACTCAGGATGATCATTTCTAGTTCCATCCATTTGCCTGAAATTTTTTGATGTCCTTGTTTTTGATAGCTGAATAGTATTCCATTGTGTAGATGTACCACAGTTTCTTTATCCATTTTTTGGTTGAGGGACATCTGGGTTGTTTCAATTTTCTGGCTGTTGTAAATAGCACCAGTATGAACATAGTAGAGCAAATGTCCTTGTTGTATGGTTGAGCATCTTTTGGGTATATGCCAAGGAGTAGTATAGCTGAGTCTTGAGGGAGAGCTATTCCCAATTTTCTTAGAAAGCACCAGACTGATTTCCACAGTTGTACAAGTTTACAGAAGCAATGGAAGAGTGTTCCCCTTTCTCTACATCCTTGGCAGCATGTGCTGTCACTTGAGTTTTTATCTTAGCCATTCTGATGGGTGTAAGATGGAATCTCAGAGTCATTTTGATTTGCATTTCCCTGATGACTAAGGACGTCGGGCATTTCTTTAAGTGCTTCTCAGCCATTTGATATTCTTCTTTTGAGAATTCTGTTTAACTCAGTACTCCATTTTTAACTTGATTATTTGGTTTGTTAGTGTTTAGTTTTGTGAGTTCTTTAAATATATATTGGATATTAGCCCTTTGTCATATGTAAGCTTGGTGGAGATCTTTTCACAGTCTCTGGGATGTCATTTTGTTTTAATGGCAGTGTCCTTTGCAATACAGAAGCTTTTAAGTTTCATAAGGTCCCATTTATTAATTGTTGATTGTAGAGCTTGAGCTGTTCAGGAAGTTGTCTCCTGTGCCAATAAGTTCAAGGCTTTTATCCACATTCCCTTCTAAGAGATTTAATGTTTCTGGTTTTATGTTAAGGTCCTTGATCCACTTGGACTATAATTTTGTGCAGTATGACAAATATGGATCTATTTGCATTTTTCTACAAGTAGACATCTAGTTGGATCAGCACCATACTTTAAAGATGCTATCTTTTTTCCATTTTGGCTTCTTTGTCAAAAATGAAGTGTCTGTAAGTGTGTGGGTTCATTTCTGGGTCTTCAGTTCAATTCCATTGATCTACCTGTCTGTTTTTATACCAGTACCATACAGTTTTTACTACTCTTGCTCTAAAGGATAGCTTGAGATCAGAGATGGAAACACCTTCAGAATATCTTTTATTGTACAGGTTTTTTCCCATATGAAGTTTAAAAGTATTCTTTCAAGGTCTGTTAAGAATTGTGTTGGTATTTTAATGGAGATTGCATTGAATCTGTAGATTGCTTTTTGTAAGATGGCCATTTTTACTTTGTTAATCATACATATCCATGAATAGAGGAGATCTTTCCCTCTTCTGATATTTTCTTTAATTTCTTTCTTCAGAGTCTTAAAGTTTTTTTTCATACAAATATTTTACTTGCTTGGTTAGAGTTAAATCAAGATATTTTATGTTTTTGAGGCTATTAGAAAGGGTGTTGTTTCCCGAATTTCTTTCTCATCTCATTTGTCTTTTGTACACAGGAAGGCTTCTGAATGGGGAAGGTGGGGAGTTACCTTTGTATCCAGGCTCTATGCTGAAGGTAGGAGTTTCCTGATAGAGTTTTGGGGGTTACTTATGTATACCATCATGTCATCTGTATCATCATAGTGATACTTTTTTCCTTTAAAAATTATATCCCCTTCATCTCCTTTAGTTTTCTTTTTGCTCTAGCTAGAATTTGAAGTACTATATTTAAGAGATACAGAGAGAGTGAACAGCCTTGTCGTGTCCCTGATTTCAGTGGAATTGCTTTTAAGTTTCCCTCCATTTAGTTTGATATTAGCTATGGGCTTGCTTTATATTGCCTTTACCATGTTTACCTATGTGACTTGTAACCCTGCTCTCTTCAAGAATTTTAACATGAACAGGTGTTAGATTTTTGTCAAATGCTTTTTTGGCATCTAAAGAGATGATCCTGTGGGGTTTTTTCTTTCACTATGTTTATATGGTTAATTACATTGATGGATTTGCATATATTGAGCCACTCCTGCATGCCTGAGATGAAGATTACTTAATCATGGTAGATGATAGTTACGATCTGTTGTTGGATTCAGTTTGCAAAAATTTTATTGAGTATTTTTGCATCAATGTCCATAAGGGAACTTGGTTTGAAATTCTTTCTTTGTTGGGTCTTTGTGTGGTTTAGTTATCAAGGTGATTGTGGCCTCATAGAATAAGTTTGGCAATGTTCCTTTTGTTTCTATTTTGTGGAAAATCTGAAGAGAATTGGTATTAGTTCTTCTTTGAAGGTCTGGTAGAACTCTACGCTGAATCCATCTGGCCCAGGGATTTTTTGGATAGGACTATTTATTTTGTTTATCTGATCTTGATTCAACTTTGGCAAGAGGAATCTATGAAGAAAATTGTCCATTTCATTTAGATTTTCAAATTTTATGACATAGGTTTTTGAAGTAATACCTAATGATTCTTTGGATTGCCTCTGTGTCTGTTTTTATGTCCCCCTTTTCATTTCTGATTTTGTTGATTTGGATAGTATCTCTCTGCTTTTTGGTTAATTTGGGTAAGGGTTTGTCTATATTGTTGATTTTTCTCAAAGAACCAGCTCTTGGCTTTGTTGATTCTTTGTATTATTATTCTTTTTGTTTCTAAGTTATAGATTTCATCCTTGAGTTTGATATTTCCTGCCATCTACTCCTCTTGGGTGTGTCTGCTTCCTTTTTCCCTAGGACCTTCAGATATGACATAAAGTTGCTTGTATGCGTTGTCTCCAATTTCCTTATGAAGTCACTTAGTGCTATGACCTTTCCTCTAAGCACTGCTTTCATTGTGTCTCATAAGTTTCGATATTTTGTTCTTCTGTTTTCATTGAATTTTAGGAAGTCTTTGATTTCTTTTTTTATTTCTTCATTGACCAAGTTGTCACTATGTAGAGAGTTTAGTTTTCATGCATGTGTAGGCTTTTTGTTACTTCTGATATTGTTGAGGTCAAGCTTTAGTCCATGTTGGTCTGATAAGATTCAAGTGATTATTTCAATTTTTTTAATCTGTTGAGGCTTTGTGACTGATTATATGGTCAATTTTGTAGAAGGTTATGTGATGTGCTGAGAAGATATACTCTTGTGTTTGGGTAAAAGGTTCTATAATTGTCTGTTAGATCCATTTGATTCATGGCATCTGTTAGTGTCATTTCTCTGTTGGTTTCTATTTTGTTGACTTGTCCTTTGGTAAGAGTGGGGTATTGAAGTCTTCCATTATTAATGTGTGAGAATCAATGTGTGGTTTAAGCTTTATCTATGTTTATTTTACAGATATGGATATCCTTGCATTTGGGGCATAGATGTTCAAAATTCAGATGTCATTTTGGTGGATTTTTCCTTTGATGAGTATGATGTGTCCTTCCTCATCTCTTTTGATTAATTTCAGTTGAAATTCTATTTTATTAGATATTCAAATGGCTACTCCGCTTGCTTCTTGGGTCTGTTTGCTCAGAAAGCCTTTTTCTAGTCCTTTACTCTAAGGTAATGTCTATCTTTATTGCTGAGGTGTGTTTCTTGTATGCAGCAGAATGATAGATTCTGTTTTTTCATCCACTCTGTTAGCCTCTGTCTTTTTATTCAGGAGACGATTGATGTTGAGAGATGTTAATGACCAGTTGTTGTTAATTCCTGTTCTTTTGATGCTGGTGTTGGTTGGTAGAGTATGTGTGTGTGCTTCCCTTCTTTTGGTTTTGCTAATGTGGGGTTATTTATTTCTTCTGTATTCATGGGCGTAGTTAGCCTCCTGAGTTTTCCATCTAGAATCTTCTGTAGGGCTGGACTTGTGGATATGTACTGTTTCTGTTTGGTTTTGTTGCAGAATATCTTGTTTCTTCCATCTATGATGATTAAAATTTTGCTGGATATACTAGTCAGGGCTCACATCTGTGGTCTCTTAGTGTTTGTGAAGATATCTGTCCAGGCCCTTCTGGCTTTTAGGGTTTCAGATGAGAAATCAGGTAAATTCTGATAGGACTGCATTTATATATGATTTGGCCTTTTCACCTTGTAGCTTTTCATATTATTTCTTTGTGCTATATATTTAGTGTTTTGATTATTATATTGCGGGAAGGTTTTCTTTTCTTTTCTTTTTTTTTTTTTACCAATCTATTTGGTGTTCTGTTATGGCTCTTTTTTGTTTATAGGCATAGCTTTCTTTAGACTAGGGAAATTTTTTATCACTTTTTTGTAAATATTTTCTGGGCCTTAGAGCTGGGAGTCTTGTCCCTCTATTCCTATTATTCTTAGGTTTGGTCTTTTCACAGTGTCCCAGATTTCTTGGATGTTTTGTGACAGGGATTCTTTTAGATTTAATATTTTATTTTATGGTTTTATGGATGCATCAATTTCTTCAATTGTATCTTCTACACCTGAGGCCCTTTCATCCATCTCTTGTATTTTGTTGGTGATGCTTCCTCTGTAGTTCCTACTTTCTTCCTTAAATTCTTCCTCTCTAGGGTTTCCTCAGTTTGTGCTTTCTTTATTGTTTCCATTTCAAACTTTAGATCTTGAATCATTTTATTGATTTCCTTCCCTTGTTCGTTTGTTTTCTTCCTATATTTCTTTGAATGCTTTATTCATTTCCTCTATCTGTTTGACTGTATCTGTATTTCTTTAAAGGCTTCCTCTTTAAAAGCCATTATCATCTTCATTAGCAGAGCTTTAATGTTGTTTTCTTGTGTTTCAATTGTGTTATGGTGTCCATGGTTACTTGTAGGTGCAAATGAGCTCCAGCTTCCCAGACACTGTACTCAATGGATGCAGTCATGTTAAAGAACAGACTATTGGCATTTTTCTTGGTTACCCTCTAACTTGATAATATTGTCCCTATTACTGAAGATACCATGTACTTGAGTCATAGAACACAGAAATCAAGCTGATAATGAATCCTTCAGAATGTCCATCTCTACTGGCTAGTTTTAATGGTACTGGAATGTTCTATATATTGCTACTGGGAGAAAAAAAATAATGAAGAGTCTTACCAATCTAAGAATCTTTTTTAAAAGATTTATTTTGTGTATATGAGTACACTGTCTTCATGCACACAAGAAGAGGGCACCAGATCATATTACAGATGGTTGTTAAACATTATGTGGTTGCTAGGAATTGAACTCAGGACCTCTGGAAGAGCAGCAAGAGCTTTTAACCACTGAGCCATCTCTCCAGTCCCCCAATCTGTGAATCTTATGAGCTTATAATAACCATTGGCTTAGCACCATTGGTGCAACAGTGGCACAAAATGTTATTGGAGAAACCAACTTATTTTACTTTAAGGTCTGCTCTATAAGATTCATACCTGATACCATTAACTGGATTAAGAACCAGTGGCTGGGTAGATCATAGGTCCTAGGGTAGAAAAAAAACTATGATTTGCTAAATAAACATCATATTAAACTACACCTATGTTTTTATCTTTACACCCATAAGATCTCAACCCTCATGAGAAAAATGTTCTTTTTTACAGAAAATGAGAGACTAGATGCTCGAACCTAAATGGTGCATCTATATCACACCCCTTCTTTCCAACGCTAAAGAATCATCATAGAAGAGGAAACAGAAAGATTGCAAGAGTGAAGTATAGTGAAAGGCTGCAGTCCAATAGTGTTTTCTGGGCATAAGAGAGCAGTTTAACCCATAAATTCACAGAAGTTGTGACAATAGGCACAAGATTAAGCCTGGCTATGGGAAGAAATAATCAAGTCCCACTTCTACCTGAGGAGCTATTGACAATTGATGGCTGCTGAGAGAGCATCAGTAGGGATACAGGCCCTGAGAGGGTACCCATGCTCTGGTAGGTGGCCTTATACTTGTGCACATATGAACTAAGTGGACTCTATAAAAAAATTGAGCACACACATGAAGTTGGGAGAAAGTCATAGTGCAGGTATTTGGGAGCGAGGAATGGGAAGCGAGGGAATGAGGAGTGTGGACAATTTGATAATTTGTATTTTTTTAAAAAAAGAAAATTAAGCAAGGATATAGTGGCACATACCTTTAATTCCAGCATTCAGAAGGCAGAGGAGGTAAATCTCTAAGTTTGAGGCCAGAGTAAGTTGCATGGCATCTAGGGCTTCATAAAGAAACTCTGTCTCAAAAACAGAGCAAAACAAAGCACCAGCAGTGGTGGTGCACACCTTTAATCCCAGCACTTGGGAGGCAGAAGCAGATGAATCTTTGAGTTTGAAGCCAGCCTGGTCTACAGAATGAGTTCCAGGACAGCCAGGGCTACACAGAGAAACCCTGTGAGAAAGAAAAGGGGGGGTGAGGAGAGAAGAGAAGGTAAGAACATTTTAAATAAAGTAAATAATGAGACTAAAACACAATGTGTCATTGTGATTCTGATTTCAAAATCTTTGTTCATTAGTAGTATTTAACATCTTTTTTCCTACCTGCAAATCATCATCTCATATATAAAAGGAGTTGATTTTAGAATAAATCCACATGTTTAAATCTCAGATCTTCCATTGGCAGTTGATGTTAGGCTGCTGAACAGCCAGTCTGAACCACAACTGACTTATCTGTAAAATGGAGATAATCTACTCTCAGAGACAGATAATATATATTATTTGCCTAGCACAGCATCCTCTAAAAGTGGTTTTAGTAATACCCAAGCATGGTGAAGCATGCCTTTAATCTTAGCACTTTGGAGACAAAGGCAAGGACATCTCTGTGAATTCAAAGCCAGCCTGGATTACATACTAAGTTCCAGGAGAGCTCAAAAAAGAAGCTTTAATAAACTGTGATTACTATTGTCAAGGCTTGCTTAGAGAAGCCAAGTATGCTAGCTCATGTCTGTAATCCCATCACTTGGAGGCTGAGGCAGGAGGATTTCTGTAAACTCTAGGCCACCCTAGACAACATGGCAAAACTAGGACAACCTACAAAATGAGGTCCTGTCACTCATATTAGATGTATAGGAATATAATTAAGTAGTAGAGGTTTGTTAATATATATGTGAGGCCATGGCTTTAATTCTTAGCATCATAAAGAAAAAATGACTTTGAAGCTTTCCTAGGACATAGTTAAAGAAGCTTGAGTTCTGATCAAGTGGCTATAGCTGATGTTACCATCCCTCAAGCCCTGCTTTCCTCCATACTTTCCAACTCCACGTTTTAGAAATATCCCATGTATATGTGTCACAAGGTCACTGAAATTTTAGTTTTACAAGGAAAATAATTATATCTGCGTTATCTACTTGTATGTGCCTAGCAACTAGGACAGTGTGATCAACACTTGCTGGAAGAAGGAAAGCAGAAATTCCGGCTGGTCTCCTCTCTATCTCATGCAATGGACCATCAATCTCTTTTTAATTTTTAATTTCTCCAGGAGGTATAATATGCTTTCTTTTTAAATTGGTCATTCTAAGGCCTCCCTGGTCCCAACCAGACAAGACATTCAAACCATGTTTCCTTATATCTGAGAGTCTTGCTCAGTGGGAGAGTATATGCTTTACCATATGTGAGACACTGTGTTTGAGCTCAAGTATCAACAAGAACAAAAAAAAAGGAAAGAAAGAAAAAGAAGTGACTGTACTATAATCCAAATATTCTAGATATGTGCTAATCTGGAAGAAAGAGAATCTGTAGCCATAAGTCTTAGATCACCCAATTCACTTTGTCTTTTCTATAAAGATAGTACATAAAGTAATGGGTTCCATTGTGAAAACTTCCTGCACATATATCATTTCACTTTGCTCTTTTTCATCCTGCTTCCTCATAGACTTCCTTTATCTTTCTTGCCTTCTCTTACTCGTCTCCTCCCTCCTCCCAAATGGTCTCCTCTTCACCTTTCATGCCACGTGTATTCCTTCTTTCTCCACCCTTTTTACATACCCTCTCCTTCCTACTTTAATCACACACACACACCAAATATAGAGTCTGCATATGAGAGAAATTATGGCATTTGTCTTCCTGAGTCTGGTTTATTGTGATTAACAAAGTGGTCTCTAGTTCCATCTATTTCCCTGCAAACAGTACTATCTCATATTATGGTTGAAAAAAATTGCACTGTATATGTATATCACATTTTCATTATCCATTCGTCTGCTGGTGAACATCTAACCTTGTTCCATCTCCTGCCTATTGTGAATAGTGCAGCAAAAACCATGGAGATGCAAGGATCGCTCTGATATGTTCATATTGGTTTTGATCATCCTATCATTAGTATCTTGACATAAATTATGACACATACAAACTAGCAAAATTGTATCCATAGTCAAATCTGGTAAAAGATAACAATGTGCTTTTAAAAAAGAAATAAAAAAATTAGTTTCAACATAGAACAAAACTGTAATAGAGACCAAATTCCATCACTTCTTTGCGATGTGATTTTTGGCAAGTGACTTAATTCCTCTAAGCCTACAATTTCTCCTTTTAATGTTGATAAAATAATAGGTGATGAAAATAAGTAGTATAGCATCTTGCCCTTTATAAATAGTCTTTTGGGAAGTGTTAGCTGATTGATGAGTAGTACCAACAGCAATAGTGACCTAGAGCTCACCAAAGCACACGGATCACTTGTACACAATTGCATTTATTTTCTAAAAGTAGGAAAGTCAAACGGATACCCCTAGTGTAGAGGAATTTTAATCCAGCAACAGGGCTACTCTGGCTTGGGATCACACCCAAAGACCTAGATCTATATGGTTTGGCTAGAATACAGACACGTCTTTAGCACACACCTTTTATCCCTCTGGCTCGAATAAACACACACCATTAATCCTTCTGGATGGAATATAGACAAGCCCTTAGTACACACCTTTAATCCTAAACAATGACAAAAATGACAAGTCAGAGATAGTATAGGCCCAACTCTCATAAGAACACATAGGAAGGAGAGGCTACTTAAGTAAGAGCAGTAGAGGGTGAGAGAGAGGAGAGTTTGGTGCCGTTCAATTAAATACAGTTGAGTTCCGTTCAGTTCCTGTAGTCAGTGCAAATCAGTACAGTTCAGTTCATGGAGCTCAGACGCAGCTTTTTCAAACAGAGCAATTTAGTGAGAAGCAGAGGGAAGCCAGTGTGAATCAGTCAACTGGGAAAGGAGTTTTGAGCCAGAACAGCTGAGTTGAACCAACCAGCCAGAGTTCAGATATAAATAGAAAGGGTGAGCTTATTCAGCAGTAAGTCTTGGAGGCTGAAAACATTCTAGGCCTAGGTAAGCAGACAGAAGCTGAAAGCTGACATCTCCAAGGTCTGAGCTTGCAGAAAATTAGATTGCATGGAGGCTGGAAGCTTCCAGGTCTAGGCCTAGGGATAGTTAGGTAAAAACTAGAGGGCTCAGCCCAATCCATGTATTCATAAAGCTTGAGTATGGCTCTCATCTCATCCCCTCATCTGAGGAAATAAAAATGACATTTATACCCCAGAGCTTCCTTAGTTTATCTTTTTTTAGATTTGCTTTTTTATTTTATTTTTGTTGAGAATAGATTATTCTCTCATATAATACATCCCAACCACAATTTCCCCTCCCTCCTCTCCTCCTAGCTCCACCCAACTTCCGCTTCCCTTCATATCCACTCCCCCTCTGTTTCAGCTTCAGAAAAGAGTAGGCCTCCAAAAAGATGACAGCCAAAGAAGACAAAACACGTCAGAACAAAGTAAGGCAAAAAGCGTCACATCAAGGCCAGACAAGGCAACTTTTTTTGTTTATTTGTTTCTTCAACACAGGGTTTCTCTGTGTAGCCTTGCCTTTCCTGGACTCACTTTGAAGATAAGGCTGGCCTCGAACTCACATCGATCCACCTGCCTCTGCCTCTGCCTCTGCCTCTCAAGTACTAGGATTAAAAGCGTGCACCACCATACCTGGCCACACAAGGCAACTTAATAGGAGGAAGAGTCCCAAGACTCCCTGAAGCTTCCTGATTTTAAAAAATCCACAAATGACTCTTAGAAATAATTTTAAATACTGTTTCCAGGTGGTGTGACACTATCTTACTTTAAGTTGCTTAGTCCATGAACTTCCATAGCTGACAGGCACATCACCCTTGCCTTAAGGACAAGGAAACACTGAATGTCGTGCTGCTCAGTGACTTAATGCCCACCTTGCTTTCTCCACTCTATGTTAAAGACACATTCAAGGAGGCAATAGTCAGATAGGTCAATCATTAGTATGTATTCTGTGGGTAATACCAGACACACATCCACCAATATGCAATCATTCTCCATCATCAAAATAGAGTCAAAAGTTGCTTGTAAAATCCATCAAGGCACAGTCTGAAAAATGGGCAAGGCAAAGACTGCAGCATAAGACCAAGGAACTCATCAGTTGGACTTTGGTAGGAAGGTGTATGGCTTTTTCACGAATAGACTATTTTTAATCTAAAAACTCTCTTGTGAGACAAAGATAAGTGCTAAGGTACAAGGAATACTGAAGACCACAGAAATACTCCAGATCACATTCAAAATGTTTGTTGGGGTAGTGGAATTTTGATAAAGAACAGAAGTTTTTTAATGTGTTCTTGAAAGTTTCCTACATAGTCAAAAGAAATGGAAACAAAAGTCAAAAAGTTTTTAAAGAAGGAATAAGATTCCACAATAGAACCATATAAACAAAAATATTTTTCAGAGACCCACTGTTCATCACTATTGGAGGAAGACAACGAAAAGTCTTTTTTAAAAAGCTAATCATTGTGACTATTACAAATAAAGCTGCTATGAATATAGTTGAGCAAAGTGTCCAGAAACTGGAAACAAGCAAAATGTCCCTCAACCAAAGAATAAAGAAACTATATACATTTACATAATGGAGCATTACTCAACTGTTAAAAATGAGGACTCTTGACATTTGCAGGCAAATGAATGGAACTAAAAAAGATCATCCTGGTAAGTGAAGACTTTCATGGGACATGCCCCTTGGGCTAGTGTCCAGTTATGAGTGAGCATATACCATTTGAATCTTTCTGCTTCTGGGTTAACTCACTCATTATGATCATTTCTAGCTCAATCCATTTGTCCACAAATTTCAGGAATTCCTTGTTTTTAACGGCTGAGTAGTATTCCATAGTGTAAATGTACCACAGTTTCTTTATCCATTCTTCTACTGAGGGACACTTAGGCTGTTTCCATGTTCTGGCTGTTATGAATAAGGTTGCTATGAACATGGTTGAGCAAATGTTCTTGTTGTGTGCTGGAGCATCTTCTGGGTATATTCGAAGGAGTGGAATAGCTGGGTCTTGAGGAAGCCTTATTCCCAGTTTTCTGAGATAGCGCCAGATAGATTTCCAAATGGGCTGTACTAGTTTGCATTCCCAACAGCAATGAAGGAGTGTTCCTCTCTCCCCACATCCTTGCCAGCATGTGGTGTCACTTGAATTTTTGATCTTAGCCATTCTGATGGGTGTAAGATGGAATCTCAGAGTTGTTTTGATTTGCATTTTTCTGATGACTAAGGACCAGGAAAGTGGGACAGACGGGAAAACTTCCTATTGGGACTCTAGGTAAGAGAAGCAAGGGAGAATGGGGAAATAGAAGGATCCAGAGGGTCCTAGAAACCTACAAGAAGAACATTATGATGAGCAGATCTGGGCCCAGGGGTCCTGCTCAAACTATGGCACCAGCCAAGGACAATACATGCAGTAAACTTCGAACCCCTACACAGATCTAGCCAATGGACAGGACATTCTCCACAGTTGAGTGGAGAGTGGGGACTGACTTTCACACGAACTCTGGTGCCTCATATTTGACCATATCCCCTGGATGGGGAGGCCTGGTGGCACTCAGAGGAAGGATAGCAGGCTACCAAGAAGAGACTTGGTACTCTATGAGCATATACAGGGGGAGGAGGTCCCCCTCAGTCACAGTCATAGGGGAGGGGAGTAAGAGGAAAACGGGAGGGAGGGAGGAATGGGAGGATACAAGAGATGGGATAACAATTGAGATGTAATATGAATAAATTAATAAAATATATTCTTTTAAAAAAGATCATCCTGAGTGAGGTAACCCAGACCCAGAAAGGCATGCATTGTATGAACTCACTCATAAGTGGATATTAGTTATAAAATTCTGGTTAAACATGCTACAATCCACAGACCTAAAGAAGCTAAGTAACAAGGAGGGTCCAAGGGAGGATGCTTGAATCTCACTCAGAAGGAGAATCAACATAGACATTGGATGTAGATGAAGAGAGAGAACTGGCTGAGGAGGGAAATGAGGGGGGATTAGAAGGGGTAGAGGAAGGCTAGGAAAGACAATAGAAATCAGTGGGGAAGGCAACTCTGGGACAGGGAGATTTCTGGGAGTCTATGAGGGAGGCTTCTGGAAGTCCATGGGGAGTGACCCTAGCCAGTTTGGACTCCCAGTGGAGGGGGACACCGACCTACCCATAAAACCTTTAATCCAAAATTTGTCCTACCTACAAGTAGTGTAGGAATAAGGGGATGGGGAAATAAGGAAAGATGTGAGTATGAGACTGGGAGGAAAGGAGGGAGGGGGCTAAGATCAAGTTGTAAAGTGAATTTAGAAAGCTATGTGTTCTTAGTATTCCTTTACTTTGCAAATTCAGCATCTTCAGTGATCCAGTTTTGAGATATCAAACACCAAGGAATGAATCTGATGTTTACAGCAGTGGATTCAGTGCTGATGATTTCCTTTATATTCCCTAAGAAAGCAGTGACACACCAGTTGTAGTCCAGGACAGAGAGAAGGCTACAAATTCAGCCATTTGATGAGCATTTTCTTAAAGGTGGCAGGAGAAGAAAAGCCTTTCATAGAATTGGGTTTTCCCAGTTAGCCATAAGATCTGCTAAAAGACTAATCTGATTATGATCTAAGTACAAGAAATACATTAAGCAAAACAAGGGATCTCTTTCCAAAATTATTTCAGCACCCACACCATATTGAGCCAAAGAAGGCAAACCATGATGCTTTAAAAACACAGCTGTCCCTGAAAGCAATGACAAGTAATGGGCTGCTCATGATGAGAAACAGTAAATTCTAAATTTTGTACACACAAGGAAGAAACTACTTAAGGCTAAAGAGTAAGTAAGACTGACAAATAACTAGGGATTTGACTTTTGTGCCAAATGACACACAGATGCACTTTTTTGTTACAACAATAAAACTAAAATGTTAATTAGGTTTTGTTTTTGATTGGTTGTTTGTTGTTCTGCTTTGTCTAGGTTTTTGTTCTTGTTGTTGTTGTTTGTTTGTTTGTTCCTAAAGAAATATAGAGTTGTGGGGTTGGATAGGTGGAGAAGTGGGGAGTAATTAAGAAGAGATGAGGGAGGGGAAACCATGACCAGTGTATAATATGTGAAAATATGATTTTCAGTACATAAAAGTTGTAAGGGAAGAGGTTGAGATGCAGTTTCATGAAAAAGCACATATTTCTAGCCTGTGTTTGACTCCTAGCACTGGGAAAAAAACTTAATCATATTCCTGATAAAGCTATTTTACTTACAGAACAACAGTAATCATGGAGCATGGTTTTAGACTATTACATCATGTATTCTGTTAAAAGTAGACCCACTTTTTAAAAACTTGAGGACTAGAAATTAAATGAACTTGTATATGGATAATGTTTAAGATCGTGGTAAAACAAAACAAAATGTTTGTAATCCCAGCACTCTGGGATATATATACATATATATATTAAAGACTGGTAAAGTTTGTATTGCTTTTTATTTTCTCAGATTATAATATGATTATATCACTTCCCCCTTCATCCATTCCTCAAAATCCTCCCATTTGCCTCTTCTTCTTCTCTTCCAAATTTTGGCCCTTCTTTTTGAATAATTATTGTTATATCTTTGTTTTTTTAATTTTATTAATTTATTCAGATTACAACTCAATTTCTATCCCATCACTTGTATCCTCCCATTCCTCTCTCCCTCTCCCTGTTATATCTTTGTTACACTATATCTCTTTTCCATTCCTTGGAAGAATTTCTCCTCTATGTTTGGTCCCTTACTAGATACCTAACCTCTGATGTTATTCATATTGAAACACACAAATCTAAAGCTTAAAAGTTAATACCTACCCATAAGAGAATACATGCAATATTTGTCTTTTTATGGGTCTGAGTTCCCTCACTTATGAATGTTTCTAGCTTCACCCATTTGGCTTCAAATGTTATAATCTCATTTATTACATTGTGAAATCTATTTTCATTATATATTCACCAGTTGATACATATCCAGGCTGTTTCTAGTTTCTGGATATTATGAATACAGCAGCACTGAACATGGAGGAGCACATGTCTCTGTAGTAAGATGCAGAGTGCTTGGGGTATATGCCCAAGAGCAGTATAGCTAGATCTTGAGGTAAATTGATTTTCAACTTTTGAGGAATGCCCACACTGATTTCTATAGGGGCTATATCAGTTGCACACCTATCAGCAGCACTTTACAGACACAAGAAGACTGATACAGATATGAACATATGAACTGACAACGACTGTGACAGTACTCACAAGACCTGCACAAGTTCAAACCAAAGAAGGCCAAGCACCAGAAAGCATGAAAATGGACACAAAATCCCACCCCTAGGCAAGGAATTCTTTGCAATTGATACTTCCTATGAAAGGGAAAATCAGTTTTCCTCAATGGGATGTAACTGGGTTTATCAAGTGCATGCCAAGAATGATTTGGCCAGCACAAAGTGGACTCCATGGGGCTTTTTTTTTTTTGGTGAACTATTATTTTTTGTTCTGTTTTGTTGTGTTGGGTTTTCATTTCTTTGTGTGTGTTGATTGTCGTTGTTGTTATGGTGGTGGTGGTACTTGTGGTGGTGGTTGTTGTTGTTTTCTGGAGAGAGACAGACAGAGAAAGGGAGAGAGAAGAGTCAGGTGAGTAGGAAGGTGGAGAGGATCTGACAGAAATTGAGGGAGGGGAATATATGATCAATATATTGTCTGAAAAAAATCAAATAAAAAATTTAAAGAACATTGGTGAACAAACTATCTCCATAGAACTTAGAATCTACTAAAGGGGGGGTCACACAATTAAATGAACAAATATAAGAATTAAAATGTAGTAGGTTCTCAAGCAAGTGAAGGACTTGTTTGAAAAAAATTTCAAAACTCTGAAGAAAGAGATTGAAGATGACATGAGAAGATGGAATGATCTTCCTTGCTCATGGATAGGGAGAATTAACATAGTAAAAATGGCCATCTTACCAAAAGCAATCTACAGATTCAATGCAATCCCTATCAAAAGACCTACACAATTTTTTAAAGACATTGAAAGTTCAATTCTGAACTTCATATGGAAAAACAAAAAAACCAGAATAGCTAAAACAATCTTGTACAATAAAAGGTGCTCCAGAGGAATCTCCATACCTGATCTCAAACTGTACTATAAAGCAATAGTAATTAAAACAGCATGGTACTGGCACAGCAACAGGCTGGTTGATCAGTGGAATCGAATCGAAGACCCAGATATGAATTCACACACATATGGTCACTTGATTTTTGACAAAGAAGCCAAATCAATTCAATGGAAAAAGGAAAGCATTTTCAACAAATGGTGCTGGTCTTACTGGAGGTCTATGTGTAAAAGAATGCAACTGGACTCATATTTGTCACCATGCACAAAACTTAAATGCAAGTGGATTAAAGACCTCAACATAAAACCAGAGACACTAAGTCAGACAGAAGAAAAAGTGGGAAAGAGCCTGGAACACATTGACACAGGAGACAACTTCCTGACCAGAACACCAACAGCCCAGGCCTTAAGATCAACAAATAATAAATGGGCCCTCATGAAGCTGAGAAGCTTCTGTAAGGCAGGTGACACTGTCAAGAGAACAAAGTGACAGCCTACAGACTGGAAAAAGATCTTCACCAGCCCTACATCTGACAAAGGTCTAATATCCAAAATATATAAAGAACTCAAGAAATTAAACACCACCAAACCAAATAACCCAATTGAGAAATGGGGCTTGGAACTAAACAGAGAATTCTCAACAGAGGAATATCAAATGGCTGAGAAACACTTAAAGAAATGCTCAACCTCCTTAGTCATCAGGGAAATGCAAATCAAAACAACTCTGAGATTCCATCTTACACCCATCAGAATGGCTAAGATCAAAAATTCCAGCGACACCACATGCTGGGGAGGATGTGGGGAGAGGGGAATACTCCTTCATTGCTGGTGGGAATGCAAACTAGTACAGCCACTTTGGAAATCTATCTGGTGCTTTCTCAGAAAACTGGGAATAGGGCTTCCACAAGAACCAGCTACTCCACTACTTGGAATATACCCAGAAGATGCTCCAGCACACCACAAGAACATTTGCTCAATCATGTTCATAGCAGCCTTATTCATAATAGCCAGAACATGGAAACAGCCTAAGTGTCCCTCAGTAGAAGAATGGATAAAGAAACTGTGGTACATTTACACTATGGAATACTACTCAGCTATTAAAAACAAGGAATTCTCGAAATTTGTGGATAAATGGATTGAGCTAGAAATGATCATAATGAGTGAGTTAACCCAGAAGCAGAAAGACTCAAATGATATATACTCACTTATATCTGCATACTAGCCCAAGGGGCATGTCCCATGAAAGTCTTCACTAACCAGGAAACTGGGACAGAGGGGAGGACATCCTATTGGGACTCTAGGTGAGAGAAGCATGGGAGAATAGCAAAGTAGAAGGATCCAGAGGGTCCTAGAAACCTACAAGAAGAACATTATGATAGGCAGATTTTGGCCCAGGGGTCCCACTCAAACTGTGGCTCCAGGCAAGGACAATACGTGCAGTAAACTTCAAACCCCTACCCAGATCTAGCCAATGGACAGAACAGTCTCCACAGTTGAGTGGAGAGTGGGGTATGACTTTCACAGGAACTCTGGTGCCCCATATTTGACCACGTCCCCTGGACGGGGAGGCCTGGTGGCACTCAGAGGAAAGATAGCAGGCTACCAAGAAGAGACTTGATACCCTATGAGCATATATAGGGGGAGGTAATCCCCCTCAGGAACAGTCACAGGGTAAGGGAGTAAAGGGAAAATGGGAGGGAGGGAGGAATGGGAGGATACAAGGAATGGGATAACAGTTGAGATGTAATATGAATAAATTAATAAAATAAAATTTTAAAAAAATGTAGTAGGTTCTGTAAAGAAAATGATAAAGCTTATAAGAAATAGTAATGAAGGGGCACAATTTGAATTTGGGAATCAGGGATGATTTCTCAGAGGAAGAAATATTTCAATTCAGATATGAAAAAATAATAGGATCTGTCTAAGTAAAGAGTGGAAGAAGAGTACTACACACAAAGAGGGCCATGTATATAAGAATAAATCTTTGGAAAGTCATTAAGATAGGCCAGTGGATAACAGTGCTCGCTGCTAAGTCTGAATACATGAGTTCAGTCCCCAGAGGTCACATGTTAGAAAGAGAGAACCAGTTCCTCAAATTTGTCATGCTTGCCTTGGCATGCCCACACACAGACACATAAACCCACACTCACACCAATGAAAAGTTCAAAATAAATAAAGACAAAGGTAAATTTAAGAATATAAGGGAGGACACTGTGAATATATGGATGATAGAAAACTGAAAACAAAGACAAAATGATTGGATTGTTGTGTTGATTTTTAACTTATCTGTTAATTATATCTTTTCAACTGCCTTCTGTTATTAATAGATCTTATAATGGAATCTTTTCTACAAATGTGTCCTTGTAGTTTGTTGTCATTCATTACTCTCCTATAGTGTTATCATGGTACACCTCCTGCCTCCAGCTGGATCCCTTCTTTCCTCCAGCTAGTGCCTTCTTCTGCATCCTTATCACATGTATTCCTTTATTCAATTTCCTTCCTCCTTTAAGATCTCTTCCTTTCCTCTTTTTGTCCTCTTTCTAGCTTCACAACCCACACACACACACACACACACACACACACACACACACACACACGTGTTAATGCACAAATGTATAATTTAAAGTCTAGGTTCCTAATGTGAGAGAAAATGTGATGGCTTTTAGTCTGAGTCTATTATATTTCACTTAGCAATGATTTCCAGTGGCATAATTTTTTTCTGCAAGGGGCATATTCATTTTTCTTTACAGCGGCCTAAGACTTGGTTCTGAATATGTAGTGCATTTTCTGTAAATGATTATCTGTTAATCGACACCTAGGTTAGTTCTATAATTTGGCTATCATGAATAGTGTATCAATAAAATGAGTGGACAAATAAGTCTATGGCAGATTGAAGCATATACCCAAGAGTGGTAGATCCGGGTCATCCCGCAGTTCTTTGCTGTGCTTTCAATGAGAATGGCCCCATATGCTCGGATATTTGAATGTTTGCTTCTCTGTCGGTAGAACTGTTTAGAAAGGATTAGGAGTCATGTCCTTGTTGGAGGAGATGTGTCACTGAGGTTGGTGTCTGAGGTATCACAAGCCCATACCATTCCAGGTAGCGCCCCCACCTCACCTCTCCCTGCCTCTAACTTGCACTCTCAGTTACTGCTGCAGCGCCTGCCTGCTGCCCACCACGATGATAATGAGCTCACCCTCTGAAACCAGAAGCAAGGCCTCAATTAAATGCTTTCTTTTATAAGCTGCCTTGGTCATGGTATATCATCACAGCAATAAAAAATTAACTAAGACAGTCTATTTTCAGTTTTTGTAAAGTACATCTTAATTTATATTTGATCACTCATGATATGCAAGCACTGGTGGAAGATAGAGATATTTATCCATATATTTATAAAATCTCATTTAATTTTTACAGGCACCAAATAAACAAAATATAAACACTGGTATATAATTAAGGTAAATGGGGCTCAGCAATAATTGCCTCAAATCCACACAGCTAACACATGAAGAAATTAGAATATGATCCCAGATAAATTGGACTCATTTTGGATTTCTTGACCTCTAACACACTTCCCTTTAGTGTAGGATACATTCACATAAATGTAGTATTTTAGTAGGAAGAGAAAGTATATCCAGATATAAAGGCGTAAGAGAGTGGAAGAGGTATAAAAATTGGGAGGAAGATGACTGTGGAAGCAAAGAAAATATATAAAACATCTTCCTGAGAGAAATGGTACTTGAATCGTTTTCAGGGGTTCACACTAAGAACCAATTCCACTCCAGTACAAAGTTAGCTTTGGGAGCCTAAGTTACCACACCTTTCTTTTTTTTCAGTTCCCTCCACTATAAAATATGGGTAACATAAAATTATAGTTTAGAGAATTAGGTGAAACATATAAAGCTCTTGGTGTGGTACCTAGCCCATAGCAAAAAATAATAATCATATTTGCTTTTTTTTTTCTTTTTTTTTCTTTTTTTTTCTTTTTTCTTTTTTTTTAATTAATTAATTTATTTATTAATTTATTCATATTACATCTCAATTGTTAGCATATTTGCTATTGGCATTAATATTATCAGTAATGTACTAATTTCCTAATTGTGCGGTTTTAAAAAAAAAATAAAATTGGTAAATTATCTTAACTTGTCAAGACAGGAAGCTTGAGAGGTGACTCAGCAGTTAAGAGCACTGATTGCTCTTCCTGGGGACCTGGGTACAATTCTCAGCACCTGCATGGAGCCTCTCAACCTCAAACATCTGTAACTCCAGTTCCAAGGGATCCGAAATGGTCTTCTTGCCTCCATGGGCACCAGGCACACAAGTGGTACACAGATATGCATGCAGGCAAAACACCCACACACATAAAATAAAATAAATAAATAGACATCTTAATACAGCGCTACCATCTGTCATGTTGCTGACATATTCTAACATTTCAACCAAATGAAAATCAATGCAATCTCAAGGAAGATGGTAAACTAATAAAAATATCTAATAAGGATGCAGATCTTTTCATTTGTAACCAAGCAGACTATATTCAGAAGACAAAAATGTGGCAGATTAACACTATGAAGTATCTTTATTTACTTTGTTAAGTTGCCATCATTCCTTTTTTTTTTTTTAAAGTATTTTCCCATCATCAAGGATTGGATTATCCTTGGTAAATGAGAAGGCCAGCATTCAAAACCTTCCATGAAAACACACAAACTACATCACCCTACTCAAATCCAGAGGCTGCCAGAGGATTTAGGAATCGTCATAAGCAAGGTTTCCCACCATGCGAAAAGAAGAGCTCCTACGCGGTCACTTTCACCAGTTTGGACCCCGACTCTGGCTCTTAGCTAATGTCCAGATTGCTGGGTACCTGGAAGGTTTCGTAATGCTGTGACAAGGAAAACTAGGGAGAACCAGACAAGTGGCAGACTTCTCAGCTTCTATTGTTTCAGGTGTCACAGAAAATTGGCAAATCCGTGACACTCCAGGCAGTAAGGCAGTGTGGGTCAGGCAGGCAGCCAGAGACAGACAACAGGACACAGAGCCAAAGACAGTAACGTGTGGGGAGCTAATCAGGAGCAGAGCCCAGGACCTCTTAGGAGCAAGTGTGAGCACGATCAAGAGGAACGGTGCTTCACTGCAAAGCTGGCAAACTGGAGCCTTTGCAGAGTCAAGCAGGCCAACTACCTCAAAAACCTGAGCCGAGCCATGTAGCCAGAAACTGTGGAGTGAGGGTAAGGGGAGCGTGGCAGAGGCTGAAAACAAAAAGCAGAACAGGAACAAATTACAAATGGAGAAGGCAGTTGCATTGCGTCAGTCAAGTGGACTTTGGCAGCTAAGGCAGCTCGGAGTTCCAGCTTCAGCTGTTCTCCTTTCCTGTCCTGCCACATGAACGTGGCCTGGGGCCTTACCGCACAGGCAATGGAAACAGCTGGCCCAGAGCATCCTGTGGGGGTGAGGAACCGAAAACAGCTCCAGCAAACAACGACTGTGTTTTGCTTATAAAGGAAATTAGAAATGTACTATACATGATGGATTTGACTATGAATGAGCTATTGGGGTATTTAAATACCCACAGGGGGGAAAAATTGCTCAATAGCAAGAATGCCCGAACTTAAAAAGATTAAACAGAAATCAAGCGCACACTTCAGTAAATGAGCTTAGAAGGCGTATAGTTAATGCCATTTTCGATTCTTACCTTTGTCTAGAAGGCTCCCCATCATCTCCCACTCTGTTTAAAAAGCAGGAGCTGTTTAACAGCCCTTCAGTGTTCCGGGCAGCAAACAGCCTCTGAAGTATTAATGGCAAAGTTGCTCTAAGCCAGGGTACCTGGGATGAGATGAAAAGCCTCGACTGTTCACCTTCAGCCCTTTGCTAGTTCCTACTCAGAACTTCTGAGCACATTACTGGAAACTTTTTAAACACCATTACTGGTGTGAAGAGGTTTCTGAAACACACAAAGCACTCATTCAACAAGAAAGCTCACCTGAAAACGTCTGGAAAGGCAAAACCGAATTGGAACATTACAGCACCTCTCTGTTCTTTTTCATGATAGACCAAGGAAAGCTCAAAAGACTCCAAAATGATCTTGAAAATGACAGAAATGGGACGGTAAATTAGCTTTTCATTTTGAGTGCCAAAATGTGACTGGTTGGTTCCTGGCTTTCCAGGAGCCCTGTTACCTGATCACATTACTGGAGTGATGTCTGTCAGTGTCTGGGAAGGGAGAAATGAAGATGTTCAGGACTATTTAAAAAATTAGCCTTACTTTGCATCTCAGAAAGTCTAGACATAATCCTTTCTATCCTAGAGGTTGCAAACTGGCAGCTTATGGAAAAATTGCTTTGTTTGGCCTTCACAGTATTTTTCAAAACTAGTTGCCAATGGGACATTTCACATTTTTCAAAGATTTACCATTTCTCCTAAAAATGGAAATTTCTAGCAATCAAGGCCTGTCCTTCCAAATGGCAACCCTCACCTAGAGCTGTCTGCTCTTACACTTCACCTACTCTCACTAACGTGGTCACCCAGACATGAGCTGAACAAGGATGACACCAATGAACATGCCAAACTGGACTGAGAAAATCCCACAATGCCCCTATCAGATCTTATGATCTTACCAGAAGCTCGCTGTTTTAGAGAGGCGAACTGGTCAGTGAGCTTCCTCCCAGCCTCCATTTGTCTCTCTCCCAATGCCGAGATTATATGTATATGCAGCCATGCCCAACTTCTAAAGTGGGTGCTGTGGATTTGAACTCAGATCCTTGTGTTCGTACAGCAAATGTTCTTTCCATTAAGCCATCTCCCTAGCCCCTACCTTTAAATGTTTAATTTCTACCACAACCATTTCATAGTTCAGTTATATGCTTGTATTGTTTTGCTTTTTTTTTTTTTTTTTTTTTTACATCTAGCTCTGGATTTATTTCCAACAAGTCTACCTCTCCACAGGGTAAGTCCTTTTGCCCTTTCTGTCTTTTCCAACACTATTAGCCCCCTGCTGAGTCCTCTGTTCCTGTGTTAGTTTGCTTTCTATTCCTGTGACAAACATCACGATCAACAGCAACATGTGGAGGGAAAGGTTTATGTCACAGCTTGTAGTCCATCACTGAGGGAAGTCAGGGCAGGAAGTCAATGCGGGAACCTGGAGGCAGAGGCTGATGTGGAAGCCATAGAGGGGTGCTGCTTACTGGCTTGCTCCCCGTGGCTTGCTCAGCCTGCTTTCTTCTAGAACCCCGGACCACCAGTCCAGGGATGGCACCACCCACTATGGTCTGAGGCTAGGCCCTCCCACTTCAATCTTTAATCAAAACTTGCCCAACAGACTTGCCCAAAGGCCAATCTGATAGTGGCATTTTTTTCAACTGAGGTTCCCTCTCTCTATATCACCTAAGCTTGGGTCAAAATTGACCAAAAACAAACAAACAAAACAAAACAACCAACTAATTAGCGCAGGTCCCATAGGCCATCATTTCCCTGCTTCTCTTGAACTGAATTCCATTTGTCCTTTGATAGTCTCTTCTACCTGCTCACCAAACCTCAACTCTGTCTCAGTCTACACAATAAGCTGGATAAATTCACACACCACAGCTCTCAGGGTCAGGCTGGTCACTGAGTTCCTAAATATCATCCTTCTATATTCCCCTAATGTCAGAAGTTAAAAAGAAATCCACCAGTCTCTTCAAATTATATATACCTACATTCTCATGATAATTCGCTTTCATTGGACTCCTCAAAGTCCAAACTCTGAGAAAAATCAATACTGCCAGATGAGACCTTGCTCACCCCACCTTCCTCCTCCTGCACCTACAAACCTGAATTCCCACCAGTGGTTATCGAATGCCTTAGGGACAAATGCACGCACTTCACTCAAGGTTACCTCTCCCGCCTGAACGCCCATCGCCTTGATAGTAGCCCTTTCTTATATTCCTAAATCAGTGGGTCTCAATCTTCCTAATGCTGCGACCCTTTACTACAGTTCCTCAGCCTGTAGTGCCCTCCCCAACCATAGAATTATTACATTGCTACTTCAGAACTACAATTTTGTTACTGTTAGGAATCATAATGTAACTATCTGATATGCAGGTTGAAACCCACTGTCCTAAATCTTGACGATCCTGTCATTCATAGCCCTTATCTCACATCCCCAATACTTCTCTGTACCTCTACAACCATTCCCGTCAAAATAGGAACATGTTCAAGTTTTTCTTATCTAAAAACATTTCCCCTCAACCTCAACTTCCCCACGGTATGCAATCCTATATATTGTCACTCTTGTTGCGGTGTTTTGTAAAAGTAACTTTTGTTCCTGGCTCAATTGTTGTCTAGGAGGCTTACTGCCTCCTTCTAACCTAGGCTCAGTCTTGGCTGCCTCTAGCCTCCACACAATCTAACCTAGGCCTAGGATGTTTTCAGTCTCTGAGACTTACTGCTGAATAAGCTCACCCTTACTTGTTCTTTCTGAGCTCTGGGCTGGCTGGTTCAACTCAGCTATTCCACCTCAAACTCTTCTCCCAGGTGACTTTTTTAATCTGGCTTCTCTATCAGCCCAGAATTGCTCTGCTTGGCCTCAAACTAACTGAGCAATCTGCTCCAATCTTCTGGTTTCTTCTCATTTTGTGGTCTATTCCATCTTCACCTGAGTTCTCTGTCTCTGCAACCATTACTGTCCTGGTAAAAATTGCCTCCTCTCTCTGTAAACTGCCTCTTACATAGCTCCCCTTTCTTCTCTCTTCTCATGAGAGTTGGGTGTATCCTATTCTGTAAAATCCTCTCTGATTCATCACCTTTTCTGTTACTCAAGTAGACATCACCTTCAAACATGGATGTCCGTCTACAAACAAACTTTACCTTTGTTTGGGATTAAAGGCATGTATCACCTCACTGGTATCTAAGCTTTTCTTTACTGATACTTGCTCTATACCAGGCTAGCCTTGAACACAGATCTATTTGCCTCTGTCTCCTGGATTAAAGGTGGGTTTGTATTCCAGTGAGATCACACAGACCTAGAAGATCTTTGGATGCTATCTCTTGTCAGAACAGCCAAGTTCTGATTTAACAGTCCTCTACAGTGTTTCTTTTTAAAGCATTTTTTATTTTTTTCTTTTATTTTTTAATTTTTTTACATTTTATTAATTTATTCATATTACATCTCAATTGTTATTAAAGCATTTTTAAAAATTAATTCTTTGGCATTTTTATTCATGTATATAATACCTTCGGGTCACATTCATCCCTAACAGCTAGTCTATCCTCCTCCACCTCAAGGTGCCTCCACCTTTCCACCAAGTCCACATTCCACTTTCACATCTTTTGGTTTTGCTTTTGTTTTCAGTTTATAAAGCATGGGGCTTAACTGGAGCTGATCATATGAACATCAGTGTTGAGTTATTCTCTGGGGCATGAATAACTCCTTGTGGCTATACCACTGAAGACAACAACTTTCAGCATCCCTCAACTACCATTCTCTCTCCTGGGAATAGCTGGGCCCCATGAACTCCCCCATCAATTTAAAATTACTGTTAAGGAGCTCAGTCTTGTACAGACTTATGCAGGTAATCAGAGTTGCTATGGTTTCATGAGTGTCACAGTCTATAATATACCCCATATCCCCAACATCCAGATCATAAATTCTTTCCACCACCTCTTCTTTGATGTTCCTTGAGTCTTAGAAGGGGTGATGTGAGTGTCCCCTTTAAGTCTGAACACTCAACAGTCACTTGTTCTCAGCACCATGACCAGCCATGAGTCTCTGAAGCAACCACCATTTTCTGCAGATCTTTCTTTCAGCTTTTTGATGAAAGCTGAGGACCAGATGCATATTCCATTCTGTTTCACACCAATGTCTCTTCATATAGCCTAGGCTAGCTTATAACTTGCAATACTCCTATCTCAGCGTCCTAAGTACTGGCATTACAGATGAGCACTACACACCCAGATGACTGCCATATTTCTTAAAGAGTAGCCCACATTCCTTACCTACTTGCATTTTATTTATTCATCAAACTAAATTGTATCTACTTTTTCATTACAACTTTGTATGACTATCAGTGACCTCCAGCATTCCCAAAGTAGTTAAGTATCATTTGCCCTTATTTTGTTTAAGGGCTCCAACATTTGCCCAATGTTCACTGTTCCCTATCTTCTTTTACTTTCTTCCCTGGATACCCAGGGTCTTGTTGTTATCTTTCTGCCTGCATCTTTTAGGACATGTTGATGGCCTTGCTTTTGTTTCCTCATTAACTGTATGTTGGTATTTGCCAGGACTTCAGGCACAGCTCCATATTCTACTCATATAACACATTCTTTCTTGTGGCCTTATGCAGTTCCACAAAATGCAACCTAAGCCACAGCCTCTAACCCAGCCCTTGCTGTCCTTCTCATATGTCTAATACACACACACACACACACACACACACACACACACACACACACACACATATATATATATATATATATATATATATATATATATATATATATTCTAAATGAATTGACAATTCCATGTGTCTCAAACTGAATTCGCCACTCCTAGTTCTGTGATTTCTCTCTCCAATAATGATATCAGTACTGAGCCAGATTCTTAAGTCAGAAATGTAGGAGATCCATCAGCCTCTTCCACACACAGGGCCTATAGAAATAAATCTTAAATGTAAGCAGTGCAAAAGAGAAACCATGTAACACTACTTGTCAGCAAAACAAACAAGATCACTCGGTGGGACCTCACTGAAATTTGGAGTTTGGTCCTGGGCAAGTTACAAAACTCCCACTGGAAATTTCTGACATACAAATCTGATCATATCACTTCCCTTCCATGGCTACCTACAGATCTCAGAAGAAAGGTGTTTTTAAGAGAGGGGGAAGGAAATTTAGTTCACGGATCCTTCCCAGTGTTGCTAGAATAATTTTCTCCTCCTCTGTATGCCCCTGTGCATTAGGCATTCTGGGGGACTGCACTTTCCTGACTGTGTGGCACTGTTTCAGTGTATTCTTCCATTCCTAAGCTTCTCATTTTCCTTATCTGCCTGGCTCTTTATCTATCAGGGCATAAATTACATACCTGCTTTTACAGGAAACTTGCCCTGGATCCTTTTCTGCACTTCCTGTGTTGTTTACAAACCTTAATCATAGCACCTATCACTTGAGTATAAATGTTAGTTTACTTTCTATCAGGAGGAAAATAAATCCCTGAAACAGGATTTGATATTTCTGTATTGCTAATGCCTTGTACACCGCTTAACCCATAGTAAGCACTTAATTGATATCTATTAAGGAAAACAATGAAGGACCAAATGAATGAAAAGTTAAAGAGGAAGCAAAATGACACCATAAATCCAAGGTGCTACATTTTTTTACATTAATATCACACTGGTTTTAAAATATTTGACAATTTCATACATATGCATTCTGGGGTTTGGCCATTTTCATCTCTGTTTCCTTTTCACCCCCGGCCTTCTCCATCTCTCCCTCTGAAATTCTTCTTCCAGACAAGCCCCATCCTGCTTTGTTATCTTTTTGTTTGTTTACTAATTGAGTTGTAGTACATGAACATAAGTTTGGGGTTTTTCAATGGAGTACAGGTAATTTATCAATGACTACACCACTGGGAAAAAAAACACACCTCTCCCCAGGGACCCTTTAATTAGCTTCTTAGCCAGTAATGGGGCCTCATGAGTCCTTCTGCCATGCATGATAAAATGACGATGGCCCAATCTTGTGCAGGTCTTGTGAAGGTGACTACAGGTGCAGAGATCACATGCAAAAGCCTTGCTATGTCCAGAAGAGAATGTTTCATATCCATCTTCCCTATCCTCTGGCTGATACATTCTGTCTCCCTCTCATGATGTTCCTTGAGTCTTGGAGGCTGATGTGGATGTCTCATTTAGGATAAATGCTCAACAGCCTCTTATTCTCAGCACTTTGACCAGTTATGATTCTCTGTGTTAATTGCTGTCCACTGCAAAAAGAGATCTTAATGCTGAGGGGCTGAGAACCGTTCTGATCTGCAAATATAATGTAAGTTTTTAAAAGGCAGTCGAGAGGCTGGAGAGATGGCTGAGTGGTTAAGAGCACTGACTGCTCTTATAGAGGACCTAGATTTAGTTTCCAGCACCCATATAAGCTGTCAATAGTACCTGCAACTCCAGTTTTAGGGTTTCTAGTACCCTCTTATGACTTTCACAGGCACCAGGTGCACACATAGTACACATACATATATGCAGGCAAAGCACTCATGCCCCATAAAAATTTTAAATAAAACAAAGAAGCCAACAACAGTCAAACTTGTGTTTTAAATAGAGTATTATTTTCTTTTTCTAATTTTTAAATTATTTTATTTTTGTACATATGCATTTATATTATTGGGCATATATGCAATAGATTACCTATGGCAAGAAGAACCTTGACACAATCAGGAATTATATAGATGTTACATTCTTAGTGTTTTGGCTATTTGTATTTGACATCTTTGAAGAAGACATCTTTCCTATCTTGGTGCATGTAAATTTCTGAATGCAAATAAATTTCCATCACATATTGTCATTATCAACTTAGAACATCTATCTAGACCTAAAAACATCTTAACCCCTAAACAACTAAGTTTCATTGTAAAACTAAGCTACCTGGTCTTCAACTCCATCAGAGACTTGAGAAGGAATAAACTTGATTACCTGAGTATACCAGGAGTGCAGGTTAGTAGCTTTCCAAATGAGAAAATGAGAATTTTCTACCTGAATAGTCACCCAAAACTCTCTATAATGTTGAAGCATCATCTTCAGCCTTCTGGCCCAATATATCTGACAGACATATTTGTGAGGCAGGAACTATTGAGGACTTCCTTACCCTGTCTCGGCAGAATTTGGCTGTTGACTCTACCTGCACCCAGTCTTGCCCTTTTTTTTAGGCAGAATTCTGTATAGGGTTTGCCATCTCCATAAGGATGTTCTTTGATGCTCATCATCTTCTTTGAGGTAGGCTGGGTGTTGCCAGGAGTTAACCTGTCTCATTGTAAATGAAAATGAATCTTTAAAGTAATAAAACATTTTTAAATGCCATATTCTGCATGTCTCTGCGGTTTTTGAAGAGCTTATCTTTCTATAGAGTCATATCTATTTGCTGTACCTAAGATGTATATTCTTGTGATAAAAGTAGACTAGCAATTGAAATGACCATGATTTAATCTACTAACATTTAATTTGTATGACTTATTTCCCCTAAACAGCTTGATAGTACTTTCAAAGCACTGGAAGTAAACCCTGTATTATAATTGAGTTATATGGTAGAATAACTCAGAGTAGAAATATATATATATATATATATATATATATATATATAGTGTGTGTGTGTGAAGAATAATTTTACATTTCAATTCTATACCACTGTATCTAGAACTTATTTTTTTACAGATGTCTTATTTTCCTGCTCATACAAAGAGCAGAAATCCAGTCTTAATTGCTCTATGCATCATGCACACCTTTTATACACATAATTTTAGGACTGTATAATGCTTGTGAGAAATTATAAGCTTTCAGAATAAAAGAACCAGACACTGACATTGGCTCAGACCTGACAGGATGCATTCCTCACAGCATACTGGACATTGACATTCTGTTTGGAGAAAGTGGTTGAAAAAAAAGAAGGGGGAATATAGGAATGTACAGGGAAGATAGAACAAAAATTAGATTAGTGAATCTACTCCTCAGCTTAATGCCTCAATTGTCACTCACAAGATATTTTTAATTCTTTTAAAATATATTTTATTAATTTATTCATATTACATCTAAATTGTTATCCCATCCCTTGTATCCTCCCATTCCTCCCTCCCTCCCATTTTCCCCTTACTCCTCTCCCCTATGACTGTGACTGAGGGGGACCTCCTCCCCCTGTATATGATCATAGGGTATCAAGTCTCTTCTCGGTAACCTGCTATCCTTCCTCTGAGTGCCACCGGGCCTCCCCATCCAGGGTACATGGTTAAATATGGGGCACCAGAGTTCATATAAAAGTCAGTACCCACTCTCTACTCAACTGTGGAGAATGTCCTGTCCCTTGGCTAGATCTGTGTAGGGGTTTGAAGTTTACGGCCTGTATTGTCCTTGGTTGGTGCCATAGTTTGAGCAGGACCCCTGGGCCCAGATCTGCCTGTCATAATATTCTTCTTGTAGGTTTCTAGGACCCTCTGGATCCTTCTATTTCCCTATTTTCCCATGCTTCTCTCACCTAGAGTTCCAAAAGGATGTCCTCCCCTCTGTCCCAGTTTCCTGGTAAGTGAAGACTTTCATGGGACATGCCCCTTGAGCTAGTGTCCAGATATAAGTGAATATATACCATTTGACTCTTTCTGCTTCTGAGTTAACTCACTCTTGATCATTTCTAGTTCAATCTATTTGTCCACAAATTTTGGGTAATTTTTTTTTTTTTAAGATTTATTGATTACATATACAGTGTTCTGCCTGCATGTACACCTACACACCAGAAGAGGGCACCAGAACTCATTATAGATGGTTGTGAGCCACCAAGTGGTTGCTGAGAATTAAACTCAGGACCTCTGGAAGAGCAGTCAGTGCTCTTAACCGCTGAGCCATCTCTCCAGCCCCAGGATTATTTTCATATGTTTATCTAAGAGATGTAACTGAGAATTTGGGAGGATTCAAGATTGGTCACATTGCTGTTACTATGTCACAAGCCTCAAGCTAAACTATAAGTGATTGAAAGGCTGCCTGACAAGAGGCTGAGCCCTGTTAGGATAACTAGACAGTGTTATGTCACCAAGAATCTCCTTGCTATATTGCAAACCTCTGCTTTCTTACAAAATAAATCTATGCAAATGAAGCCTCTGTCTCCGTGCTGCCAGCACTTCGTGTTCTGCCGTGGTTCCTCCTGCACTCATGACACTTGCTGCTCTTTCTAACTAGTGCTTTGGTAGAATCAGCCAACTGCTCTCCCCAAGCAAGGTGAGAAAGATTTTTGAGAAAAGCATAAGCATTGTTAGGTTCCAGATCAAAATTGCTTCTAACCTCACTCCAAGTCTCCTTTTGTGCCAGGAACAAATGTTAATAGCTGTGCCATTGCTCCCTTTGTGCACCCTCCCACTACATCCCGTCTCCAAAATCAACACCTTCTCGCCAGTCAGTAGCATGGTTCGTACTTCTTTCCTGTTCAATGGCTGGGTCAGGAGGTGTACTCTGTTCCCTTCCTGCCTGCTCCTAGACTAGACATGTTCTATGCGATTATGTTACGGATTTCACAAACCTAAGCCATGAATATGTCTGTGTGGGTTAATTTAACACTATTTTGAAGCCACAAAGGCCTGTAAGAAATCCTTGATCGCATAACTATCACTTGTATAACAGCTGAGTCTGTACCAGTTCACCATACACATCACACACTCACCCAACTCTGGTCTAGTGACTGAGTCCTTGTTTCACTTCGTCATGTCAGTCCTACTTTCCTACACTTTGTGATCCTTCCTATTTGAGACACAAATAATACTAAGAAGGCATTGCTCTATGTTTAACATAAATGAAAGTTCAGCATCTATAATCATATGAGTGTTTTGCCAAGTATGCTATAAAGTCAATACATTAATGGACTGACCCCTCTTCATAATCTTGGTTAGACCACCAGCATGTCGTTGATGTTCTTTCATGCTGGATTGTTTATAGCCCTCATTATTTCAAGAGTTATATATTAGCAAGTACTCATTTTGATATATTTTCATAATAGTACTTTTACGTGTTCTTTTTAAACAAATCAAGTTAATTACTTCAGTGATCATGCAATCTTTTTGTGTGTGTTTTCACATTTCTTACCTTTCAAAATGGCTTATTTATGTCTCTGTAGTCTTTGAAGTTCTCAAACACTGCTTTGTTTTCTCAAAGCAAATTTCAATTGCACTGAAGCCATGGGAGACAGTTTCTCACAAGTATCTTTAAGTATTCTCAAAAATATTTCTGAAAATATTCTCACCTACCATTCAAACTGACACATGCAGCTTATTGAAGCACAATAGTTTTCATAATACATTTGGCCATGGACAAATCACAATTTCACACATATATACGATAAATTCTGCTTATTTTCCCCACCCTTTCTTCTTTCCTTCCTAGCCCTGTCAACACAGCCCTTCCCTACAAGTCCCTTTTGGGCATTTATGTCTTTCTGTTTTGTTCTGTGACCCATTGAGTTGAGTCAGACCTCTGCTGGCTAGTCTTACGTCAATTTGACACACAAGCTAGAGTTATCTGAAAGGAGGGAACATTGAGGAAATGGCTCCATAAGCTCAGGTCTGTAGGACATTTTCTTAATTAGTGATTGATGGGGGAGGGCCCAACCCGTTGTGGGTGTTGCCACAATGGGCTAGTACTCCTTGGTTCTATAAGAAAGCAGGCTGAGCAAGCCATGACAAGCACCCCTCCATCGCCTCTGCATTGATTCCTGCTTCTATGATCCTGCCCTGTTTGAGTTTTGCCCTGACTTCCTTCAGTGTGGAAGTGTGAGCCAAATAAACCCTTTCCTCCCCAGCTTGCTTTTTGATCGTGGTATTTCGTCACAGCAATAGAAACCCTGACTATGACAAGAGCCATCTGTTTGGACACGGGTTCATTATAGCCTGGTGGGTTCACCCATGGGCTGAAGAAAATTACTGCCTTCCCTCAAAATCCATCAGTAGCTAATAGCTCAGCAGGCAAGGGCAGGACCCCCTGAGCTCCTCCCTGATCTATGATAGACTGTTGACAGGCCCACTCCTGTGAAGGGCCAGTTGTGGCAACTGTAGCTGCTGTGAGATCATGACTGCAATGGCTGTATCACGCCCAGAATGTAGCATTTCACAGCCCTTCTTACATTCTTTTTGTATCCTATTCCATCGTGTTTTCTGAGCCCTAGGGAGAGAGGGTGGTATGAATATCCTGTTTAGAGATGAACACTCAAATGTCATTTATTCTCAGTCATATCTTTGTCTGCATTCAGCAGCACTCATTTCATAAAGATGTTTCTCTGATTAATTCTGGAATAGCATTTATCTCTGGCAGGTCTCCACCCAAAGGTAGATTCCATTCTTTATAACATTAAGACTGCTGGTCTCTTTTCAATAAAGCTGCATGCCTTGCCTCTTTTTGATGGTTTTCTCACTTCTAAATGTATTGATTTTGTGTGTTACGTATGAGTGTATTGCATGCATATGTGCCTATGCACCACGTGGGTGCCTGGTGCCCCGAGAGTCAGAAGTGTACAAATTTCTTGAAACTGGAGTTAGAGTCATTTGTGAGCTGCCATGTGAATGCTGGGAAGCTAACACAGGTCCTCTAAAAGAACAAATGCTCTTGACCTCTGAGCCATCACTTCATCCGTTGCCTTACCTTTTCACTAAGGCTTTAGCTTTCTTCCCGTGCTACACCTGCTCTGCTGCCACACAGCTGAAGGATGTTCAGTTCAACTTCATTTCTGTGCATTCCCTCTCTTTTTGTGGAATTTTCTGCTGTTCTATCACTGTCTTTGTGGATTTCTAAGTTCTCTATAAGAAATAAGTCTGAACAGGATGTAAAGAAGTCAAACTGCAGAACAAGCAAGTAACTTTTATAACGCTAATCCCACTACATGGGAATAGCTCTGAGACAGGCTGAGACATGAATGTGTATGCATAAACAATGCTTCTCATTGGTCACAGAATCCCTGTGACTTAGAATTAGATGCCATTCTTTGTATGGCATGAATGGAGATTTACAGATGTCTTTCTTCTGCTCATACAAAGAGCAGAGATCTAGCCTTAATTGCTCTGTGCACCCTGCACACCTCATAAATTTATAATTTTAGGACAGTATAATGCTTGTGAGGAATTATTTGTTCTCAGAACAAAAGAATCAGTGAAGCTGGATCAGACCTGACAGGATTAACTCCTCTCAGCATGCTGGATGCTGACATCCTGCATCTTTCATGTTCCAGCACTAGGTGCTCCAACTAAGTTGCTGTTCCCCATTAAAGCAGGACAGCTCCCAAGACAGCTTCAAAGAAAACTTCCAATCTCAATTGGTCCACCATTTCAGACTGTCCCACACAGGACTTCTATTAAACCTGGAATTTCTCAATATTTATAAATTGGACCAAAAATGCTGTTCCTAGCTTGTTTAGCCATTTTCCCCAATTTTATTTGGGCCTTTACTAAGGTATTATTTGCCCCAAATCAGCCAGAAGAAACCTTAAGAGAATGGCTCCACATTTCCCTTAAAGGGGGCTTGGATAGGTCTTTGGTTGCTCTTGGGCTATAGATGTTTATTTTCATTGGGAATTGATTATAAGTTATTATTGGTCCTATTCAGAGAGAAAATGAGGTTGGACTCAGGGATGTCTCTCTTTTCCTTTATCTTTCTTTTTTAGGTTTACAGATAAGGGTCGAAAAGAAAGAAGGGGGAATACAGAAATATATAGGGATGATAGGACAAAAAGTAGATTATTGATTCTACTCCTTAACTTAAGGCCTTAATTGTTACCCACAAGGTTATTTTTAATTCATTGTTATAGAATTTTGCATATTGATGCAAAATAAGATTAATTTTGATATACTGGTGTAGAATTCAAATGTAAGATTTTTATTCACACATTATATATCTAATGTTATAAACAGGGCAGCCATTTCTACTCTAATATGTGGTATTGTATCCATAAAACTCTGTTAATGCCTGGCTTCTGCTCTGAAGAGGTCCAGGGTAGGGTCTCTGGGGCTGGATGGAGATGTCCTTCCCATTCGCTTTATATCTTGGGTCATCAGAGTTGATGGCTCAGGCAACCTATTAGGATTTCAAGAAAAAATAAGGCAGGGAGCCCAAGGTTTCTTCTCTAGGGACTGGCTATACTGCAGCTGAGGAGGAGAGCTTAAACTGACCACAATTTTCCTATGGCTGAGCCTGTAAAAGTGGCTTCTGGCTAGAGACTGCATGGGGGTCCTAAAAGGAGGAGGCTTTTTGACCTCTAGATAGGCCTCTTTGCAGAGATCTCCAGTATGCTGTGTACATTTAGGCTTATTAGCTGTAGAAGGCTGATGACTCTGAGTCTGCTGATTTATTTGCAAATCTACAGGGAAATAAGAACTAAGAGAGAGATAGAAAATAAACCACTTACACACACATACATTCAAGAGTAATAGTGGATGAAGTCAGGCATCTTAGTTTCAATTGAAGTTAAGCTTCCCAGTTTCGACACATACATTCAAGAGAAAAGGTGGATGAAGTCAGGCATTTAACTTCAACTGAAGTTACGTTTCCCAATTTCAACATGGTTTATTGTAGATGACCATACTATACTTCTGAGAAAAGGGTATTACCTCATAGTTTTAAAAAGGCAATTCATCATAAAACAGATGAATTCTAAAGTACGACAGGTTACATGCTTTAAATCTAAGCATTTCTCTTTTAATTTAACTAATGTATTCTAGTTCCATCCATTTGCCTGCAAATTTCAGGATTTCCTTGTTTTTAATAGCTGAGTAGTACTCCATAGTGTAAATGTACCACAGTTTTTTATCCACTCTTCAACTGAGGAACATTTAGGTGGTTTTCAGTTTCTGGCTATTACGAATATGGCTGCTATTAACATGGTTGAGCATATGTCCTTGCTGTGTGGTGGAGCATCTTCTGGGTATACTCCAAGGAGTGGAATAGCTGGGTCTTGAGGTAGCCCTATTTAAATCTAAACATTTCTTATCTAAGTACCCATTATATAAGTTCACAGTGAGTTCAGAATGACAAGGCCTAAAAGTTACAAGAATATATGACTTATCAACTAGGACTGACCTAACTATACATTATCCAGCTATCACTCAGTTTACAATGAGTTCATGACAATAATTTTGTCTGTCTTTCATTCTAAGAAGCAGAGTAAATGCAGACATCTTTAGATAGCTTCATTCTACTTTGGGTTCATGTGAAGTTTAAACCAACTTGAGCATATTTGTGGTGAAATACCAGGATTCCTGATATTATCTGGAGTGAAGGCTTATCTGAAACCACAAATCTGCTACAGGGCTATCCATAGTGAGGCATCTGGAGGCCCACAAATGTATTTATTGCAGCCATAAACTCTCTAAAAATGTTTTAGAAGATCTAAAACAATTTAACTTTCTAAAACCATTTGAATCAAATAAGGAATTCCATGATCAGGGATTAATTCATGTGAATAACAAGCAGTACATCTTCAACAAAATCCTATAGGAAGTTTGCTCAGTCAGAGCTAGTCAATATCCAGAAAGTAACAGTTCACACCAATGACAGATTTTTGTTTTGTTTTGTTTTGTTTTTTCAAGACAGGGTTTCTTTGTTTAATCTTGGCTGTTCTTGACTCACTTTGTAGACCATTCTGGCCTTGGACTCACAATGATCCACCTACCTCTGCCTCCCTGGGTGCTGGGATTAAAGGCATGTGCCACCATGCCCGAATCTAATGCCAGATTTTAGAGAGATGCGGCAGTGCACAATTGACAGGGTAGTCAGAGGTTGGAAGCAATTCTGGGGTGCATCACGGTACAGAATTTACAAAGTACCGGATCCCTTCCAGAAATCTCTCATGCTTATTGAACTTCCCCAAAGCAATGGCTCCTGACAGTGTGTCAGAGGCTGGAAGCAGTTTGGGGGTACACCATGGGTACAGACCTTGCAAATACCGGATCACCTCCACATGCCTAGTGAACTCCCTTAGCAGGGTGGCTCTTGGCACAACTCAAGTATAATACAAGGTTTATTTCCAAAACTTTGAAAGTGCTATTACTGGCTGTTTAGGATAATTAAGTAATACAAGTTATTTGCTAGTTGATGAAATCATGGTCATGTCAATTACTAGTCTATCATTTTCACAAGAATATACACCTTAGGCTTAACATATAAATATGATTCTATAGATAGATAAGGTAAAATAGACAAGGTCTTCAAAAACCTCAGAGACCTACAAAATGTGGCATTTAAAGATGATGCTCCAACGTTATAGAGTTATGGATGACTATTCAGGCAGCAAACTGTCTCTGTCATTTTTTTTTCAAATTGGAAGCTGCTAACCAGCACTTCCTGTTTACTCAGGTAATAATTTTTATTCCTTCTCAAGTCTCTGATGTGGTTGAAGACCAAATAGTTTAGTTTCACAATTAAGCTTAGTTTTTTAGGGGTTTCGATGTTTTTAAGTCTAGATAGATGTTTTAAGTTGATAATGACAAGATGTGGTGGAGATTGACTTACGTTCAGAAGTTTAGAGGCACCAAGATAGGAAGGATGATTTCTTCAAGGTTGCCAAATACAAATAGCTAAAACACTATGAATGTAGCATTAATACAATTCCTGATTGTTTCATGGTTCTTCTTGCTCTGTGTAGTTTATTTTATATGTGTGTAATAATATAAAGTATATTTTAAGATGTTATTATTTTAAAGATTCTTTGACAATAAGACAGGTTAACTCCTGGCAACACTCAGCCAACCTCATAGAAGATGATGAGCATCAAAGAACCTCTTTATGGAGATGGCTTCAAGTGTGGCAAAGAAGCCACTGGGGAAAATGTCCTCCTTTCGGTGATGGACAGAATTCTGCCTAAAAAAGGGCAAGCTTGGACGCAGGCAGAGTCGACGGCCAAATTCTACCAAGACAGGGTAAGCAAGTCCTCAATAGTTCCTGCCTCACAAATATGTCTGTCAGATATACTGAGCCAGAAGCCTGAAGATGATGCTCCAATGTTATAGAGAGTTTTGGGTGACTGTTCAGGCAGCAAACTGTCTCTGTCGTCTTCTCATTTGGGAAGCTGCTAACCAGCACTTCTGCTTCACTCAAGTAATTAAGTTTTATTCCTTCTCAAGTCTTTGATGGGGTTGAAGACCAGATAGTTTAGTCTTACAATTAAGCTTAGTTGTTTAGGAATTAAGATGTTTTTAGGTCTAGATAGGCGTTTTAAATTGAGAATGATGAGATATGATAGATATTGATATTCATTCAGAATTTTAGACTCACCAAGATAGGAAAGATGTTTTCTTCAAGGCTGCCAAATACAAACAGACAAAATACTACAAATGTAACATTCATACAATTCCTGATTGTTTCGTGGTTCTTGCTGTAGGTGCTTTATTGTATATATGTGTAATGATATAAATGTATATGTAAAAATAGTTTAAAAAAGAAATAAGACTGTATTTTCTCATACTGACTATTTTCCATAACGGGTCACATGGAGGCAGCTTCTAGTCCACCATCATACCCAGAAGTCCCACAGCTCAGTTATTAGCACCTGCCTCAAGCCTCCTTAG
>OU015760.1:86393003-86414159 GCA_907169655.1 Acomys percivali
AAAGAAAGAAAGAAAGAAAGAAAGAAAGAAAGAAAGAAAGAAAGAAATTGGACCACAAATGTTATTCTTGGATTGCTTAACAATTTTCCCCAATTTTATTTGGGCCCCTACAAAGATATTATTGGTCCCAAATCAGCTGGAAAAAAACTTAAAAGAACAACACCCTATTTCCTCTAAGGGGGGTTGGGTAGGTTTTTGGTTGCTTTCTTGGGGTATAGATGTTTATTTTCATTGGAGTTGGCTATAAGCTACTATTGGTCATATACAGAGAAAAAACTAGCCTGGACTCAGGGATGTCTCTCTTTTCCTTTATCTTTCTTTCATAGGTAAGGAGATAGGAGCTGAAAAGAACTAAAGGGAGATATAGAAAAATAGAGGGATGATAGAACAAAAAGTAGATTATTGAATCTACTTCTCAACTCAAGGCCTTAATTGTTACTCACAAATAAGGTTATTTTAAATTCATTGCTATAGAATTTTGTATATTGATGCAAAATAAGTGTAAATTTGATACATTGGTATAGAATTCAAATCTAAGATTATTCTTCACACACATTATGTGTGTGTGTGTGTGTGTGTGTGTGTGTGTTTCGCTACACTAATATGAGGTATAGAACCCATCCAACTCAATTATAGTAGAAGGTTTACTTCCAAAACTTTGAAAGTGGTGCCGCAGCCTATTTAGGATAATTAAGTAATACAAGTTAAATAAGTTGAACAAATCATGGTCGTGTCAATTACTAGTCTAATTTTATCACAAGAATATCCTAGGTCTAACAGATAGATATGATTTTATAGATATATAAGGTAAAATAGTTAAATAAGGCCCTTCTGGCTTTTAAAATTTTACTTACTTACTCACTTTACATACCAATTGTAGGCCCCTTTCTCCTCTCCACCTGGTCCCACCCTCCATCCCCCTCCCATCAAGTCACATCTAGACTGAAAGCACCATCTTCCACAGTGGCCTGGCAAGGCATCCGTGCCAAAGGGAAGTGATTGAAAAATAGGCAACAGAGTCCATGGCAGAGAGAGTGCCCTCCCCGCTACCCTTATTAGGGGATCTGTAAAAGGAACTTTTATTTCCCTGAGGTAATTGTTGTTTCAGAAGCTTACTGCCTCTGTCTGCTAACTTAGGCCTCGTCCTGGAAGCTTCTAGCCTATGCACAATCTAATCTAGGCCTAGAATGTTTTCAGCCTCTGAGTCTTACTGTTTAATAAGCTCACCCTTTGTTCTTTCTGAGCTCTGGGCTGGCTGGTTCAACTCAGCTGTTCTAGCTCAAACTCCTCTTCCAGCTGACTTATTCAATCTGGCTTCTCTCTCCCAGGTGACTTATTCAATCTGGCATCTCTCTTGGCCCCTGAATTGCTCTGCTTGGCCTTAAACTAACTCCAGCAATCTGCTCTAATCTCCTGGATCCTTCTCATTCTGTGACTCATTTGGTCTTATCTGAGTTCTCTGGCTGCAAACAATCTCTCTATTACTGTCCCCCGTAAAACTGCCTCCTCTCCTCTCTGCATTGTCCCGTAAGTAGCTTCCCTTTTCTCTTCTCCTGAGAGCTGAGCATATCCTATTCTATCATGTCTTCTCTGATTCCTCACTTTCATTTTCTGCTGCTCAGTTAGACATCACTTTCAAACATGGGTGCTTCCTTCTACAAACTAACTTTACCTTCATTGTTTGGGATTAAAGGTGTGGATCACCATGGCTGGACCTAAGCTTTTCTTCAAAAGCTTAGATCTCTATACCAGGCTGGCCCTGAACTCAGATCTGCTTGTCTCTGTCTCCTAGATTAAAGGTGTGGTTGTATCCCAGCTGGATCACACAGACCTAAAATGTCTTTGGATATGATCTCCTGCCAAAGTAGCCATGCTCTGAATTAAAATTCCTTTATAGGAATTCACATGAAGACCAAGCTTCCAATTGGGTACATATGTGTAGGGAGCCTAGGTCCAGTTCATGCATGGTCCTTGGTTGGTGCTTCAATCTCCACAAGCCACATTGGACCCAGGTTAATTGGCTCTGTTGGTCTTCTTGTGGCACTCCTATAATGTCCAGATCCTTCTATCCTTCCCCAACTCTTCCACAAGGCTCCCTGCTCCCACCTAATGTTTTGCTATAAGTCTCAGCATCTTTTTCCTATATGCTGCTGAGTATAGCGTCTAAGAGAACAGCTAAGCTAGTCTCACATCATTAATAGTGTCAGGGGTTGGCTCTCTCTCCCATGGAGTGGGTCTTAGGATGGGCCTGGCATTGGTTAGACATTCACTCAATCTCTTTTAAGTCTTTATCCCTGTACATCTTATAGGCAAGGTAAATTTTAAGTCAAAGTTATTGTGGGTAGGTTGATATTACCCTCCCTCCACTAGGAGTCATCTCTGGTTTAGAGGGTGGCCTCTTCTCTCTCCATGACTCTCAGCTAGAGTCACCCCATATGCTCCCAGGAGCCTACACTGTCTTGAGCTTGACACAGAGATGCCCCATCCCATGGTTTCTCTTCTCTCTGCAAACCCTGTCTTCCAGGCCCTCACTCCCTACATTCGATCCCCACCCTTATTTCTTTCCTCACTCCCTCTCCGATCATGTTCTCTCTCTTCAACCATTCCTGTTTTCTATTCTATTTCCCCTTCTGAGTAAGATTTAATTATCCTCACTTAGGTCCTCCTTGTTACTTATCTTCTTTGGGTCTGGGAATTGTAGTACGTTTATCCTGTACTTTATGGCTAACAGCCACATATAAGCGAGTATATACCATGTGTATCTTTCTGAGTCTGATCACCTCAGTATGATCTTTTCTAGTGCTATCCATTTGTCTGTAAATTTCATGATTTCCTTCTTTTTAATGAATGATTAGTATTCTATTGTGTAAATGTACCACAGTTTCTTTATCTATTCTTCTATTGAGGGACATCTGGGTTGTTTCCAGTTTCTGGCTTTCACAAATAAGGCTGCTATGAACATAGTTGAGCAAATGTCCTTGTTGTGTGGTAGGGCATCTTTCTGTATATGCCCAAGGAGTAGAATAGCTTGGTCTTTCTGTAGCAATACTCCCAATCTTCTAAGAAAGTGTCAGATTGATTTCCAAAGTGGTTGTACAAGTTTGCACTTCCACCAGCAATGGAGGAGTGTTCCTCTTTCTCCACATCCTTTCCAGCATGTCCTGTCACTTGAGTTTTTGATCTTAGCCATTCTTATAGGTGTAAGATAGAATCTCAGAGTCATTTTGACTTGCATTTCCCTGATGAATAAAGGTGTTAAGAATTTTTCATGTGCTTCTCAACCATTCAAGATTCCTCTGTTGAGAATTCTCTGTTTAGCTCTGTATCCCATTTTTTAATTGATTTATTTGGTTTTTTGTTGCTTAACTTTTTGAGTTCTTTATATATTTTGGATATTAGGCCTTTGTCAGATGCAGAGTTGGTGAAGATCTTTTCCCAATCTGTAGGCTCTCACTTTGTTCTGTTGACAGTGTCCTTTGGCTTACAGAAGCTTTTCAGTTTTATGAGGTCCCATTTATTAATTGTTAATCTTAGAGCCTGAGCTATTGGTGTTCCGTTCAGAAAGTTGCCTCCTGTGCCAATGAGTTCAAGGCTCTTCCCCACTGTCTCTACTAATAGAATTAGTATTTCTGGTTTTATGTTGCAGTCTTTGATCAACTTGGACTTCAGTTTTGTACAGGGTGATAGATATGAATCTATTTGCATTTTTCTACATAGAACCATCCAGTTAGACCAGCACCATTTGTTGAAGATGCTGTCTTTTTTCCGTTGTATGGATTTGGCTTCTTTGTCAAAAATCAAGTGTCCATAGGTACGTGGGTTTATTTCTGGGACTTTGATTCAATTCTATTAATCAACCAGTCTGTTTCTCTGTCAGTACCATGTGTTGTAACCTGCTTAAAACTGTAACTCCTCTGTTAACACTTGTTTTTGTCTTTAGCATAACAGAATCCAGTTTGTTTCTTAAGTCTCCATTTTGATCATAAGATGAAATTAAGTTCAGGTTCTCAGCCTCTACCTTCCTGGGAGCTTGAATACCCTTTTACTTACAGTCCAATACTTGTTGAACCTTTGGCTTGAATTAATGATATACGCTCTATTTAGATAAGACCATAATACCCTGCTATGTTCCTTTCTCCTGGAGCAATGAAGAACTAGAAAGTCCCCAAGCTTACATCCTAACCAGTCAGCTTAAAATGCTTTGTCTAGCTACCTGGATACATTGTGCTCAGACAAAAATCAATTCTTCTTGTGTTTAGCTAGTCAAAATGATGTAATGCTGCCCTCCTCCTTACTTCCCACTGGGTTACCTGGTTGTTACCTGGCTACAATTTTCCTTATAAAAACCTGCCTTAGAAACAGACTAGCGTCACAGTTTAGCTCCCAAGTCCACTGTGTACCTCGTCATGGTCACTCTTGGGGTGTGGCATTCTAATAAAACATCAATAAACCCACTGGGACTGGTGCTCCAGCGGTTTTTGTGGCAATTTTTGTACAACACCACCATACAGTTTTTATTACTATTGCTCTGTAGTACACCTTAAAGTCAGGGATACAGATACTTCCAGAAATTCTTTTATTGTATAGGACTGTTTTAGCTATTTTGGGTTTTTTATTTATCCATATGAAGTTGAGGACTGTTCCTTCAAAATCTGTAGAGAATTGTGTTGACATTTTCATGGGAACTACATTGAATCTATAGATTGCTTTTGGTAAAACAGCCATTATTACTATGTTAATCCTACCAATCCAAGAGCATGGGAGGTCTTTCCAGCTTCTGATATCTTCTCCAATTTCTTTCTTCAGAGATTTGAAGTTCTTGTCATACAGGTCTTTGGCTTGTTTGGTTAGAGTTACTCCAAGATACTTTATATATTGTTTGTGGCTATTGTGAAGAGTATTGTTTTCCTCATTTCTTTCTCAACCTGTTTATTGCTTATATACAGGAGGGCTACTAATTTTTTATTAGTTAATATTATATTGAGCCATGTTGCTGAAGGTACTTACCAGCTATAAGAGCTCTCTGGTAGAAGTTTGGGGATCACTTATACATACTATCATATCATCTGAGAAAAGGGATACTTTGATTCAGGAATCATGATGACTCTGGCTTCATAGAATGAATGAGTTTGGCAATGTTTATATTTTGTGGAATAGTTTGAGGAGTATTGGTATTAGCTCTTCTTTGAAAATTTGGTATAATTATGCTCCAAAACCATCTGGCCCTTAGTTTTGTTTGTTTGTTTTGTTTGTTTGTTTGTTTTGTTTGTTTGTTTGTTTGTTTGTTTTGGTTGGGAGACTTTTGACAACTGCTGCTATTTCCCTAGGGGCTATAGGACTATTTAAATTGTTTACCTGATCTTGATTTAACTTTGGTAAGTGAAATCTATCATGAAAACAATCCATTTTCCAATTTGTGAAATACAGGCTTTTGAAGTACAACCTAATGATTCTTTGGATTTCCTCAGTGTCTGTTATTATGTCCCCTTTTCATTTCTAATGTTGTTAACTTAGATACTGTCTCTCCCAACCTTTGAGTTAGTTTGGCTAGGAGTTTGTCTATCTTGTTGAGTTTCTCAAAGAACCAGCTCTTGGTTTCATTTATTCTTTGTATTATTATTCTCTTTGTTTCTAAGTTATTGATTTCAGCCCTGAGTTTGATTATTTCCTGCCATCTACTCCTCTTGTGTATGTCTACTTTTTTTCCCTAGGGCTTTCAGGTGTGCTACTAAGTTGCTTGTATGAGATGACTCCAATTTCTTTATGAAGGTACTTAGTGCTATGAACTTTCCTCTTAGCATTGCTTTCATTGTGTCCCATAAGTTTGAATATGGTGTGCCTTCATTTTCATTGAATTTTTAGGAAGTCTTTAATTTCTTTCTTTCTTTCTTCCTTGATCCAGATCTCATTGAGATCCAGTTTCAGTGCATGTGTAGGTTTTTTGTTATTTCTGTTGTTGTTGAGGTCAATCTTTAGTCCCTGGTAGTCTGATAATATGCAAGAGGTTATTTCAATCTTCTTGTATCTGTTGAGGCTTGCTTTTTTGGAGAAGGTTCCATGAGGTGATGAGAAGTAGGTATATTCTTTTGTGGTTGAGTAAAATGTTCTGTCAATATTGGCATCTGTGAGTTTCATTATTCTCTGTTTTGTTTCTGTCTCATTGACCAGTCCATTGGTGAGAGCAGGGTGTCAGAGTCTTCCACTACTAATGTGTGGAGTTCAATGTGTGATTTAAGCTTTAGTAGTGTTTCTTTTATTAATGTGGGTGCCCTTGCATTTGGGACGTAGATGTTAAGAATTGGGACATCATCTTGATGGATTTTTCCTTTGATTAGTATGAAGTGTCTTTCCTCATCTTGTAGGTAGTTTTGATTGGCACTTCACTGATGGCTAAGGATCTTGAACATTTTTTTAAGAGTTTCTGAGCCATTTGAGATTCCTCTATTGATAATTTTCTATTTCAATCTATACCCCATTGGATTATTTGGTTTTCTGATATCTAGTGTGAATTCTTTATATAGTTCGGGTTATTAGTCTTCTATTGGATTTTTATTTGGTAAAAAAATATTTTCCCATCCTGTAGGCTGCTAGTTTGTCCAATTATCAGTGTCCTTGCCTTACAGAAGTTTTTCAATTTCATGAGGTCACATTTGTTAATTGACCTTAGTGCCTGTGCTATTGGTATTCTGTTAAAAAAGTTGTCTCCTGTGCCAATGAGTTCAAGGCTACACCCCCCTATCTCTTCTTTCAGGTTTAGTGTATCTGATTTTATGTTGAACTCTTTGATTTATTTGGACTTGAGTTGTATGACAGGTGATAAGTATGGATCTATTTGGATTCTTCTACATGTGGCCACCCAGTTTGACTAGCACCATTTGTTGAAGATGCTTTCTTTTTCTGGTGTGTATTTATGGATTCTTTATAAAAAATAACTTTCTATAAGTGTGTAGATTTATGTCTGGGCCTTCAATTATATTCCATTGACCAATCTGTCCATTTTTATGCTAATACCACACAGTCTTTGTTACTATTGCTCTGTAGTACAGCTTGAAGTCAGGGGTGGTGAAACCTCCAGAAGTTCTTACATTGTACAGGACTGTTTTAGCTATCCTGGTTTTTGTTTGTTTGTTTCCACATGAAGTTGATTATTGTTCTTCAAAGTCTGTAAAGAATTATGTTGGAATTTTGGTGGGGGTTTCATTGAATCTATAGATTGCTTTTGATAGAATAACCATTTTTACTATATTAATCTTACTGATCCATGAGCATGGGCAATCTGTTACAGTTAAATTACAAGTATGGACTAATAACGTTTATTATTAGGCCTATAATTAGTATTACAGCAGTATTTTCTAACCCACTAGCCATCAGTCAAGACACAGACACCCATTATATTTTAAAGTAACCTCAGTTATCCTGGGGTAAGGCAGATATTAATCCCCTAAACTACTTCCCATAGTGGAGCAGGTATGGGATACCTGTCCCAATCCCATGGCATTTGGTTCTAATAATTTCTATCAAGCTACCTCCCATCCATAATCCCAAATACTTGCTAATGTTCTTCATCTGGGCCAAATCTCCATCCATGCCGATCATGTGCTTCTCCTCCACTTAACACATGATAGTGCAACCTTCTTTTCCTCTCCTCTCATCCAGTCTCCTTCTCCCAAGATTCTCCCTGTCTCACCCAGCCCAGGAACCTTAGCCATGCCTATCCCATTTGTCCTGACCAGGTGTGATGACTTTTTATTGGTCAAATAGGTTAGGCCCTTAGGCAAGATACAGGTGGGGCAAAGACAGTAAGCAGTAATTAGCATCAAAATACATCAGACCAACTTCCAACAAGTCCTCTTTTCTGTCTAAATAAAAATGCCATTCTTTTTATATTCAGTAAGAACAATTATGATAAACTATAAAAACCAATAGGCAAGACTTGCAACATAATGTCTAATCAAAAGGTATTTGGCAATCTTGAAGAAAATATTATCTACTTTATCTCGATGATTCTAAAACTTTGAACCTAAATCAATAGTTATCAAAGCTCAAATCTATCAACCAAAAAATATTTATCTGGACCTAAAAGTATCTGAACTCCTAAACAACTAAGTTTAATTTTAAAACTCACTATTTGGTCTTCAACCTTATCAGAGAATTGAGAAGGATTAAGTTTAATTACCTGAGTAAACAGGAGGTGCAATTTAGCATCTTCCAAAATGAAAAAAAGACAGAGACATTTTGCTGCCTGAACAGTCACACAAAACTCGCTCTAATGTTAGAGCATCCTCTTCAGCCTTCTGGCCCAATACATCTGACAGACATATTTGGGAAGCAGAAACTATTGAGGACCTGCTTACCCTATCTTGGCAGAGTCTAGCCATCAACTCTGCCTGCATCCAAGCTTGCTCATTTTAGGCATACTTTTGTCTGTGGCAGATAAAAGGACATTTCCCCTGGTGGCTTCTTTGCCACACATTTGAAGCCATCTCCATAAGGAGGTTCATTAATGATCATCATCTTCTCTGAGGCAGGCTGGGTGTTGCCAGGAGTTAATCTGTCTTATTGTCAAAGAACCCTGAAAATAATAAAAAAACATTTTTAAATGTCATATTCTGTAGGCCTCTGAGGTTTTTGAAGACCATATCTATTTTACCTTATCTATCTGTAGACTCATATCTATCTGTTAAACCTAGGATGTATATTCCTGTACTTGACATGACCATGAGTAGATTAGCTAACAATTGAGTTGTATTACTTAATTATCCTAAACAGCCTGCAATAGCACTATCAGAATATTGGAAGTAAATCATGTATTAATTGAGTTGTGTTTGTACAATACCTCAGAGTAGAAATATAATGTGTGAAGAATAATATTAAATTTGAATTCTATTTCAATGTATCAAAATTAAACTTATTTTGCATAAATATACAAAATTCTATATCAATGAATTAAAAGTAACCTTATTTGTGAGTAACAATTAAGGCCTTAACTTGAGAAATAGATTCAATAACCTATGTTTTGTCCTATCATCCCTATGTATTTCTATATTTCCCTTTCTTTCTTTTCAACCCCTATCTCCATACCTAAGAAAGAAAGATAAAGGAAAAGAGACACATCCTGGAGTCTAACCTCGTTTTCTCTCTGAATAAGACCAATAATAATTTATAACTAACTCCCAATGACAAACATCTATAGCCAAAGAAAGCAACCAAAAACCTACCCAAAGCCCCTTAAGGGAAATGGGGCATCCTTCTCTTAAGGTTTCTTCCGGCTGATTTGGGGCAAGTAATACCTGTGTAGGGGCCCAAATAAAATTGGAAAAAAATGGTTAAACAAACTAGGAACAGTATTTGTGGTCCAGTCTCTAAAGTTGAGAAATTCCAGGCTTAATATAAGTCCTGTGTGGGACAGTCTGAAATGCTGGACCAATTGGGATCAGGAGCCTTCTTTAATGTTGTCTTTTTTTTGATGAGAAACAGCAACCAAAGCACTTGGGGCTGGAACATGAAGGACACAGAATGTCAGTATTTTAGCATGCTGGAGGTCTAATCCTGTCAGGTCTAATCCAGCAGCAATGTCCAGTTCTTTTGTTCTGAAAACATAATTTCTCACAAGCATTATACAGTCCTAAAACTATATGAATAATTAGGTGTGTAGGATATACAGAACAATTAAGGTTGCTTCTTGCTCTTTGCATAAGCAGAAGACAGACATCTGTAAATCTTCACTCATGCCCTATGAAGAATGGCATCTAATAATAAATCGTGGGGATTCTGTAACCAACAAGAAGCATTGTCTATGCATAGACATTCATGTCTCAGCCAGTCTCAGAGCTATTCCCATGTGGTGGGATTAGCAATGTAAGTTAACAGCTTGTTCTGCAGTTTGAATTCATGTAAACATAGACTAACTTAAGTTAGCAGTCTCTTTTTTTATCCAGGTCTGTTTCATTTTGACCTCTTTCAAAGAGGAAATACAACATCACCATTCACAATGAACATACAATTATTATCCTATTGAAATCAAAACAAGATTATTTAGTTCTAAATGTCCTTCTCTGGGCTCTATGGGGCCTGATGTATAGACCAGGCCACTACCTGTTTCCCAAGAGAATGTATCTCATTTTAGAGACAAGTCAGTTGCACTGAGGGGGGGAAAAGCATCAAGTTTTAAATAAACTTTATATAAACTTCCATTTTATTTTAGAGTTTATGCACACCCTAGGCATTTTGTACCTGGGTACCTTGTTGTGGGATGTTTTTGTCTCATCCCTTCTCTCCCTAGGGGATGGATGCTTTCACCTTTTAGCTCTAAATGTCCTTCTCTAGGCTCTATGGTGCCTAACGTATAGGCTAGGCCACTACCTGTTTCCAAAGAAAATGTATTGCATTTTAGAGAGAAGCCAGTTAGTTGCCCTGAGCAACAGAAAAGGCATTAAGCTTACCCTAGGCATCTTGTACCTGGGTTTTTACTTTTGTTGCAAGTGTTTTCATCTCACTCCTTCTCTCCTTAGGGGATGTACACTTCCACCTTTTACACATATATGAATTGTAGCCTTTGAGTTTTTGGGACCTAACTAGGCTGACGTGTATTTTGTCACCTGTAAGTCTTATGTCTCTTTGCATCTGGTGTAACCACCACATGTCCTCTGTGGAAGTAGCTCACACTTAGAGGGAAAAGCTGGTTTCCAGAGCAGTGACACCTCAATTCAGCATACAAAGGCTTTTTGATGTGGGAGGCATGCAGCTTGCATGTCTGTCTCCCAGTCCAAGCTTGGTCTTTACACTGACCAACAGAACATATCTTTTAGGCCAGTTACCCTTTGGCACCAGTTCTCCCATGGAAGCTCCACTTATAAGGAAATTGGCTGGCCTTTTCTTAGAACAGTTGCATCATTTTTCCTTACACAAACCTAAGATCAATGTGTATCCATCCTTTATCAGTAAGGACATATAATCCATTGTTAAGGAAAAGAAGCATACATAGTAAATTTAAGGAAAAATTTGTCAGTTTAAATCCTAGGCTGTCTCTGCAAGTAATTTATCTTATCAGCAGGGAATCACGCCCTGTGGAGACCAGGTTGGTCAAGAGTTCTGCGTGCCTGTCTTTGTCTCTATTGTGTTGGGATTAAGGGCTTGTGCCACCACCGCCCTGCTCAACTATTTCATCTCAATTCCTGTCAAAAACCCTGTCCACCGTTCCTTGGAATTTAGTTATTGCTATCTCTTTTTGGTGGAGCCTTCCAGAAAGTGCTGACAAACAAACACCTTGCAGCTAAGGAGCTCTGAATTCTAGCCACTGTCAACTCTGTGGAGAAGAATTCTGTTCCTTCTTCCCTTCTTCATGCCAGTAACTTAGCCTCACATCTCTCGGCTCTCTGCCTTTCTCCCTGAACTTTGTTAGAGAGGGTGTGGAGAAGTGTGACTATGACCAAGCACATTGCATCCATAACAGCCAAAACAAAGCCAAACATGACCCAGGAGCCTTCTGCCATGGCACCTTGGAGAGGGACCATAGCAGTCTCTATTTTATTTTATTTTTCAAGTGGTTATTAACTCCATTTCCCAGGCAAGCTTAGAAGATTGCCAATCTCCTAGTTCCTCCTCTCCAATCAGCCATCTGTGCTCTGTGAGAATTGAGACCGCAGGCAGCTAGAAGCAGTGCCTGTGAAATGCTCTGGCCCATGGATGCTCTCTGGGAGCTATTCTCCTCTGCCAAACTATGACAAAATATGATTGTGAACACTTGAATTTATTTGGGTGCCAATTTGTTGAGGTAAATTTTCCAATATGGTCTAATAATGTTTATTATCAGACCTATAATTACTATTATGGCAATATTTTCTAACCTGCTACCAGTCAAGACACAGACACTAGTTATATTTTAAAATAGCCTTAGTTAACCTGGAGCAGGGCAGATATTAATCCCCTAAACTACTTCCCATAGTGGGGCAGGTATGGGATACCTGTTCCAATCCCATGCCATCTGCTTCTAATAGTTTCTATCATGCTACCTCCCATCCATAATTCCATATATTTGCTAATGTTCTTCATCTGGGCCAAATCCTCCATCCACACCAGCCATGTGCTTCTCCTCTATTTAACCCATGGTGCAACCTCCTACTTCCTTTCTCTCCTCTGGTCTCTTCTTCCCAAGATTCCATCTGTCTCTCCCAGCCTGGGAACCTTAGCCATGCCTATCCCATTTGCCCTGCCCAGGTGTGCTGGCCTTTTATTGGTCAAATAGGTTAGGCTTTTAGGCAAGTTACAGGTGTGGCAAAGACTGTAAGCAGTAATTAGCATCAAAATACATCAGACCAACCTCCAACAGCAATCTTTCCATCTTCTGATATCTTCTTCAATTTCTTTCTTCAAAGACTTGAAGTTTTTGTCATACAGGTCTTTCACTTGTTTAGTTGGAGTTATGCAAGATATTATGTATTATTTGAGAGTATTGGGAAAGGTTTTGTTTCTCTGATTTCTTTCTCAGTCTATTTATCATTTTTATATAGGAAAGCTACTAATTTTTGTGAGTTAATCTTGTGTCTAGCCACTTTGCTGAAGGTGTTTATCAGCTGTACAAGTTCCCTGGTAGAATTTTTTGGGTCACATATATATTTTCATATCATCTGGAAATAATGATATTTTGCCTTTTTCTTTTCCAATTTTTATCCCTTTGATCTCCTTCCATTGTCTTACTGCTCTAGCTAGAACTCCAAGTACTATGTTGAATAGATACAGAGAAAGTGGGCAGCATTGTCTTGTCCCTGATTTCAGTGGAATTGCTTTTAAGTTTCTCTCTATTTAGTTTGATGTTGGCTATTGGCTTGCTGTATATTTCCTTTATTATGTTTAGGAATGTGTCTGGTATCCCTAATATCATCAGGACTTTTATCATGAAGGGGTGTTTGATTTTTGTCAAAGGCCTTTTCTGCTTTTAATGAGATGATCATGTGGGTTTTTTTTTCTTTGTTTGTTTAGATAGTGGATTACATTTGCTAATTTTCATATGTTGAACTATCCTTGAATCTCTGGGATAAAGTGTATTTAATCATGGTGGATGATCTTTTTGAGGTGTTCGTTGATTCAGTTTCTGCCTATTTTACTGAGTAATTTTCATCAGTATTCACAAGGAAAATTGGTCTGTAATTCTTTGTTGAGTCTTTGTGTTGTTTAGATATCAGGGTGACTGTGGCTTCGAAAAATGAATAGGGAAATATTCCTTCTGTTTCTCCAGTTGCAAGGTATCTGACACCCTCTTCTGGCCTCCTCAGAGGTAGGTACATGGTGTACATACAAGTAGGCAAAACACCCATACATAGAAAATGAAAGTAAATGCTTCATAATAATAATAAAAGCTATATAAGGCAAATCATGTACCATAAAAAGTGGGTTGAATACTGGTTGCCAGGACTGTGGCTTGAAGAGAGGTAAGAAAGTGTTGGAGAGATGCTACAAGTTCTCAGTTATTAAATGAGTTCTGAAATCTGACACCCAGCATGGTGACTCAAGTTAATACTATACATTTGCCAAGCAGTGGTGGCACACACCTTTAATTCCAGTACTGAAGAGGCCGAGGCAGGCAGAGATCTCTGTGAGTTCTAGGCTAGCCTGGTCTACAGAGTAATTTTCAGGACAGACAGGGCTACAAAGAAAAACCCCTTCTCAAAAAACCTAAATAATAGTATCATCATCATCATCATCATCATCATCATCATCATCATCATCATGCTATGTACTTAAATTTTTATGAGGGGATTTTAAATATTTTTAGTATACATGTACAAAGATGACAGAAGATTAGGTATGGTGGCACACACCTTTAATCCCAGTACTCTGTGAGTTCAAGGGCAGCCTGGTTTATACAGCAAGTTCTAGAACAGCTAGACCTACATAGGGAGACCCTTCTTCAATGCCCCCCAAAATATACCCACTAATTTGAATTTGTCAATAGTTCCCCTATACGTACAGCAAGTAATCACATTGCATTCTTGAAATATATGGAATTTAGTTATTGTTAGACTATATAAACCTGGAAAATTAATTAAAATGTATCAGATTAAACATATATACATTGGGGCTGGGGAAAAAAGAAAAAAAATATATATACATTAATTTTTTGGAGATTTCTCAGAGGCCATCCTAGCACTGGAATCCCAGGTCAGACACCACCCCATGCCCTATGTGTGCCAACTCCCCTTAAAGCACACCCAACAGCCCTAAACTGCACCCCATCCCCTGGACTCTACATACCAGCCCACAGTTTTGTCAAAAGACCTCTGCTTTTCTGGAGGCCACTCTGGTACTAGATACCCCAGAGATAACATTGATAAATGGACTGAAAAAGAAATTAGGGCAACAATATCCTTCACAAGAGCCACAAATAATAATAAAATATCTAACCAAGGAAGTGAAAAACATGCATGACAAGAACTTCAAGTCTCCTAAGAAAGAAAAACTGCAGGGTATTAGCATAAAATGGACACCAACCCAGCCACAAAATCTTAGGCCCATAATTTGTCCTACCTACAAGGTGTGCAGAAATAAAGATGGGGCAGAAATTGAGGGAATGGCCAACCAATGACTGGTCCAGCTTTAGACCCATGCCATGAGAGGGAGCCCACCCCTGGCTCTGTTAATAATACTCTGCTATGCTTGCAGACAGGAGACTAGCCTAACTGTCATCAGAGAGGTTTCATCCAGCAACTGACTGAAACAGATGCAGAGACCCACAACTAAACATTAGGCAGAGCCTGCAGAATCTTGCAGAAGACTGGGAGGAAGGATTTCAGGAAACAGAGGAGTAAAGGACACCACAAGAAAATCTACAGAATCAACTAACCTGGGCCAATAGGGGGCCAAGGAGACTTAACAGCCAACCAGGGAGCCTGCATGGGACTGACCTAGGCCTTCTGCACACATGTAACAGTTGTGCAGCTTGGTCTTTGTGGGGGACTCCTAGTGGCAGGAGCAGGGGGCTTCTACAACTCTGTTGCCTGCCTTTGGGACTATTTCCCCCTACTGGGTTGCCTCTTCTAGCCTCAGTAGGAGAAGATGCAATGGACCTAATTCAACTGCAACTTGATATGCCAAGGCTGATTTATATCCATGGGAAGCTTCCCCTTTTCTGAAGAGAGAAGGAGTGGATTACGGGAGGAGAGGAGAGGAGAGGAAGGAGGAAAAACTGTGGTCCTATGTAAAGTTAATTAACTAACTAATTAATAAAAGTTTCTAAGAGACTATCATGATCCCCTTAGGGCAAACAAAAGATTATAAATGGGAAATAAAATATTTGAATTATAGCAAAGTCTTTTGTTTTAACTCTGACAGAAATATATTAATGATGAATAACTGCTGCATATATATTTGAATATCTCAGTCACTTATCTACTATTGACTTTTAACTCAGAAAAAAATCTAAAACTTTCTCTCAGACCAAGAATTACATCTATTGATTATATAACACATGGTACCTTTTTCTCTATGCAGGCTTTGTTATCCTGGACTCACTTTTTAGGCCAGACTGGCCTCAAACTCACAGCGATCCATCTGCCTCTGCTTCCCAAGTGCTGAGATTAAAGATACTTTTTAAAAATTAAGATCTTATATACGTTATTGATTTTGTAATATACAGGGTTGGAGGTATAGTTCCAGTATGTCCATGTCCTTGCTTTAATTTTCAACACCTCAAATAATTAATTAAATATAAAATCATACATTAGCAAAATTATCTCAAGGTCATTTCTATTTGTTATGCAAATTAAGTATTGAGAAAGAAAAGTCCCTCCTAGTAGTTTATGTAAATTTGAACCATCATTGACCTTGTCAGAAAAGTAATTTTCACATTTAGAAGTTGTGATGTTTCTTTCTAAAAGTGACCAGATGATGCAAAGAAATGTGAAAAAAAAAAAAAAAGATTAAACCTGATAGCCGCAGCAAAATTCTGAACAAAGATGTCAGCTAACATAGGAGAAAACAAAGATTGAGAACAAAACCAGCTTTGTTATCTACTACATTAAAATTTTCTTCTAGGGGGCTGGAGAGATGGCTCAGAGGTTAACAGCAATGGCGATCTTCCTGAGGACCAGAGTTCAATTCCCAGTACCCCCATGGCAGCTTACAACTGTCTGTAACTCTAGTTCCAGAGGATCAGGCACCCTCAAACAGGCATGCAGGCAGAACACCAATGCATATAAAAATAAATACATCTTTAAAAAGAAATAAAGACCATCTTATTTATTTAAAAGTATTATTTTAGGGTTTTTTTCTGCTTTTTTCCCCAGAAAATTCCTATTCCTCAATTCTGAAGGACACAAAAGTGTACTTTTCAAAAAATGTTTAAACTATAACTTTCACATAAGTATAAGATGATTAAGTATTAAAGAATTGATTGGACCAATCCATGGTTTACTTTTTAAAGCAGGGATTGTTTAGCACAGTACAACCAGGTCAAAGAAGAATCAAGACACAGCTGTAGATCTAGAGCACTGAGCTGAATACTTAAATGGCTTTTATAATTGGATAAAGAGGACAGTCAAACATTTTTTTCTTTTTAGATTTATTTTATTTTGTATGAATGAGTTTCTTACCTGCATGTATGTAGGTGCAACATACGCATGTAATACCCATAAAAACCAGAAGAGGACGACAGATCCTCTGGAGTTACAGATGGTGGCATGTTGCCAAAGGAGTTTTGGAAATCGAACCCAAGTCCTCTGGAAAAGCAGTGCTCTTCACTGCTTAGCCATCTCTCTAGCCCCAACAACTGAATTTATATGCAAAATGTTTGCATATGAAAAAAAAAAAAACGAACTACCACAGAAGGCAGTTTGTTTAACTGGCTCTACTTAATGAAATGTTAATCACATTCCAAAAATTTGCATATAAATTTTTGGTCAGCTATCAACTGCTGTGACTTGATAGTTGACATAATCAACTTAGAATTATTTAGCTCAGGCTTTCTGAGATTTTGGTCCATAGTCAGTTGTCCCCATTGGTCCCCTTGGTCCCCTTGGTCCCTGTGGTGAGGTCTTACATGGAAAAGAAAGGATATGGTGGCCAGCAAACAAAGAAAAAAAGAAAGAGGCCAGGGCTTCTATATGCCCTTAAGGTCATACCTGCCAGCAATCTTTCTCCCATTAGTATCACCACTTAAAGATGCCATCACCTCCCAGTAGTGCCACAAGCTGGGGGGGCCAAGTATCTATAAACCGCAATGATTTGGCATTTCTATAAGTATCGTAGTCCAGAACCTTAAAGTTGTGAAATAATTCAAGGGCAATACAAAAAGCAATGCACTCTGTGAAGGTTAGTTTTATGTCAGTTTGGATAGACTGTAAGGTACAAGATGCTTTGTGAAACATTCTGATTGTAACTGTGAGAATGTTTTCAGATGAGATTAATGCCCTATGTAGTTAATTTTTTGTAGTTAATTTTCCATTGCTAATAACAAAATATCAAAAAGGTGTTGTGTTATAAAGAAAGGAAGCCTACTGTGGTTCTGGAGGTTGGAACTCTGTACTTACTGGCTGGGTATTGAGATGATTATGACACCGAAGGGCAAGAAACAAGAACTTAAGACCTCATATAAGTATCATTCTTCATAATAAGGAAGGCATCATGAAATGAGTTGAAAGCCCTGATGTAGCAAACATTCCCAGGAAAGGGAAATCCTCCTGTCTGCCTTAAAGCACCCTTCTGCCTTGCTACTGGAACATCATAGTTTGGTTTCCACTCCTATTCTTCAGCCTTTGTACTTGGGCTAGAACCACATATTCTCCTGGCTTTCCTGGTTCTTCACCTTGATAGCTATATCTTCTCAAATACATTGGCCTCGGTATTCAAGTGGGCCAATTCCTTATATTTATCTATTTGTGGATATATGTGCAAGAATGCATACATATCTCCTAACAGTTTTATTTTCTCTCTGGGACCTTGATTAATGCAGAGTTTGCCATTAAGGGTCTTTTCTCTGTGCTCCCTCTCCTACCTTGCTCCCTCTCTTCAACCACTACTACAGTCTAGTCTATTTCCCCTTCTCAGTGAGATTTAAGCATCCTCCCTTGGGTCCTCCTTGTTACTTATCTTCTTTGGGTCTGTGCATTACAGTTTGTTTATCCTGTACTATATGGCTAAAATCTGCTTATAAGTGAGTACATACCAGGTGTGTCTTTCTGGGTCTAGGTTACCTTACTCAGGATGATCTTTTCTAGTTCCATTCATTTGCCTGCAGATTTCAAATTTTCCTTCTTTTTAATAGCTGAGTAGTACTCCATTATGTAAATGTACCACAGTTTCTGTATTCATTCTTCAGTTGAAGGACATCTAGGTTGTTTCCAGATTCTGGCAAGGTAGGAGAAGGAGTGCAAAGAGAAATAAAGGTGGAAACCAGACCTTGGGAGAATAGGGGCAGGAGGACAGAAAAAAAAAAGAGAGAAACTCTGGGTGGGAGGCATCTCTGTGCCAAGCTGGAGACCTAAGCAGAATAGGCCTCTAGGAGGATATAAGGGGACTCTAGCTGAGAGTCCTAGTAGCAGGGGCTGTGGAGAATGAAGAGGCCATCCTCTACCTAGAAAGAACACCTAATAGAGAAAGAAGAACATCAATCCACCCACAAAAAAATTCGACCCAAGATTTACCCTATCTACAAGATATGCAGGGATAAAGACAGAGCAGAGATTGAGGGAAGGTCCAAACAATGCCTGGTCCAACTGAAGACCTACCCCATGGACAAGAGCCAAACCCTGACACTATTAACAACAGCCTGCTATACTTACAGACAGGAGCCTATCAGACCTGTCCTCTGAGAGGCTCCACCCAGAAGCAGTTCAAAACAGATGTTGAGACTCACAGCAAAACATTGGGTAAAGCATAAGGAGTCTAGTGGAAAGGGAGGCGGTAGGATAAAAGAACTTTGAGGTGACAAGAGCTCCACAAGAAGACCAACAGAGCCAGATAACCAGGGCCCAGAGAGGCCTGAAGCACCAATGAAGGACCATGGATGGACTGGACCTAGGTCCTCTATACAGATGTAGCTGATGAACAGCTCAAGCTTCATGTGGGTCCTCTAGTAAATGTAGCAGGGGCTGTTTCTGACATGGACTCTGTTGCCTGCTTTTTGATCACTTCCCCCCTAAGAGGACTACCTTGCCAGGACACAGGGGAAGAGGATGAACTCAGTCCTGATAGGACTTGATGAGCTGGGATGGGTGTGTAGGGGGGGCTCCTCTTTTCTGAGAAATAAGGGAAGAGGATGGGGGAGGGAGGGTAGGACTGGAAGGAGAGAAGGGAGGGGGTATGACCTGGATGCAAAGTGAATTAATTTATTAATTCATTTAGGAGTCTCCTCTGTAGTTCAAGCCTACTGCAGTCCAGCATAGAAATGCACTAGAAGCAAATGGGTCCTAGGCCAGTAAATGCTAAATAAAAACAGGTGAGTTAATAATCATATAAGCTATTAACATTATAACAGATAGATCTAGATGCAGGTGTTCTATGGCTATTTATACTGAGAATTCTATAATATCTAGAACCAAAACAATACATTTAGCTTGTGCTCCAACAGGTAGTTTTCTAACAGCCAACAGTAGTGGTTACAGGAGGTGGCCACTTTAGGCTCCATATCCCAGCTCTTAGCAGTCTCAACTAGGTCACCACAAAAGACCCCCACCCAAGCTTCAACCATCCAGGAGATGCCCCCCCCCAATAATTTCAGTCTTCCTAACCCCCAACCCTCTGCAGCAGTAACTGTATATGAAGTAATGCTATGATATGAATGTTTTGCATTACCCAAATAAAACTAAATCTCCAGGATTATAAGAGTAGGATGTCAGGGTCTTTGGGGGGTGGGACAGTCTACTCTCATGAATAAGATTAGAAGCCTTAAGGGAACAGGACAAAAGCTTTAAGAGGGACCTTTCCACTATGGCAAGGAGGTGCTGTCTTCAAAGTAGAGAGAGCCCCAACCACATACACATTTTGGACATTCCGACCTCAAAAAAAAAAAAAAAGCAATTTCTGTTCCTTACAAATTACCCTGCTAAAGTATCTTGTCATAGTAGCAAGAATGGAATAAGACACTTCAGTCTTTTCACCAAGGCAGTTATATCTTGCTTTACCAAATCTTGCCTCTAGAGGACAGCATGTGCCTAGATTATTGTAGAAGTTTTAAGTCTGTCTTGAGATTTTTGTAACCTTGCCTTCTGTAAAAACAGAAATATCCTTTTTATTACAAAGAAACCTTTTCTTTGACACTCTATCCTTCTTCCTAGATTCAAAGCTAATTTCCATGTTAAGGTATATAAAATCAATGTAGGCTCTAAGACAGAAAGGAAAGGCTTTTTGTTTGCTTTTTTCTTTTGGGGGGTTTGTTTGTTGTGGGTTTTTTGTTTGTTTGTTTGTTTGTTTGTTTGTTTGTTTGTTTGCCTGCTTTTCAAGACATGGTTTCTCTTTGTATCCCTAGCTGTCCTGGACTCACTTTTTAGACTAGGCTGACCTCAAACTCACAAAGATCTGCCTGCCTCTGTCTCCCTGAGTGCTGGGACCCCTGTTATCTCTTTTCATCAGCTGCTGGGTGAATCCACTCAGCCTATCTACAAGAATAGCAGAATATTATTTTCATGGGTAAGCTCTCTCTCATGTGACTCAAGTTCGGCAAAGCATTGATTGGATGGGTCGAAGGTTTTGTATGTGTTGGTGTGCCCCTTTCTCCACTGGAAGCCCCATCTGGCTGCAGGAGGTGGCCACTTCAGGTTCCATATTCCAGCTGTTAGCAGTCTCAATTGGGTCACCACAAAAGATCCCCCTAAGCCTCAACCATCCAAGAGATGCCCCCCACTAATTTCAGTTCTCTCTCCCCCACAGACACACACCAGACCCCATCCCCTTTCACTTCCCCAACTCCTCCTCCACCCATTTTCTTTCCTTCATCTCCTTCAGATGTCTATTTTTTCCCCTTCTGAGTTTAAGCATCTTTGAAAATGCAGTTACTTCATAGCTCTGCCACTTTTATATATAAAAATAAGATAACCATAGATTCAAGGTGCCAGATATTATGTTATACAGTGTTTTTTAAATGAGCATGGCAAGAGAAGGAAAGGGAGGAGGGGTATCCGAGAGAGAGAGAGAGAGAGAGAGAGAGAGAGAGAGAGAGAGAGAGAG
>OU015760.1:86414169-86424708 GCA_907169655.1 Acomys percivali
GAGAGAGAGAGAGAGAGAGAGAGAGAGAGAGAGAGAGAGAGAGAGAGGAGAGAGAGAAGTGTGAGAAGAGAGAGGGTGGGAGGAGTAGAGAGAGGGCCAGTGGATGGTTTGTCCTTTTATATTCCCCTGGGCAGGGCCACACTCCACAGCAGGTAAGCAATGACATCATAGGTAGGTGGACTGAAGCAGAATCCTAACAGCCACAGCTGTAAAAGCAGCTCTGGCCCCAGAACACAAAGGGCACACTCGCATGCAACTGTCATCAGTGTAAAAACTTCACAAAACCACACATAACTGTCACCAGTGTAAAAGTCACTTCACATTCTATCTACCCCCATCAAATGCAGAATGATTCACCACGAAATGCAGATGTATGGACAGTCTCAATTCCATTTCTCAACAAAAGGCAGAACTTGGTATGATGCTCCATTGTCAGGACACAAAATACTAGCAAAATACTAACATAAATTTATTCAACAGGCAGAAGTCCATGGGCTATGAGAAAAGGAACTGAATATCAAATGTTAACCACCTTTATCCTTTCTAAGGATAAATGTAAGGCATTGAGACTTAATAGGTTTCTTGTGCCTAATCACAAAGACAGCTCCATATTCTATCTTTTTTTTCTGTCTTCTATCTTAATTCTCGGTTATGTCTCATGATCATTTCACGCTTCATCCAACTTCAGGCATTTGCTCTTCCCAAGACTTCATTTCGTTATCATAACGAATTCTATCATCTTTAACAAGCTGAATATATGCCTCCTTTTCATCATTAGACAGCTTTTTCCAAGCCTGATTCATAGTCCTCAGTTTTCCCTGAGCCTCCAGGAAGCTTTCAGATATGTAAATGCTGTATGCCGATCAAAGATTTTCAAGCAAAAAAAAATTCTCTCATTTTTATTAACGCTTTCTTTTTTTAAACATTTTTGCCTGACTTCTTTCTCAAAAGACATCAACTGACTTGGCACTAGCTATTCTTTAAACTCTTTCATGGCTTCTTTGTACGTTTTCCATTCTCCCTTAAAATCAGCTTCATACGCTTTCCCTCCACAGGGCTGCAATTTTTCTAACCAATTATGACATTTTTTGCATCTAGCTTTAAATCTGGGTAGCTGTTCTGTAGAAAATGGAAGGTATGAACTCATAGGCTTGTTTGGATAATTACACAAGTTGGATGAAAAAATATTTAGGAATATATACTACGCTGAGAGGTGAGGGCATGCGGCCTCCACAGCCCATGAACATCTGGGTCCCAACCCCGCCTCCAGTGCTTGAGTGCCCAGAAACAGCGCCATTGGTTGGCCAAGTATGACTTGGCTGGGCACTGCCCATGGAAAGCCTTCTTCACATGTACCCTGTGGTATCCAGCCACTTCTTTGGAGGTATTTATCAGCTGTAGGAGTCCTCTGGTAGAATTTTGGGGCTCATTTATGTATACTAACATATCATCTGTGAATAGCAATACTTTGACTTCTACCTTTCCAATTTTTATCCCCTTGATCTCTTTTAGTTGTCTTATTGCTCTAGCTAAAATTTCAAGTACCATATTGAATAGATAATGGAGAGAGTGGGCCTATGTGTGCACATATTGAGGCTAGATTTAGTATCTGTGTTCTTTATCCCTTTCCACCTTTCTTTAGTGAGACAGTCTCACATTGAACTTGGTAGACACCAGGTGGTTAAACTAACTGGCCAGTGAACTGTCGGAATCTTTCTGGCTCTGATTCCCAGCTATGGGACTAGAGATGAGCCCCACAAATGAGTGCTGAGGATCAAATCAAGATCCTAATGCTTTCATAGCATTCACTTTTAACCACTGAGTAAAAGTTTTGCCTATCTTTCCAGCAGAAGATCTACCTTTTATGACATAATTTAAACTATTCCAGCGGATCCATAATCTTTTTTATTTATTATTTATTTATTATGTATACAGTGTTGTATTTGCATGCACACCTGCACGCCAGAAGAGGGCATCAGGTCACATTATAGATAGTTGTGGGCCACCATGTAGTTGCTGGGAATTAAACTCAGGACCTCTGGAAGAACAGCCAGTGCTCTTAACCGCTGAGCCATCTCTCCAGCCCCTGGATCCATAATCTTAATAAACATAACAGACCTAATCTTTGGTAGTTCCCCCCTCTCAAAATATTGATTGTCTTCATTGACATTTAATCTAGTCAGTCAGGGACATCAGCATGATCAAATCTCCCTGTTATATTGGAGGCACTGGGCTAATTTGCACTTTGGAAGAACTTATTCTTAGACCAGTGGCAACAACATTTTCAAACAGGCAGTGAGTAGAGGGTTGCTTTTAAAAAAGATTTCTCAAGCTACTCCCTGCTCCGTGCTAGTGGCACATTCCTTTAATCTCAGCACACAGGAGGCAGAGGCATGTGGACCTCTGTGAGTTGGAGGCTAGCCTACGAAGTTGAGTCCAGGACAGCCAGGGCTACACAGAGAAACCTTGTCTCAAACAACAACAACAACAACAACAACAACAAAAAGTATGAGGAACCGAGAGGAGAGGAGGGAGGGAAAGCTCCAATCAGATGTACAGTAAATAAATAAATGAATGGGAAAAAAGAGGAAAAAAAAGAAAAATAAAACAAGAGAAAGAGAAAGAAAGTCTTTGCCACAGGTAAGACTAAAGATAATAGGAACAATACTTCCTATAGCAAGAGGGGGAAAAGACTGAGATTTCCCATCACTGGAGAGATGCCTCTTTGGTGAAGAATGTTTACTCCTCTTGCAGAGAACCCGTGTTCAGTTTCCCCAAAACCACACCAGGTGGCTCACAACTGCCTATAACTTCCGTTCTAGGGTATCTAAGCTCATGCAAAGTTGCTGGGCATCTGTGGCATGGTGTGCTGTGCAAGCCAAAGCCCCCACTCCCTGCAGCTACATTTCCTTTCTGGGGAGGGCGCTTTGGTCAAAGTACACAAAAAGAGAACATGGCTCCTAAGCAAAAAGGAGCAAGGTCCCGATGCATTGCATGCTCACGGTGAAAATTCAAAGATTTCAGAATACATGCTGGATGGTGAGATGATTCAGTGGGTCTAACTCCTACTGATAAAGAATTGAAGACTCAAACTCAAGGCTAGACTATCTGCCTCCAGCCCTATTCCCTTGCTTCTCTCCTGAGACTTCCCACAGAGGTCAGCAAACTGTCAAAGATAAGCAAAATGTCTAAAGTGGAGTAAACAGCTCTGTTGAAAGCTGTAGCTCATCAGCATATTTAAGGCCTAGTATGGTGCTCAGTCAGTGTTTGGGGCAGGAATCAAGAGTCTGTCTCCTTTGAACTAGTAAGGGGGAAGCCGACCCAAATGACCTTCAACTGAGACTGTTTACAAAGAGAAGACTGCTTACTGACTGGCAGACCCAAAGTAGAAGCCATCAACCACAAAGGCATCAGGTATCAGCAGGATGGTCATCAGGTATACATTCAAAGAGAGAGGGGAAAAAAAATACAAGCCAGGGCCCGGCCCGGCGTGGTGGCGCATGCCTATAATCCCAGCACTCGGGAGGCAGAGGCAAGTGGATCACTGTGAGTTCGAGGCCAGCCTGGTCTACAAAGTGGGTCCAGGACAGCCAAGGCTACACAGAGAAACCCTGTCTCGAAAAACCAAAAAAAAAAAAAAAAATACAAGCCAGTTTATAGATTTGTCATAAATATATAAAGTTGTGCTTAGTATTGAGCATTTACAATCCTAGCTAGATGGGAAATTGAGGTAAGGAGGACATTTGAGTCCAGTTTAGGCAAAGTAGCTGACAATCCTGGGAGGGAGGGGCAAGAAAAGCTTAAAGCCTATGGCCATATAGCGGGGAAGGAGGGCCCCCTCCATCACAGACATAGGGGAGGGGAGGGAGAAATGGGAGGATACAAGGGATGGGATAACAATTGAGCTGTAATCTGAATAAATTAATTAAATACACTGTTAAAAAGCATCCATTTTCCTTTATATCAACCTGAGACAGAAAGTAGGCCTCAGATATCTAAAAGCATAAAACAAACAAACAAAGGTTGCTGCTACAAGTTGCTGTGAATCTAAAATAGGGAACAAGGACATTTTTATTTAAGTACCTCAACATTATAAAGGCGCGCACCTGTTGTCCTAACACTCCTGGAGGGAGGCAGAGGCAGGTGGATCTCTGTGAGTTCAGGAGGAGGCCAGACTGGTCTGCAAAGCAAGCACTCTTTTGGAGTCTGTTTTAAGCAGGCCAGTGACTGCCTGGAGAGAAACACTTACCACAGAGCTGTGAGAATACATTTTACAGGGAGCTTTTAAAGACAAAGAACACAGAAAAAAAAATACATCCTGGTTGGCAGTTACGGGGCAAGTAAAGCAGTTTAATGGACACCAAGAATATGCAGGTAGCTAGGGCATTTCGACCCCAGGTTTCTAAAACAGGGTTGGAATTTTTCCCATTTTCTTTTCACGAGGTAGGGGTGCATGGGTAGGGGAGACTACAGAAAAGGGAGGGTAAGTTTCAGTTTCAACCAAAGGTAGATCTAGCTAAGACAAGATAGAGAAACTGTTGCCCTGTCACACTTTATAGACTGCAACAGAACTGAACAGGTCCTAGAAGCATTTATTTTGATGTGGGGAGTATTCACATGTATGAGGGGTGGAGACAGAAGACAACTTTTGGGAGTCAGTTCTCTCCTTCAAGCCTGTGAGGACCAGGAATGAAATTTGGAGTCATCAGGCTTGGGGACATGCACCTTTACTTGCTGAGTGATCTTCCCCACCCAATAGAGTACATTTTAAATGTCTGCATCACCATACTTAGAAGAAATTGATATGATAGGTATGCTAATAACTTTGATTTAACCATTCTACATTTATACATTTGTGTAACATCATTTTCTGCCCCACAGATAATATAATTACAATTTGTTGATGTATAGTGTAAAATTCTAGCCATGGAAAAAATAACTAAATTCTAAATATATTATATATATTTAATACAAAATTTAAATAATGTATATATGTAAGTGCATAATCAAAACTAAATTAGGACAAAGTTCTATAATTTCTTCCAATCAGAGTCCAAAGACTATATGCTAAATTTACAACACATGTATATTCAAAATAGGTAGTAAAGGTACTGATTGACTTTTGTGATTCTACAAGATAAGTTCTAACCTATTTTTCTTTATAGCTGATATTTTGATTATTGTGCTGAGGACTAGTTTTCAGGCATTTTGCTTTATACAGAATGTGTTTTCAACTTTTTGCATAGTTGTCTGTCTTGTATGTATTTATGGCTATGAATTGTTTGCCTTTCATATGCTTGGAGGCCAGAGGTCAACCACAGGTTATTTCTTGATCCCTTGATTATTGAGGGCGGCCCTCTCACTTGAATTCAGAGCTCACTGAATCAGTTAGATTAGGTGAACCGTTTGCTCCAGGGACCTGCTGTTTGTGCTTCCTGAGTGCTGGGATTATAGACAGGTTGCCATGTGTGCCCAACATTTATGTCCTGGGGATCTGAACCCCAATCTTCATGCTTGTGCATGAAGCACTTTACCCACTGAACCATTTCCCCGGCCCTATACACAATGTCTAACACACATACTAAAATCTAAAGGCATGTACATTATCTGTCTTTCTTTCTTTCTTTCTTTCTTTCTTTTTTTTTTTTTTTGAGTTTCTAAACTTTTATTTATTTTTTATTTTTTTAAAATTTTATTAATTTATTCTTGTTACATCTCAATGGTTATCCCATCCCTTGTATCCTCCCATTCTTCCCTCCCTCCTATTTTCCCCTTATTCCCCTCCCCTATGATTGTTCCTGAGAGGGAGTACCTTCTTATGTAGACAATTGCTTTGGTTGACTCTGTACCTTCAAACTTGAAGATAAGATCCCTATGAGGATAGATCAAGTTCCAGTGTCTTCAAATGTTGTTGCATTACCACGTAGGTCTTGCCAGTTTATGGGTTGGTATCATATACACTACATACTCAAATGTTTATCCTTTCACAACATATCAACAGAATCATTAGAGAAACTGAACTGCCATAGCCAGGATGTCAGAACACACACAGCTGTGATAAGGATACAATTCTACTATAAAAACAAGAGAACAGAAGTACTTTTTAAATTGATGGAACTAGAGAGAGCTCATCAGTTAAGAGACTTCTTTCTTGCAGAGAAGATCTGGGTTTGCTTCCCAATACCCATACAGCAGCTCACAAACATCTGGGACTCCAGTTGAAAGGAATTCTATGCCTATTTTTTTAAATCTACATAGGCACAAAACATGTACGTGGCTCACAGACATACATGCAGGTAAAGAATTCATATACACGAAAATAAAATTAAAATATTTAAAACAATTAAAAATTCATGGCATATATTAAAAGTACAAATGGCACTACAAGTTGTCATTTAGCATACTTTGTGTTGTGGGTTATAAAATTATGTCCCCACCTATGCATGTAATGTTAACTTTACACTCAAGAGTCAAGGCCTCCTGTAACTCAATATTATCCCACTATTACCTCGTTGTACATAAATAAGTGTCAAATTACCTTACCAATTTTTTTACACATGTGTTTATGTATGTGTGCAGGCACATATGTGTAGTCAGGTATGTGTGTGGAGGCCAGAAGACAACCTTGGGTGTCATCTTCAGGAACCCTGACTGACTATTTTGTTCTCTCTCTCAACCTGGAACTCACTGATGTTGACAAGGATGAATGGCCAGCAAGGCCCAGGAAAGCTCCTGACTCAGTCTTGCCAGTGCTAGGATAGGAGGTTCACGGCCCTGCATCCAGCAATTACATGGGTGCTGTGGAGCAAACTTGAGTCTTCATGCTTGTGACGCAAGCACTTTATTGACTGAGCTCTTCCCCTAGGCCCATGATTTTGTTGCCGGAATTCTTCTAGAATAAGCACCTAACACCAGTGAGAGCAAAAGAGAGGAGATGTATTCACTAGTGGACCTAAGCCAGGACAGTTCCTGAATGGCCTCCTTCTCAGATGCAGTTTACATTCTCATTTGATACTCTGAAACCACAAGGTGTGTTGAACAGACAAGAGAGGTCTGACAGACCTGAACATGGCAGTCAGCAGGTTGTTTTGAGCACATATTTTAGAGTTCTCAAGCGGAAGCTTTCGTGGTCCAGTTGTAAAGCACAATGACTCATTGTTTCAGCTGTTTCTCCACGCCATTCTGTTTCACATAGCAAGTGAAGCCAAGCTTAGTGATGGGAAAGTCAAACAGTGCTTTGAGTAAACCACTCATAAATCAATAAATCAGTGTCATGGCTACAGAGATGGCTCAGTGGTTTAGAGCACCTGTCCTCTGAGGAGAGAACATCAGATCAGTTCCCAGCACCCAAGTTGGACAACTCCCAACTTCCTCTAACTTCATCTCCAGGTAGAGCTGATATAGTCTTTTGCTGCACATAAATAAATAGTGTACTCACAAACCTAAACAAAAATAAGTCTTAAAAAAACTCTTTAAAAATAATGGAATGAGTAGAATTGCCTTTTTAAAAAAATAAATATCCCACTGGGGGAGCAAGTGATGTGTTGTTCACATAGGGATAGCCAGGTCGGGGACCAAAGCCCTAGCACCATGGGAGTGGCAAAGCTTTCCCTAGGTGAGGTTCTGAGGTATGGGAATGCCTTCCCTGGGACTGAATGCAAATATTGGCAGTGCATGCAGAGCATGCTCACTGAGGCTTCTTACCCCCTCATATTGACAACCCGAAGACTGTACTTCTACAGGTCCTGCTCATACCAAGATTATCTTGCTCTGCTTCATTGTCCAGCTATATACAATAACCCTGCTTGCTTTTTCATCTGTATGCAATACCCCAGCCTCCTTGTTCAGCTGTATGCAATAACTCCAGGTCCCTGTTAAAAATACACTGAGCTTCTGGGGTGCTATTATGACTTTTCCATCAAGGAGTCCACACTACTTGATCCTATATTTTCTGTGTCCATACATTTGTCATTGTTTTCATTCCCTTGTCTTCCTGGAAGGGTCATACCGGAGATCCTGCAAGGATGTGGCATTCATTTATGTTTATACCTGTTCTAAGCCTAGGTCATGAAGTTTCTTTTTGTAAGTTAAAGCAAAATCTCACAGCTGGACTACATGCTGATGTTGTAGTGTACAAATCCACTGGCAAAGACCAATGACTTAAACCCAAATCAAATTTATATTAGATGAATTTATTCTTTCTGCTAAGAGAAGGGCAGCAGCCTTAGAACCAGTACAGCATGCCTTGCAGACTTGGAGGTTAAGGGGAGTTTGTTTTTTTTTTTTTTTTAAAGCAGACACCACAAAGGTATGCATTACAAATATCCATAGAATCCACAGCTGGGCAGGAAAATTGTTTTACTTCCCTCAGTTGTTTCTAACTATACAGTAATGAAAGGATAATTTCATCCTTTTCCCATAGCAATAAGCTTTACAGAAGCAAAAGCAGCTGTTGATACCTCTCAGACCATTACCCTAGTCTCATCTCATCTGCAGGCCACTAAGACCTTCCAGGCATTCCAGAGCAAAAGGTCAACTGCCTTTAAGGGATACCTGGCTCCATATTAAGTTCCTTTCTTCATCACAGGGATCTCTGTAAATTATTACTCAGGTCTGAGCACTCGAATGACTGGGGTACAGCAGTTCATTTCTGGGCAGGCAAAACCACAGAGGCACAGGTTAGGTTTGGCTAGCGTGTCCTTACACTGAGAATGACTGTTAATTGTTCAGCCCTACCTAAATGAGCTATTCATATCATTCCATTTAAGGCCCAGAAAGCATCATGGCCGAGGGGACAGAAAGCTTCTTAAGAGCCAGAGGGTGGAGATAAAAACTGTGGAATGCCGTCTTGTGGGTATGGTCTGCCGGTTGCAATTACAGACACACAGAAACTGTAGCTGCCTGCCCGGGGCCACACAGATATGCACATGACATGGGACAGGAGAGACAATAGTTGTGAATAGAAGGGAAATGGCAAGGCAGAGTGAGAAATCGACAGGGTAAGGATCACAATGCATACATGTATTAATTATCAAAAATAATAAAAATGCTTTTAGGGGGACTAAAACTCACCTTTACAAAAACAGTTGATAAACTAGTCTTCTGAATCGTAGAAGGGAGACATAGCATGTAGACCCTTGAGGATCTGGGTGGGAGGTGGTATCATCCTCCTAGTAAGAAATGGTAGTAAGGAACTGCTAATTTCCTTGTTTTCCACAGGTCTATTTTATAGTGCCAATATCACCTCACAAACAGCCTGTGACTCCAGAAGAGCTAAGGAATGCTTTCTTCTGGTCTCAGCTTAGTGGCTTGCTTGCCTTGGCTTGCTCAGCCTGCCTTCTTACAGAACCCAGAACCAGCAGCCCAGGGACGGCACCACCCACAAAGGACTGGGCCCTCCCCCATCAATGACTAATGACAAGTAAGGGTGGGATACATGTATCTCTGAAATGAATGGTTGCACTATGAGAGAAATGGTATTAAAGCTGCAGGAGTAGATGGAATCTACGGAGAGACTGTGGTGAAAAGAGAAAGTGGAGATCATAGATCATTGGTAAGGACACTATATATACTAATCACAACATACATATTGCAGGCTACTCAAGGGATACAGTTTTATCATATGTACATTCTTTCTAGACAAGATACAAATGATATGAACTTTAATCAGGAGCACAGATACTATAACACATTGAAATGACCTTCTTCCAGGGTAGGATACAAAGCTTAAATGATTTTATTTTTCTGCTGGTTCTTTGGAGGCTAGATTCTATTCAGTGTGCCCACAATATAATTATACATGTGGATCTCATCAAATTGAAAAGAACAAACATCTAGCCAGGTATGGTGATTCATGCCTGTTATCCCAGCACTTGAGAGTCCTAAATGGGAGTAATATTATTGGAGGCTGTCTTAGTGTTCTACTGCTGTGAAGAGACACAGTGACAGTGACTCTTAGAAAGGACAACAATACATTAGGGCTGGCTTACTGTTTAAGAGGTTTAGTCCATTATAATCATGGTGGGGACAGGGCAGCATGCAGGCATCCATGGTGCTGGAGTAGGAGCTGAGAGTTCTACATCAGGATTAGCAGATAGCAGGAAAAGGAAGACACTGGGCCTACCTTGAGCATTTGAAACCCCAAAGCCCACCACCAATGACATGCTTCCTCCAACAAGGCCACACCCACTCAAAAAAGCCACACCCTCTAATCTCTCTCAAGTAGCACTAATGACCAAGGATTCAAATATTTGAGCCTATGGGGGTCATTCCTATTCAAACTACCACAGAGGCCATCATGGACTATACAGTGAGATCTAAGCCAGTGTGGGCTACAAAGTGAGACTTTGTTTCAAATGATGTATCCTCTGAATCCTCTGAATGAAATACAGCTTCAGAATGGCTATTCTAATTGCACAGAAGTTCACTGAGATGTATAGTTTGGGACTGGACAGATGTTTGTGTGGCAACCTTTAGCTATATGCAGTCTCTCTCTCTCTCTCTCTCTCTCTCTCTCTCTCTCTCTCTCTCTCTCTCTCT
>OU015760.1:86460644-86474303 GCA_907169655.1 Acomys percivali
TCTCTCTCTCTCTCTCTCTCTCTCTCTCTCTCTCTCTCTCTCTCTCTCTCTCTCTCACACACACACACACACACACACACACACACACACACACACACACTCAAATATTTAAAATATGAATACAAAATATTAAGAAAAGTGGGCCAATATGTAAGTAACCTATGTGCAGAACTTCTAGAACATTTCAGCACTCCTAGCTAAACCACCATGAAGGGGAGATAAACCTGTTTCTGTTTTGATCCCAAGTGTGGGATGGAGAAGAGGGCAGGATGTTTGCCACTTAGATGTGAGAAAGCAGGATGTTTTTCCACTTAGAAGTCGAACTACTTCATGGGTGACATCCTTGGTGAAAGACATCCTTGAACAGACTGAGGCTTTTTGGTTGGGACTTGGTTTTTGGCTGTTCATCCTGTACTTCAAGAGGCTCCTAAAGAGAACTGCCCCAGGGAAAGCTTCAAGGCTTTGGACTCCAGCTGAGGTTTGAGGTTCCAGCTGCTGCTCCCAGTTCCAGAAGCAACTTTGGTGGTCTGCTGAAATCCTGATGACTATGCCAGGAGAATCATTCCTAGGACCTGATATCCTTAAGGTTTAGTTACAGTGTCCTTTAATAACCTTTTCTGGGATGTTTGGATTAGTTGGGTTGTTAGGGAGGTAGGCTCATTTAATAAGTTCATAGTAAAATATAATTGATAAAAAATTAAGCCTATACCCCTAGAAGACAATCAGAAAACACAGATATTGACACTATCAGTCATAACAGTACCAAATCATAGTTACAAAGTAGCAATGAAAATAACTTTATAGTTGGGGTCACCACAATATGAGGAACTTTATTAAAGGGTCACAGCATTAGGAAGGTTGAGAACCACTGCTTTATTTAAAAGCACAGTGTTGTAAGAATATATTTTCTATTACACTAATGCATATAAAGTAAATAAATAATATCCAGATTCCATGTGTCTTATATACAGATATGTGTGTTCTGGTTTAGCTTAAATAAAAATGGCACAAAGTAAGGAACAACTTAAAAGAAAACTCCTAACCATAGGAAAAAAAAATCAGCATTTTAAGCCATTTACCCAAAGCTTCAGTAAGGAGATGAGCTCGGATGGCACTCTACAACTTCCCTTGTTCGTCTGCCATTTCTAGTGCATATGATGACTGTCACTTCACCTAGTGCGAAATATCAGTTAGTGTTCAAAGTTAAACATAAAAATGGGACCAAATATTTTTCTTTTGGAAAAAAGGAGCCATAGAACCTGTTAACAACCACCCGGCCTACATCCTCAGCTGCTTCGGTCATGATGGTATAGGCTGAGTCCATATATCCCGGAGACTAGCACATCTTCCTGGAGTGTAGCCACTCCTGACAATTGATAACTCCTAGGACAGAAACAAGTCCTGTAAGTTTGTGCTAGGCAGACAGGAGATGATCTGAATCTGGAATGTAAAAAGCATCTTAGTTGCATGTCAGAGTCCCACACTGTCTCCTCAGACTCTGCCTAAAGAGCTGCAAATGGATCTGCACCAGCTGGATCTCAGTGCTGACAGCTGTGGGCACCTGTACCTGTGTGAATCATTTCCTAAGGTCTTGCTCTGTTCTTTGTACAGACATCTACCAGACAGAAGTTTTCCATGATTCAGCTTTGCTTTGGATATTTTTATGTCCTCTTGTTCCTTGAATATGTGTTGACGTGAAGTGTATGTCATGTACCTCAAGTTACTCATTTTGTTTTGGGATGAACTTTCAGTCATTTGGATCTAGGTTTCATAATAAATGTATTGTCAAATAGTAATAGTTCAAGGTTACTTTAGACTAGGAATTGTTGTAAGGGTGGAAGTTGCAAGAATTTATTTTTTTTTATTTTTGGTGTTTGATTTTTCAAGACAGGGTTTCTCTGTGTAGCCTTGGCTGTCCTGGCACTTGCTTTATAGACCAGGCTGGCCTTGAAGTCACAGAGATTCGCCTGCCTCTGCCTCCCCAAATGCTGGTATTAAAGGTGTGTCCCACCATGCCAGCAAGTTGTTTGTTTTTACTAAAATGAAGTTTCTATTGTTGCATTTCAAGACATTTTTGCTGTGCTGAAAAGCCATAGCAAATTTGAGACACTATTGAGGGCCAAATTATTCTGTGTTCATCAGAGAGATTGGCTGATAATTTTCATTGTTTTATTTTGTCTCTTTTTTGGAATTCTATTAGGGAAGGGTGAGATTGGTAGAGTTCAGACGCATTGCTTCCTTTTCTGTTGTATTGAATAATAGAGAAACATTGGTTTTAGTTCTTTAAACTTCGGGTGGACTCATATGTACCTGAGTCTCCATGTGTGAGAAGGAGAAGTAAGGTAGTACCAGTAGTACCAGCCTGCCTTAAACTGGGAACTGTATTCAGGCATGGATTATCTGGGTGGCCTAAGAGTTACCCTGGGGTCAAGATGACAGCTAAAGGGTCCGTGTGAATGCCCAGGTCAGAATGTTTCTGCTGGGCAGTGAGAGGACCTGAGGTCAGCCCATGGGGCCATTGCCCACGGTTTGTTGCCAAGATTTTGAATTACTTTCCCAGGTAGAATGAAGTTCCTTCAGGATTCCTGGATGGTTTCTATGCATTCAGAGGGCACCATGCCCCAATTAGGGAAGTGACGCCATCCAGTCGAAATGAGAAACCTGCAGGTCACATCTGAATCAGGCTGTGATGCCCATCTCTGGTCAGAAGTGGACTAGATAGTGAGTTGCCATCTTGGAGTCTGGTGGCAACTGGTCAATTTTTTTTTTCCTCAGCAGATGGTGGAGGGGATAGACCTAAAGCTTAGCCACCTTGGCATTCTTGGTACAATCCTGCCATCAAGTAGAATTGCTCTGCAGATTATAACACTTCCCTGTGCTTTTCTAGAGAGGACTGGTCTGCCGGGTGGACTTCAGGTCCATGTAGGACAGGGAAGTGGGTCCTGTGAGCTTTGGGAAACCATGGAGACCCTGAGTGGAGATTACTGTAGCCGTCTTGGACAGTATTAATTCCTAGGTGAGACCAGGTGGCAGTGTGGTTGGTGGTTGCAATCAAGAGGGCACAGATTCTTGTCAGGTGGCTGCTGTATCTGGATCTATCCCGTGGCCCAGATTCTCTCAGACCTTCAGTAAAAATGGCCTTCTCTCTCCACTTTCTTTGGCTCTCAAGCTTTCAACCTTTAGCTATTTGTGGATTTGGTAATTAGGAAGACATCAAGGGTGCTTGCATCACTCTCCCTGGTTTGGGGTTGGGAAATCCCTCTGCTCATCCTCCACTTTCCCTTTTATGTCTTTGTGCCCAGCCATCTCGCCTAGCCATCTAGCCTGTAATGGCTAGATGTTGGGTATATACTCTGCAGCATATAGTTCTTCCTTCCAGACCCTAGTTTTTCTGGTAATTTACTTCTAGACACTCTCCAAGATGGGCAGTGGCCTTTCTCACCTTTCCACCTGGGTTCTCCACTCCCTGGTCAGTGTTCACAGAGGGAACTCTCTCTCTCTCTCTCTCTCTCTCTCTCTCTCTCTCTCTCTCTCTCCTTTCTTAGCTTTTCTTTCATGTTTGGTTTTCTTATATTTGCCTGTTTTGTTGCCAGATAAGTATTCAAAGTTCCCTTTATTCATTCAAAGTATTCAAAGTATTCATTTCCCTTTATGTTGCACCTTTTAAGTGTTCTAAAGCATTGCTAAGTAGTTTTATGTGGCTGGAACCTTTTGAATCCATGCAGCCCTCTTCACTGCCAGGTGCAAGGTGGCTTGCTTAGTCTTTACCCAAAAGGTTTGATCACTAAGCTGAAGCATGATGGTCTCAGTTTGCTCCCTTTGCCTGAGTCAAGTTTTCAGGCCCAAGAGAAGGCACAGGAAACAGAGACCCACTTGTTCAAGAACCCCATAAAAACACTAACCTGGAAGTCGGAGTGTATACACAAAGGACCTATAGGCTAAAGAGAAAAGAAAAATATAAAGAAAAGAAAAAATAAAAATTTTTTTTTTAAAAAAAGAAAAGGCCTTTTCATGGCATTATGTGTGTGACAAGTTTTCATCTAACTAGACAACACTTCCACGAACCTCCAAAGATGCTGTTGAGTTTGATTACTGTTGGCTGTCTCCTGATGAGGGTCCTTTGTTTCCAAGTTGGAAGAAATGAAAATTTCATTTGCATGTGGTTATCAATTGAAGATTGCTTCTGGGATAGGGACAGGGCCTGTGTCCACTTCCTAGATGTGGTTCTACAACCACATCTGGTGTAGATCCCTGCTGGTATTGTGCATGCTGCCTCCATCTCTACGAGTTCATACGTGCATTGATCCTGTTCATTTTGAGGGCCTTATGTTGTTTGTGTCCTCCATCCCCTCTGGCTCTTACACTCTTTCTATCTCCTCTTATGCAGGGGTCCCTGAGCCCTGAGGGGAGGCGTTTGATGGAGACAGCCCATTTAGGGATGAATATTCTTCTAAGTTTTCTTACTATTTGCATAATGTCTGGCTATTGGTCTCTGTATTTGTTTCCATCTGCTGCTGGAGGAAGCTTCTCTGATGATGGCTGAACAAGCCACCTATAAGTATAGCAGAATATTATTAGGGGTCATTTTATGACAATTTTTTTTCTTTTTTTAGGCCAGTATTGTTTGGTTTTGCCCTCATTTCCCATAAGTTTAGCAAAGTTAATGGCTCAGACACCTTGGTACTCAAGTATGACTACATTTTTGGGAGGTTTTGTTGTTTGTTTTGTGTTTTTGAGAAAGAGTTTCTCTGCATAGCCCTGGGTGTCCTGGAACTTACTCTGTAGACCAGGCTGGCCTTTACCTCAGAGAGCCTATTGCCTCTGCCTCCCTGAGTGTGGGGATTAAAGGCATGTGCCACCACCGCCCAGCTGTCTGGCTATATCTTCTTTATACAATTTTTCAAAGGGCCTGATGAGGTGGCCTTAGCCAGTCCCAGAATATTCTGAGTGCTCTCAACATATAGCCTTCCTCATCCTAGATGCTTTTCCCACTAGAAAAAATAACTGCTGGAGGCAGGAGGCATGCTTTATCATATCCCTTCTATTTGGACATTAGATTGTTCTTTTTTCAACTTCTACCCCTCTTTCTATGAAGTACAACTGTTTGGCAGGGTGGGTGTGAATCTGTTAATGGGTATGTTATATACTATCCTTTGTCCACCTAGAGGTGATAAGGTGGGTACTGAGATTAGACACACCCAAGAATGATTGTCATTGTCCCTGGAAGATCACTTGTAGATCGGTATGCAACCAGAGTAAACATCCTTTGGTAAAGCACAGGAGCTATCAATGAAAAGCCTCTTTTCCATTTACTTATAGTGGACAAGACAGAGTGCAAAAGACACTATGCCATGTCCGGCTGTAGTCATACAAATGCAGAGCTGAAGATATTCTTTAAATTTTTTTTTTTTAATTTTTAGTTTGTTCACTTTACATCCTGATTGTAGCTCCCTCCCTCCCTCATTGCCTCCTGCTCCCACTCTCCCTCCCTCCCCCAGTCCTCAGAAAGGGGAGCCCTCCTCCCCTAACATTTGACCTCAGCCTATCAAGTCTCATCTGGACTGCCTGTAACCTCTTCCCCTGTGGCCTGACAAGGCCACCCCACCAGGGGGAAGAGATCAATATATGGGAACCAGAGTCCATGTCAGAAGTAGTCTCTAATCCCCGTATTATGGGACCCACAAGGAGACTGTGCTGCCTATATACTACATCTGAGCAGAGGGTCTAGGTCCTCACCATGCATGGTCCTTGGTTGATGTTTCAGTCTCTGTGTTATAGTGTAGTTATCCTGTATTAACGTGGCTAATAGCTGCTTATGAGTGAAAATATACCATGTGTGTCTTCCTGGGTCTGGGTTACATCACTCAGGGTAATCTTTTCTAGTTCCATCTATTTGCCTGCAAATTTCAAGATTTCCTTGTTTTTAATAGCTGAGTAGTATTCCATTATGTGTATGTACCAGTTCTTTATCCATTCTTCAGTTGATGGACATCTAGGTTGTTGTAAGTTTTTTGCTATTACGAATAAGGCTGCTATGAGCATAGTTGAACAAATGTCCTTGTTGTATGGTGGAACATCTTTTGGGTATATTCCCAGGAGTGGTATGGCTGGGTCTTGAGGTAGCACTATTCCCAATTTTCTGAGAAAGAACCAGATTGATTTCCAAAGTGATTGTACAAGTTTGCACTCCCACCAGCAATGAAGGAGTGTTCCCCTTTCTCCACATCCTTGCCAGCATGTGCTGTCACTTGAATTATTTTTCTTACTCATTCTGATGGGTATAAGATGGAATCTCAGAGTTATTTTGATTTGCATTTCTCTGATGACTATGGAAGAACGTTGAGCATTTCTTTAAGTGTTTCTAAGCCATTTCATATTCCTATGTTTAGTTTTGTACTCCATTTTTAATTAGATTATTTGTTTTGGTGATGTTTAAATTCTATAGTAAAGATATTCTTTTAATATTATTTCTATTATTATGGAGGTATATGTGTGTTATGTAATGAATATTAATATATATTATATATATATATATGAAAACAAACTGTGAATGAAAATTCCTGAAAAAAAATCTGTGTCTGGCTATGAAGAAAAAACTCCTGGAAAGAGTATCTGTGCCTGCAGAGACTGATGGACCATTGGAATTTTAGTACCATGGAGAAATTACAATTTTGTACTTTCAGAGGCTAATTACTTTATCTTGGGCTAGTTTTAGCCTTCTGTATCTGATAATAAATATAAACCTCAGAAGCTATTAGCAGAGCACTTAGTGTCCATTGATCCAAGAGTGAAGAATGTCATCAGATAGCACCTTGGACCTATAAAATAGCTTTCCCCATGTTGTTATACCCACCTTTCTCAACAATATATATTCACTAATATATTTTTTAATTATCATGATTTATGACTTTCTTTGTTCTGTAAAAGTATATGTGAAACTGTTTCCACAGTGGGACATGGAATGTGGGGTACTCTAAATCTGTATTCCTGGACCATGGCCACTCAAAATGGCTCCAGAATTAACTATCTCTATTCCCTTTAAGATGAAAGCTGTAGTTTTTACATCAACACAACTTTCCTTTACATGGGTTCTGGGGAATGGACTCAAGAACTCAGATTTTTTCCAACAAACACTTTTACTCACTGATCCACCTTGGCAGTCTAAGAAAGGAAGCTCTATAATTGACAAGATAAAAGGTTCATTCCTCCAAAAAGTGATCCTTAGAGAATGGTCTCTCTCATGAAAGCTGCTTGTTTTTAATTTAATAATTTAATGTTAATAATTTAAGAATAATCCTAGACTTAATATATGTGAGGTTTCAAAAGGATGAATAGTATTTTTCCATGATATGCTTTTATCAAAATCTATCTTGTTACTTGAGGACTGATATTATAGCCTGAATACACTCAATAGCCTAGATGTGCCAAGTTTGGGCCATCCATTTGGCAACCCCACATTAACTGAAAGGGATTCTGGTGTTTCCTTCCAGGACATGAAAAAGGCATCCACCATAATTTTTGGTCATCTCTACGTCCTGGCATTCTGGCTAAGTACTCTATGTTCAAAAAATAGTCCCTTGGATTCTATGGAAATGTTGGTGGAAAGGATAACAAGGCAGTTAGATTTTTTTTTAAGACTTATTATGTCTACAGCCTTCTGCTTGCATATATGCCTGCACACCAGAAAAGGGCACCAGATTTCATTATAGATACTTGTGAGCTACCATGTGGTTGCTGGGAACTGAACTCAGGACCTCTGGAAAATCAAACAGTGCTCTTAACCCCTGAACCATCTGTCCAGGCCAGCAGTTAGAGTCTTGCGTGGGACAGTCGTATATGTAGTTTCATCCACAGGTAGTATAGGGGGAAAAAGGCTGTTAGGTGAGATTCTAGTGATAGGACCTAATTTAGACCTTATATTTATCCAGGCAACACATGACCACATAGAGTGAATATGGGCCTCTGGAACTACAGGCCAGCACTCTGAGCTTCAGAGAACAATACAAAGGACATGGACACACAGCTGACCACAGCAGACCTTTGCAGATTCTGTGGTTAACTGAGGAAGGATAGCAAGGTACTTTTGGACAGTGAATTCCTGGCATTTGATATAATACCTTTTCAAACATTTTTTTTCTTAACATCCATCTCTTTTTAAATGTTTTTTTTTGAAAACTTTGGACACAAGTACTGTATCTACATCACTCACAGCAGTCTTCTTTAAGCTCTGTCTGTGTCACAACCCCCTCCCCCAAATTCATGCCCTTTTACCTTTACTCTTTCTTTAAAAGATTATTTATTATGTACAGAGTTCTGCATGTATATACACCTGCCTGCCAGAAGAGGGCATCAGATCCCAGTAGAGATGGTTATGAATTACCATGTGGTTACTGGGAACTAAACTCAGGACCTCTGGAAGAGCAAGTAGTGCTCTTAACCTCTGAGCCCCACCTTTCCTCTCTCAGTGGTGAGTTGTGACTTGGCTAACATTGTGACCATCCATCATACAAAAAAAGGACACATGTAAAACTGTCACAGAATTTTAAGAGTGTTCACGATTAAGGTGATGATGATGTCTGATCATGCTTAAAGGCTGAAGCCAAGCTCTCCATACTCGCTCTCTCTTGTGACAGGCCAAGAATTCTGAAAAAAAATGATATCATTATGGTTAGGGAGATGGCTTTGTGGGCATCTTATCTACTTTTCCTTTCATTATGACAAAATAGCCTGACAAAAGTAAATTAAAGATGGAAAGGTTTGTTTTGACCATAGTTCAGAGACATAGTTCATTATGACAGACAAAAATCAAGGTAGCAGGAACTTAAAGCAACTGCTCACATTGCACCTACAGACAGAAAGAAAAGAGTGGTGAATGCTAGTACACAGTTCCCTTTTCTTTTTTCTTTTTCTTTTTCTTTTTCCATTTATACAGCCAGGATCTCATTAGAGGGCATGGTGCATTTCACATTTAGGTTGAGTCTTCCACTTCGGTTAACTTAATAAAGAAGATACCTCCCAAGTATGCCCAGAGGCTAACATCCAGCCAAACTGATAACCACTGTTAACCATAATGGAGCCTAATGTGCTTGCTACTCAAGCAGGAGGGTTTAAACATAGCTCCTCTGCAGCCATGTAGGCAGGTAGGTGTATCTGTAACTCTAACCCTAGAGGACTCATGCAGGTAGATGCAAAGGCATCATTTGTCAGAGAGCCTAGCATAGACCCATGAAACAGTGATAGGGCCTGTTTCAAAACAAGGAAGTAAGTAAATACATATGCAAGTAAATAAGGTACCAAACTAATTGAGGAAGGCACTGTATAGTCAGCCTCTGGAAGACACACAGGAAAGGCTACCCCCACATGCAAACATGTACGTAAATAAACACACGAACTACATACATAAATAAAATCTAAACAATTACACATATCTATGTATTTTCCACTACCCCCCTTCTGGGAAAAGAAAGAAAAAATGAAAGAAAGAAAGAAAGAAAGAAAGAAAGAAAGAAAGAAAGAAAGAAAGAAAGAAAATGTGATTGCCTCTGGGACAAGAAACTTGGTCTTTCTTTCAGCATGAATTTTTTTACTCTCTGTGAAGATAGTCTAAGGGAGAGCCAAACAAAAGACTCCAGGCACATTGACCATGTATTTTGTTTTCAGAGTACTCTCTGCTAAATTACAGAGAAGGGATTGAAATAACTAAGGTATAGCCATGGTCCCAGTGTCCTGGAGGTAGGACATGCATTCTTAGTGGACTGCCTTAGACTACTGGATATGTGCTAGGTGGCCATAACCAGGGACTGCTAGAGCAGAGAGCAGATAGGTGGGAGGGGGCGGGGGTAATTAACAAATAGTAAGAAATGATGTGAAAGGTGGCAGGCCATCTTACCTGCATAGGTGGCTTAGATCTTCTTTGAATTCAGAGGAGGCCTGCTGAAAGGGTGATAAATGGTCCTGATGTGAGGAGCTGTACTCAGCCCTGGGCCCAAGAGATTGAGTTTCTGCTGCTTGCCTTGACTCCTGCATCTGGTGATGAGGTTCTTAATTTAGTTTCCTTGTTGGGTCCTACTGCCCTGAGGGGGAACAGTGGCCTCAGAAGGTAATGTCTTAATTTAGGGAGAATGAAGACCATGTGTAGTCTGTGATCCTCCTGGATCAGACCCCTAGAGTTAGGCTGAGAGATCCATCTTCCAGGCCAGAAGTCAGCCATCTTGTGGCTTAGTGGCAAGCTTTGCTGGTTTTTTTTTCCTCAGAGAAAGGTGGAGGGAGTAGACCTGGAACAAGTGTACCTTGGCATTTGGGGTACAACACTGCCATCCAGTGGAACTATTTTGGGGTTCCCAGCAATACTCTGTGGTTTTTCTCAGTATGTCTAGAGGGTGACAAAACAGGGGAAAGAGGGAGACTCCAGGCCAAAGAGTGCAAGGAAGGAGGCTCCAGCAAGCTTGCCAGCCTTAAGGGAAAACAGTCTAAGTGACACATGTACGACAACCAGCCAGTGTAGCTCCTGGGGAAGACAAGGCTCTAGGGCATTGGGCCTCAGCTATACAGGAAGTACAGACATGGAACTCTGGAGGCAGCCATGTCTGGCATAGATGGGAGGAGCTCTTTACTCAGGAGTCAGTCACATGGGGCTCCAGTATGTGACTTCTTCTTGTCTTCCTAGCAACAAGAAACAGACTTCCCAAGTACCTATGGCCACATTCAGGGCCTCTGGCTGTTTTTTATGTTCTCTATGTAAACCCACATCTCACTTCCTGGAATCAGATATTGCACAAAGGGCACTGGCTTCTTCTCAGGAGCTTGGGGGTCTCTAGAAATTCTATCCAGAGGTCATTTACTATAGATCCTCCCTTAGTTCCTTCCTTTACCTTCCTTCTCTTCATCTGACCCTTCTACCTCCCTCCCTCCCTCCCTCCTTTCTTCCCTCCCTCCCATTCTCACTTGCTTACTGATATCCTCAGCCTATTAGCTTTCCTTGCTTTTCTCTCTAGCTCATCTTGCTTTCTGCTCTTTTCTCCATTTGATTTGTTTTTTTTTTTCAATTTGACTTTTGCTTTCCTTTAGTATTGCTGCAGGCAGAGCTGAGTGCCCTCTACCTATCAGCCAAGGGTTCAGCTCTAAAAATATATTCACGGCATAATCCAAGACTACGGGAAATAATTGCAAGGGAAGCAAGCACTTGGAGCATCCTGGTTGTGTGAGCCTATTGTGTACATATCAGCAAGGAGCAAACCTGAGCAGGGGAACCTCAGTCATGTAAACAAGGTAGAAGTGAGGTGTGAGATGCCACATGAGCAGGTTTCACTACCTAAGCCTCCCTGGAAAACCAACTAGCAACAAGCCTGACTCAAAGGCACATTAGGATTATTGGAGTTTTCTCCTCACTAGTCCACAGTGATCAAGATTCTCAGAAAATACCTGGGGACAAGGTCAAGAAAGGTTTCCCTACCCCCTTCCAAGTGACAGGTGCCCTACTATGAAGCTGCTCTGTCATCAGTCCGTGGAATAATGTGCAGAGTAGGGCTCAATATAGGCAGGTGGCTGAAGATGAGTCTAGAGTTCAACTTGACTTGGTTGGTACTCTCCCTCTCCTCCTCCTCCTTCTCCTCCTCCTCCTCCTCCTCCTCCTTCTTCTTCTTCTTCTTCCTCTCTCTCTCTCTCTCTCTCTCTCTCTCTCTCTCTCTCTCTCTCTCTCTGTACAAACTCTATTTTCCCTATACTGGAAAGCAAGGCCATAAAGGGTACAGAAGCCATTGCAGAGCATCCTGCCTCTGGCAAGTGTGTAACATAGACATTAAGTCCAAACCTGGAAGGGATATGGGTGTGAATTGTAGACTCTAAAATGACCCCGCCCTCAGTAGATTTACACATGTAGATGCCAGATTGCAAAAAGTACTGGGATCATAGAGGAGTGCAGCCTTGTCAGGAAGTGGGTGACTCTTCTTATGATATGGTTCTCAGAACCTTTAGCTGCAAAGTATATATGTAGAAGGTGCCAAGACCAATCCATGGGCATGGGTCACCTGGGGCCAGTCAAAAAGGGAGCAGGCCAGTCATAAGGGAGGTCAATTAAAAATATCCTGAGAAGGATTCCCTAATCTGCATGTTGGTAGAGATGGAGAGTGTGGAAGCACTGTGCTGGCAGGGCTGTCTAGGGGAGAAGGGGAGAGAGGTCTTTTTTCCCTGGATATCACCAAAAGTTTCAACATTGCAGAGGTGGGCCATTGTAAGTTCAATCATTAAGGCGATGAAGGCTTCCTGTTTGGTAGTAGAAAACATTTTTTGACCCTACATCTGACAAAGGTCTAATATCCAAAATATATAAAGAACTCAAGAAATTAAACACCACCAAACCAAATAACCCAATTGAGAAATGGGGCTTGGAACTAAACAGAGAATTCTCAACAGAGGAATATCAAATGGCTGAGAAACACTTAAAGAAATGCTCAACCTCCTTAGTCATCAGGGAAATGCAAATCAAAACAACTCTGAGATTCCATCTTACACCCATCAGAATGGCTAAGATCAAGCGACACCACATGCTGGCGAGAATGTGGAGAGAGAGGAATACTCCTTCATTGCTGGTGGGAATGCAAACTAGTACAGCCACTTTGGAAATCTATCTGGTGCTATCTCAGAAAACTGAGAGTAGAGCTTCCGCAAGACCCAGCTATTCCACTCCTTGGAATATACCCAGAAGATGCACCAGCACACAACAAGAACATTTGCTCAACTATGTTCATAGCCGCCTTATTCATAATAGCCAGAACCTGGAAACAGCCTAAGTGTCCCTCAGTAGAAGAATGGATAAAGAAACTGTGGTACATATACACTATGGAATACTACTCAGCTATTAAAAACAAGGAATTCCCGAAATTTGTGGATAAATGGATTGAGCTAGAAATGATCATAATGAGTGAGTTAACCCAGAAGCAGAAAGATTCAAATGGTATATACTCACTTATATCTGCATACTAGCCCAAGGGGCATGTCCCATGAAAGCCTTCACTTACCAGGAAACTGGGACAGATAGGAGGACATCCTATTGGGACTCTAGATGAGAGAAACATGGGAGAATAGCAAAGTAGAAGGATCCAGAGGGTCCTAGAAACCTACAAGTAGAACATTATGATAGGCAGATTTGGACCCAGGGGTCCCACTCAAACTAAGGCACCAGCCAAGGATAATACCCCTTGTTTTAAACCCCTACCCAGATCTAGCCAATGGACAGAACATTCTCCACAGCTGAGTGGAGAGTGGGGTATGACTTTCACACGAACTCTGGTGCATCATATTTGACCACATCCCCTGGAGGGGGAGACTTAGTGGCACTCAGAGGAAGGACAGCAGGCTACCAAGAAGAGACTTGATACCCTATGAGCATATACAGGGGGAGGAAATCCCCCTCAGGAACAATCATAGGGGAGGGGAATAAGGGGAAAATGGGAGGGAGGGAAGAATGGGAGGATACAAGAGATGGGATAACCATTGAGATGTAACAATAATAAATTAATTAAAAAACATTTTTTGAGGCAAAGTAGCAATTCCCCAAGAATTCAGCAAAGTCTATCCTCCCTGAACACCTGTGGTGTAACATTATTGTGAGTATGAGAGAGAGAGAGAGAGAGAGAGAGAGAGAGAGAGAGAGAGAGAGAG
>OU015760.1:86474313-86501309 GCA_907169655.1 Acomys percivali
GAGAGAGAGAGAGAGAGAGAGAGAGAGAGAGAGAGAGAGAGAGAGAGAGAGAGAGAGAGAGAGAGATGTAGTGACAGCTAGGCGAAAAACACATTCCTTCCTCTGACACCTACACTCACTTTACCCTTGATCTTATGTCCAGCTCCTGGGAAGAGAAAGTCATAAGAGAAAATTGTGGGTTTCCTTTAAGTGTGGCCCAATTGCAGCATGACAGAAGCCCACCCTGAGGAGAGGGCAATGGTGTGCTCTGTGGTACTTACATTCTGGAAGAAGCCAAGAGTACTGGGTTCTCTGTTGTGTGTCTAGGTGCCCTTCAATCTATGTAAATCCCACCAGAGAGACTTGTTTGCATCTCTGGTGGATTACATACATCTGCATGTATGGATGTGGATGCAAGTGATAAAGAAAGCTCCATATCCAATGCAGACTCTGTGACCTTTGGAGAAAAGAAACAGTGGCTAATATCGTGCTATATAGTGGCTGTGTGGGAAAGAGGGTGCAATTGCATAGTTACAGCATGATCACACAGTATCTGGGCAAGCCTGAAGAGATAGATGGTGAGGTAGTTTGGAGGCACAGTTAGAGATCTGGTATGATTGTGACAACTGGAATGGACTAACAGTTCTTGCTTGGTATTTTAGTGCCTGGATGAGGGTCCCTGGGAACCAAACCTTTCAGCAGAGGCTGAGGTGATGCAACACAAAACCTCATGTAACCTTCAGAAGATGACTGACAGATACACTTGAATGCACAGACATGGTCCTGAAATGCACAGGTTGGGTCTCCTCTGGAAAAGAAGACAAAAAGGTTTGAGTTGCAAATGTCCTTTCTACTCTGACTTCTATCTGTGACCTCTCAAAAATAGAAACTACGTACTATTTGTCCTGTTCTTTACAAGCAGAGTTTTCCTTCTGCTAGGTACAAGTCTATTATTTGTCCTTGTTCTGGTTCCTCTGTATGTGGTTGTTTCCCTCATGACAATTGCATGTCTTCTATGTCTTCTGCGGGGTCAGATAGCCTTGAACTTGAAGCTTTGTTGTGGCATGGAATTACAATGTCTGCACACTCATGGGAAGGCAGGAGACTGTATGGGTTCCCCTTAAATCTCAGCATCAATATGCTATCTCATCGTACTGTATACAGTTGCCATTTAGAGTGTTCTTGGCAGGGTATGATGAGATGAACCTACACCGGGACCCAGTTTCTGCCCAAGGTTTGATTATGTGCCTTCTCTGGATATATTTAGAGGTTCCTAATTTAGTTTTCCTGTTTGGTCCTTAGGCTTTGAGGGACAGACCATACCCTTGTGACAAGATGTCTCCATACAATGTGTGGTCTGTGACCTCCAAAATCAGGATCAATACAGTAAGGCTTCAAGTCCAATCTCTGAGTAGAAGAGGCCAAGATTGAACTCAGCTACTTTGGAGTCTAGTGGTGAGTTATTGTGTTTGTTCATTTGTTTGGTTGTTGGTTGGTTTATTTGGTTTGGTTTGCTTTTTTGATTTCTTTTTTCACCCTCAGAGACAGGCATGGGGGCAGGGGAGAACCTAGACCAAAGGTCCCTTGGCATTCTTGGAACAATACTGCCATCAAGTGGAATTGCTTTCCTGTTCCTGCCAGCACCTAAGTGTACCTACTCTTCATTAGGATGTCTGAGGAGAAGGGTATTCAGAACAAATGGGAACTCCAGTCTGAAAACTGAAGGAAAGGCGGCTCCAGCCTGTTTGGCAGTCATAGGGTAAGAGAGTCCAGGCGACTAAGGGGTCTCAATATTGCCACTGCTGGAGTCTTGTCATGCCCCAGAGCAATCACCACAGTGATACAGGAAGTACAGTCTTGGATATCCTGTGGCAGCCATGTCTGTCATGGTGAAAAGGAGGAGCTCCCTGCCTGAAGTCAGCACACCCTTGGAGCAGCTACATTTGCAACCTGATTGTGACTCCTTCATATCCTCCTAGTGTCAGGATCCAAGTCTGTCCATAGGCATGTAGTTACAACAGGGTCCCTGGGTTCATGTTTTATTTTGTTTTTTGAACCATCACCTGTAATTACCCCTATTTCTTGGAAGCAGACTCTACCCTTGAATTGGGCTTCTGGTCTCTGTTCATGGGCTTGGGAATGGAGGAGGAAGAGGGTCCACAGACAGTCTACAAAGAGGACATTTAAGTGTCTGTCAGTCCTTCTTTCCTCCTTCCCTCCTTCCTTCCCTCCCTCCCTCCCTCCCTCCCCCCAACTCTTCCTTTCCTCACACCCTGCTTCCTATTCTGGCATCCTTGGTCTGTTTCTCTCTACTTTGTTTCTCGCATTCCTTCTTGGTTTCTGTCTTTTCTGCGTTTTGACTTTCTCTCTGTTCCCTTTGTGCTTCTGCTGTCTCTAGGAGTTCTGCATGGAGAGTTCAGTGTCCTTTACCTCTCAGCTAAGAGTTCATCAAGAAAACCTGGTCCCCATCACAATCCAAGGGGATGGGAACTAACTTCAAGGATGGGGCAAAGATGGGGCATTCTTATTATGTGATCCAACTGAGTTCCTTAGTGAAAAGGAACAGAAGGCAGTGTCCTTCCTTAGGGTGGTTCTCAGTAAGGCAAGGAAGGTAGATATGAGATAGGAAAGGTTTCACTCCTAGAGCCTTACTGGCTGTAAAACTGACTTATCAGTGGGTCATCCTTCTTGGAGGCTTCTCTCTCCTAGGTCAATTTGCTAAGAGTCTGGGAGAATATCCAGGATCAAGGTCAAGGAAGGAACTACCCACACCCCCATATGATGGCTGTCAAAAGTGGGATGCTAGTCTGCCATCATCCAAAGGCATTATGGGTAGAGCCAGGCCCAACTTCAGCAAGTAGTGAAGGATAAGTGTGCTTTTCCTTGACTTGGCAATGAGCTGGTACGTGTGTTTGTATGTCAGTAAATATGTTCTGAGGGTGTCTGGTGCAGAGGAAGGAAGGCCCTAACAGGTCCAGAAGCTATGACAAAGCACTACTTCTCTAGTAGACATGGCAGAGAGACCTAAAGTTCAAACACAGAAGGGATTCTTGGTCTGAAGTTAAACCCATCAGGGACCCTGGAGTTAAACTTCTTAGAAACCCAGCCCTCAGCTGCAGTACAGGTGGGTACATCTGGCAGATGAAGCTGTGACTATAGAGGTGTACCATCTGGTCTTGTGAGTGGGTGGTCTTTTTTTTTTATGGCACAGTAGCAGGTTTCTTTGGCTAGAAAGTATGTGGAAGGTTCCAGAAATGGTCCATAGTTGTGAGTGGCCTCAGGCCAGACAGAAATCAGAGGAGGCCAATCACAGGGGAGTTCAATTACTGCCATCAAAAGTACTTTCTCAGCTGGAGCTTGGTAAAGATGCAGAGTGTTGTTGGGCTGTCTGTAGGAGAAAGAGAGAGAGTCCTTTTTGTCTGGACAGTACAGTTAGTCTTCATAATGAGGTGGTGGGCCCCTGGAGGCTCACTACAGATACCCTGTGGATCATCTCTGAGTCCCAGTGTTGAGGACATTGTGCACATGTGCCAGCTGGCAGGATGAGTGGTGCTGTATCCAGGCCCAGGATCAGTTTCTGCCTGTCAGTTTGCTTCTTTGTTTTCTCCTGACTTTTAAAAATATATATTTTATTAATTTATTCATATTACATCTCAATGGTTATCCCCTTCCTTGTATCCTCCCATTCCTCCCTCCCTCCCATTTTCCCCTTACTCCCCTCCCCTATGACTGTGACTGAGGGGGACCTCCTCCCCCTGTATATGCTCATAGGGTATCAAGTCTCTTCTTGGTTTCTCCTGACTCTTGCATCTAGAGAAGGGGGTCCTAATTGAGTCTTCCTATTTGACACTTATGTCTTGAGACTAGACAGTATCCTTGGGCAGGGAGGTGTCTCAATACAGGGAGATAGAGAGCCCTAGGGGATCTTGAGACCTCCTAGGCCAGATCCATAAGCTAAGGTCCCAAGGCTCATCTGTGGCAATAAGGGGCCAAGTTATAGCCAAGATATTTTGGATGCTAGTGTTAAATTGACTTTTTTCACTCTTTTTTTTTTCCTCAGAGAAGGGCGGAGGGAGTGATCCCAGAAGCGGTTCTTGGCATTCCTGGTACTATGCTGCCATCCAGCGGAACTGCTTTGCTGTTTCTGCCAACACCTCACTGTGCCTTTTCTCAGCAAGTCTGGAAGTGAATAGGTGAGGAAAGCCTGGGGCTTGGGTCTGAATACGGAAGAGAAGGTAGCTCCAGCCAGCTGGCCAGTTCTGGCATAAGCCAGGGTTTGGTGTCCAGCGTGGGACTCAGCCTGTACCAGCCCCTGAGGCAGCACAGGCTTCTGGGTAATAACATCAGCTACTCTGAAATACAGTCTTTGCGATCTCGTGGTAGCCATGTTTGGCACAGAGATGAGAACGCTTTGCCCCGATTCATCACCTGGGGTGAAGATATATGAGTAACTTGCTTCTCAAGGTACAGAATCTGCATAATTGCCCTTGAACTTTTATTTTTTAGACATCTATTTGCATATGTACCTCATTTCTTGAAATCAGCCACTGCCCATGGGATTGTGGTCTCTGCTCATGAGCTTCAGGGTCCCCGGAAATTCCACATAGAGGTCACAAAGGAGTCCAAAGTATGTTGCCCACATATCTGCTCTGAGCCAGCTGACTCCTGGGGAGAGGGTTCCTCCCACATCCTGACAAACATGGCCCACAGGATATCCAAACCTGTAATTCCTGTGTAGCTCTGGTTATTGCTCTGCAGAACAGGCAGGCAATGGTGAGACCCCCACCTGTCAGACGGACTGGGCTAAACTGAGCCCCTGTTACTTCAGGCTTTGGACCCGCATCCCCATCAAATTGCTTAATACTTTAACCCCCAGAGTTTTTGAGAGATAGCACACTGAGTTGCTGGTAGGAACAATAAAGTAACGCCGCTTGATGGCAGTATTGCACCAAAGATGCTGAGAGACCCTTCAGCCAGGCTCACTTCCTCCGCCCTTCTTTGATTTAAAAAAAAAAAAAAAGGCACAACAACTTGCCTTTGGACTTCAGAATGGCTGACTGTTCTCTTGCTCTTTGCTAGCCAGAGATGGACATTGGAGCCTTACTATATGCATACTGTCTGGGAGGTCACAGGCCACACAGGTTCTTCAATCCCTCTTCAATAAGAGAACATGGCATTTTCCCAAGGCCTAAGGACCATATAGGAACACTAAATTGGGAACCCCAAAACTAGAAGCCAGAGTCACAAGAAGCCATACAAATACACCCTTGGGCAGAAACTGGACCTTATGCTAAACACAACCCCCTCATACCCTGCAGGAACAACTCAGCTGACATAGATCCCCAGCTAGAGTCCTGACGAGGGGTGTCAGGGTGAGCTATAGAGTGTCCAGTCCTCCCATAGGTACCATAAGTATGCAAACACTGTATAGCCGCTCTTCCACAACCAAGCTTCTAGTTCAAGGTTGTCTGACTCCACTATCCACACTTACATCCCAGGTTCCTGACAGGGAGAATGCATAGGACAGAGATGAAGGTGGGAGGTTGGCATAAGAGAGACAACTACCTATCCACACAGGCCCTAGGACCTTCCGTGGATTCATACCTGGTTGAAGGAGATACCAGGTTGTACAGAGGACAGAAAGCACACAGATGGCTTCCATGCTGAGGCTCCAGTTGCTTGGACCATGGACCAGAGTCAGAGTAACAAAGGACAACTGTTACCCAAACTTTTGGTCTTCTTGTCCAGAGAACCCAACCTCGTGTATTCCAGGCAGGAACCTGTCTGTGCATTCAAGTGTATCTCTCAGTCATCTTCCAAAGATCACATGAGTTTTTTCTGTTCAGTCTTTCTCAGCTTCTGATAAAAGATTATTTTCTCAAGGACCCTCATCTGGCCACTAGAAAATATCAAAGAGGAACTGTGAGCACATCCCAGCTGCTACCAGCCCATCAGGTCCTGGGCTGTGGCTTCAAGCCATCAGTTTGAGCCTTCCCAGAAAACATGATCTCATTGTCTATGGACAATAGTTCCCTGTACCCTACTCAGCCACAGCCAGTCAGGATATTTGGATATTTGCCAGTGTTTCCTTTCTCCAAAGGACAGTCCCTCATGTACACGAACCTTTCTTTATCACATCCATCTAGGAAATTACAGACATTTGTAACTCTATCTACAGGCAAAAAAAAAAAAAAAAAAAGATCTCTGGTGGTATTTAGATACAGTCAGGGGCACCTAGACACATAACAAGGAATGACACCCTCTTGTCTCTTGCCAGAACAGCAGCACCTTTTCCTTGGGCAGTCCTTTTTTTTTTTTTTTTTTTTTTTGGTCTCATTTTTCCAAACTAAAAACAAATCCAGTACTTCATCTTGTTTTCTTCTACTGATCTGAACTCGTGGAGAAGGACAAAGTCAGTGTAGGCCTCAAGAGAAAGAATGCCATTGTATACACACTCACACACACACATGCGAACTTGTCATTTGCACTACAAGTACACTGGAAACGCAGAATGGGGTTAGGAGCATGGGATTGAGGGGGTAAGTGACAAAAAGAGAATAGCTAAGGAGGAGGGCATAGAGGAAGGATGGGCCAAGAGGGGGAAATGGAATGAAGAAAGGAAAGCAGGGTTGACAAATTTATAACCTCTTTGTGGAATTATGGGAATCCCCAAGCCCATGAACAGAGGTCAGAATCCCCAAGGTGTAGTACCTTTTCTAGGAAATGCTGTCTAGGTACAGCTGGGGGGTTAGAAAAACTGCCATGAAGCCAGGGACCCTGTTGTACCCACAGTTACTTGTGCTGGCTCTGCTCCTTGATAGCGGTTGGAGGGTATGAAGGAGTCACAAGCAATCTCCTGCATCATCTTCTTCAAGGCACCTCACTACTGACTCCTCCTCACCCTGGCAAATATGGCTGCCACAGGAAATCTAAGCCTGTACTTCCTATGTACCTCTGGTTATTGCTCTGGGATATGGTAAGCCCTGGGGCTAGCTTAGGGTACCCCACAGGTGACCTGGACCCTGGATTACCTTAGTACTGGAAGATAGCTAGAGCCTCCTTCATTTCAGTTTTGGGACCAGAGTCCTCACTCCCTCACTCCTTCACTTCCTCATCCTCAGACCTACTGAGAAACAGCACACTGAGTTGTTATCAGGAACAGGAAAGCAATTCTGCTTAATGTCAGTATTGCTCCAAGAATGCCAAGGTACCAGGTCTATCCCAGGCTCTTACCCTCCACCCTCCTTTGAGGAAAAAAAAGTCAACAGCTTGCCATTAGACTGAGTTCAATCTTGAACTCTCGTGTCTGTGTGTGTGTGTGTGTGTGTGTATGTGTGTGTGTGTGCACGCGTGTGTTGCAAACCAGGGTTTCTCAGTCCAACTTCATTGAGCCACTCCACCACAAGGGCATGTCATGCCTGGATGATATAAACACCATATAGGAAACGAAATTGGAAAACCCACCACTATATGCAACAGTCACCAGAAGAAGCCACAGAATGAAACTTTAGGGAGAAACTGGACACAGGGATGAACGGCCCTCCCCCCCCCCACCCCCATCCCCCGGGAAGAACATTCTAACTGACAGGTGTGTGCAGGAGCCTCAGGTAGAATCAGGACTCTGGGGTCAAAGTTGTCCAATATGTATGTGTCCAGGCCTTCCATAGTGGTGCAGACGCTGGGTAATCCTGACACAACTAAGCTTCCTTTTCAAGGTTAGCTGGCCCCACTTCCCTACACTCACACAGAAGGCTTCTGACAGGGAGAATGGAGTGTGTAGGACAAAAAAGAAAGTGGGCAGTTGGCAATAGGGAAACTTAATCAACTACCCATACAGGTCCTAAGAGCAGAAACAAGTTTAGACTCAGCAAGACACGCCAGGTTATATGGAGGGCAGAATGGACAGGAATTGTTTCTATTTTTAGTGCCCCAGTTCCTAGGGATCCGTGGGTGGCAGTCAGAGTAGAAAAAGTAGAAAGTATAAATGTCACCCAATCTCTTCAGTGGTCCCCTCTCCAAGGACTGATTCTGTGCATTCCTAAACCCTGTCTGGGCATTCAAGTGTATCTGTCAACCATCTTCCAAAGCTCACATAAGTTTTGGTGTTGAGGAATTCTCAGACTCTGAGGAAAAATTAATGCCCCTAGGGACCTAAGTCTTGTGACTAGAAAACATTAAAGAAGAACTATTAGTCCCACCAGCCCATCAGGTCCTGAGGCTGTGGCTTTGTGCCTTCCCAGAATGCACTTTGATCTCATTGTCTGTGAATACTTCCCTGTACTTTACACAGCCATTGCCAGTTAAGATATTTGCCAATATTTCCTTTCTCCATAGGCTACAGAGTTCTGTCTGTTCATGGAACTTTATTATGTGTGTGAAGCCAGGTACAGATGTCTGTAACTCCCTACACAGCCAAAGAAAAACTCTTTGGTTGTATTACATAGACCAAAAGGACACCCAGACACTTTCCAGAGAACCCATTCCTGTTATCTTCAGCCAGGATGCCAGTACAACACCAAGCTACAAGAACCCTTTGCTCAGGCAGTCCCTTTGTGGCACAAAAGAAATCCAACAGCTGTACCTTGTTTGCTCCTAGCAATCTGAACACATAGAGAAGGTCAAAGTCAATATAGGCATAGTGAGAAGATATGTGATTTTATAGCTTTGTTTGTTAGAACCCTGGACCACCAACCCAGACATAGCTCCACCCACAATGGGTGGGGCCCTCCCCCATCAATCCCCCATCAATCACTAAGTAAGCAAATGCCCTATAGACTTGCCCACAACAAGATATTATGGAGGCATTTTCTTTTCTTTTTTCCTTTTTGTTTTTGTTTGTGTGTGTGTGTGTGTGTGTGTGTGTGTGTGTGTGTGTGTGTTTTCAAGATAGGGTTTTTCTGTGTAGCCCTGGCTATCCTGGACTCACTTTGTAGACCAGGCTGGCCTCAAACTCACAGAGATCCACCTACCTCTTCCTCCTGAGTACTGGGATTAAAGGTGTACGCCACCAAGGTGTCGGGAGGCATTTTCTTAATCTAGGTTTCCGTCATCTAAAATGACTTTAGCTTGTGTCAAGGTAACATAAAATTCTCCAGCACATACCTCATCTTCTGCTTCTGTCTTTCTGCTACAGACTGACTTGGCTGACAAAACCAAGATTCCTCCACACCTCATAGGCCATTCTCAGTTATTCTAATTGTTGGTAGGAATGGCAAAGCATTTCCAGTTGATGCATACCCTTGTTTTGTTCTGGGGATCTGGTTTCATGCTAAATCTTTTGTTTACATATACAGGATGCTGAATGCTACCTGCAAAACTCCTGAAAAGACAGCAGAAGTATAAGGGGGAAGGAAAACCCTGAAATTCAAACAGGGAAGACAGAGAGCAAGGAGAGACACTGAAGCACAGACAACAGATGGAGGATGAAAGCACAAAAGAAAGGAGCCAGGATAAATACAGGGTGGATGAAGAAAAGAAGAAAGAAACACATAAATGTACTTTCTTGGTGGAATTTCTGGGCACCTCCAATCCCATGAACAGAGGCTAGAAGCCCTAAAGCACTGTTCGATTCCAGGAATGGAAAGATAGGTACAGGTGAGGGTCCAAAAGTTAATCATGAATCCAGGGACCTTGGTGTACCTACAGACAATTGGGAAGTCTCTGTTTCTATTTTATTATCATTACATTTATTTATTCACTTTACATCCCAATTGTGATCCCAGCCTGCCGCCTCCCTCCTCTCCTCGCGGTCCCACCCTCCATCAGTAGGAGGATATGAAGGATTCCATCTGTTCCTAGGCTCCTGTGAAGAGATATGAAGGATTCCATCTGTTCCTAGGCTCCCCGACATTCATACCCTGACAAACATGGCTGCCACAGGAAATCCAATGCTTCCTGTGTAGCTCTGTTTATTGCTGTGAGGCTGCATGACGCTCAGAGGCTGAAACTGCAGTGGCTCCATAGGTCACCTAGACCATGGATTACCTCAGGTCTGGCTAGAGTTCACTTTAGGTCAGTCTTGAGACCTGAGTCCCCTTGCATCCCTCACTCCCTCACCGGCAGTCCTGTTGAGAATCAGCAAACTGAGGTGTTGGCAGGAACAGCAAAACAATTCCGCTTGATGGCGGTATTGCTCCAATAATACCAAGGGTCCGTTCCTATCCCAGGGTCTCCCTCCGCCCTTTTGTGAAGAAAAAAAAAAAAAGAAAAAAAGAAAAAGAAAAAGAAAAGCATAAACCAACAATTTGACACTACTCTCTGAGACAACTTACATCAATCTTGAACAACTCTGGCCATAAATGTGCCTTGTAGCTTTACTGTGTAGACAGTGTCTGTTACAAACCACACAGGTTCCTCATTCCTACTCCAACAAGAGAACATGGCATTTTCCCAAGGCCTAAGGACCATATAGGAACACTAAATTGGGAACCCCAAAACTAGAAGCCAGAGTCACAAGAAGCCATACAAATACATCCTTGGGCAGAAACTGGACCTTATGCTAAACACAACCCCCTCACATCCTGCAGGAACACTCAGTTGGTACAGATGTGCATGATCCCCAGCTGGAGTCTTTACACAGAGTTTTCAGGGTAAGCCATACAGCAATGCCTTTCAACATGAAGGTTGGCACCCCTTTGGGGGTTCAGCGACCTTTTCACAGAGGTCACAATTCAGAGATCCTACATATCAATTGTTTATATAGGAATTCGTAACAGTAGCAAAATTACAGTTACAAAGTAACAATGAAATAATTTTATGGTTAGGTGTTGCCACAACATGGAAACTGTATTCAGGCTGGAGAGAAGACTCAGCCATTAGGGGCTAGGCTCACAACCAAAAATATAAGAGGAACTGTATTAAAGAGTTACAGCATTAGAAAAGTTGGGGGCCACTGTCATTGAGTGTCCAGTTCTCCATGGCTATGAAGACATTGTATAGCCATAACAAAGCTTTTAGCTCAAGGCTGCCAGACCCCTCTCTTCATACTCCAACACCAGGCTTCTGACCAGAGAGAGTGCATAGGACAAAGAAATAAATAATAAAGAAATAAATCCTCTCCTAGCTAGATTTGAAGCCATTTGGGGTCCTAGTACCCAGGTAGGTAGATGCTTGTCTCTCCTGTGGCAGCTACCCAATTTTTTTTTTTTATGCTCTATGGTCTCTGGAAGTTTGGGTGTGGTATGGATCCACAGTGTTAGCACACCCTGGACAGGTCCAGCCACCCTAGGCATTACCCTGTGTTCTAGGAGTCAAGATGGCAGCTGAGAACCCTGCACCAATGACCAAGTCACAATGGTTCTACTGCTCAGTGAGAAGATCTGGCTTTAGCCCCTGAGTTGAGTGCCTATGCTTTTGTAGCTGTGGCTGCTGATCTCTCTTCCAGAAAGAAATGATGTTTGTTTGTTTAGGATACTTATATAGCATGGTTCCTATCCTTGAGGGAATATCATTCTTACTAGTGGAATGTCTCAGTGGAAATGGGGACCCAAGGGGGTCTTTGTCATTCATTCATTCTGGTCATATCTAGCCAGAAATGATCAAGACATTGGAGTACCCAACAGTAGCTGATGTTTCTATTCTACCCAAACAATACTGCCTTCTAATTGGTACACCCACTCTCCAATTTTAGAAATTCAAGGGATTAGTGGCAAAAGTACTCCCCTCCAAAGTACAGAAAACTTATGTGCAAGTTCTCAAAGCAAAACTACCATTTTCAACCCTATAATTCACCCCTACTTTTCTCTCTTTGGATTAGAAACTCCTATCTCAATGGCATCATGAAATCTTTGTACCTGAAGATCCTCTCTCGAGGCACTACTGAAAAACACCTAGCCAATTTTCTTGGCTAGAAAGATTCATAATTTGAGTAAATTAATGATGTATTAAGGGGTACAGACTTAAACATTTATAGTAGCTAGTCCAAGAAGAACTATGAGAAGATCATATTTAGCCATGCTTTGGCACCTGGTATTTTCTGTTTTCCCAAGTGTCAGGTAAGTGGAGGCTTTTATATCACCTCCCTGCTGTCATCAATCAACTCCATTTCTTTGACGCTTTTCAACCTGGAGTTCTGTTTCCTGCCATGGACACGCGAAACTACCATATTATTACTTTTGGTTTAAAGGCTTGTATTACTATTCCTTTACATTCTGGTGATCAAGGTGTGTTTTTCAGTACCTACTTCTCAGAAGCCAAGCACTGATCTTTTGCTTTCAATGGAAAGTACTTCCCCAAGGAATGATCAAGGGCCCCACCTGCTGCCAGTGCTGCCCTATACCCTAATAGATAAAATTTTCCCCACACAGAGCATCATAATGCAATTGTTTGAATGTAGTAATAATATCAAAGAGTACCCAAAACCTGTTAGTGTCATATTATGGAAAACAAATGTAAATACTTAACCAAGAACAAGCCCGATTTCCATTCTTTACTTCTCTTTCCCCTTATCTTCCACTGTTTCTGCTGATCTGTTGCAAGATTCTGGGTCTATACCAACCTGAATGCAGACTTGTAAATCTGTCTTTCTCTGACTCTGTATCTGTCTTTATGTGTACCTGAGTGCCTGTCCCTAAGCAATGATTCTGCCCACCCCACCCCCCCCCCGGAACAACATAGAAAGCATCATATGGGAAAGAAATTAGGGATACTTTAAAGAAATATGTAACATATCTTTACCAGAAAATGAGTCACTGACCCCAATTGATCTAGATTAAAAAAAAAAAACAATATTACAAATACCATGTTTTTTCAAGCAATAACTAAATTACATCCAATATTTATGGTGGATATTTATTTTATAAGACAGCTTTTGTCCTAGTTACTGTTTTCAGAATATTATTATCATAACACATATACGAACACACATACATTACACTATGGGTCAGGAGCATGGAAGAAAACATCTTAAAATAACAGCTATGTGTTAGACTGGATTATAATGGTTGATTAGTTAAGGAAACTCAAGGCAAGTAAGGTTGGTTATTGCATTGGTCTCTTAATGACAGGTTAAATGAAGATGGTGAGTACATTAGACTATCAGTCTTAAGTCTGAAGTGACCTCAAAAGATATTAACTCTGGCTGTGAGATTAAGCAAACATTTCAGTCCTTTAGAATGTAAAAAAGAATGCATCACGATTGTAGTGTACTTGGCATTCTCAGATACTTCCCTGAAGCAGAATTACCCTATGAATGCCCAAAATAGTTCTCTGTAGTTTTCTTTCTTAGGTTTGGGGAACAGGGGTACTTGGGTCTCAGAAGAATAGGGTGGGGAATTCCTTGAATTCCTTCATACTTTGCAGTCCTTGGGAGAACCAAGGTCCAGGTTGACCTGTGGCTGCTTGGACCAGAGTGCAGGCTCCTAAGGCAGGCTGGAATCCACAGTTCAAGGCCTCAGATATATATATACACACACACACATCTAAGTCATATGGCAGCCGTATCTGCCAGGGAAGCCAGTTGCTCACTGCCCAGAATGCATGTGACATTGAAGAATGTGCTGAAATTTTCTGGGATCACTGCCTGGCTTCCTTGCACACAGCAGTAATATGCACTCCTGCATAGGGTCTTTAGCTTCTTTTTGGGCTACCCAGCCCCACTCACAGCTAAATTGAAAAAGCCACACCTTTTGCTGACTATCCTGGGATCTTCACATGGTGTTTGGGACATATAGATCTACCACATAAAAAGCTCTTTTATCTTTCCTTCCTCACTTTTCTCTCCTCCTTCGCTGCCTCTGACCCTCCATCTTTGCATGTGTACCTAGTCCAAGCCACAGATGGGTAGGTGGGTGTCCATGGAGGACACAGAAAGAAAGATCCATGTTTGAGAGTGACTTGGGGACCTTGGAGAAAGGAAAGATAGTGAAGTGTCCTGAGTAGTCCCTGGTGATTGCCATAGATTTCAAGCTAGCTCATTATGATCGCCTGGCTATGTGTAGGAGATGATTACGGTGGAGGTCCCAGCCCAGGGTTTGGCAGGCAAGAGATGGTAAGATGGAATGTTTCTCCTTTTGATATATCCTTGTCCCCAACATCACATTGTTGAGCATCCTGACTTTTTTTCAGCAGAAGTTGCAAATGAACGCTGCTGCCCCCTGGTGGCCGGTGGTTTGGAGGCCATGCTGCAGCATCCACCTGAACCTAGATGGCTGGCTTACCTGAAGACTCATGCCTGTGACCATGGGAAGAAGAATCAAAGGCATTAGCAGCCCTTCTCATCTCCTACCATGCTCCTGGATCAGGCTTGAAAAACTGGAGCCCTCACATGTGAATATAGCTGCCTGTGCTTTGCCCTGTGCCCATCCTGGAGCCTCCTTCTACCAGGTAGGAAACCAGTGCTGACCCAGGGCCTCCCTGAGGTCATCTAAGCAGAATGCACACAGGGAGGGAGAAATTGTTGCCCCAGGTGACCATTCCTTTCACTCAGCACCTGATCTAAAGCAGTCAAAAGGAAAAGAACATTCCACTCCTTTCTCTTTCATGATTGATGTGCCCCCTTAAACCAATGATCCATATAATTGGATAACTCAAAACCCACCATTCTCTAAAAAAAAAGAAGAAGAAGAAGAAGAAGAAGAAGAAGAAGAAGAAGAAGAAGAAGAAGAAGAAGAAGAAGAAGAAGAAGAAGAAGTACTCCGATCACTGCCAGACTACACAATCTAGACAGAACTGATTTTCCCTTCTGTCTAACACTGACCGAGGAGACTTTAAATGGTTTTTACTAGGTTCTTTTTTAAAGTATTAAAAACAGCTGCTAAGGGACTGGAGAGATGGCTCAGTAGTTAAGAGCACTGCCTGCTCTTCCAGAGGTCCTGAGTTCAATTCTCAGCAACCACATGGTGGCTCATAACCATCTGTAATGGGATCTGATGCCTTCTTCTGCAGATAAAGTACTCATATACAATAAATAAATAAATACGTACGTACATACATACATACACAAAACAGCAGCTAAAAAGATTTTCTTTGCCATCCAATCAGCCCCAGATATTAGAAAAAGGTTATGAAAGTTTGAGTCATAAGTAGGTCCCAGTTGTTGGATGTAGGTCAAAAAAGTGTTTAGCAACAGAGAACTGATTGGGACAAGGTGTTTTGCATAAACCAAAAAGTCATTTTTTCTGATGATGAAACTCAGTTAGACTTATAGATACCAGCAAAATTTTTGATGTCTTATCCACTGTCAGAAGAATATCTTTTAGGGAAAGTTCTGCCTCAAATCAAACAATACAGTTGGACTATCTCTCAGACTTACAGTGAAGGTTCTTAGGGTCATAGACAGAAACCAACCTCCCAGGACCAGCCCAATCTTCTATATTTGGCCAACTAGCAAGTTCAGCTACCCCCATGCAGATTAAACAGTACCCAGTGACCCTGGAAACAAACAGAGAAATTGCAATTCATATTTCCTGGCTTGGATAGACTGGCATTCTGGTGATCTGCAAGTCACCCTGGAATATTCCTCTCCTTCCTATGAAGAAAACTGGGACCTCGGATTCTCATGAGTCTGATTCTTCCAGAGAAATAGGCACTCACTGTTTTGGACCTGAAGGATGCACTCTTCAGCCTCTCATTGGCAGATGTGAGTGAAGCCCTCTTTGTTTTTAAGTGGGCAGACCCAGAGAGAGGTTACAGCAGGCAACTTACATAGACAAGGTTGCCCCAAAGATTAAAGAATTCTCCAACCCTGTTGGACACACTAAATGCTGACCCCCTTCCCTTCCATCAGAGGTTTCCTGGAAAAAGAGATTAGAAAAGGACCACTGAGGGACTGCTGCCAGAATTACAGACTTTGGGCCCGAATTTCAGCTAAGAAAGCCCAACTTTACATCAGAAGCTACCTCTCTTGGCTACCAGATGAGAGAAGACAAGTGAAGGCTGTCTCAGAATAGGATTGTTGTCCTCATCCTTCAGATCCCAACTCCAAATGCCAAGAGACCGGTTCAAGAGTTCCTAGGTGCCGCTAGCTATTGTTGCCTCTGGATACCACAATTAGTAGAAATAGCTAGGTCTCTCTCTACACACCAGCACGAGTGGAACACAGAGCCCCTACTCTGGACTAAGTCTAAACAAAAGGCATTTGAGGCTTCAAAAGCAGCTCTGACTTTGCCTCCAGCCCTAGCACTTCCAGATGTCTCAAAATCTTTTTATCTGTTTGTCTATGAAATTTTTTAAAAAAATTACTAAAGGGGGTTTAACCCAAACTTTTAGGGGCATGGAAATTCCCTATGGCATGCCTACCCAAATAATTGGACCCTGTTGCCACATGTTTGCCCACTTATCTTAATGCTGTGCTAGCTACTATTAGTCTAATGACAACAAACAAACAAGTTAACTCTGGGTTCAGATCTTATATACACAGCACCCCACAATGTGTTTGAGGGCCTCCTCTGAGGAACACCAGACCACTTACTGTCTAATGACTATATGACTCAGTGCCAAGCACCCTCAAGTCCAATTTCAGAAACCTGTGCCAACAATCCTGCTACCTTCTTGCCTGATGATGACCTGTAGGTGCACCTCCGTGACTGTCACTGGATGAAAAATGAAGACCCGCACATAGGAGCTATACTAGTTGCTTTAATTGAAATGATTTGGGCCCAAGACAGGTACCTCAGCCCAGAGAAGAGAACTGATCAATCTGACCTAGGCTCTCAGGTGGGAAAAGGAAAGTCCACCACCATATACACAGACAGTTGCTATGCTTTGACTACTGTGTCCACTGTAGGATCACTAGAGAAAGAGGGCTTTTCACCACTAGGGAAAAGGACATTAAAAACAAAGAGAAAAACTTAGCCTTTCCAGAGGCTCTTTGGCTTTCCCTGCAAATTGTTGTCCTCCACTGCCAGGCTGCTGATCTGGGTGTCTGACAAACAGCCCTAAGACCAATGGGGCCTATTGACATTCTGATGACATGCCCTACCAGATGCTACCTAAAACTCTATGGTAAGGGGAAAATGGGAGGGAGGGGAGAATGGGAGGATACAAGGGATGGGATAACCATAGAGATGTAACAAGAATAAATTAATAAAAAAAAAGGAAAAAAAAGAAGAAGAAGAAATGGATTGCTCAAACCCACCGATTGATAGAGGACACCAGAGGGAAGGACCATTCTCCCAGAAACAACTGGTAGGACTGTTGGTTACTAACATTCACTAAGCATCTGAGGTCCACTGAATTTTCTGAGTTGCTCAGACCAAGGTATGTTATACCTATACTGGACCACCTGGTTCAAGATGTCAGGTTTGTGCTGAAGTAAATCCCAAACAGAGAACCCTTACCCAGGAAGGGGTCTAAATAAGAGATCAATACTCCTGCAAACTTGGAAAGGCTGAATTCACTGAGACCTGTCCCTCCAGGGGAAGATACTTCTTTAGTAATTACCAGTCTTTATAGGTACCTTTAAAAAAAAGATTTATTTTATTTATTACATATACAAGTGTTCCACCTGCATGTATGCCTGCACACCAGAAGAGGGCACAAGTTCTCATTAAAGATGATTATGAGTCATTATGTGGTTGCTGGGAATTAAACTCAGGACCTCTGGAAGAGCTGACAGTTTCTTAACTGCTGAGCAATCCTTATAAGCACCTTTTCTAGCATCCACTTAGACTGAAACTTCTCAAATAGTAGTTTAAAAGCTCCTCCAGGAACTGGTCCCCTGCTTGGCCTCCCCCTAGTAATGGGGTCCGACAATGGCCTGGCTTTCATAGCCAAAACCTCTCAATAGCAGCTAAAGCTTTAGACATAGATTTAAAACTTCATTGTGCATATAATCCCCAGAGTTATGGGCAGGTGAGAAAAATAAACAGGACATTAAAAGAAACTCTAACAAAACTCTCATTCAAGTCCAGCAACGGCTAGACAGACCTCATTGCTTTGCTTTGGCTGCTGCCCCACATAGAAGTAGGGGTTTACTCCCTATTAGATTACATTTGAAAGACCTCCCCCACTGCTTCCCCAATTCAGAGGCTAGCAGTTGTCAGAACTCTCTAACCTACTTTCTCAAACTGTTACAGGCTTTCCAGTTCTCAGACTACCTGAGAAAGTCAACCAACATCTGAAGCCACCACCAGTTTCCGCTTGTTCAAGTCTGGTGATACTGTATAGGTCAAACAAATAGTCAAAGAGGCACTGGAGCCAGCTGGAACCAACTTGGAAAGGACTCCACGTGGTGTTTCTTTCCACACCTATGGCTGTGAAGGTAGCTGGCATTACACCATGGTTCCACCACACCCAGGTCAAGAAAGTGGAAGCCATAGATGTCCCTGCCAATGGGACTGTCTTTGGGACTATGGATCTATTTTCTCAGGTCCCAGACTCTTTCCTGCCCTGCCCCTCTACCTCCTCCTGAGTCTTATGTTTTATCCTATGGGTATGAGCATAGGGTATTGGTGCAAATCCTACATCCCTCAGGACTGGACTTAGGAACTAAGGAAGACAGACAAGGGAAAGGTTTTCGCCAGCTTGACTACAGAGCAAAAACCCATATTCATCTTGCCTTTTGCTCACTGATAGCTACTTTAAATGTCTGGTTGTATAGAAAAAAGGAAAGATGTGGGAGTTTATCTTCTGAGATAGGAATAGAGTTTATCATTCTATGCACACCTTGTGCCTGGGCCAGCTTGTTGCCAGAAACAGTTTTCCATTGTAAAAATTGGGGTTGTAAAACAGAAGCTTCCTAAAAACATACAGATAGGAAGAAAGCTCCCTCCCAAGAAAGGTACCATAGAAAAATATAATCCAATGGCCATAAAATGAAAACAAATCTAATCTGGAAATTCCTTTTTAAATTATTCTGGTCTTTGTAAAACAGGAAAAAAACAAATAAACAAACAGCAAAAACAAACAAACAAAAAACAAAACAAAACTGGGGAATCAGATTCTATGCCACAGGAAGGGACCCTGGGGATAGAGTTAATCATTTCCAGCCAAAAATCAGCCAGGATTGCTGGTTATGCTTTGATACTTGGCCCCTGTACTAACTAAGCAGACTGTCAGGCCTTTAAGGGACAAAGGTCGCTGTGACTGGTGACAGCCCTAACTAACATTAGAGGGCTTATAAGGGGCTGAAACTTGTCTAACATCCCAAATCTGTAACCTAGGTGCTTCCCCTTTATTCTGACGCCTGCTCTTCTGCCTTATGGATTAATTCATCAGGATAACAGCGATATTTCCCCACCCCTGAGGCTACTTGGTGAGTGTGTACTAATGGTTTGACTAGATGTGCTTCTTTTCATGCTTTCCAAACGAAGTATACAGGTTGATCAGGACCTAGAAGTATTAGAACCACAGTTAAATTCCCCTAAAAAATGATCCTACAAAACTGGAGAGGCTTAGACTTACCTCTCATGAGATAAAGGAAATTATGTCTGGCTTTGGGGAAAACCTGTTGTTTCTGTGCTACGTGATCAGGAGTAAGAGAAAAAGTCTTGCCATGGTTGGAAACAAACAAACAAAAACTCAAAAGGGGAAGGGTGATTAATTACATAATGGTACCAGTCTCTTGTCTTTTTAAAAAAGATTTACTTATTTATTCATTCATTTATTTATACAGTGTTCTGCCTGCGTGTACACCTACACACCAGAAGAGGGCAAAAGATCTCATTATAGATGGTTGTGAGATACCATGTAGTTCCTGTGAATTGAACTCAGGACCTATGGAAGAGCAGCCAGTGCTCTTAACCTCTGAGCCATCTCCCCAGCCCCCAAGTCTCTGGTCTTTTTTTCCCTTTGACTGACTACTTTGCTATCAACACTGATTGGGCACTTAATTCAAATTCTGATTGAATTACTGGGGAGGCCATGGAATTTAAACTATGTATCAATTTAGTAAAAGTAGTGGTCCTTAGAACCAACACTGTCTCTATTTGTTTGCTTGTTTGCTTGTTTGTGTGTTTGAATCCTGATGGTAGCTACATCCTTCCTCTCCTCTCGGTTCCCACCCTCCTTCTCTCTTCTCTCATCCCCCCTTCCCCTACTCCTCTGAAAAGAGGAGCCCCCACCAACCCACCCCAAGCACATCAAGTTATATCAGAACTGAGAGTGTCCTCTTCCCCTGTGGCATGGTGAGGCAGCACTGCCAGGGGCAAGTGATCAAAAATATGCAACAGAGTCCAAGTCAGCAAACCACACCTCTTTAGAGCAGGATGAATGAGTCCATGATTTGCCTCATTCACTGAGACCAGTGAGGAGTATAACAGGACCCCAGACCTTTGTAGACCCTTTACTCAATGCCATCCCCCCCCCCAAGCGCTCCATTGTTGGTTGTTTTGTTGATCTTTGCCATTCTAACTGGGCTACAATAGAAAAACCCTCAACATTGTGTTGGAGCTTGGTCTGGTGCTCCGCATTTTGATGCTAATTATTGGCTCCCAAGATCAAGACAAGCACATTCTCACTTACCTCAAGCATTGCTGTGTAACCTTGCCTAAGAAATCATTCCTAACTGACTGATTCAAAGGCCTGAACCTGGGCAGGGCAGAATGGGGTAGGTGTAGCCAAAGTTCCTGGGCTTTGGAAGAGAAGGATCTTGGGAGGAAGGACAGCCACCAGAGGAAGAAATGGAACCACTACTATGGGTTAGGGGGAGGTGAGCACATGGATGGAGGAGATGAGAACATTAGCAAGTATTTGTGGAATTATGGATGGGAGGCAGCCCAGTAGAAATTATTAGAAACAGGTGGAGGCTGGGCGATGAAGGGAGGTAGTTTGGAGGATTAACATCTGCCCTGGCCCTGGTGAACCAAGGCTATTCTGAAATACAAGTGTCTGTGACCTTTATTGATTAATAGCTGGTTAGAAAATACATCTGTAATAACTATAAGCCTAATAATAAGTATTTATTAGGCCATACTTTTAAATCAACACCAACGAAGTTGCTTTTCCTTAATTACTAGGAACAATATACTTTTTTTTTAGTTATTTGCAGAGATTTTCTTTCATCATTTGGTATCTGTCCATATTCCTAGCCCATTTTTTTATTTTTTAATTTTGAGATTATAATTACATTTGTCCCTTACCTCTTCTCCCTACAAACCTCCCATATACCACTCTGTACTCTCTTTCAAATTCAGAGGCCAAAAGTTTGGATATGTTATTTGGGTATTTTGCTAGTTTTTTTTTTTTTAAGTTCAACACATATTGTAGATGTTAATCCTCTGTTTGATAAAATACTAGCAGAGAATCTCACATTCCATGGACTTCCCTTTCGCCTGATTGACTATTTGTTTAGCTGTCCATAATCTAAAATGCTTTTATGAAATCATACTTCTCAGCATTAATTTTTGGGCAAATCAAGTCCTATTCAGAAAAAAATTCCTTTCCATTGTGGAGTATTCACCAGAGAAGACTGCTCAGACATGGTTTTATGCTAATAGAAAGTCTTAGCCAGCTGGCAACTACACTGGGTGTTTAGGATCCCAGTTCAGCCCTGAGCTTTTCTCAGGGTGAGCTTTTAAGCACAAAACCCATGTTCTGGCTTGGCATACTTCAGTCTAGCCACTGTATCCATGGAAGAAGTATCTGTCTGCCAGAGGATTTACCATGTGCACTTGGTAAATCTTTCTCAACCCACAGGAAGCCTTCCTTCCCTTGAGAACCAAGTCTCCAGAATTACACCACCATACTACCCAGAATTTCTGTGCTGTACCCTAGAAAAAGACCACCTTCCCCACCTCTTGGAGAAAGCATCATATCACTGCATTCTAATTCTCCCTCTCTAACAAGCATCCTAGAATCATCCACTTTGGTACTTGAAACAGAGCTTCCTTGGGTTGGGCCTGAACTGAGTTCACAGAGGTGTCATATTGTCAACATCCAAGGATGGGGTATGCCACAATTCATAGTGACGCCATACAAATTCATCTGCTAGACTAAGCCGTGTGCATAAACACCTATCCCAGAACAAGTCCAGACCTTGTGCCTACCTTGGATGATTCTGAGGGATTCAGCCCTACTTGACTTTTACTACAATACAACCTGTCTTTCCTAGTGTCTACTCTGAGATGTCTACACTCTGTGCCCTCTGTGGCTTTTCTTCTTGGCTCTCTGAAGACATCACTGCCTGCACAGCTGACACACAGAGATCATACTAGACACACATGGACACATAACTAACACACGTGCATAACAATGCACAGATAAACGGGCATAAGCACAGGTACACACACAGAGACCCCATGCCAGTCAGGACCATAGTGGAGGAGCCTTAGAAACAAAGTCATGGATGTGAGGACCAGGCTCTGTGCCCTGCCCCCTCACTCACACAGCTAGAACATTCTTACTGGGGACCTGACCGAGGTTCCAGGAGCTGCCTACTTGACCCTTTCCACCAGGATAACCAGTATAGCTGCCAAGCCTGGCATGGGTATGCAAACATTTAGAACTCAGACCCAAACAAGCTTCCAGTTTAAGGATGCCTGCATCTAAAACCCTACCATGCAGACCATGCACTGCTAGGGCAGAGGGCTGGTGGTGGCTGAGAGCTCAGGAAATAAGGGCAGGTGGGCCAATGATACAAAGTATTAGCCCAGGCCCTTCTCTGGATTTTACATTAAGTCCTTGCAAGTTAAATTTTCTTTCAATTTCTTAAATTTTCTTTCAATTTCTTTAAAATTAAGGCGCTTTTATTTGTACACTGCATGTTAATAGTTTGTAGTAAAAGAATAAGTTCCTGTTTGTCTGGTGTGAACTCCTTGCAAGTTAAAGTTATTATTTGTAATTAAGAAATAAGTTCCTAAAAAAAAAAATAAGTTCCTGTTTTCTTTTAGATCTGATGTAAATTGCTTGCAACCCCACTCACACAACATATAGTCTTTCGCTTGTTCCTTCTCTTTTCATTTTATCCTTTCTTTTTCATTTTTAAAAATTTAATCATAACCTAATCACAGCCCCCTCCATCCTCTCCTCCCAGCCCCACCCTCACATCCCTCCTCCATTCCCACTTCCTCTTCTCAGGGGAGGCCCCCCATGGCTACCACCCACCCTGGCACATCAAGTTACAGCAGAACTAACCATATTCTCTACCACTAAGGCCAGACAAGGGGAAAGGAATGCAAAGGGAAGCATCAGAATCAAAGCCCTGCCCCCCCCACCCCCCGCTCCAATTGTTAGGGAACTCATATGAAGCCTGAGCTACCTATCAGCTATATAGGTTTAGGAGGGCTAGGTCACGCCCATACATGCTTTTTGGTTGGTGGTTCAGTCTCTGTGAGCCCACACAGGTCCAGGTTAGTTGACTTTGTAAGTCTTGTGGTGTCTTTGACCCCTATGGCTCCCTCAATCTCTGCTTCATCATTATCCCTACACTTCTTGTAGGCAGAAAAACTTTTGGGTAGAAGGTTTAATGGGTGGGTTGGTGTCTTCCTCCCTCCACTGGAAGTCCCAATTGGCTACAGGAGATAGAGACTTCAGGATCCATATCATTCTCTCCTAACTGTCTCAGCTAGGGTCACCCCCATAGACTCCTGGGAGCTTCTCCCATGCCAGAGATGGCCCCGAATGATTTCTGTTCTCTCTCCCAGTCCTTCCCCCTCTCCCCACACCTGATCCCCACCCTGTTCCCTTCCCTACCACCTCTTCCACCCAAGTCCCTCCCTCCATCTGTTTCAGATGTCTATTTTATTTCCCCCTCTAAGTTAAATTCAAGCATCCTCCCCTGGACCGTCCTTGTTACTTAGCTTCTTTGGGTCTATGGATTGTAACATGATTACCCTGTAATTTATGCCTAATATCCACTTATAAGTGAGGACATGTCATCGGTGTCTTTCTGGGTCTCAGGATGATACTTCATTGTATCTTTCTAGCAATGTATAACCTCCAACTCTCTTTCCACTATAAATACCTATCTTTCCAATAAAAGGGACTTCAAGATGCCAGCAGAGACTGCTCTCTCAATGCTTCAAAGGGCAAGACAGCTTGCTGGCCAGTACCAAGTATACCCCAAAATATACCTTGTTTTAATTGGACAGTTGTAGATTTGGTCTTTTCTCCTTGTGATTCTCAGATCGAACACTTAGAGTAAAGGCAAAGTAGGTTCATTCCTGTTTGTAATTAAACCTCTCTTTCTCAAGGATTGGGCTATGTTTCACCTCTGTAACCTTAATTACAAATGGTTTTGTACTGCCTGTTCCAGGAAACAGTAACCGTTCCTGTGTTTCAAAACCATCTTGCAACCACTCCATATATACTTCTTGGCTTTCTTTCAAATTCATATCCTCTTTGCTCAATAATGATTGTTACATAATTTTTTTCTTTTTTTGCTTTATTTTTTCTTTTATTTTTTTTACTTTTATGTATATATTTATATTATTACACACATGTACAATAAACTACATACTGCAAGAAGGTCCATGAAACAATTAGGAATTATATATAAATGTTACATTCATAATGTTTTGCCTATTTGTATTTGGTAACCTTGGAGAAAACATATTTCCTAACTTGGTGAGTCTAAAATTCTGAATGTAAATCAATATCTATCATATGTCATCTCTATCAACCTAAACACATCTATCTAGAGCTAAAAAGAACTTAACCCCTAAATAACTAATCTTAATTGCAAAATTAAACTATCTGTTCTTCAACCTCATCAGAGACTTGAGAAGGAATAAAATTATCTGAGTAAACAGGAAGTACAAGTTAGCAGCTTCTAAAATGAGAAAATGACAGAGACAGTTTTCTGCCTAGACAGTCACACAAAACTTTCTATAACATTGTAGCATCATCTTCAGCCTTCTGACCTAGTATATCTGACAGACATATTTGTGAGGCAGGAACTATTGAGGACTTGCTTACCCTGTCTTGGCAGGGTTTAGCCATTGACTCTGCCTGCGTTCAACCTTTCCCACTTTTAGGCAGAATTCTGTCTGTGGCAGAAATGAGGATGTTTTGCCTGGTAGCTGGTTTGCTACATTTGAACTCTTCTCCATAAGGAGGCTCTTTGATGCTTATCATCTTCTCTGAGGTAGGCTGGGTGTTGCCAGGAGTTAACCTGTCTTATTGTCAGTGAATCTTCAAAATCATAAAAAGAAAATTTTTAATGCTATATTCTGTATGTCTCAGAGCTTTTTGAAGACCTTATCTAACTATTTTACCTTATCTATTTATAGAATCATATCTATCTGTTAAACTTAGGGTGTATATTCTTCTGATGAAAATAGATTAGTAATTGACCTGACCATGACTTGATCAACTAACAATTAACTTGTATTACTTATTCTAAACAGCCTGCAATAGCACCTACAAAGTATTGAAAGTAAACCTTGTATTATAACTGAGTTGTATGGGTTCACTACTTCATATTAGAGTAGAAATATATTTAATATATGTGAAGAATAATCTTAAAGTTGAATTCTAATTTATTGAATTCTATATTATTATATTATATATTATGTTATAACTATATAAAATATTATATATAGTTATATATTACAAACTAAAAAATAAGAAATAGCCTATAAGAGATTAAATAAAATAAACTTGGATAATTTTCAAGAATGAAGACAAGACAAAATAGCATGAAAGATTGCTTTGCTAAGGACTTAGAACTGCTAAGTTAGTCGCCTACCCCTGGTCTTTCTGTAGACTCTCGGGTTAGTCTGAGGTCAGATCCACCCATTTTCCTGAGTTTTCCCCAGGCCAGCAATTCCAGCCTGTGGTGCTTCACTGTGTACATTTCAGTCCCAGATACCAAGTCCCTGTTATAGCCACAGCAGCAGCTCTCAGGTGGGTATGGGTCCCGACTCAGGGGACAGGGCACCTGTGCTCTGTGGGACAGTGCATGGCCCAAGGACAGACGCACCTGTGCTCTGCACTGTGAGGGCCCCTCTTACCTAGGGATCTCCATGTCTTGCAGTCTGTAGCACCCAGCCAATTTATTAGTCACCGTCCTGCAGATCATATAACCCTGCGTGTTTGGTGTCGTGATCTTGGATACCTACTCTTCTCTTTGATTTTCAATGAGAAGAAAGAATGGAAATATGGTGGATAAGAAGATTATACCTTCTATTGTCACTCACTTTCTAAGTGCAAAGCCAGCAGTGTGTTTATGTTTCTAAAGTATTTTGTACCCACACATCCATTTGACATTTTTGTGAAAACAATGAAATCTCCCCCTAAAACTGCACACAAAATGTCCATAACTAGAAAACAGATTAAGCCTAGATCAAGCCTAGGTGTCTATGAAAAGAAAACTGATAATGAAATTTTATTCAGACATAAATAAATAAAGAATTTATGAAACTGTATAAAGGGATGGAATAAGAAAAAATTTACTAAGTGAGGTATCTCAGTCCTAAATAAAAACAGATGTTACATGTTCTCTTTCATATATGGATCTACATCTAAAATCTAGATTTTAGCTTTCTCTGGGATCTTCATAAGAGCCTAAAAGAAGTTTCCCTGACTTAGAATCCTTCATTTTAGACAGCTCTAACTTCACCCTACAGCCATAGAGTCAAGAGGGTAGAGTCAGGGCTAGAGAGACAGCTTAGGAACTAAGAACACTGCTGCTCTTCCAGAGGACACTAGTTCTGTTCCCAGCGCTGACGTCAGCTTGATCATGTATTCCCTTCATGCCAGTGCTAGGGGAATCAGATACCTTCTTCTGAGCTGCCTCCCTTAGGTTCCAGCACTGACTTGGCACAGATACTTTAAAAGAGGAGGAGAGAGGAGGGATTGGGACAGCTTTGACCTAATGAGAGTCCTGAGTTCCTAAGGCCACACACAAACAAACAAACAAAACAAGAAAGTGTTTCCTAAAAATGGAAAGTTTTGCATCAATTATTGGACGATGACCATGGCCATCTTCACTCCTCAACAAATCAGCTTACAGCTAGCTGGCTATGTGGTGACAAAACTGTGTGTATAACCGTCATAAGCCCCGCCCCCACCCCCTGTGACTCACAATATAACCCTTGTAGTCCCCGGATGTTGGAAGAGCCTCTCAGGTTGCCATCTGCCTGGGCTGGTGTATTCTGACACCGCGTCCCTGCTACTTCCATGGGACCACCTCAGGTAAC
>OU015760.1:86565066-86598524 GCA_907169655.1 Acomys percivali
ACACACACACACACACACACACACACACACACACACACACACACACAACTAGCAGTGCTCATGAAAACCTTGAGTTAACCATATAAGTGGGGATAGAGTCAGGGCCATCTATCATTTACAACCTTCTGGTGGTTCTACTGTCCAGAAGAGTTGAGACCCACATTTCAGGAATATGCTGCTCATAAGGCGTAAAGCAAGATGATAACTGCTGTCTCCACAGCCAAATAATGAGCTCTTGAGTACCTAGTCTAATTTTTTAATGAAAAGGATTAATGGAGAAAACAATGAAAGCCAAATGTAAAACTATCCCCACTCCTTCAGCCCCTGCTGAGGAGATTCCTCTGGCATGTAACTCTCACTGATGGGGTCACGCTCCATCATTTCCTGTCACATTTATTTGCAGCTGTCAACATTCCCTCACCTCTCACACCCCTAGTCGGAACATAGAGTGTGATGCCAAGCATTTTTAATAGTTAAATATTAACCAATAGTACTGGGACTTTACAGTGGATTTTTATCAAGGGTTTCATTGAGTTTAGAACAGGTGAAGAAATATTGTTTTGTTATCAGCTAGAAAGTGACTTAGCACATTCCTCTTCTACTTAGCCATAAGGAAGTTTTGTGACTGGCCTTGACAGCTTCTTCAGTGATGCCATAGACTAGAAAGGGCTATGGAAACTGCATGCTGGACTCAGATATAGTAATTGGATTTTCTTAAAGTAACTTAATAGCTGTTACATTTCATGGAAGAGATGTGAAAGAATCATGAAGCTGATTTAGGTAATAACAGAAACACCTTGACTGAACTTGAAATTGCATAATGTTTTACCACATTCCTCCATGGCTATTTTTTTGGGGGGACAGGTCAGAATGAGCGCTTTCACCTGATTTTTTAGGCAGCCTTGACTGTATAATCTCATGTCTGTGAATAATGGAAGCAAAAGACGTCTTTTCTGGGATATCAGTTATAGGTTCAGGTTCCTGTAATACCAAAACAAAAACAAAACCTTTGTAAGTCCTGACAATAAAGACTGCAAATTACTTAGAGGGTTGCATGTGCAAGTCTTGTCCTGGGTACTATGAGTTCAACAGTAATCAGAAGAAAAGAGACATTGGATGCAGAAGTATACATCTAGATAAAAATATAGGTATAGAAATTAATTATATAGATCCGTAACAAAAGATAACACAAAGCTCCTTAGACTTGGAATATGTACATACATACATACAATTTGGTGGTTTATTTGGAATGCATTATTTATTTTTATTGTATATATTCAAGTGTTTGGCTGCATATATGTATATGTACCACATACACTGCCTCTGAGGCTAGAAGAGAATATTGTTTCCTTGGAACTTGAGTTACAGATGGTCATAATCCACTATATATGAGCAGTGGAAACTGAACCCATGTCCTCTGCAGTATATTCTAAGAAGAATGTAAAGCATCATTCCAACGTCCATGATCCTCATGTCTCATTCATCCTGTAACATTTAGAAATCTACAGGTATGTGTGAAGCCAAACCAACTGGGCTTGTAAAAATGCAAACGTCAACACCTAAGCATACATGTTTAGGGAATGATATGGAAAAGAGCACATAATGAAACATTGGATGAAAAAGAGCTACCTTTTTCCTATGGTTCCTCTTCCCAGTTTTAATAAACCATGGTAAGTAATAGTCCAAACGCATTCAATGTTTTTTAATAAATAACAGTTGATAAAGTTCATTCACACTGAATGCCATTTCTAGCAGCGAAGAATTCTCATGCCTTTCCATCTCACCTGGCTGAGAATCTTCCCTTTGTCCCATGCTGTGTGAGGATGTCTCCTGTCTCTTCCTTAGCAGTCTTAAATGTCTGATGCTCTGTGATGACATCATCATAGTGTCTGTGTTCAGGTAACCCTATCTAACCTAGTAATAGCCCCCAAAGAGCAAGAGTAACAGTGTTGGCCATCCAGATACAAGAAAGAGAAGCTATAAAGTACCTCCATTACATGAGTAAGCAAGAATCCCGGACTTACTAAGAAAATTTAAAAACATCATATGCCGAGGTTGTTAAAATCCATGGTAAGAACAAATCTAATTTTGAAATTGGGAGGAATGCTAGCTGTGAGCTCAGATTTTAAAAGGTCACAGCCACTGAACTTCACTAAGTGAAGAGGAAAAGGGTATTCAGTTACAGAGATCTTTACTACATGCAGCTCTGGGTAACCAGAGAAAATCTTCTAATGTAGTCTCTGCAGGTAATCGGGCCTACTGTGTTTATAGTTTGATTCTCATTTATGAAAATTGTATGCATGGACTAAAAGCATATAGCTGATGAGTTTTTACCCTACTGGTCATCTCTCTTTTATTCTTGTTGTAGTTTATAGTAGTAGGGCTGTTGTTGTTTTATCTACTTCTATTTCAGCAGCCAATTTCATGGAATCCTGCTTTAGAATATTTAGGGTAGGGCTTAAACTCTCCTCATATACATTACTTTTCATAATCCCTGTAGAAGGCAGTCACCTGTGTGTGAATACAAAACAAATACCCTTGAAGAATTGCCCTTCATTAATGCTCCTAATAAAACATGGTGGCTTCATGCCTGTCAAAATTCCCAGTGCAAGCTTAATCAGCGGTTCCACTAACCTTTGGTGGGACTTCTGACTCTGAATCATTTTCCTCCTCATATCTAGACTCCTTGGTCTCAGCCATAATTTCAGCTTTGCTTCTGGCTTTTCTAGGAAAGTGGGAGGCAAAGCCCTTTTGCCTCTGTTTTGCCACAGCGATCCAAGCTGGCTCTGTAGAGTAACCTGCTTCCCAACTAGAGGTCTTTTCTGAGAAAGAAATGAAAAAGATTAGAACAGAAGCCAGGCATAAAGGATGTCAGTCTGGCTGAGGCTTCCCACAAAAGTGTTCCAAAGGGGATCTTTTTCGGCTACCAAGCAAAAATAAATAGATACCAAATAGAAAAGGGCCACTCACATTTGTACCCTTCTTACAAACTGAGAAGGGAGGATGGCATAGTTAAATAGTTGTGCATTAAAATGGGCATCCTGTCCTTTACTGGACCCTTTATTTTTAGCCATCTCTCTTCCCATCCCCAAATCAGGGCAGGACAATGGTTGACAGGCAGGCTGAGAAATTCTCAAGATAGCAGAGACTCAGACCATTGATATAATTCCTCCGATACTAAGAAAAATCTTATAGAATGTGTTACTTCTTCATCCCTTGTGCAAATATCATGGTAAAATGGGAGCAATTGGAAGCAGAGACCAGACTCTGCATGGATGATACTGAGAGTGCAACCTTTTTAGAAAAGAGTAGCCTTATAAGGTCACCTCGATCTGGATTAAATTAAGGTGATTTCAGGGTAAGAATATAAACATATTGCTCTTAAAGAACTGGGTTTTGAAGATCTATTTGGCAGATAAAAGTGACATAGTATATGTAAAGTTTTTTTTTTTTTAATCACACAATTCTGCCCAAGGTATGTTACGCATGAGGTAGATGGGGACAGGTGAGGAGGTGATCACGAAAAGTGAATGGACATCCTGACTGATGCCTCCTTCAGAAAAAGCGACTCCAAAGAAGGCATCCAGAACGGGACACTGCCCCACCTCTAAATGCACAACTAGTCCTGTCAACTCACCAATACAGTTGGAAAGCTAGAGGCTAGACAGTGCACAGCCCATCCAGCCAAGGCTTTGTCTTACAGGTCTTCCCTCTACCCCGGAAACAAAACTCTCACCTGGAGGCCTGTAAATTGCTGCTTTCTTGAAAGTGCCTTCATATCTGGTCCTGTTCGCTTGCTTTTCCACGACTCTAAGTGCTGGGCTGGATTTCTTTGGGCCCCCACTGGGGTCCTGGAGAGCGCCTTTGCTCATCCAGTCTTTGCTTACTGATGATGAAACTGGGTCAAATGACGCGCAAGGATATGGATTCTCTATCCCACTCTTCTGTGAGATGCTTCGCAGCCGGACTCCGAAAACATTTTCGACACCAGCCCTGCTGCTAGATAGGACTGAAAGGCTCTCATTTCTATCAGGCCTCTGAGGAAATTCCTCTTTAAAATAAGTGCCCAGGGCAACGAATGCTTTCTGGGCAGGAACAGTAGAGGGCTTGCCAGGTTTGGTAGCAGAAATTGCGGTGCTTTTAGTGACATCCTCGTAGCCTTGACTGTACTTCATGGGTGTTGCTGAAGAAGCTGGGCCTTTTGGCATGGGCCGGCTGCCAAGAGTCTTCTCAGAAACGGTTCCTTCAGCAGCAATATTGGCAGATCTTAAATAAACTTCTTGCTCATAGTCAGCGCTCAAGAATGCCTGAGGCCGACTGGGAGGAGGATGCCCCTCAGGGCGGCCCCACTCCGTGGATAAAATCTGTGACTGCAACCCAGACACATCGAAGGCTTGAGAAGGCTGCATGGAAGGCAGGTGTCCTTCAGACTTCTTCCCCTCTTCAGAAAACCTGAGAGGAACTGAGGCCTTCTGCCAGTACTCAAGCTTCCCCGGGGACTGAGAGGCATCCCCTGCAAAACTGCTCCACTTCAAAGGGGCACCCTCAAAATACGACAGAACTTCTTGAGGCCCTTCAGGCCTTCTGGGTGACTGAGAAGGCTGCTTCATGGGCAGATTCTTCAAAGTGGTGTCTTCCTTGGGCTCTTCCTTCCAGCTATATGAGGAACTGTGCTCCTCAAGTTTAGGCCTCAACTGGGCTCTGGACGGACGGCCCTGATTCCGAGGCCTAGGCTTTATGTAAGTCTTCATTTCACTATCAGTGCTCTCTGAAAACACTTGCTGTGCCATAAACCTCACAAATGACTGGGAAGGAGCAGCCCTACTATTTTGTGGTTTCTGAGAGCTGTCTTCATCAACAGTACTCTCGAGACGGGAGGATATTTCCCGAACTTTGGATCTCACTGAGGACGAGATGGGACACCTGGGAGGCAGTGGCTTCAAAGGAGTGCCTCCCTCGGTAGAGGGACTCTCAAAACTTGATGGTGTTTTCTGGACTTTATGTTTGACAATGGTTTGGGAAGGATGCCCTGAAAGCCACGCCTCCCTTGAAGCGTCCCCCTCTTTGGCAACGCCTTCTAGACTTGAGGCTTGTTGCTCCAATTCAGGGCCCAAGCCCAGCTGAGGAGTATATTTGGAAGGCACTGGCTCTGGGCCAACGCTCCATTCTCCAGAAGCTCTCACTGAAGCTGAGGAAACGCCTTCCTTGAATTCTGAGCTCATTGGGGGCTGAGAATGAGGTCTTCTAGGCCTCATCACTGTAGAAACTGCCTCTCCTACTGCACAGCTCTCAGGATCTGCTCTTGGCTGGAAAGGGAACCCGGAAGGCATTAACTCCACAAAGCTGCTCTGTGGTACAGAAACACTCCCTAAATCAGTGGAGACTGGTGACTCCTTGACTGCTGATGCCATCAAGGGCTGAGGAGGTTTTCTGGGAATTGGTGGAGCAATAGGAATGTCCCATGCAGCAGCACTGTCTGGAGGCGCAGAGCCCTGTTCAAATGGAGTGGTCAGCCGTGCCTGCGAAGGGTGTCTAGGAGACAATGGGTCTACAGGAATCATCTGTCCTGCAGATGTGTTCACAGAGCCTGTGGAGACTGGTTGGTTGACTACTGACCCCATCAAGAGCTGAGAAGGCATTCTGGGAGCTGCTGAATAAATAGGATCGGCCCACTTAGCACTAACACTGCCTTGGGGTACAGACATTTGCTCAAAGGTAGGGCTCAGCCGTAGCTGCGAAGACCATCGGGGAGGACCTAGCTGTATAGAGATGCTCCCGTGGCCTTCAAGCTTATCTGGACCTGAGGGGACTTGCTTAGGTTTAGGGTTTGCCTGTGATTGGAAGGTAGACTGAGCAGACCTTGCCTCCATGGGGCTGCTCCATTGGGTGGGAGCTCTCACTGAATCTTGGGTCATCGGTGGCTGGAATTTGGGCATCGCTGAAGGCTGAGAGGGAGGAAGCTCCATCAAAACGTCACCTTTTACAGAGGTGCTTTCTGAGACCGGTTGGCTTTGAGGACTCGTTAAGGGCTGAGCAGGATACCTGGAGTTCACTGGACCCATAGAAATGGTGTTAGCAGGAAGAGCCTCGAATTCTAAAGGCACGTTTTGATAAGGCTGCAGCCTAGGCTGGGAAAGGGTCGGAGGCGCTTGCTCCATAGATGTGTTCCCTTCTAATGCTGTGCTCTCAGGAGTTGAAGAAAATGATTGCTTCCCCTGAGGCTTCATCCATGGCTGGAGAGGGTGTGTTGCAGGTCTTGGATCCACAGAAACCTCTCTTTCAAAAGCAGACACTTGTTTCTGGATGAAGGGTTTCAATAGTGGCTGAGAACGATGCCGCCGCCGCCAAGGAGGCAAAGGCTTCATGGAAGCACGTCCCTCAACTGCAACACTTTCTTCACCCAAAGATAGTTCTTTTTTGGTGTTTAGACTAACTGGGGGGGCCTGGGAAGGATATCTGGGAGGCTGTGCAGCAATGCTCTCTTCAAAAACAGCAAATGCTGGGCCTGCGAAAGCTTCTTTCTCAAGCACTGGTCTGGCTGGGGACTGAGAAGGACATCTGAGATGCATCATCCCCTCTTCCATGGTTACAACATCTGAATAAGAGGGGGCTTTTTGCTCAGCATGGTACCCCACTGGGTGTTTCGAAGCCTTCCTAGGGGACCCTAGCTGCGTTAAAACGTCCCAGTCAGCAGGCATGTCCTCTAAGTCTGTAAACTCTTGCTGCTCAGGCTGAGAGCGCAACCATGCCTTGACAGTGTGTCTCGGAGACAATGGCTCCATAGACCTGCTCTGTCTTAGAGAAATGTTCACCAAGACAGGGGGTTGTTGCTGACTAATAGAACTCACCATGGGTGGAGAAGTGTATATGGGGCACACTGGCTTGGCAGAAACACTCCGCTCTTTGGGAGCACTCTTTGAAACCGGGGGCACTTCTTGCTTGTCTCTGAACTGCCCCCGTGCCTGCTTGGGGTGATCAAGAAGCTGCTCTTCCTCTGAGCTGCTCAGATCCTCGGAGCTGTTGTACTTCTCCACATAACTACTTGATTCTGTGAAGACCCCCTTTTCCTCTGCCTCCTTTAAGCCATGGGATTGGCTCCTGGGAGCCAGCTGCTCTCCAGAGATGAAACCTCTTGATTCTGAGCATTCTTCAAACTCCTCCATGGACTGGGAAGAGTAGACCGATGTCACTTCCTCACTACTTCTCTCATCTTCTGAAGAACTCCTTGGTTCTGAGGAGACTTCTCTAGCTCGGGCTTTCCTTACTGACTGGGATGAATATGCGTGAAACTTCTGCTTCTTCGTCATGCTCAGTCCTGCACCTACATTTTCTGATTTGAGAAAGACATCATCATCCTCATCGTCCTCATCGTCTTCATCCTCCTCTTTCTTCTTCTTCTTCTCCTCCTCCTCCTCCTCCTCATCTTTACGCTTTAAAGAATGTCTAGGACCCAGCTGCATTTCGGAACTACTCTCATACTCTGATGAACTCTTAGACTCTGAGATTTCCTTTGCCTTTGGCCACCTTCTGAGAGGGAGAGGCACTATCTGCACAGAACCATCATCTTTTACAGTAGCGCTTGAGACACTCCCAGAAAAGGCCCGGAGACCTTTTTTGGAATGCCTCTCTTTGTAATAAGTCGAACTCTTCAGGGTTGAGTGAAGTTTGGGTTGAAACCTTTGCAAACCAGGTCTGGGTGCTTCTGCCTCTTCTCCACCAACTTGAAAAGGGTTGGTATGTACTTGGGCCTCGCCTTTCATGGAGACAGTGGCCTCTTTTTGGCTTGTAGATTTTCTTATCTTTGGCAGCAAAGCACCTCGATCCTTTTTCTTCTTGCTCCCAGAAGACTGATCTTTACGGCGCGATGGTGGACTACCAGCCATGGACTCCACCATATATGTAGGTGTGGGCTGTGGTGCTGGTGCTTTTGAAGCTTCAACATCTATGTCAGTCATTTCCCTCTTCACATCCCCTTTATCTGACAGCATCTCCTGAGCACTAGAAACTTCTGCTTCTGTGGTTGCAGGCTGCTCTGTGCTTTGCTTCTCCAGGTAAAGCTGCAAGAAAGAATGCTCCCTACCAGCCAACACTTCACTAGATGAGGACTTGTCTCTACTGCTCAGGTCACACACTTGAGTGGATTTGGGAATGCTTCTTTCTATGATCCCTGACTCATTTTTGTCCCTTCTTCTACGTCTTCTTGGATAGGACTCTGAAGTCAAGTAGCCTGGGCTCAAGGCAGCATCGGTACTTAGAGCCTGACCTCTTGTCTTCTGCTCCTGGCTTGAGAGTCCTGTACCAAATGGAAAAGGAAAAAGAGAAACGTGTGTGCTATTCTTTCCTGGCCAGGTTTACTACCAACTCCCCTGGTATGAAGAAGCAACTATGCAGAGGCCATTTCTCTCTTCACTATTAGCTTTAAGCTAGGGGGAGATGTTTATATCAAAGGGAAATTTCAGTCCTATGAGCAGCTAGTCCTGAGATTCAAAAAGAGGCAAAGTATGATCTCGTAACAAGGATTCCATTTGAGAAACCTAGCTGGAGCAAGAGCAAGGGGAATTATTTTTTTAATGCCTTTTATATATATTTGGGGTATGTGGATATTTGGCTTGCATGTGTGTCTCTGTTCGACATATGTGCTTGGCACCTGGTGCCTGTGGAGGCCAGAAGAGGGCAGCAGATCCCCTGCAACTGGATTCACAGATGATTGTGAGCTTCCAAATGGGGAAACTAAACCAGGATCCTCTGGAAGCGCACCAAGTAAGTGTTCTTAATCTCTGATCTATCTCTCCAGCCAAGCAAGGGACATTTTTACTTTCTGATTAGTATTTATGTTTTCTATATAGTACTTATCCAAACTTCTTGTAATTTTACACTGTATGGATTTGTGCTTCTTCTTCCTGGGGGAGCGGGGGAATGTTAAATGAATTGTTTGAGAGGTTTGGGTTATCCCCCCACCTCCCACCCACCCCCTTTTTTTCATTCTCTACCTTCTTGCCTTAAGACAGTCCCATGTAACACACATGTAAAGCAGTTCTTTGAATACATGCAAAGCAGTACTCCCAACGTCCCAGCAATTGCATCCCTGTGAATGCTCCATTCAGGACTTTTTTCCTGAGTGGAAGAACCCCAGCTGCTTCTCTTTCTTCAGAGATACCGTATCTGTAGCGCCACCTAGTGGTCACATTGCAGCATACAGCACAGAGAAAAGTGGGTTTATGTTCTTTCTCAATCAGGCCCTTTTTGTGGAACAGCAACCAAGGTACCCTAGAGGTATTGACTGATTTCTAACTCCATGAGTGAAAGGGACAACTGTGAGATATGACATTACACTCTTTATCTATGTCCCTTCCTTCCTCCCTCTCATCCTTCTTTGAAAGACTGTTTTACTCTATTTTTGAGGGGGAGGCAGGGAACATGCTTGAGGAAGTCTCATCTTAGAAACCACATGCGACAGCATTTGTGGAAAAACCCTAACAACCATTCAACTTACTTGATGAAATCAAAAGTAAATATGTCAAGCACTGCATGAAATTAGATTGCCATCTAGTTAAAGCTAAACTCCATCTAGGCACACATACAAACACACTATTTGTTTGGAAATTGGTTAGGTGACAGCTGCCAGGGCTTCCTGCAGCGGCGCAAAGCTCTTGTAGCCACGCATATGTGAAGTCATTATGAACACAAAACCTTCTTCCCTATACTGAAAGAGAAAGGTAACTCTTATAAAAAAATAATAATATGGGGGAAGCATTTGGTCGTTCCTATCCTATTACGCTGCTGAGGAAAAAGAGTGAATAGGCCATCACTGGCTGCACTCTACAGAACTCAGCAAGCATATTAGCTTGAAAGACTCAAACATATTTGCAAACAAAGCACCTCTCTGGTGGAAAATTCATCTAGATCAGATACAAAACCCTGTGCAACCTTTTCCATAAAACAAGCACAAACATTGTTTTTGCCCGTTTAAGTAGAGACTCTCTGGCTGTACTTGTGTGAGCCCCCTTTTTTAATTAAAAGTTTTGTTTTATGATTTCTTAATTACGTATATAGGTATGTACCTCAGAAAAGGTCCTCAGAAAGCAGAAGGACGGAAAGGTCACACAAAGTCACCCACAGTGGAGACCCTGCCTCCCTGGGTTGTGGTGAGATATCCAGGGGCCTGGTGTATACATAAGCTTTTACCATTTTTAAAAGTATGTGTATGGGTATGTGCAGGGAGGCGCCCACGGAAGCCACAGGTGTCATATCCTTCCCCCCCTCCATGTGGCTGGGGTTAAAGGTAGTTGTGGGCTATCTTACTTGAGTGCTGAGGTTTGAACTGAGAGGCTCTGAAAGCAATACATGCTCTTAGCTGCTGAACCCTCTCTCCAGATCACTTGTGTGCCTCTGACATGGAAAACCCCTGAAAGGATCCAGGACAGCAGCCCCGAGGGCAGTTTTGTTTCTAACTCCCACCACACTGGACTGTGCAACAAAGTCCAAGATCCACTGAGTGGCAGTGAAAGCGTGCTAACCTGAGCTGTCCCTTCGCTGCTCCTTCTGGTCAGCTTGTTTTGTCTTGGTTGTAGTCTTTTCTTTGAATTCCAGTGAATGGTATTGATCTTCCTGCTTCACTTTCACCTGAAATACAATTGTTTTTTAAAGAGCATTATTCTGATTGGCATAGCCCTCAGACCTTTTCACGGGTGAGCTAGGCAGAAAGCAGAATGCCAGAAGGGTCGTACGAAGTCTCCCAAAGCAGAGAGCCTACCTCCCTGGGTTGTGGCGATATGTCCAGGGGCCCAATGCATATATAGGCCTTGGACCCTAGGTTACTCTCCTTGTTTCTGGAGCTACCCTCTCAACGCATATTTAACACATTTTAAAGTAAAATTAAAATGTCTTTTTTTCACTTTTATTTTTGAGATTATAGTATCATAACATTTCTCTCTTCTCTCTCCTCCCTCCAAATCCTTCCATATACTACTCCTTCCTCCCTTTCAAATGTGTGGCCTGTTTTTCATTGTTATCACATGTATATATGTCTGTATATGTACATATATATTTATGCATTCCTAAATACTACTTGCTTTATCCATATAACATTACTTGTATGTATATATTGTCAGTGATGACTACTTGGTATTGGATAACCAGTCGGTGTCCTTTTCCCTGAGGAAGACTATGTCTCCCACCCTCAGCATCCCTTAATTGCCTATAGTTCTTTATGAAGGGTTGATGTCTCATGGGCTTTCTCCGATCCTCTTTGGCATATCTATTGATGTGTCCTTATTCAGCTCATATTTAGGCTGTCACATTGGTGCAACTTCATGCATGGGTGTAGTTTCTGAATGGTAGATGCAACTTTGGATGAGTACCTGAATTACTTGTACTTTTGGGCTCCTCCCTGTCAAATATGCATGCTATCCAGTCTACAAGTCTCTTCCATCTATTTTAGTCCAGAATACCCAAAGAATTGATTGGGTGTTGGACTGGCTAATTATTTTTGCAGAACACACATCCTTTTAAACACCAGTATCTTTGACTTCTTAACTTTAACTGGCAATCTCTTAGTCCTTTGTTTTCTTTTTTTAAGGGTCTTTTGTTACATTCAGTTCTTTGTGAGTGCACACACACATGTGAAAATGGATGTGCATGTGCCACAAGGAGCGTGTGGAGAGCAGAGGGCAACTTGCAGGAGTCAGATCTCTCCTTTTATCCATCGTTTTACACGGGTGCTGGGGATCAGACTCAGGTCTTCACACCTCACGACAAGCAGTTTACCTGTTGCCATGTGCTTTTTAAGCAATTTTCAAATATTTATTTTTTTGTTTTTCAAAATTGTATGTATGTAGTGTGTCTCTGCGTGGGTCTGTGCATGTGTGGCTGCAGGTATGTAAAGATTTCAGAAGAAGACATCAGACTGCTGGAGCCGGAGTTACAGGTAGTTGTCAGCCACCTGACATGGGTGCTGAGAAACAAACCTAGGTCCCTGGTAAGAGCAGTACGAGTCATCAGCCACTGAGCCATCCCTCCAGATGCCCTTGCCATGATGGGGACTTTCTAGCTTTGCCTCCCAGCTCTGCTCGCTGGTAACTCATGTGGCAGAACTCTGTGGCAGCGTGTGGAGGAGTTCGGAAGAGTTAGCAATTGGATTCTGAACGGTTGGAGTTGCTGAAAGCCTGCTCGCCAAATAAGTGGAACAGTACAGCAGTTTATAGCTCATGTGTCTCACAGGATCAATGGGCCAATGAATCTTTATCAAGACTAGGCTTGAATACCCTCTACGGAAGGTCTTGGGTAGATTTCCAGGCACTAAACCAATAAGCTGGTTGTGTGGGGTTAACTCTGCTTTCCCTAGTCCCTTTATAGAAGTTTCAAATAGACACGACATTTTATGAAACCAACACAAGCTGGCCGACCCACTGCATTCATCAAGGCTTGGACAGTGCCATGTGCATTACTATCCCTACTTAGGATAAGGATCACTCATCAACTGTAACCAACACGTGTCCTTCAGGCAGCACATAGCCACAAGTGACCAAGGGTATCCAACTATGAACGTGGCCCAACCCAAAATCACAAACTTAAAGCATTATGAGATATTCTGGGCATCTGCTGGTTTTGGGGGTGTGTGTGTGTATTGTTGTTGTTGTTGTGGTTGTGGTTGTTGTTGTTGTTTGTTTTGTTTTTTTCTTAATTCAGTTGCATGATTCTGAAGCATGAACTTTATAGATAGCAATGCAACAGCACAATGTCAAAAGGTTGAACACATCTCCACACATAGAGTTTCCTAGCAGCGGTGGGCATAAGCTTAGACCTTGGCTTTTCTCACACCATTTAGTGTGGGAATCTCTTGAAGGACTTACGGAGGTGGAACATTTCTTCTTTTTCTGTTTCCGGGGGTTTAAAGCTATCTTGTATTTAGCAGCTGAAGAATCCAAGCAGGAGGTGGCTGGGGTGCTGAACTCGATGGGCTGCTGAGGGCTGCTTTGGGAGGACTGGAATAGCTCAGGATCCAAGTACGGTCTAGAGGCACCCTGGAGAGTGGGAGAAAACAAGTGAACCAATCCCATGCAGATGCTGCCACTGTTCTCAAAACCAGAAACGCTTCTTCCTTGCTGAGGAATGCCTATGGCAACCTGTCATAGATGCCTGCCTTCGTTCTTTCTCTTTTCACCTTAAATGCTATACTTTGGTTCCTTCATAAATAAAAGACAGAAATAGGAAGAAATTTGGGGGTGCTCCCTCATTCAGAAAGCAATGGGGAGGTGCCCTCACTATTAGAGTACAAGCACATAGTGGAGTTGGCAAGGTACAATGTTTGTATGTTCTCTTGTCTCCTTTCCCTTCTTAGTGACAGGAAAACATCTGGCTAGAAGGAGCTGTGCATCCTTGGATGAGTTGCGGCTCTGGGGCTGCTGTGTTGGAGAGTTAGGTGGAGGGAGAAAATCCAGGTGGAAGAAGTCCTGTTTGCAAGCTGTGTTTTCATACAGAGCATGCTTTATAAATAAACTTTATATTCACCGTTCTTAGGTGCAAGGGTGATGGTAAGACTCTGGGAACTGACTTTTTCTACCCCCAGTGAAGCATAGACAGAGGCTTCATCGTGGTTGGCTCCATCTCCCCAAACTATTTGGTTCTGGGACACCTGATTCCATTCCTTGGAAGGAACTTTAAAAGAGTCCCAAGGGGGATTATGGGACATAACATCTTCTACACCTCCAAGAGACATATCAGAACTCCCCCACTCCAAAATACCTGCACAGAAGTCACATTGAATAGCAGGCGACGATGAGTCCTCAGTAACAAATGATGCCATGTTCCCTTTGGGTTTACCCACTACATCCTTTTCAAAGTAGTGTTGCACAGTGCCAGGGACCCCTTGGTAAAAGGCAGAGTTTACATGCCCCCACATTTCCTATGAACACTATATGCTGATGCAAGGATAAGCTCAGATGCTTATCTTGGCTCTAAACATGGTCCTTTTATGGTCTTAGATTTCAGTATCTGGGGGCTGACCAGTGCTAATGAGTCATGGTGCTCATAAACCTAGATCACCTTTCTGGTTTCACCTTTAATCAAGGGAAAAGGAATATACTGCATCTGTTTGGGGGGGGTCAACCATACAGTACTAGCAGAGGCCCCAAGATTTTCTTAAATCTTCTTTGTTTGTTTGTGTGCCCGTCTGTTTGTTTTCCAAGACAGGTTTCTCTGAAGCTCTGACTGACCTGGAACTCACTCTGTGGGCCAGGCTGGCCTTGAACTCACGGAGATCTGCCTGCCTCCCAAGTGCTGGAATTAAAGAGGTGTGCCACCACTGCCTCGCTTTTCTTAACTTCTTTATGCAACTCTCATCCATTAACTCATATACACCTCTCCTCATTATAATTTATTTGGCTTACAATTACTAATTGAATACTCAGCACATACGAAACTTTTGTTTTTATTGTTCTGAGCTTCCTTTTTGCATAAAGGTCACCTTATGAGTCTCGGTTCTTAGGAGTGTATGGTAACATCTTTACCCCAGTTAACCTCACACGACACATGTCCCTCTTGCTTCTCTGTCCTCATTCCTTCTACCATTTACTGATCCGGGCAGCCTGCTGATTTGCTGCTCTTCAAATAGTCCAAGCATGCTCTCCAGAGGCCTTTGTACTGATGGGCATGCTATCCACCATGTCCATGTAGCTAGCTCCCTCACTTGTGTAGGGTTTCTACGCACAATCTGTCTTCTCATGGAAGCCTTCTGAGACCAAGATACTTAAACATTTTAGCACCGGTGTGTGTGTGGGGGGGGGTGGCATGGCTTGCCCATTTGTACACTCATCAAGGCCAACACATCAGGGGTCTTCCTCTATCACTCTCCACTTTATTTTCTATTGAGAAGCTTGTTTGTTTTGTTCGAGATAGGGTCTCTCTGTGTAGCCTTGGCTGTCCTGGACTCGCTTTGTAGACCAGGCTGGCTTCAAACTCACAGAGATCCACCTGCCTCTGCCTCCCCGAGTGCTGGGATTACAAGCGTAAGGCCCCGTGCCTGACTCTCCACCTTATTTTGGAGACAAGATCTTTCAATGAACTTACAGCTTGCCACTTTGGCTAGACTGGCTAGTGAGCCTGGGGTCCATCTGTACTTGCCCCTCTCCTCCTGGCACTGAGGTTACACATACATGTGCTGCCACACTGGCTTTCTCCACAGGTTCTGAGGTCAGGTCCTTACACTTGTACAGCAAACTCTTCATCAACCGAGCCATCTCCCAGTTCCAGCTCTGACGTTTTCCCATCCTCCTTCTTGCCCTGTTTCCCCTAACACTTTCATCATTGTCTTATATATGTTTTCCTTACTAATCTTTTTCATCGTTAATATTCCCCATTACAGTTTGAACTTCATAAAGAAGAGTTCCCACTTGTCCTATTTATTTTGTGGATCTGTGTGCACGTGCATGCAGGCAGAGGCCAGGGGACTAGCTCACATGTTGTTGCTTGGTTGCTACCTTTTAAAATGAGGTCTTTCACTGGCCTGAAACTCGTGAAGTGGGCTAGTGCGGGCAGCCAGCAAGCCTAGGGATCCTCATGTTTCTACCTCCCCAGTGCTGAGATTATAAGTGAATGCTACCACACCTGGCTTTTTCTTTTCTTTTTTCTTTTTTCTTTTTAATGAGTTCTGAGGGTCCTTGTGATTGCAAGACTGGCACTGTACTAACTGAACCACCTGCCCACCCCTCATTTCTTCTATTTATATTGTATATCTGATTACTTAGTTGTTGGTCAGTAATGATTTTAACTGGTGAATTAGTTGTATTAAAAGCCTCCACCCAGTTTGGTTTTGTGTAAATATTGGCCAAGCAGGCTCCTCTGTTCCCTGTATCATTCCCTATTTTCAGTTAAAATAAGATCTAGATGCAGAAATCCTAAAAGGATACCATGCACCTTGCTTTGTATGATAGCCAACTTAGGATGCCTAAATGGTAAGCCATGGAGACCAATTTTCATTCAATTGACCTCCCCAAGCCTTACAGTGTGAAAACCACATGATGGCATTGTTTTTTTCCAGTGACATTCGTTCTATAACAGAAAGATCAGGCTAAGAAAAAAAACCTGTTGGTTTCCAGATTGGCTGTATACAAGAGAGAAGTCATTCCCACTCACAGTCAAATCCAAGAAGGTCTCAAACTCAAACTCAACCACTAGTCTTCTTGAGCTAGTTTAATATCATTGGTCTAATCACTGGCCTACACTGCCTTTCAACCTAAACTAAAACTACAAAGAAAAATCACCTGACTATAGGGCCTTGTATTCAGGCATATGATTCAAACAAGCCCCCCAGAGGCTCTTTTGTAAGCTCATAGTATGTTGTGTGGAGATGGAGGCGATTCGGATTAACATATTTCCTTAAGCCCACCAGTGAGTTTAAAAAATTGTTTATACTTTGGAGGTCTGGACAGTATTTTTTTAGCATAGGGTTCAGTAACACCCCCTAATATTAAAATCATCCAGAAGAGGGTGCTGAAAGGTACATTAGAGGGACATAGCAAGACCAAAGTGTAGCTGGGGGTGCAGCTCAGTGGGAGAGCATGTGTTTAGTACGTGAAAGGCCCTGAGTTCAACGCCCCCTCACCGGCATCCAAAACAAAGTAAAACAGACCTTTTTTAAAGGGTAAGAATACCTGGTGAAGGACCTTAGCATGACTGGACAAACTCTCCCAGTGAGTATTTTAGGGCCAAGGTAGAGAACAAGCCCCACAATTTATCTAGCACACCTTCAAATCAAAGCCCATAAGTCATCCCATCAATTTTCTTAGAACAAGATCCAGAAATCTGTGGGTTTCATCTGCTTCATTCCTAAGCCCCATCCCTTCCCTCAGCCATATTGTTTAGCATCTCCCTAGAAGAGTTACCAAGGAAGCCAATCATAAGATAGTACGGGTTACCAAGGAAGCCAATCATAAGATAGTACGGGTTCCCCAGGAAGAGCAAATCAAATCGGCTTCTAGCAGGTCTCGAAAGAAAAGGCAGTAAAGGGAATGGAAGTCCCTATACGTCTCTTTTCCTGGCTCCCCCATCTATACTCAGACCAACCAACTCACCCTATCCTGTACCCATGTGCACAGTGTTAAGGTGGATGGAGGAGTTTTCCTTCTTCTGTGTGTAAGAGGGGATTGAATACGGACATCCTTCCTGGGGAAGGAAGCTGGTTAGTACTGGCTGGTAGAGGACTGAACTGAACACTCTTTTGCTATGAGCTAGGTTAACGGAGTCTCTTTTTAAAAATTAAGACACATTTCAGTTCTATTCTTCCTTCCTGCCAAATATCTAGACCCAACAGGAAGCAGCTGAGTCAGCAAAGCACACTTGGGCCATCCTTCTAAGAACTGTATCTTTTTCTCTCTGTGTTGTTAGGCTTCCCTTTCTTTCTTTGTGGTTCATAAGATGATACTGGTAAAGGGATAAGAAGGACAAGCCTGCTTCTATCTTAGGCTGAAAAGCCATCTTATTGTAATTCAATCTAGGTCCATTCCTGTTTATGATTTAGCCTCTGTTTTCCAAGGATTGGGTCATGCCCCACCTGTAACCTTAACTACAAATGGTTCTGTGGTACCTGTTCCAGGAATGGCAACCATGCCTTTGTTTGAAAACCAACTTACAACCCTAACTTTGTTTCAAAGAGTTGTATGATCACCTATAGCTACCATGTTATGACTACTTTGTTATGCCTACCTTACAATCATGTCTTTGTTTCAGGAGGTCATTAGAACTTGTTATGCTTATGTTCTATTCCTGACCCTTATCTACCTTGCTGGCCAAATTCACCATTTTGAAGCCCCCTACTCTTGAGTTATAAAAGCCTTCCCTTCCTCTTGTCCAATGCTGACCTCTCGAACCCCGTTTTAGGGGGAAGCAACCCTTGTGTACACACACACACACACACACACACACACACACAAACAAACTCACACACACACATGCTTGTTCTGACTAGTTGCTTGCTTTAGTTAATTCAGCAATGATGATTTTGGTTGATGGTCTTTCTCCTCCCGTCTTTGGGATTAACAGATAGAGAGCAATTTGGTTGGCTTCTCAGGACAGAGAACAGTCCTATCTTGTGTTAAGGAAGAATAGGAGGCATGAGCAGTTGTGCAGTCGGTAAGTGGGGCCACTGAGAGGCTGAAGCAGGGGGATTTGGAATGCATGGTCAGCCTGGGCAACAAGGTGAGCCAATGTTTTAAAATGTGTAAAGTCTACAGACTGTCAGGCTTATGTTTCCTCAAACATTTTCAGGGAGGTTGGCACTTTGGAGAAAATACGTTTGGCAGCTGCCCAGGTGGATCTGATAGTAAAGATGCTGTGGCGCCCGGACCTGTGTGAGCTGAGGACATAAACCACACTGCCTTGGTAATGTCTCCAGAGGAAGCAGCAGCTCTTGGTGGGAAGACTGCACTCAGGAAGAGGTATTTGTGCTAAGAAATCCTGGCCCAGGGTGTAAGACTCACTATTGCCTCATTGTCCATTCCCCTACCCCATGTGTCCAAGAAGTGTGTGTCCCCATTCCCAATGGTGCTCACTCAGCTATGGCCTCACCCAAAGCCTTGGTACCTACAAGCTGTTGTAACTCAACATTCTAGAAGCTGGAGGTTCCAATGTAGCGCACACCCTCCCTCCTAATGCAATCAGTTTAATTTTCTTTAACTCGAATGGAAAATACAAGCATGCACTACTGGAGCTGAGGATGTGCACTAGTGGTAAAGCATGTGCTCCATGAGTACAGGCCCTGGATTTCATCCTTAGTGTGTGCACACACAAATACATGGAGTTGGGATTTAAATAACACTTTACTTGGGGTTCTAGCCATACCATTTACTGACTCATGTTTTCTTACTTCCGTATTATGGACAGGGATGTTGATGTGTTGTTGCAAAGATTAAATAAGATGATACGTGAGAAGTGCTTGGCACAGTGCCTTTCACACAAGACCACCCCTCCACAGCGTTAGCTGATATTTAACATGTTGGGGGGGGGGGTAAGATAATGGTCAGCTTCTCTATTGTATTAGCTAAGGAAAAATGTCATTGCTACTGCTGGGCATTGAATGTTCAGGTTTATGACTGGTTTGTAAAGCTGAGTGGAAAATGTAAAAAAAAAAAAAAAAAAAAAAAAAGCGCAAATCAAAAGACAAGAAGCATGGCAATTTCTTTTCCAAAGTACCACTCTGGTTTGATCCCGGAGTTGAGATATGGCAAGAGGAAATAGAAGAAGAACTTATGTCTTTGATGGGAAGCCACCCTCAAAACTATCCCTGATTGGAGAATTAGTATTCACCTTCCTGGGTGTTGATGAGTAGTATGATGAAGACTTCTTTTTGGACCGCTTAGGTAATCTGTCACTAGCAAAGGCTTTTTCAAAGTTGCCTAAGGCATTCTCAGATCAGATAGGGCTAGTGCTGAATCTCCATAAGCACAGAGGCGGGATCTGTTAAAAGGGAGATTGGAAGATGTTCTAATTGGGTGTTTACCCCTAGTGTTCTGGTATTCTTTTGTTCCTTAACTGGTGAAAGACTGACGAGTCAGAAAGGAAAATAAACAGACATATATTTAAAAGGTCATAATGAAATCTAGTATTGTGTAGAATAAATGCTAATAAGGGCTGGGAGATTGCTTAGTAGGTAAAAGTGTCCTCCCTCCTTGCAAAGATGAGGATGTGAATGTAAATCCCCAACACACATGTAAAATTAGGATGAGTAGCAGAAACATCCCTAATCCCACTGCCTCAAAAGCATCTTTAACAAATGGTGCTGGTCCAACTATATGTCTACATGTAGAAAAATGCAAATAGATCCATAATTATCACCCTGAACAAAACTCAGGTCCAAGTGGATCAAAGATCTCAACATAAAACTGTTACAAAAACTGTTACTAAAACATAAAACTGACACACTAAATCTGTTAGAAGAAAAAGTGAGGAAGAGTCTTGAACTCATTGGCACAGGAGACTACTTACTGAATAGAACACCAATAGCTCAGGCTCTAAGATCAACAATTAATAAACGGGACCTCATGAAACTGAAAAGCTTCTGGAAGGCAAAGGGCATTGTCAACAGTGCAAAATGACAGCCTACAGATGGGGAAAAGATCTTCAACAACCCTACATCCAACAAAGGGCTAATATCCAAAATATATAAAGAACTCAAGAAATTAAACACCACCAAACCAAATAACCCAATTAAAAATGGGGTATAGACCTAAGCAGAGAATTCTCAACAGAGGAATCTTGAATGGCTGAGAAACACTTAAGGAAATCCTTAGACATCAGGGAAATGCGAATCAAAACAACTCTGAGATTCCATCTTACACTTATGCAAATGGATAAGATAAATAACTCAAGTGACAACACATGCTGGTGAAGATGTGGAGAAATGGGAACACTCCTCCATTGCTGGTGGGGGTGCAAACTTGTACAACCACTTTGGAAATCAATTGGGTGCTTTCTCAGAAAATTGGGAATAGTTCTACCTCAAGAGCCAGCCATACCACTCCTAGGCATATACAAAAGATGCTCCACCATACAACAAGGACATTTGCTCAACTGTGTTCATAGCAGATTTATTCATAACAGTCAGAATCTGGAAACTACCTAGATGTCCCTGAACTAAAGAATGGTTAAAGAAACTCTAATACATTTACAAAGTGGAATGCTATCAAAAACAAGGAAATCTTGAAATAGGCAGGCAAATGGATGGAACTAGAAATTATCATCCTGAGTGAGGTAACTCAGACACAGCATGGTATATACTCATTTATAAGTGGATATTAGCCCAACATAGATGTCCTCTGAGAGACTCCACCCAACAGGGGATTGGGACAGATGCTGGGACTCGCTGCTGAACTCCTGGTGGAGCACTGAGAGTGGTATGGAAGAATGGGGAGATAGAAGGACCCACACAGTCCAGGAGCCCCACAAGGAGACCATCAAGGCTGATGGATCTGAACCCAGGGAAGCCTGCACAAACTACTGTACCAACCAACCTAGACTCCCTATTCAGATCTAGCTAATGGACAGCTCATTCTCCATTGTTGTGGGGAGAGTGGGGACTGACTCAGACATGAACTCTGGTGCCTCCTATTAAACCACTTCCCCTTGATGGGAAGACCTGGTGGCACAAAGAGGAAGGGGAAGAAGGCTACCTGGATGAGACCTGATAGGCTGTGATCATATGGTGAGGGAGGCGTTCCCCTTCTGTCACAGGTCTAGGGGAGGGAAACAGTGTGAAAGAGGGAGAGTGGGAGAATGGGAAGATACAAGTGAGGGGATAACAATTGGGATATAATCTGAATAAATTACTTTTTTAAAAAAAAAGAATGGAAGGATGGAAGGATACAGAGGGGCCAGGAACTCCACAAGGAGACTATCAAGGCCGTCAGATCTGGACCCAGGGGCCTGCACAAAATGTTGCACCAACCAAAGACAATGGATGCAGTGAACCTAGACCAGTTGTTCAGATCTAGCCAATGAACAGCTCATCCTCCACGGTTGTGGGGAGAGTGGGTACTGCCTCTGACATGAACTCTGGTGTCCTAAATTTGATCACTTCCCTTGGTGGGGAGGCCCAGTGGGCACACAGAAGAAGGGGAAGCAGGCTATCTGGACGGGACCTGATAGGCTGTAGTCATATGGTGAAGGAGGAGGCCCCCTTATATCAGAGGTCTAGGGGAGGATTATAAGGCAGAAGAGTGAAGGAGGGGGGAATGGGAAGATACATGCAAGGGGATAACAATCTGGATGTAATCTGAGTAAATCATCATAAATTTTTTAAAATTTTTAAAAGAAATAAAAAGACCTAGTTATACATCCTGGGCATACACCCAAAACATGTTCCACCATACAACAAGAACATTTGTTCAACTATGTTCATAGAAGCTTTATTTATAATTTATATTTATATATAGCCAGAAACTGGAAACAACCTAGATGTCCCTCAAGGAAGAATGAATAAAGAAAATAAGGATTAAAGAAATAAACAAAATTACACAATGGAATACTACTCAGCTATTAAAAAAATAAATCATGAAATTTGCAGACAAGTGGATGGAACTAGAAAAAAAATCACCAAGTGAGGTTACCCAGACCCAGAAAGACACACATAGTATATATTCATTTATAAGTGGATATCAGCCATAAAGTACAGAATAAACATACTACAATACACAGACTCAAAGAAGATAACAAGGGAGGATCCTTAAATCTCACTCAAAAGGAAAAATAGAATAGACAATGATAGTGGTTAAAGAGAGGGAACAAGGTAGGAGAGGCAGCGCAGAGAGAAATGAGGGTGGAGATCAGACCTGGGGAGAGCGGGGTTGGGGGTGGACAGAAGACCTGCAGAGAAAAGAGAAACTGTGCAGGGGTATCTCTGTGACAAATTGACGACCTACAACAGGGTAGGCTTCTGGAAGGGTATGGGGAGAGGACTCTAGATAAGGTTACTTATAGCAGGGGCCATGGAGACTGAAGAGGGCACCCTCTAACTAGACAGGACTCCTAGAGGAGGGAAGAGAACACCAACTCACCCACAAAAACTTTGGCCCAAAATTCACCTTGCCTGCAAGATGTGCAGGGATGATAGAGCAGAGATTGAGGGAATGTCCCCATGGACAAGAGCCAAACTCTGACACTGTTAACGATACTCTGCAATGCTTGCATTTAGGTGCCTAGCATAGCTGTCCTCTGAAAGGCTCCACCCAGCAGCAGATTGAAACAGATGCTGAGACTCACAGCCAAACATTGAGGGGAATGCAAGGAGTCTTGTGGGAAAGGGAAGGGAAGGAGAAAAGGACCTAGAGGTAAAGGATCTCCACAAGAAAACCGACAGACCGAACTCACCTGTGCCCAAAGGGGCTCATGGAGACTGAAACACCAACCAAGGACCATGCATGAACTAGACCTAGTCCCCCTACACATATGTAGACAATGGGTAGCTCAGGTTTTGGGTGGGTCCTCTAGTAAGGGGAGTGGGGACTGTGTCTGACATGGACTCTGTTGCGTGCTTTTTGATCATTTCTCCCTGGCAGAACTGCCGTTCCAGGCCACAGGAGAAGTTGGGGGGCTCAGTCCTGATGTGACTTGATCAGCTGGAATAGAGGGGTTCCCCTTTTCTGAGGAATAGGGGAAAGGGAGAGGGAAACAGGAGGAAGGGTAGGACTAGGAGAAGGGGAGGGAGGAGGCTATAATCAAGATGTAAAGTTATTCATTTATTTATTTATTTATCTATTTATTTCTTTATAAAAGAAAAAAGGATGACCCCCATAGGCTCATTTATTTGAATTCTTAGTCATCAGGGAGTTACAATATATATTTATATTTTATATATTATATATTTTTATATATACATATATATTCATGTATATATGTATATATAATAGTAACTGAAAAACTGACTTGGGAAGGAATCTCCTGCTTCCCTGCTTTCACATCTAATACCTATTTAAATCAAAGACCAGCAAGCAGTCTTGGTTTTGCTTCTGTGTTTCTGCACACTTTTGCCAATCTCCAAAACAAAGAAGCCTCAAAATTATTTTATTAAAGTCAGAGTCTTAGGTTTAGCCCCTTCCTCTTTCTTTGAATTTTGGCCACGTCTTTGGAGTCTGGTGCTTACAGGGGCAACTCTTGCGGTTATGATCTGGGATTGGCCTCCAGAGGACAACCTCTGTTCCTTTTGCTCCAGGAACTGTCTGAGCTGGATCTTGACCATGTTCATTTCTTGTCTTCATATTATTAAGGTTGATTTTTCTGGGAATGTTAAAGAAAATCTAGAGACCTAAGATTGGGTGTTTGCTGAGCATGAGTTTGATCTCCAGCATCAGATAAATAAACAGATAAATAAACTTGAAAATCTTAGATTTTATTTTTTAAAAATGATGGTGTGTTTGGGTGGGAGGGGTGACTAATTTCAGACTGATGACCATGATACACTTGCCTGGCCATGGTCCTCTTGGTATGGATTAGAATCTTTGATTTTATCTTTGACAAAATTGAATATGCATATACAGTTTGCTATACCCAATCTTATGAACTGGGCCCACAATAATTCATGACATATGATTCTTTCTTCTTTCAAGCTAACATAGCTTATTTTTGTCTAAGGCTCTGCATAGAACATCCAGACACTAACCAAGGAAAAATGGACACAGTGGAAGTTTGCCAAGATTTTGCCCCTGGAAAACTCCTGGCCAGAGTCTCCAGTGCTCCCTTATTGCTACCAGACTCTACTGTGAACTCAGGAACTAAGCCTAAATCAACTATTGCTCCAATCAACCTTCTTTATGCCCAGCTCTAATAATAATAATAATTACAAATGACAAATAACTTTCACTAAGGGATTATAATATGCCAAGCAATGAGAAATCTCTACAGATGCATCTATTTAAGCTTTACAGTTCTTACAAGTGATTGCTAAGTATGATGTCCATTATGTAGGCAAGTAAATGAGGTTTGAGAGATGATGTAACTGCTCATAATTCTACCAGTTGCAAGGCAAGTATTTGAAAGCTCTTGCCAAAGTGATATCTTGTGCTCTTAACCACTATGTACTCTTGTCTTGTTTCCCCCTCAGTAATAAGTGACAGGGGTGGGAGGTCCCATACTAAACGCCATGTATAGAAAGTTGAAAAGCAACAAGCAGAACCAATAGTGTTTGCTTCCTTAAGAACTGCAGAGCCAGGGGCAGTGGTGCCCGCCTGTAATCCCAGCACTCTGGGAAGCAGAGGCAAGTGGATTTCTGTGTGTTCGAAGCCATAATGATCTACAAAGTGATTCCAGGGCAGCCGGGGCTACACAGAGAAACCATGTTTCACAAAGCAAAAGAAAGAGGAGGAGGAAGAGCAGGAGGAGAAGAAGAAGAAAGGTAGAGGGAGAGTTGGGCCTGAGAGCAGTAAGAAAAGTGTTTTTTTAAACAAGGTTTGTGTTTGTTTGTTTGTTGTTGTTTTTTAAATGGTGAACTCAACAACAGAAAGGCGCTAGTGTATTACTAAACACATACATTCCTAACACATCAGAGAGGACATGAGGTGACGGTCTAGAAGGGAAGAAAACTGGCTCAATCTTAGCACTTCAAACACAACTGAATACCTGGATTTCCTCCTTCCCAGTCTCTGGATTCTGTGAATGTCATTCATGATCCATTCAGAACCCTGCCCTGGGGATGGAGGGATTGCTCGGTAATTAGGAGCATGTCCAACTCTTGCACATCAGGAGGCTCACAACAGTCTGTAACTCCAGTAGTAGGAGACTCAACACCTCTGACCCCTGTTGGTTCCTGCACTAATGTGCACGTATCCACACAAATACATTTTAATTAAAAAAGAAAAAAAGAACTCTCCCTCTTCAGGGACCCAGGCACTGGGTGATTCTATATTTCCACCAGGTTCCATGGAGCACTAGATGTCCAGATGTCCAGACCCTTGATTCATTTTGTTTTGTGTATGGATATGTGTGTGGTGTTTTGAGGCAGGGCCTCAGAATATATCTCAGGGTATCCTGGAACCCACTATGATCCTCCTGCCTCAGCATCCTAAGTCCTTATTTTACAGGGAAGTGCCAGCCACCCTTCCTGCCACCTAGGACCCTTGCCATCAACCAACTTTCATCTAGTTTCTGTTATCTTGGCAATTAAAGGGAGTTTTCTACCCAAAGGTTAATCTGGTTATTGATGACCTATTACCACCTATCCTGGTTAGATTTCTTTCTTTCTTTTTTTTTTTTTCACACAAGGTTTCTCTGTGTAGCCCTGGCTGCCCTGGAACTCACTTAGGAGGCCAGGATGGCCTTGAACTCACAGAGTTCTTCCTGCCTCTTCTTCCCTAGTGCTGGGATTAAAGGCATGCACCACACTGCCAGGCACTTTTTTTTTCCAATTTGATACAAGCTAGAGTTATCTGCAAAGAGAAACCCCAATTAAGAAAATGCTTCATCAGATTGCCTGTAGACAACTCTGTGGCAAATTTTCTTGATCGCTAATTGATAGAGGAGAGCCCAGCCCATTGTGGGGCGCCACACCAGGACAAGGTGCCCCTGAATAGAATAAGAAAGCAGACTAAGCACACCATGAAGAGCAAACCAGTAATCAGTCTTCTCCTGTGACCTCTGCTTCAGTTCCTGCCCCCAGATTGCTGCCTTGAGTTCTTGCCCTAACTTCTCTCAGTGATGGACTGTTACCTGGAAGTATAAGATGAAATAAACCCTTTCCTCCCCAAGTTGCTTTTGATCATGGTCTTTACTACAGCATTAGAAAAGTAACTAATACGGCGCCCTCTGCTATCCCTGGACATGTTTCTCAGGGGACCGCTTAAAAGATTAGACCCGATGTATGAGATGTAGGTCATTTAAGAAAACTTGCCTTTGGACTATTACGGTCTTTCCCCAATCCCCTTTCATCACAAGAAAGAAAGCCTCCAGAGTATTCCCCTGTAATCTTCTCAAAAAATAACTCTTGTTTTTAACTGAATGTCTCTGCTACATGAGCTTCTATGTTGTTGAGACTAAAAGAGGAGGGAAAGAGACCAGGAACTAGGCTATTTCTTTCCAAATACAAAAAAAAAAAAAAAAGAAAAGAAAAGAAAACAACGCATGACCCTTCCCATGGCCATGAGGGAATAAGGGGGTAACTACAGGCATGCAAAAGCTGGTGTTGCTCTTTTGAACTAGATGTCAAAAAGTAGAAGAGAATAGGTGTTCCCTGGTATGCTACAAGAGGACAAGCCGCTAACACTAGGAACCCTCAGCCATAGAGCCATGTCCTCTGCTGGTTACCTCAGTGCTGGTTTCCTCACCCTTCAAAATTAAATCACTCAGCAGAATTTGCACATGCTGTATAAATCAAAGTCAGCCACGTGAAGCCTCAAACAGACGGGTCATGAGAAAACACAACTTAGTTTTTGCCAAATGCAAAATCAAAATGAAGCAAAACAAGTTTTCCAGTGGGGCATGTTCTCCTTGGGCAGCCTCCCCAGTTTCACAAGGATGCTCTAGTGGAAGCCTACCCATAAATGAAAAGCAAGCTGCTAAAAGCTCCATGAGAGCACTCCTGGCTCGGAGTTCCAAAAGTGTCTGGCTGAGGAACAGATGCATCTTCTAAGTTTAGGATTAGCTGGGAGTAAGGGATTGTCTTATATAAATTATACATTTTGCTGAAACTGTAAGAGGGTTGTTGTGTCTAGGCAGATGCGAAGAATTCAAGCATCTTCGAAAGTGGAGTCATGGGAAGTCTATGGATTTTGAGGTTAACACCCCTGAAACACAATTCTAAGTGAACAATGTACTAGCTTGGTGGTTTTGAATAATTTTTTTTTACTTTAAAAACATTTCTTAGATGTGTTTGTGTGTATGAACATTTTGCCTGTGTGTATGTCTGTGTACCGTGTCCCTGGTGCCCATGGAGGCCAGAGGAAGATGTTGGACCCCCTGGACCTGGAGATACAAATCATTGTTAGCTGTCATGAGGTGCTGGGAATCAAAGGTGAGTCCTCTGGAAGAGCATCTAGTGCTCTTAATCACTGAGCTATCTCTCCAGCACTTTGAATGACTTCATTCAATCCTCCTAAGCAAATTTTGAGCTAATGATTAATACCATACACTGTAAGTGAGGAAAGGAAGGCTCAGAGAAGTTAAGGAGCAAGAGCATGGCCTTACAACCAGTAAGTTACAGAGCAAGAATTTAAGCATAGACCTGTCTGGTGGCTTGAACGGCAATGGCCACCGTAACGTGGCTGGAGAGATGGCTCAGAAGTAAAAAGCACTGGCTGTACTTCCAAAGGTCCTGAGTTCAATTCCCAGCAACCACATGGTGGCTCACAGCCATCTATAATGAGATCTGATGCCCTCTTCTGGCCTGTTGGCTCACATGCAGGCCAAATATTGTGTAAGTGGTGAATAAATAAATCTTAAAAGAAATGGCCTCCATAGGCCCATAGGGAGAGGCACTATTAGGCAATGTGACCTCATTGAAGTATGTGTGGCTTTCTTGGCGGAAGTGTGTCACTGGAGGAGGCGGGTCAGATGTCCAAGCCAAGCTCGGTATCACTCTCTTCTTCCTGCTGCCTGCTGACCCAGCACCATGTCTGCCTGCATGCCACCATGCTTCCCACCATGACGATAATGAACTAAACTCTGAACCAGAAGCCAGCCCTAATTCAAAGTTGCCCTATATGAGAGTTAGCATAGTCATGGTGTCTCTTCACAACAATGGCATCCCTCACTAATACAATCTGTCTCTATGACATAGCTGCCCATGCTACATATATTTCCATGGTATTACCTCAATAATCTTGGAGCCTGGGATTCCACTTCTGGTAGAACAGTAGGCTACAGTTCCACTCAAATCGTCAAGGACGTCACTTCTTGTGACTCTAGGCAAAGTTTTGGAAGTAGATCTCTGTGGGAGAGAGAGAAAAGCTTGGGGGTTGGCATGCCAGCACATCATTAATGAGCTGTCCATTCAAAGTAATGATGGCATCCCTGGAGTGTGTTCAATAAATACACTCACAGAAGCCAGCACTCTGTGTTGGCAATGTGACGTAGTTACATGCCTGGGTATATTTTGTATTATTGGATGCTTTACATAGCCCTGTGAGGTAGAATTAGCTGATAAGGAAGATCAAATCCTTTCCTCCTTTGAGGAAAGAGCATGATTGGAGGACAGTGTCTCATTGGACTGAGGTTAAATTCATCGTTTACCTTCAGTGATCTGCCTCTCCAGGTTTGCGGAAAAGGGTGCAGTTTGCTTCCTGAGTTGTCGGTCTCAGGATCCAAACAGAAGACAGTATCATGGGATACGGCCTTGCCTCCCATGCTGCTCTTAGACCTATGTGAAAAGGACAAGTCTTGTCAACCAAGTCCAAGGAATTAAGAATTGAAGGACACAGTATTTTCATGCTATAGGTACCATAGAGAGCTAGGAAGTGTAGAGATGCCTGCGTGCCAACATAGAAAGCAGTCTGTGAGATATGGTGTGAGAATAAAAAAGAAGTATGAACATATTTAATATATGCACACATAATAGACACAAACACACATATATACATAATACATTCATACATACATTGCTTAGTTTATGTTTTTAAAAAATGTCTGCAAATATATCTGTCACACTATTAGTGGTGAGTCCGTCTAAGGAAGAGCCCTAAAGAAATGAGGGATTTTCATTTTCTGCCATTTGCCCATGTTTAATTTTAATGTTTTAAAATTATTTGTAAATGTTAATATTTGTTGTAGTTCATAGTCATTATAAAAGCAATGAGGGGTATATGGAAGGATTTAGAGAGTGGAAAGGGGACAGGAAAGTGATGTAGTTATATCATAATCTCCAAAATTAAAAGAAATAATTAAACTGTATATGTTTTACAGATGCTGGCTACTGAAAGAGTTTAGTCATCATACAATTCACCCATATAATAAACAATTCAATAATGACAATCTTGGGAAATGGAAGGATTACTAAAAATATTTCACATTGAAATTTCCCTTGGGTGTTTTTGTTTTTATTCATTTTGAAATTATCAAGGATCTGCACAGATATTGTCTTTTTTATTTTTGAATATTTTAACATGTATTTATTTATTTAATGTGTATGTGAGTGCATGCATGCATGTGTGTGTATATATGTATGTGTGTGTGTGTGTGTGTGTGTGTGTGTGTGTGTGTGTGTCAGAAAACATCTTTGGGTAGTCAGTTCTCTCCTTCCAACATATAGGTCCCTAGAATGAAACTCAGGTTGTGGGCTTAGCAGCAAGCATCTTTACTCACTGAGCCATCCAACAGGCCCCTAAGATATAGGCTTTCTTCTTTGTTGGTTTTTTCCTTTGTTCACAAGACCTTAAAGATACATCCATCCTATTTTTGGAATCACCCAATTAGGAATGGGACCAGGTTGATCTCAAGTGTGCATTGAAACAACTTGGAGAAATGTTAGAAACAAAAGAACAAGTAATGCTACCAAAGATGCCCTTGGGAACATAGGAATATGTTTGTCAACCAGTCGACATGCAAGTATGGATGCATGCCAATATGGATAGGAAATGATATTAAATACTCAGAAACAAATGAGTAGAATTTGTCACCATCTCATGTTCAGAGCCTGAATCCTGACAGCCTCATCCCAGGACAAGTGCTAGTCCTACAGCCCCAGCTGCTTCTTCAGTCACCATTTAATGATGGTTGCTTTAAAGCACAGTTTCTTTTCTTTTCTTTTTTTCTTTTTTTTTTGATAGAAAAATGTTCTTTCTAAAATTATTTATTCACTTTATTCTTTGAGAATTTCATTCAATATATTCCATATTCTTTCATTTATTTTATTTTTAGTTAAAATATAATTACATAGTTTGCCTGTCCCCTTTCTTCCCTCCAACCATCCCATACTGTCTCTCTCTCAAATTCATGACCTTTTCCTTTATTACTATTTCTACGTGTATGTGTGTGTGTATTTGTGTATATATATATATATATATATATATACATATATATAAACATAACCAACTAAAATCATTTACTGCTACTCATTTGCATACATTTTCAGGGTAGACCACTTAGGATTCAATAACCAAATTGTATTCACTCCCCCTTCCCTCTCCAACACCTCCTAACTTTCCCAATTCTCCCTCTTCTTTTCATGCCCTCCTTTTAAATTCACTGTCTCCAATTAGTGCTTCCTAAATACACAAGGGTGTGGGGGCCATCCACTGGGACATGGCTAACCTACCAAAGGCCACACCTCTTAAGAAAACTAGGAGCTATCAAGTGCCAATAGCTCCTCAGCTAGGGCTAGAATCTCAAGACCCCCTCCCCCACCCATGCTTGATTGGTAACTGTAAAGCCCTGTTGTTCTAAATTGTGAGTTACAATCCTGTGTGGGTTTCCATTGTTGGAAATGTGCAATGATTAAAACATAATTCAAAGAATATGTGGTGTTTCTGGCAGTGTTCATCCATGTTGCATTGGAAGCTTCCACTGCAACCTTGGTTCTGAACATACAACACATGCACTTTGCAATCTGCATGTCACGCAATGCCAATGAACATTGAAATATCTGCATTCAGATTTGAGGCTAGTACATGATAAGAGTTGCAGTCTTTTTATTGTACCTACAGTGCTCTCTACTCTTATGAAAACATAATGGCTCAGTTATAGGAAAGAAGATTTATTTTCCTACTATCATACAGCAACATGGAGATATTAAACCAGTAGACCTTTAGTTTGTACCGTGTCAGATGTTTGTTGTTGGTTTTTTTTTCTCTTAATTTGTCTGTTGCATGAAACAGGGTCTCACCATGTAGCCTTGGATAGCCTAGAAGTTTCTATGTAGACCAAACTGGCCTCAAAAGCATAAAGATCTGCCTGCCTCTGTCTCTTGTATGCTGGAAATACAGGCTTGTGCCACCACACCCAGTTGCTTGTAAGCTTTATGACTGATCATCTAGATAGATAAAAACCCTGAACTCTTTTGGCATTCTTGAAGATTTTCGTCCTAGTACATTAGGCAAGGGACAAAGGCCCGTGACCTTCAGGTTCTTAAGTGATACTCTATTTAATTTATGCTCCTTTCAAAAATATTCCTCCCTCCTTGCCCTCTTTGTGCCTCTCTTAACATTTCTTAGTGTGGCAAATACAGCAGAGTTAATGGACCAATTTGGAATGAAAAGTTAAAAATGTTTGTAGAAATAGCCATTACCAAGTTTCAGAAACAATGCAAGGTAAAGCAGACAGCTTCTCCATCTTCCACCTGCCCGATGTTTAAACAGCCTGGTTATAGTCTTGCTTTGAACTCTGAGACAATGTTCTACAATGGGAGTGCTTGTAAGGTATGAAAGAAGCCCTTCTAGCCAACACCTTTCCCCTTGGCTGGCTATCTGAAAGTCCCCATGGTAGGCTGCACTCATTAAAGAACTGTCCACACTTTAGTATCATTGTGTCACATGAAGAGTTTGGAGGGAGGATTGGGAGAATCTTAGCATGGTGGAGCGTCAAAGGATAGCCAGGAACACTAATGAACTCTGCGGCCCTTCTTGATGTCTGCAGTTTAATGTCATGAGAATTGACCTAAGGAGTGTGTCATAAAGGGCTCCTATTGATCCAGGGACAGCTGCAGGTACAGAGCATCCCAGTGAAAGAGAAATTTGATGTTTAAATTGGAACACCACATATAATAATGTAAGTAGTTGGGCTGGAGAGATGGCTCAGAGGTTAAGAGCACTGGCTGCTCTTCCAGAGGTCCTGAGTTCAATTCCCGGCCACCACATAGTGGCTCACAACAATCTATAATGTGATCTGGTGCCCTCTTCTGGCCTGCAGGTGTACATGCAAGCAGAACATTGTATATGTAAAAAATAAATAAATCTCTTTTAAAAAGGAATGTAGGTAGTTTATTGTATATATGTGTAATAATATAAATGTATATGTAAAAGATATTTAATTTAAAAATTGTAAAAGATATTTTAAAGAAAAAAAGGAATGTGAATGGGTGTGAGCAGGTGGCTGAGAAATAGCCTTCCCCATATCCCTGTGACCACCCAGTGTCCTGGAGAGGGGATGTAAGATGAAGAGACAGAGCTTGTTAGCTTGTGTGTGTGTGCTTTTACAGCAACAGAAGACTTTATGCTTAGGCTCTTCTATGCTAAACCTCTCTGCTCCCTGAGATTTTATTCCTTACTCTGAGATTCCACTGTCCAGATCTGCAACCTAGGTGTGAGGCAAGCAAAGCCAAAAAACAAAAACAAACAAAAAAAAAAAACACTTCTCATGACATGGACCATCCCCAACTTTATGAAATGGACCACAAACTCCTTGTGAAGAGTAAGCCTGGAGTTTGACTGTTCTACCTGTTTGTCCTGTTCTGAATCTAGCTGGATCCCCAGCCCCTGACCCCATCTGAGCTTACGTGAACTCCATTGATTGTATTTCCAGTACTGGCTGCAGAGAAGACACGTTAATACTGCTTCTGGAAAAGCTTGGCTTTAGCAGGCTCCCTTCTGGGACATCTTCTGGCTCTTTCTTCTTCTTCTTGCCAAAAAACCTCTTAAGAGCTTTAAACTTCGATCTCTTCTTTCCTGGAAGTGAGGAATGGATGTGAGGCCAAGTGTGGTGAAAAGAGATAGAGCCTTAGTGGCAGGAAGAGGACTGTGATTCCAGTTGCCTTGCAGATTTTGCCTCTGGTACCCATCACACTATACATTCATGTTGCCCTTGGAAACTCAGTAAGCACCAGGTGGTGGTGGCACATGCTTTTAATCCCAGCACTTGGGAGGCAGAGGCAGGCAGATCTCTGTGAGTTCGAGGCCAGCCTGGTCTATAGAGTCAGTTCCAGGGCTACACAGTAAAACCCTGTTTTGAAAACTCAGGGGAAAGAAGGAAGAAGGAGAGGGGTGGAAGGGAAGGAGAGGAGAGGAGAGGAGAGAAGAGAAGAGAAGAGAAGAGAAGAGAAGAGAAGAGAAGAGAAG
>OU015760.1:86609699-86644658 GCA_907169655.1 Acomys percivali
GATAGATAGATAGATAGATAGATAGATAGATAGATAGATAGATAGATGACTGGAACCTGAGGGCTCTGGCCTAATGTATTCAACCACTGGCAGATTTGTAATTTGATGATATTTAATGATATGTGATTGAAACTTGGAAACAAAGTCTAGATGAAGGTGTTGCTGGAAGTGTGTGTCAGGAGCAGTGTCCCCAGACTCCCCACTAGTCCTTACCTCTATTTCATGCAGGGTGAGTCTGAGGATTTTTGTCTGTTTGGCATGGTCACTGCTCTTACAGTTCCTTAACAGTCAATAATACATGAGCTGGGAGAAGTGAACCTCTCCAAAAACTGGCCTGGAAACAAGAGTAAAAGAAAGAGAAGTAAATGTTGGTTTGGGCTCTGAATTTCCCTGAGCTGGTTGGACTGACTGTGTGGGATTTGACTCAGCTCTTCCTTGCCCTTACAGTTCCAGAGACACCAGGGAGGGGAGTCAGAAACAGAGACTAGGGAGGAGAGGCACAGGAAGCCACTCCCGGGAACTTAGATATGAAGGAAACAAACAAGGATGAGAAATCAGGCCTGAACAATATGCCTTGTCCCAACGCTAGATCAGCTGTCCCCTTTGTGAAGCAACTTGTAACTTTTTGGTTTCACCTTGAGAAGCTTTCTTCCGCAGTATGTGGGTCGGAAGACGTGATCTACCGTCACACCATGGCCTCAACAAATAGCCTTTGTTCTCTCGGTTCTGCTCTGGTGGGAAACAGAGTCGCTGAATAAGCTTAGTCTTAAGAGGGGAGGGCTGGCCTAAGGGGCGATGATTCTGCTTTCCCCAGTGGGTGCGCGCCCAACGAAATACAAACACCTCCCAGAAAATGAGATTCCTGAACATTCTCAGTTAGGGTGATACATATAAGCCCCATGGACCTCTAATTCCCTTAGATCTTAAATCCATAGGCATTCCTTCTACTGGGAAAGGGTGCAGAATGATCTGAAGGCACTCTGGCTCCAAGTGTCCTCCATTACTCCACCCATGGCACTGCCTTCTGCCTACTTTGCCTGAAACAGCTACTGATAGACGCACTCCCTTGAACCATACACCAAGTCAAAAGGCTAGTCCTCAGGGCCTCTGCCCTTCACCAGACTCTGTGTGAATGAATGCACAGTGTGCACTCAGGTCTGTTGTCGATGGTGTGAAAGCAATGACAAAATAAGACAGTGACTGTTTTCTGTTTAGTAGACACTGAGCATGTGCTGACACTGAGATATTTTTTCTCAAAAACCTTCTCACTGAATCCAGAGGCCTTTCCTGTGAGGTAGGTACTATTTATTCTCAGAGCCTCCTCCATGAGGATATGGAAGCTGAAAGGCTAAGTAACTACCCATGCTCACATATTAAGTATGTGGCTCATACAAGTTATGAAGTTAGAAATAGAACCTAAGACTTCAGAATGCTATATAAAATGAACTGCTTGCTGGTTTAAAAAAGAGGAGGAGGAAGAGGAAGAGGAGGAAGAAGAGGAGGAGGAAGAAGAGGAGGAGCATATGAGAGCACAGCTTAGTGGTACATATCTGTGATTCCAGCAAGATGGAGGTAGAGGCAGAGGATTGTGAGTTCAAGGCTACATAGTAGGTTTCAGAACAATCTGGGCTTTATAGTGATATCCTGTCTCTAGAAAAGCCTGTCCTAATTTTTTTCTATTGCTTTGATAAACACAATGGCCAAAAGCAAGCTGGAGAACAAAAGGGTTACTTCAGTTTACAATTCCCAGGTCACACTCCATCACTGAGGAAAGTTAGGGCAAGAATTGAAAAGCAGGAGCTTATGTAAGAACTATAAAGAAGTGCTGTTTATTGGCTTTTCCCCCATGACTTGCAGAGATTATTTTAAGTATCTTCTGAAATGCTAGCATGGTGGCCATGGATTGCTTCATTTTGTACTTGTCTTGAAATGCCTTTATTTTTCCATAATTTTTATTTTCTTAATGATGTATTTAGTTATCTTTTTCAAATGATTTCATGTGAATGAGTATTTAGCCTGCATGTATGTCTGGGCATCATATTCATGCAGTGCCCATGGAAGACAGAAGAGGGTGTCACATCCTCTGGAACTGGAGTTACAGACTAGAGTGAACCACCATGTAATTGTTAGGAATCAAACCTGGGTCCTCTGGAAGAGCAGCCAGTGCTCTTAGTTGCTGAGACATCTCTCCAGCCTTTCTCCATATATTTTCTTTTTTATTTTATTATTTATTTATGATAATTCATTCAGACTGCATCCCGATTGTTAGCCCCTGGCTTGTATCTTCCTGTTCCCACCCTCCCTACCTCTTCCACTCTATATGCCTCCCCTAAACCCCCTCCCCCACCACCAGACCACTGCCTCTCAGGTCTCATCCCAATAGCCTGAATCCCCTTCTTCTGTGTGCCAGCATGGTCTCCCCACCAAGGGGAAATGGTGAAATAGGGGGCACCAGAGTTTATATCTGAGTCAGTCCCTGCTCTCCACACAATTGTGGAGAATGTGCTGTCCATTGGCTAGATCTGAACAGGGGTCTAGGTTTAATGCATGTATTGTCCTTGATTGGTACAGCAGTTTGTACAGGCACCCCTGGGTCCAGATCCACCAGCCTTGATGGTCTCCTTGTGGGGCTCCTGAACCCTCTATGTCCTTCCATCCCCCTATTCTTACATATATTTTTTCTTCCATATATTTTCAAAGACAGCATTACTAGATGTAGCAATCGTACCTAACAGTTTTTTGTTTTCAGGGCTCCTCCACATTTAACGTGCTATGTGTTTGTGGCTTTTAGTTTTCTACTGGATGTTCTGATGTTATTCTGCTATGTTTTCTTTTTAAATGTTTAGACTCTTTCTTACAGCTCTTAGTATTGTTTCTTCAGTGACAACTTCAGTGTTAAGTTATGGAGAGCTTCTCCTCTGGCCAAGTCTGTTTGGGATCCTAAATTTCTCCTGTGCTCCGATGTCCACCTCCCATCCCTGATTTTTTTTTTTTTTTTTTTTTTTTTTTTTTTTTGCTGCTATGTCTAATCTGTTTGTGATGCTTTCCGCTGTATTTTCATTTGATTCATGAAGTTTTTCGTTTCTGCTCAGCTATACTATTCCTGAAAAATAACCAAATGATTACACATCCGACTGCAGATACTTGCACATCCATCTTTATGGCAGGTGGATTCATGGTAGCAAGGAAATAGAAAGAAGTCTAGACATTCCCTGTGATGACTAATGTTAATTCTCAATTTGGTAGATTCTAGAATCACCTGGGTAATGGAACTCTGGACACTCCTGTGGGAAGGGAATATAATTTCTGTGGGGGAATTGAATTCTATATGATCATTGATGTGAGGAAACCTGTCTTAACTGTGGGTAGAGCTATTTCGTATATGAAATGGAGAAGGCAAAATGAGCAGTATGCATGTGTGCATTCACCTCTATTTTCTGATTATGGATATAGTATGACTAGTTCCTTCCATGACATGAATAATGATAAATGAATTCAAAGAAACAAATAAATGGTTGAATGAATTTTAAGAAAAAAACAAACAGCAGAATGAATTAAGAAAGACAGTGCAGGATATGAAAACAGAATTCAACAAAGAGTCAAAAATAGTGAGAAAAACTGAAGCAATGTAGGAAATGAAAATATTAGTAAGACAAATAGAATGCTCCATCTAAAGCTTCACTAATATAATGAATGGGGTGGCAGAATATCAGAGTATGAATATGAAGTCGGGGAATTGGTATATTAAACCAAAGAAAATAAATATTTTAAAACATATAAAATATACCTTGAAACGACCAAATCAACAGATTTTGAGAGACAGAAAAACTCCATGCAAAAAGCATAGAAAACATTTTCAGTACAATCATAGTAAAAATAATTCCCTGTATCTAGGAAAAAGGGAGGCCTATACAAGTATAAGGGGCATATGAAACATCAAATAGGCAGGAACAGAAAAGAACAAAAAGAGTGCACTGAGAATAGCAAGAAAGAAACACCAAGAGACACTCAAAGGGAGATCCAACTGGATAACCACTTATTTCCAAAATAAATAAATAATAATAATAATAACAATAATAAATGGCCAGAAAGACATAAAAATATGAAATTCACATTCTTAAAGGTCACCACTACCAACCAAAGCTACTATACCCAACAAAATACTTATGTAATGTAAGGAGGAATGAAAGTGTTCCATGATAAAAGCACACTAACAGAGCTTATGAGCACTAAGCCAACTCTATAGAGACTTTGGCCCAAAGACACATTCAAGAGCCTTCAGAAATGAAACTAAAGATTTCACAGCAGCATTTAAACAAAGGAGAATTAGGAAAACACTAAACACTACAAAATCAACAAAGTGATAGAAATCACATACACCTTCCCATAATAATTCTGAATACTAATGATCTCGACTTTCTAATCAAAAGATACAAGCTAGCAGATTGGGCTTAAAAATAAAAACAGAGTCCATTATTTCCTGCCTCCAATAAATATATCGTCCCTTCAAAGATGGACACGACCTTAGGGTACAAGGATGGAAAAATGTATTACAAGAAAATGGAACTGGGAAACAAACAGGTGTCACTAATTTATCATCTCACAAAATAGATTTCAATCCAAATCGACTAAAAAGGCCAAAAGGTGATTTCATAGTAATTAGGGAACAATATACCAAGAGGACATTGCAATTCTGAACATTAGAGTGACTGTGTATGGCAGTATCTTAGAAAGGGACCAGTAGGGGTGGGAAGGAAAGGCTTTAAGGGGGGAAGGACAGTAGAACATATGTGATATGAGAGTTGATCCAGGGGCTAATGGGGGTGACAATGGGGTGATGGAGGAGACAAGGGGATGGAGGAAGGATGAAACAAAGTGAAAATTGGATTAAAAAGCTTTATAGAAACCTTTTGATGAGCCAATTAAAAATGCAACTTTAAAAAAAAGAGATAGACCTTGTGTGGGTAGATACCACTGCTCCCACAAGCCATATTACTTAAGAAAAATCCCAGCACCAGGTATAGGATGCCTCCTTATGAATGCAGGTGCAGGAGACTTTAAGGGCTCTCAAAGCAATATAAGCCATTATCATTGCTCTTGTTTCCTACTAGAACTAAATGATAAGATCCTATTGCTGAAGACACCAACACTTAGGTTGTTGGAACTTAGCTGGAACTTTCTTCCCTGGGAGCTATTTTTCATAACAGGGGGAGTTACATGGGCTGCTGGGAGAGAAAAGTCACTCATGCTTTCACTTGATGTAAATCCTGTGAGTTGCAATATCAACCAGCCAGGGAAGATGTGTCCACTGGCTCAAGAGTGGCATGCCTGTTTTCAGGGTAACCTAACATTTTTTGACTACATAGACTAAGGTACATTCCACAGGAAGAATTCAGGCATGGTACTATAACCTAGCCAAAAGTTCATGGCTGGGGATGTCACAGGCCCTAGAAGGAAATCTACTATTGTTGGTTTGATAATAACCATGGTGTTAACATGATCAGAATATATTGTATGATAGTGATTTTTTTCAATAAAAAAGTTTTAAGAAAAAATATAAATGGACAATAAAGTACTTAAAAAGATGCTCAGCATCTTTAACCATCAGGGAAATACAAATTAAATTACACTGGAATTCCCTCTCATCATAGTCAGAAAAGGAAAAGGAATCCTTATTTTGTGATGGTGGAAATGTAAACCAGTTTAGCAAGTATGGAAATAAATATAGAAGACTAAATAAAAAAGACCAATTATAGAAATCACCTATGATCTGATCCAGCTGTGCCACTCTTGAACATATACTCAAAGGACTCCATATCCTCCAACAGAGATACTCTCTCATCCATGTTTATTGCAGCATAGATGTTCACCAATAATACAATACATATACACAGTGCAATTTTATTCCATTACAAGGAAAACTAAATTATGAAATCTGAAAGGAAAGAAATGGGTCTGAATATGATTATATTAAGTGAGCTACCCCCCAAATCAGAAATATAAATACCACATGTTCTGTCACAGAGTGTAACTTCTAATCTTGAAGTATGTGTATTTGGGAGTAAGTATGTGTGAAGTTCATGAACTAAAAAAAGTCCCATGACAGGAGAAAAAAGTTGTCTTAAGGAAGGAAGCTTGGGAAAGGGATAAAATAAATGAGACGTGAAGATGAAAAGAGGAGCTGCAGGAGCCAGAAGGATGCAGGACTGGGGAGAGGTACTGGGAAGAAAGCTCAACTCAACCAAACAAAGCTTTATAATAACACCTTGATGAAACATGTTGCCCTGCATGCTAATTAAATATAAAAATAAATGAACAAAAGTAGTATGAACCATGAGGCAAATTAATTATGGTAAAAATAGAAATGATAATCAAATGAAATAAAAGAGGAAAGGGAAGGAAGAACAGAATTTAGATAAACAAGCAGAAGACAGGAAAAGGATTTTAGGAAGAGTGAAAGGAGAGAAACAAAAATCTTATTTCACAATAGAGGAAGATGTCTAAGCCTCATATATAAGAAGAGGAATATAAGAAGAGGAATAAAACTCACAAGTTACTTTTAAAAAAACACAATAAGACTATAGGAAAACAAAAACACAAAGAGGAAGAAACAAAAATAAGAATGAAATCCCAAAGCACCAAAACAATGCATTAACATCATTTTTTTGTCCAGTTCCAGCTGCTGCTGAACCAGGAACTGTTGAAGGCCAGTTGCTCAGTGGTATTGTAATCACTGTAGAGGCTGCCTCATATGAACATCATCAGCATTTTATCCTCTGTTCTCATCCTCTTCAGAGGAACACACACACACACACACACACACACACACACACACACACATACATACACTTTGTACACCTTTGAGTAACTAATTTCCAAGACAGGAGGTGTCCCCCAAATGTGTTAGGGTTGGGGAAAGTAGGTGGAGTGCTGAGATCTGTAACTACAGAACCCATCTCAGTGCTTTCTGATTCTTTTTTGTATTAACCACCCTATGGAGTGAGGCGTGGGGAGTGCCCACTGGACCTGACCCTTAGAATTCTCCATCCTGTGAGTAGAAAATTGCACTGTAGAGAAGATGTCCCAGAGTTTGCATGGCCTGCTGGCTTCTAGCTTGATACTAACAATCTACACACACAGTTACCTTGGGTTTTTGTTTTTGTTTGGGGTTTTGTTTTGTTTTGATTTTTTCCCTCATAAAATCACAAGGCAGGGAAAGTATCCGCTGTGTTGGAGCAGCCCACTGGACTCCGGTTGGGGTCTACCTGTCTCCAAAGTAGCTAAAAGGATGGAACTGACTCCTGTAGACTGTCTGAATCCAGCCTTCCTGAGTCCACCAACTGCCTCATGCAAACCATTTCCCTCTCATGCACAGTGGCGAGTTGACATCAAGCCCTGATTTGTGATTGTTCTTTGCCATCAGTCTTAAACAATAATCTCCCTCTTAGGACAACAGCCAGCTACAGCCTTCTACGACATGGGAAGTGATAAAGCAAGCATCATCACTGCTGTTGACCAAGTAAGCCAGAGCTGTCACTCACCAGGAACCTCCCCAGTCTTCCTCATGAGCATCACCTGCCTTACCTTTTGGATAAGGCTTTCACTTCTCATCTCCTAATAGGGAGTTGCACAGCTGGAGCTGCTTTCTTCTTGCTCCTTTTCTCTTGGTCGGCCTTCTATTTCCTTGCACTGTCCAGCTGTCCTATCATGCTGTGTATGATTTTCAATGCCGTCCACCCTTTCTTGCTTGGGAATACAGTCTATTTGTTATCTTGACTTTTTCTCATTCACCACACCACATGGAGACAGCTTCTCATCCGCTTTCATCATGTGCTATGAAATAACATTCTACGACATGGATCCTCGGGAGGAGCAGTGCAGAGACAGCTCAATGGTTATGAGCAAGCACTGCTCTTGAAGAGAACCCAAAATCAATTCCCATCACCCACATTGGGTGGCTCACAACCACCTGGAACTCTAGCTCCAAGGGAACCCTGGCTTTTCGCTTCCTCAAACACAAGCAATGGTGTGCACATACTCACACACACATACTCACACATACACATAATCAAAAAGAGCAAAACAGCTAGGTGTGGTGGCGCACGCCTTTAATCCTAATACTCAGGAGGCAGAGACCGGTGGATCTCTGTGAGTTCAAGGCTAGCCTGGTTTACAAAGTGAGTCCAGGACAGTCAGGGCTACACACAGAGAAACCCTGTCTTGAAAAACATCAATGACAACAACAATAGTAGTAGTAGTAGTAGTAGTAATCTTTTAAAAGGTAAGTCTTCAAGGTACAGAAAAGCTACCTAGACAGACAGATGTTTTCACCCCTAAGATCTATGAGACAGAGAACCAGAGGGTTCATTGTGTGCATGTGTCATACAAGAACCCAGAGGTCAAAAATGACAGTGAGGATCAGGGGTAAGCCAGAGAAGTGTGTCCACAATATGCCACAAAGCTGAGTTTAGCAGGCAGCAACATCAAGATAGTGAGATTTAGGCATGCATGAGGCTAAAGAAGTGAAGCGAAAGTTGAGAGGGGCAACAAATGGGAGAATTGGGGGCTAGAAAACCCCCCTGGCCACAGGAAAACTTTCCAGGCATGTTTCACTCATGTGCCTAAGCATAAGTATGAATGCAGCTAAACATGAAATCATAAACTACTTTAAAATTATTATGAGAGTATTTTTTTTTTCAGTTTTAAAAACTCTGTTGCAGTTCTTGGGCATTAACCCTGTAGGACATTATATCACAAGGCCAAAGGGTCCGCTGTGGCTGGAGAGATGGCCTTGCACACATGAGGACCGGAATCTGATCCCTGGAATCTGTGATTTAAAATGCCAGGTGTAATGGAGGGAACTCATAATCCTAGTGGTGGAGACGGGTGGATCTCTGGGGCTCACTGGGCTGTCAGCCTAGCTTCCTTGGCAAGCTCCAAGTCAATGAAAGACTCTCTCTCTCTCTCTCTCTCTCTCTCTCTCTCTCTCTCTCTCTCACACACACACACACACACACACACACACACACACACACACACACACAAAACACATAGACAGCGCCTGAGGAATAACACCCCAGGCTGTTCTCCAACCAACATGCGCACACAGGGACACACACACGGACACACACACGGACACACACACACACACACACACACACACACACACACACACACGTACCTTTTAAAAAAGCGAACATGCCTGCATGAGAGGTGCTGTTGTGGGTCACTCCATTTCAAGCAACAGGACGAAAAGGGACTTGTGAGAGAAGGCTGCAATAATATGAAAGGTCTGTTGGAGGAGACCATTTACTCCACAGAGTACTTTGATACGGGCAAAGCTCTCTCCACTAGGGAACCCCACCTCAAGGGAAAGTGGTGAGGAGAAGCAGGAGAGCTGAAACCTGTTCTATATCTGACGCACAGGAATCCCTAGTCATTAGGGACTGGGTACCAAAAAGGCCACACTGGAAGTAGAGTCCCCATTCTCACAGTGCCCAGAAAGAACACTTAACTGATGGTGGGAGGGCCTGAGCCTGTCCCAGGACACACTGCTGTGTAGTCCACTGAGAGAGGGACGGAAGCACATGCAGAATAAACGTGATCATACATGAAAAGTTGCACATGTTCAGACAGTGGTAGAGCTCCGCAGAGCTGTATAAACTATGACTGAAGAATGATGATGTGAGGACAGGGTTCTGAAAGAAGCTTACAAACCAACAGCAAACATCACAACTCAGAAGAAAAATGAGTGGCCAGGTGAGAGAGGTGAAGAAAAAGTCATTTTGATGATCCCCAGATGTAACTGTGGCCAAAAAGGAAATGGTTTTCATTCTTTTGGGGGAAGGACAACATTTTTTTTAAAAAATATTTTTTTGTATTTATCTGCATGTTCGTTTATGCACATATGTGTGCCTGTGTGTGCAGTTACCAGTGGGTCGGGAGGAGGATACGGGATCTCCTGGAGGGAGCTGGAGTTAGAGGCTATAATGAGCTGTCTAATGTGGAGATGCTTCAAACCTAACTCGGGTCCTCTGGAGGAGGAGCAAGCATTCTTAATCAGGGCGTCACCTCTTTAGCTCCAGTAGAATGGTTTCTTTTATTTTTTAATATATTTTATTAATTTATTCATATTACATCTCAATTGTTATCCCATCCCTTGTATCCTCCCATTCCTCCCTCCCTCCCATTTTCCCCTTACTCCCCTCCCCTATGACTATGACTGAGGGGGACCTCTTCCCCCTGTATATGCTCATAGGGTATCAAGTTTCTTCTTGGTAGCCTGCTACCAAGGCCTCGTATATGCTCATAGGGTATCAAGTCTCTTTTTGGTAGCCTGCTGTCCTTCCTCTGAGTGCCTCCCCATCTAGGGGACGTGGTCAAATATGGAGCACCAGAGTTCATGTGAAAATCAGACCCACTCTCCACTCAACTGTGAAGAATGTTCTGTCCATTGGCCAGATCTGGGTAGGGGTTCGATGTTTACTGCATGTATTGTCCTTGGCTGGTGCCATAGTTTGAGCGGGACCCCTGGGCCCAGATCTGCCTGTCATCATGTTCTTCTTGTAGGTTTCTAGGATCCTAATAAACGTGTAAACCTAAGTCTCCATAGAGGACTCCAAGAATGTACAAAGAGCACACACCTGAGTGGTGCCATCAATCAGTTGTAAGACACTGAGGCAAGGCAAGTCTTGTCGGTGAGCCTGTTTCCTCACCTAAGTGCTTAGAGGATGAGACAGATGTGGAATTTAGGATTCATTTTAGGCCAGGCAGCCGAAAACTGCGTAGCCACTGTGACCCTCTTCCAAAGTTCCCAGCTCCTCTTAGAGAGGTCACATCTTGCAGCTTCGCTAGGAACCCTGCCTGAGTTAACCAGCTGAGCCGAGCTTTAAGTGGAGGCTTCCTGGAACCCTGGTAATAGTTTCAGCACTATCTCCTTTTTGCCCATTTGTTTAGAAAGAAATTTAAGGGGTTTTTTCTCCCCTTTTAAAAAAATGTAAAGAGTTGCAGACCAGATGAAAACTCACAAACTCTTTCCTCTACTCTTAAAGAGACTTTATTTTGTTTTCTTTTCCCTTTGTCTAGGGGTGTATGTGTGTGGGTAGGCACTCACGTGGTGGCCAGAGGACAACTACAAGTGTGGTACCACCTCAGGAACCGTCCACCAGCATTTTTTAACACAGAGTCTCTCACTGGCCTGGAGCTCACTCATTAGGCTAGGCTGTCTAGCCACAGAGCCCCAAGGACCCCTTTCCACACACACACCCAGCCCTGGGACCACAGGTTTATTCCATGCCACTCCCATCAGTCTCAGAAGAGCTTCCCTCTGGTTTACTTTGCATTCTTCCAGGACAGGTAGGTTTGTGGAAAAACAACATCCCGAAAAGGATGCAGAAGTGCCGCCAAGACCCTCAGCTTGTAGAATCTGCTCTCGGCCCCATGAGGGCCATATGGTGGGAAATAAGGAATGAAGACCTTGGGCTACATACAAATACAACACAATTTTATCTCCTTAGTAACCTCATTTTTTTCTGAAGCACAATGCCTACTGTGCCACTGTTGCTCTTTTCTTATCCATATCTAGACGTTCCCATGCCTTTATCTCGTCACTGTGTCATTTAGAGTTCCCAGCCCTCACTTCGAGCATCTCCCTTACAAGCTGCGGTAGATAATTGAGGTCTGTTGTTAAAATGTCTTGTTTGTCTATGGCACCAGCCAAGGACAATACGTGCAGTGAGCACCAAACCCCTACCCAGATCTAGCCAATGGACAGGACATTCTCCACAGTTGAGTGGAGAGTGGGGTCTGATTTTCACACAAACTCTGGTGCCCCATATTTGACCATGTCCCCTGGATGGGGAGGCCTGGTGGCAGTCAGAGGAAGGACAGCAGGCTACCGAGAAGAGACTTGATACCCTATGAGCATATACAGGGGGAGGTAATCCCCCTTAGTCACAGTCATAGGAGAGGGGAATAAGGGGAAAATATGAGGGACAGAGGAATGGGAGGATACAAGGGATGGGATAACACTTGAGATGTAATATGAATAAATTAATAAAATATACTTTTAAAAATGTCTTGTTTGTAACACCGAACTCAGTACTAAATGTTCGTAATTGAGTTCAAGTCAGACAAGGAAAAAAAACTGCTTTAAGTGTCTACGTTCAAAAATTATTAACTGCTCTAACAACACAAAGCCTTTTGCTGATTTTCCCCCACTGAGCCTTGAATACATTGGATGAAAGTATCCCTAACAGAATCGAATGTTCTGTAAAGATCAGAAGCTCCAGTTGATGTAGCTCAATAGTGCCCAACCTCGGGGTCACAACACCTTTGGGGGTCGAATGACCCTTCCACAAGCATGGAATATCAGGTATCCTGCATATCAAATATTCGTAACATAGCAAAGTCAAAGTTATGAAGTAGCAATGAAAATAATTTAATGGTTGGCAGTCAGTCACCATATTGAGAGGTTTGCAGCATTAGGAAGGTTGAGAGCCACCAGTATAGATTCTGACAAGTTGTACAGCCTTAAACAAGTCAGACATTGTCTGTAAACCTCACTTTCCTACCTATAAAAATGAACACACTAGAATATGTCTGGTAGCAGATTGGGAGATGGAGAGAGTGGGTGGGGGAAGGGGGTGTGGAAATTATAGAATCACGTCTTTTGGCTGTGCTCTTCTGATCCAGCGGCTTCTCAGAAGATGTGCCTTTTTCAGAGACATGGAATCAGACACATTGATCTCCCAGGGGAGGAAGTATAACATGTTTGCTAGGAGGATAAGCTATGGAGTTGAACAAATCTAGGTTTGAGTCCTGCCTCTTGTGAACACTTTTGTATATGTATGATCTTGAGTAAACTACTGAACTGAGGCCTAAACACTAAGCTGAGGCCTAAATGTTCCTGTCAAATGGAGCATTTCTATCACAAATCATTTGATGAATCTTTGCCTTCCCATGGAAAGGCTTGCCTCCTCCTGGTAGAATGATCCCTCCTTTTTTCTCTCTCTTCCCTTTCATCTCCTCTTCCTTCCTCTTATTTCCCTCCCTCTCCCCTTCTCCCCGCGCCTTCCCCTCCCTTCTGGTCCCTTCCCTTCCTTTCTCTTCTCTTCCTAGGTTTTCCAAAGTAAGGTCTAAGGCATCTTACAGTTTTTCACCCACTCTCCAGAAGACCCCTTCAACTAAACCGAAGGGATAGTTGAAAGCTGGGGCTTAGGAATCAGTGAGAGGAAAGCTAACTGGGCCCAACTTATATGCCCTTGGTGCTTCCCACAACCACAGATATTGCTGAAGTTGAAACTGTGGAATCCTCGCAACCCAGTGTCCCTAGAAAGCCTGCCTTTGGTGTACAAAGCTGGGGGAACCTCCTAGAGGAAACTTCAGAAGCCCAGGCAGGCTGCCAGGATGCCAAGCTCCTCATAAGCTGCATTTGTAACTACTTCCCAGCTCTATGGTGGATAGTTCACCTCTCTCTCCCTCTCCCTTTCCTTCTCCCTCCTTCCCTCCCTCTCTCCCTCTCTTTCCTCTCTGACAGATGAACACTCCATCAATTGAGCTGCATCCCCAGGCACCCCACTTTCCTTTGTACAAAAGACCTAAATAGTTTTCCCATGCCAGTAGCAGAAATTTGATTTTTTTTTCCCCTATTCCTAATGAGCAAAACCTCATCACCAATTACTTATCCATTAGTAATTGTTCTTTGTTAATCAACATTAGGTGACAGGGAACTCTGGGGAGGGGATGTAATCTATAGTATTTGATCTAAACATTGTTAATAATTCTATTAGGTAAGAATGGCCTCGTTTAACAGACAAGGAAAGTAAGGAAGGCCACGAAGGGCTAAGGCAGCCACTCACTGCCTATGAAGAGCAGCATTATGTGAACTCAGATCCAAGTCTGACTCTGAAGTCTAGTGCTCCCTCTCCTTCTTGAAGCCAAAGCATTTTGGCAGGTGTAAGTGTGTGTGTGAGTGCACATCTCTTAGGTTAGGTAAGTGGGTAGTTATGTTCTTGGGTAGTTATGGCCTTTGACAGCATGATAGTTCCCTAGCTAAGGAGCTGCCATGAGATATCCTATTTTCTCCCCTTAGACCAAGTACCTTCCTCCTTCCTTAGAAGCCTGGAATCGGTCCAGCCCACACAGTACTCTGGTCTCCTAGCCCCAAGCACCAGGTGTGTAGCTGTCCTACCACACTACTGGCCAGGTGTCCAACAGCAGGACTCGGCACGGTGAGGGCCACCTCCCCAGTTCAGACAAGCTTCTTCCACATGGAGGATATTCCCACTGACACTGGGCAGCAGTGCTGGGAACAAACTGGCAGCATAAGCCGGGAACAGAGAGAGGGTCTGACACTCTGCCAAACACTTTCACTTCCCTGCAACTCTGTGGGGTGGAGCACCGGGCAAATGGCCTTAGTGTGATTGTCAGGATTCATTATTCGCACAGAGAGAGGTACCAGCTAAGGTCCAAAGAGCCATACAGACTTGCCTCTAGAATTGCTGTGAGGCCTGAAAGTCAGGTCTCTGCTTCTAAAGTAGCATTTAAATAATACCTCAAGGGAGATTTTGTTCTTAAGCCTGTCATTCACATAATGATAACTGCTACACGTTGTCAAGGATTTCTGGAAATTATTGCCAGCAGCTCTCTGCCCTGGACACATGTCCATCTCATACATAGTTGCATGTGGTACCCACAGGCCTCAACAGTGGGTCCTTTGACTACTTCCTCTTTTAGAGATGAGGGAACTGATACTAAAATGGCTTATGTGACAGGCCCAAGGCCATAAAGCTAGGAAATGATACCATAAACATAATCTAATGTTCCACTGGACTATGCCCCTAAAGCCAAGGCCAGTGGTGGGCAGTGAGACAACTCCTTGGTTAACAACACTTACTACTCTTACACAAGACCCAGGTTAGATTCCCAGCACCCATATCAGATGGCTTACAATGTAACTCCAATTCCAAGGGATTTGATGTCTTTTGGCCTCCATGGGCACCAGGTCTACAAGTGATATACAGACATACATGTAGGCAAAAAAAAAATCTATAAAATAATTTTTTTAATATGTTGTGCCAGGCATGGTGGCGCAGGCCTTTGATCCCAGCACTTGGGGAGGCAGAGGGAGGTGGAGTTCAGTGTGTTTGAGGCCAGCCTGGTCTACAAAGCGAGTCCAGAACAGCTAAGGCTACACAGAGAAACCCTGTCTCAAAAAACAAACAAACAAAGTTATGTCTATATCACACCTTTCTCCCTGAAGGCTCAGGTATCTGTGTGGAAGAGGGTATGAAAATCCTGTAAGAGTAAAAGGTGCCGGGCATGGTGGTGCACGTCTTTAATCCCAGCACTCAGGAGGCAGAGGCAGGCAGATCCTTGTGAGTTCGAGGACAGCCTGGTCTGCAAAGCGAGTCTAGGACAGCCAAGGTTACACAGAGAAACCCTGTCTCGAAAAACCAAAAAAAAAAAAATAATAATAATAAAATAAAATAAAAAGAATAAAGGGTAATGGATGACTTCCAGGAAACTGCATTTTCCACACACACAACAGGACTGATGCATACATGAACTCACAGAGACTGACAGCACAGACTGACTGACCTGCAGAAGCTCAAGCCAAACATGGAAGAGAGAAAGAAGGCGTGAAGTTCCACCCCTAGCTAAGGGGCTATTGACACTTGATGCCTATCAGAAGAAGAGCCAGTTTTCTGCGATGGAGTAACACCATATACATCAATTACACACCACGGCAGGCCCAATGCTCACAGACAGTTAAGCAATACAAATCAGACTCTTTTTCTTTTTCTTTTTCTTTTTTCTTTTTTTTTTTTCTTGTTTGTTTTCTGGGATTTTTTTATTTGTTTGTTTTTAGGGAAAAAAACGAAGTTTTGTTGGTAGGAGGTAGGGAGCAATCTGGGAGGGGCTGGATCCTCAACATGCTACCTAGGCAGACTTTATACATGGTGTAATGTCATATCGTATAGCCTTTTATTTAAAACTCTTTAAGATTAATTTCTCATTTTAATGGAGAAAAATTAATTTCTAGTGTTTATTAATATTTGTATTGACTCACAAATTCCTTTTGTTTCTTAATTACCTGCAAATAAGTACATTAGAACCAAACACATTTTGGCAATCTTTGAAATGTAAATAAATATTAAACTTCTAAAAACTAAGATTAAAAAATTGGAGCTGGAGAGATGGTTCAGTGGTTAAGAGCACTGGCTGCTATTCCAGAGGTCCTGAGTTCAATTCCCAACAACCACATGATAGCTCACAGCCATCTTTCATGGGAGCCAATGCTCTCCTCTGGTGTACAGATGTACATGTAGACAGAACACTTATATACATAAAATACATAAATAAATCTTTTTTAAAAATAAGATAATAATGCAGAGTCCCATACAGAAGACACTAACCACTTATGGCAACTTACAGTTAAGTTAAATGAAGATTAAACATTCAGTTCCTTAGTTGTACAGATGCAATAGCCAAATGTGTTTAAGGCTGTTACATTAAACTGCACAGGTAGAGAAACTTCTGTTGGACGGTGATAATCTGACGCTATTAAGATCAGCCTTGCTCCAGGCTTATGCTTTGGTAAAACTATTAGTCGAAGACAGTATTTTTCACTAGCAGCACATTTGAACGGAAAGAGCCCATGGAGAGTCGGTGACATCTCTGGTGTGTAGCCACTAGATGCCAGTATCGTACCTTTCCTCCAATGTTGACAACGGAAAAATATCTCAGGGCTTTTGCTAAATATTCTCAAGGGAGCAAAATTGCTCTCTGACTCACTTGGAAGTTGGGAGACTCTAGCATAAGGGGGGGGGGCATACGTACTTGAAGTAATCAAATAGCAGAACTTCTCATTTGCTAACTTTGCCTGGCCTTCTGCAAGTAAGTGAGCTTGGTGACACACTTTTCCGGTGGGCTATGAACTACGTCGTCTTGTGTTGGATGAGTGGCTGTAAAAGGTATTTAAAATGTAGTGAAAAGCTTCAAGCCATGCACATTGGCTCAACATTTTAAATACCTTTTACAGCTGGATAGTCAGAGGAAATGTGTGAAGGAGGTGTAAGCACTAGGTTGGCTTATAAAGGAAAAATAAGAGAATATTAAAGTATGGAGAATTGAGTGAGAAATGACAACGCTGTTACGCACAACACTTTGGTTACTAATTTCTAGGATTAACAAACGACAAAGAATTATATCACTTAAGAAGTTGATGAAGCAACTCTTAGTATGATGAAGCTAGAGCCGCAGAAAATGTGCTGTTGAGGGATTGAAAGGAAATTAGTGCAAGAAGCAAGTAATGCCGCGTGATGGACAGGTTAATCTCAGTCAATCACCCCACAGTGTATAGGATGCATTACAGTATCATGCTTGAGGACTGTGCAGATGGCTAAGGTGTCAGTGCACTTGCTGCCTAAGCATAAGGACCTGAGTTCGAATCACTAGCACCTACATGTAAGGGGGAAAAAAGCTAGGCGTGTCCATGCACATCTGAGTAACACCAGTGTTGCAAAGGATGGAGACAGGAGGATGGTTGGAGTTTGACGGCCACCCAGCCTAGCTATCCAGGTCCAGTGAGAGACCCTGTCTCAGGGGAATAAGACGGACAGTGGTAAAAACGGGACACTGGGCTTTCTTCTCTGGTCTCTGCAGGTGCACACACAGGCACACATACCAAAAACATGAGTATATACACACATACGCCAACCCACAAGCTACATCATGCTACATAGGCATATATAATTATTCACTTGCCAATTTGGTTGAAAAACAAAAATAAAAAGCTTACAAATAAATATAGGCATTCCCTCCACCACACAGCAAGGACATATGCTCAACCATGTTCATAGCAGCCTTATTCATAATAGCCAGAACGCAGCCTTATTCATAATAGCCAGAACATGGAAACAGCCTAAGTGTCCCTCAGTTGAAGAATGGATAAAGAAACTATGGTACATTTACACTGTGGAACACTACTCGGCCATTAAAAATAAGGAAATCTCAAAATTTGTGGACAAATGGATGGAACTAGAAATGAGCACACTGAGTGAGTTAACCCAGAAGCAGAAAGACTCACATGGTATATACTCACTTATAATTGGGCACTAGCCCAAAAGGCATGTCCCACTAAAGGCTTCACTTACCAGGAGATTGGGATAGATGTGAGGACATCCTACTGAGACTATAGGTAAGAGAAATGTAGGAGATGGGGAAATAGAAGGACCCAGAGGGTTCTAGAAACCTACAAGAAGAACATCATGATGGGTGGATCGGGGCCTGGGGGGGATCTACTCAAACTACTGCTCTAACCAAGGACAATACAAGTAGTAAACATCAAACCCCTACTCTGATCTACCCAATGGACAGGACATTCTCCACAGTCATGTGGAGAGCAGGGACTGACTCTCACATGAGTTCTGGTGCCCCATATTTGACCACCTCTCCTTGGTGGGGAGGCCTGATGGTACTCAAATAAAGAATAAGCAGGCTACCAAGATGAGACTTGATGGCCTATGACCATATAGTGGGGGAGGAGGTCTCCCTCGATCCTAGACCTAAGGGAGGGGAATTGGGTAAAAGTGGGAGGGAGGGAGGAATGGGAGGATACAAGTGATGGAATAACAATTTAATTGTAATCTGAATAAATTAATAAAATTAAATTTTTTAAATAAATAAATAATTGCATTCCTATATAAGGCTGAAATTTGGATTCCTACTGAAATAGGACTTTTCCAAAGGAAAATGGACCTCTCTGTAGAATATTTCTAAAGACCAAATGAAACCCATAAACTGTACCTTCAAAGAAATCTTCAAGCCAGGCGGTGGTAATGCATGCCTTTAATCCCAGCACTTGAGAGGCAGAGGCAGGTAGATCGCTGTGAGTTCAAGGCCAGCCTGGTCTACAAAGCTAGTCCAGAACAGCCAAGGCTTCACAGAGAAACCCTGTCTCGAAAAACAAAAAAAAAGAAAAAAGAAAGAAAGAAATCTCCAAACACTTTCCAAAGTGTTCCCTCTAAGTGAAGTTTTACAAAGGCAAAATTTTAAACTACATTGCAAATAATCAAAGAACAAGAAATCACCCAAGGGACAAAATGTACCCTGCCCCCTATGTACCTTTCACTCCACTAACACCTATTAATCTGCCCATTGTTCTTGAGAACAGAAAACCTGATAGTTCTATACCACAGGGGAATGTCAGCTAGCAAAACGCAGTGTCCACTGTGTCTTTCTTGCCAGAGAGTTGGAGTTTTAATATCATTTCTTTAAAACTAGAAGAAAGTCTGCATCCCTTGCACTGATAGGCTGTGGTCAGACAGTGGAGGAGGAGGACCCCACTGGTCAGAGGTCTAGGGGAGGGGAATAGGGTGGAAAAGGGAGGGAAAATGGGAACAAGAAGGTAAGAGTGAGGGGATTTCAATCATGATGTAAATAAATTATACTTTTTAAATGTATTTGAGAAAAACTAGGAGAAAGTATGGGATTATCTCAACGGCATTGGATTTTCTAGCATGCACAAGGTCCCAAGGTCCCCCTTCAGCACAATAAGTAAATAAATAAATGAATAAATGAATAAATAACCCGGGAGAGCAGAAAAGATGCATTGATTTGCTCTGACCACTCATCAAAGAAGCTTCTCTGTGCAGCAGTTGGGAGGCCAGTACTGCAGAAAGCTGCCACTGATCAAAAGGCAAAGATGTAGCTACCGACCTGTACTGACTGACCGTGGGGTGCCCAGGCCCCGTTGATACTTCTACAACACAACCCCCCATAAGTAAGGCTCAGAGAACATTGAAGAAGATCTGTGAGGGACAGAAAGATTTTAAGAGCCAGAGGACAGGAAGTCAGCTGTGAGATTATATCTTCCAGAAATGACAATATGACTGAAAGTTACAGACAATTGGGAGCCACCATGTGGACACTTGGGAACTGAACTCTGAACTCAGGTCCTCTGGAAGAGCAGCCAGTGCTTTTTACTGCTGAGCCATATCTCCGGCACCAAATAAGTTATGAGGAAGGGAGAGAGCAGAATCAAAGTGTCATAAGGATTACTAATGATCATTGAGCATACTCTGAATTACACTGAGGAGGGCACTGGGGTCTGAGCTCACTGGCTGAGGCATCATAGCTACACATTTCTTGTACTTTCTAATGACCTATATTCATCTTTCTCAAGGGAAAACTCACGTGAAGCCAGACTTCGCTGTCAGCATTGTTCTCTGGATGCACTGGCACACAGCCAGTCCTCAGGTTCTGGAGAACTGATTGTACTTGGCCTAGGAAAATGGACCCAAGACTATGGGCCACTGTCAGGACACACAAGGTTTAGCATCTGGATTCTAGGACCAAGAAAAATGCACAGGGCCCTGAACGTTAGCAACTGGAGCTCGTTTAAAAGTCACTTACTTGTGTCCTCTAATCTCAAGTAGCACTCTGCATTGTTCCCATGGGTATTCAAAGAAGTTTTGCACCCAGGTGGGTGGGTATTACTAGTGCATGCCTGACAACAGTTATTCCATCATCAGGACCACAGAGCTGTCAGCCTCACCTTTCCGGAATCCTGTTCTTAACTAAGGACGACTTGACTAGCATGATGTGAGTGTCTCCCCACTCTGACCAGTTCTTTCAGATGACCCCAGTCTCATTGGAGTAGCACAAACGAATACAGGGCCTATCCAAATGCACATTGTTGAGGGTTAATCCATAAATGCCCAAAGACTTACCAACACAAGTTGCTTTATCCAAGAGCAATCGCTGGATCGCAGAACGGCAAGGTATTAGCTAGCCAAGGTGAAATCTACAGCCTTGGTTTCCAGTGCTTGGAGAAGAAGAACCTGGAGAGATGGACAAGGTGCAGGCCTGAAATGCCGGGAGTGGAAACAGGCTCAGGTCAGGAATGCTAGATCACAGGAGAAACCAGAGTTGCCAAAAGCACATTCACCATAGGCACTATTTTGCCCACAGCTGAACGGACCTTTGCAGCAGCCCCATCTGGGTGTCACAGTACTCTCGATGGATGCTTTTGTTCCACTGTTGAGAAGCTGATGCTTCCTCTATCCTGTGGTATACAGAGTTCTAATCTTCTCATTGACTGCATGAACACCAGAACCCTTTCCCACCATGGGGTCAGCTGTCCTAATGGGGTCAGCTGTCCTACCCTTAACAAGATCTGGTCAGATTCAAACCTCCTGTGTTTCCTTCATCTCCCATCTGCAACCTGGTGTCACATGGGGGAAACTAGAGCTATTTTCTTCCTTCTTTCATTAGGCATGGTTACTGACCTGTTGATCATTCTCTGGTTACCTGTTGTCCTTTTTAAGGCTATAAAAAGAATAACAGAACTTAACAAATAGTTATCTGTAAGCTATGCTTCCAATAACCAGCTCAGAATTAAAACATCAAAATTGATATCCCAGCAATGCATTCAATTAGATTGAAGTTCCAGTGAGGTTCTTGGGAGTCAACATCTGCTGGGATCTGGATGGCCCCAAGTGTACCCGTTTCCACCACTGACTAAACATCTCAAACATCTCCAACTCCTATCATAAATGTATACATCCAGAGATAAGTATCAGGGTTCTTTAAAAAGTATGTAATCCTGCTGATATAGCCAAATGGTGATTCTAAGAAAATCCCAGGAGGCAGCAAAAGTTAAATGCATAGACAAAGGGAAGTGCCCCAGGGCTACCTGGGAAATTATGAATATTGAAGTAGGATGGTTTCCCTCCCTGCCTTCCACTCCTGAACCGAGGCAAAAGCTCAGAGAGAAGAACCTAGGCTCCTCCCCCATACACTTATAAATGCCTCTGTCTTCCTTTCATTATGTTCTTCTGAGCCATAGCCACATACTCCAACTCTTGCAAATGGTTTCCTGGGCTTAGCATCCCCTAAGAAGCTAGCTCCCCAAGTACAGCTCGATTCAATCAACATCCTTCAACAGGTATCTGTCCCAGCAGTTGCACTTGCGTGGATCCAGAAAGGAGAAGGAAATGGTTCATTCTAAGAAGTCAGCACAAAGGTAGCTATAAAGTGCATACTGTTGCTGAGAACATAGTTTCCTGTATAGTTCAGGTCCTGTTCCAAAGTTTACGTCATCTGTTTATATGGGCCCTGGCTGCTCAACCTCCTCACATACACTACCATTATTTCCCCTACCTTTTCCCTTCCATTTTTTTTTAATTTATGAATAAATGCCTAGGCCATAAGCATTGGCTCATTCCCCACCTAGCTCATAACTTACTTTACCTGTTTATTCTATTCTATGCTCCCCACGTGACTGGTTACCATTCCTCAGTTTCATGTATCTGTCTTCCTTAGAGTCCAGAAGAATCTCCCCCTCCCTTTTCTTTTTCACTTTTCCATTCATATTTTAGGAAAGGAGTGGACATCGTCTCGTGTGTGACAAGCTGGTCTCAAACTCTCTGTAGCACAAGATGACCCTGAACTAATTATCTTCCTGCCTCTACCTCCCAAGTCCTGGCATAGAAGATGTGCACCACAATCATGCAGTGTTGGGGATCCAAACCAGGACTTTGTACCTTTGAAGCAAGTACTCTGTCCACTGAGCTACAGTCCCTGAATGTCCTGCTTTTTTAAATAAATTGTCCCTTCAGCTCAAGTCCAGATTTATCCACCTGAGGTAAAAAAAAAAATGGAGTCTCCTTTTTCCCCCCGAATACCTCAGGCTATGGCAGATTCTGTCATGGAAAACAAATAGCAAAACAAAGGAATCCTGAAAATAAAAACAAAGCAAGTGGTTTGCAAGAACGAGGATCTAATATGAACTGGTTCTGAGTACCAGAGAGGGGACTTAGTGCTCATTTGGGAGCTGGATCATCTCCCGCTGTCATGGCCATCATCACCCGTTTTGTCAGAGCATTCACCAGTCACTCTAACTTCTCTGTCATTCGATGTTATAGGGAGTTACACAGAAAAAGCCTTAGAAAAGTCCACAGCATTTGCCCAAGGCCACAGCCTGAGGGCACAACAGTGAGGGCAGACATCTGGAGATGTTCCTTAAAACGGTTGCCAAGGACACTTTATACAGTGATCAGCAGCAGGGTTTCCAGAGTCCAGGCCCACAGGATATTAATACAAGTGGCCAAAAAAGTTAACTTACACTATAGCTTATCTCAATTTTTTCTCATAATCATTATTCTCCAAGAAACATTTTCCTTAATAGAACCCTAATAAACTTTAATATAGGTATGTTATTTTCTTTTTTATATATTTTATTAATTTATTCATATTACATCTCAATTGTTATCCCATCCCTTGGGTATGGTATTTTCTTAATGCCTCATGTCTTTTTTTGTAAAGCTATATTTACTTATTATTATATATACAATGTTCTGCCTGCATATACCCCTGCAGACCAGAAGAGGGCACCAGATCTCATAATAGATGGCCACCATATAGTTGCTGGGAATTGAATTCAGGACCTCTGGAAGAGTAGTCAATGCTCTTAACCACTGAGCCATCTCCCCAGCCCCATGCCCCTTGTCTTATCATCACCAGGAGAGTAGGAGCATGCTGTGCAAGTGACACTGAAGGAAAAAAAAGTGCTTTTAGTCCCACATCTTCATGCCCAAACCATCTCACCTTGGCACCCTAGATGAAGTGCTATTCCAAATGCTAAGAAAGGCCACTTTGGGCCTGAAGCTCTACTATTCCATAGCTGTAATGCATAAGCTTGAAACAGTTGAAGAAAGATAAGTAAATGAATAAATAGCTTTGCTAGTGAATGGCCATGTATACCAACAGACTTACTAATTAAGCACATGATTACATGTGTCTTGGTTATACTCTCCATGTTAGCACTGCTTAAAATATGCACACAAATCCCAGAACAACACTGTGCACATATAGTAAGAATATACTGAAATTCAGACATGGTGGTTCATGTCTACAATCATAGCACTTAAGAGGCAGAGATAAGAAGATTCTAAGTTTGAGGCTAGCCTGAACTACACAGTTTGCCCACATCTCAAAAAGAATATACTGTTTTGAGATAATGCTCCATCAAATCACTGAAGGACTGCATGGTAATAAGACTCCTACTGTTGCAGGTCATGGAGACTGAAGAGGCCACCCTCTAACCAGACAGGACTCCTAGTGAAGGGAGGAGAACACCAACCCACCCACAAAAGCTTCAACCCAAAATTTACTCTGCCTACAAAATGTACAGGGATAAAGATAGAGCAGAGATTGAGGGAAGGTCCAACCAATGCCTATCCAACCTGAGACCCACCCCATGGGAGAAAATCAACCTCTGACACTATTAATGATACTCTACTATGCTTACAGACAGGAGCCTACCTAGCAGAGTTGTCCTCTGGGAGGCTCCACCCAGCAGCACCTCAAAACAGATGCTGAGACTCACAGCCAAACATTTAGGTGGAGCTCTTGGAGTCTTGTGGAAAACTGGGGTGGGGGGAGGATAAAAGGACCCAGATGGGACAAAAGTTTCACAAGAAGACCAATAGAGCCAACTAACCAGGGCCCAGGGGGCCTTACAGAGACTGAAGCACCAACCAAGGACCATGCATGGGCTGGACCTAGGCCCCCTACATAGATGTAGCCAATGGGCAGCTCAGGCTTCATGTGGATCACACATGGACTCTATTGACTGATTTTTGATCACTTCTCTCTGGAGAGGCTCCCTTGCCCGTCCTCAGTTGAAGAGGATGTGTTCAGTCCTGATGAGATTTGATGTCCTGGGGTGGGTTGTGGGGGGGGTTCCCCTTTTTGGAGGAGTAAGGGGGGGGATAAGGAGAAGGGGGGGGGGGGGGGGGACCAGGTGGAGAGGAGGGAGATGCCACAATTGGGATGTAAAGTGAATATGTAAAAATATAAAAATTAATACAGCTTGAAATACATTTAGAAAATTGTGACAGCTAAAAAAAAAAAACAAAAAACAAAAAACCTGCAGGGTGATTTTCTTAAATCCAAATTCTCCTTTGTCCTTATACCCATGTCTCCTGCTTCTTGACACCAGGGTCTCCCTACCATCTCAAAATATATTTACTTTCAGTCCATGTGGATGGTACCTGGTATCAGAACAACACTATTCAGTGTAATTGCAAAACAATATTTAATGGAATCGTTATGATGAATGCTAATGAATGATTTTGCCAGTTAAAACATTTAGCTTTCGGATTTTAATCCAGTCTTGTGGGGGTGTGTTTAGTGAACCCTGGCCAGATTTTTGCTTGGTTGGTTGTTCTTTGTTTTTGTTTCTGTTTTGACATATGCAAGCTATGGCCTGTACTCTTGTCCAAGTCTCTCTCTGTATCCCATGTAGGCCACGGACATCCTCCATGTACAGCTTTCCTTTCTCCAGCTTTTGAGCTGCTTCTTACAACTACTGGTGAAGCCAAACTGCCAGAAAGAACTTAGTACCTAAGGAATGCCACAAATGACAGGTACACACACATCCTCTGCAGCTCCACAGACTTTCCCTCGCAGTGCCTCCCTCCTTCTTGCCTTTATGAGTACATTAATCAAGCACTGCAGTAGTTTGGGGAAAACTCCAGCTTTTGCTCCTCACTCCCTGGGAGAGGCTTGGGTGAGCCAAGTTGGAACTTTGGCGGGAAGAAGCAAAAGCCCGAACACCGAGAAGCCTGGAGGCAGCCAGGCACTCCAGATTGCTTGTCTGGGGATTCACTTGCCTCGGCTTTGCACCCGGGACCCAGCAACTCCTGGAAACCGGGCCAAGCTTGTACTGCTACCCTTTCCCGCGAACAGACATTCGCACACCTATGAGAGCTCTCCCAGCAAAGCACTGGCCCCGCCTTTGTACCCTCCGGAAGACGGGCTGCAAGTTCTATTCCAAAGTGGGGCGCCACCCGCATCTCCTCATCTCCCAAGGTCACTCCTCACTGCTCCTTTTTACTGCAAGCATCCGGCTAAGGGCAAGTAAAGCTCCCTGCACTGCCTGCCCGAGCTCAGCCACAATCCATCCATCGCATTGTCTAGTGAGCCTAAATCGGGCGGGACCAGTCACTTACTTCAAGTCTTCAGGCAACCATAATTACCAGTCACCGAGCTTCTCAGCCAGCCGCTAGTCCTTTAAGGAACACGCCCTTTGAAGTGCCTAGGAACCTAGGCTGTGGACAAACTCTTGGCGGCCGCCACGTGGGGGCATCTTTCGGCTCCAAGCACCCACATACACATGGCTACAAACTTGCGGGGCGGATGCAAAGACTAGCTAAAAGAACTGTCTGCTGAACCAGATCCAGCAAGGGTTGGACTTGTTTCTTACAAGATTAAGAACAGCGAATATCCACTTTTCTCTGCATCCTTAGTGCAAACTACCAAGATACTCTCCACATATCTCCATACTGTGCCTCTCAGGGCTAAGAAATTCACATGATGATTAGATTTAAAAAAAACAAAACTCTGAAAAGAGCAGAGTAGAAACGCATTCAGAGCAGGAAAAGATGCTGAAGGGCTTTGGGAAGGAAGTGTAAAAAAACGAGCCAATTTCTGGAAGTTTCGACTGCAGCCTGGGAGTGGGAAGCAGAGGGAAGAGAAGTTGAGACAGAAAGAGAATTTTGTTGTTGAACCATCTAAACCACGGTGATTGTTTACCCACAGAAAAATCTGTCCTGTGATTCCCAGGCTGGGAAGCCCATTGCTGACCTTCTAGGGTACTTGGATTCAGGGTTCTACAGTCACAGAAAAGGTGTAAATCCTGCTCCAAACTGACTCTGGTGGCACAAGCCTACGTGTAATCCCAGTTTCTCAGGATGCTGACTCAGAAGGATTGCAAATTCCAAGCCTGTCTGAAAAGGGGAGAAGGATGCTTCAACCACATGGTAGGAAACTTAGTGAGAGCCTGTGTCAAAATTAAAAGTAAAAAGAGAGATGAGAACAAAGCCTAGTGCTTGAGTTGTTTGCCTAGCATGGGCAAGGCCCACTTCAATTCTAGTAGCCCAAAATGTAAGTCAAAAACAGGCAAGTTCTGACACCAGGGGAGGTTTCTGTGGTGTGATAACTGCATCATGACTTTGTGAGAAAATATTTTTCAGATGGATGCTGAGATATTTAGAGAGGAGTGTGGTGATGTTTTCAGCATATCTTCAGTTTTTGTCAGAAATGCATGGTGTGTGGCTTCTATATGCACAGAGACAGAAGAGAGTGATAAAATAACCAGAAGAGGTGAGTATTAGATGGGACTAAGTGAAATACAGAGAAAGAGAGAGAGAGAGAGAGAGAGAGAGAGAGAGAGAGAGAGAGAGAGAGAGAGATGGAGGGAAGGAAGGAGGGAGAGAGAAAGACAGAAATAGAGAGACAGAGGGATAGAGGGAAGGAAGGTGGGAGGGAGTGAGAGAGAGAGAGACAGAGACAGAGAGAGACAGAAACAGAGACACAGAGAGAGATAGAGAGACAGAGAGATAGAGAGATACAGAGACAGAGAGACAGACAGAAAGACAGAGACAGAGAAAGGCAGAGAGAGACAGAGATGTCTTCAGTGTTTTTTTTTTTCACTTCTCTCTACGTGTTTTGATGTTGTCAAAAATAAAACCCTGAGGGTACAATCTTAGCTTTGTCTGCCCTTATCAACTGTGTTAGATAAAATGATGTACGCCTTTCCATCCCCAGACTCTTGAAGGCCAGGGATTTGGGGAAAGTGGAAAGAATTATTTCAGAGTTCTTTCCCAGCTAGAAGAGAGGAAATAAATGCATCCAGCAAAAACTTGGCAAGTCCTTCCATACCCTTGCACCTTTACTCTCAACATCTGTGGCCCCATTTGATCTCCAGTCTCCACTTAGGGAGACAGGCAAAGCGCACAGACAAGAAGTGTATGTGCTTAGAATGTCTTCCAGTGTTTGCTTACAAATTTCTGTCATCTCTACTCAGTCAAGAATTCCCCTAGGACCACACCTGGAGCCAAGTTTGTGCTATTGACTATTTTAAACACTGTGTATAAGACTTCCTCCAAATCCCATTGCTCTCCTTTACCATACACACACACACACACACACACACACACACACACACACACACACACGTGTAATACATGATTGTGATGTTCCTGGATGTCTCTTGTTTCTCCAATACCCATCAGAAAGCCATAAACATTTCTCCAAAGAATATGCATGCAAACAAGTTTTTAGAAAAAGACAAATTAAAACCACAATGATGTACTACTCCACACCCAGTAAGGTCATTAAGGTGGCTACTGTTTTTTAAGCACAGGTTGGCTAACACTATACTTTATTGGCTTGTCAGCACAGACAACATAATGTCCAAACATAGGAGAGTACTTGATAAATATTGATGAAAGAAAGAATATTTAAAAAATAAAATAGTTACAGCAAAGTAAAATGCTGTGTATTTCCAAAGAACAAATTTCTTATTTTTTTTTATGTTGTTGTTTGGATTTTCTAGACAGGGTTTCTCTGTGTAGCCTTGGCTGTCCTGGACTTGCTTTGTAGGCCAGGTTGGCCTTGAACTCACAGAGATCCACCTGCCTCTGACTCCTAAGTGTTGGGATTACAGGAGAGCACCACCATGCTCAGCTCAAATTTCTTATCTTAAGACCCCTGACTATAGCTGGATGTTGTAGTTCTTCGGCCTTTTCAGTAAGACAATCATGAGTTTAATGTCAGTTTAGGTTCCATAGTAATTCCAAGGCCAGCCAAATACAATTAAAATTTAAAACAGAAAAAAAAAGCCAGAAGGCTGGATGCCAAGCAGAAAGATTGTTTTCCTTCTATGACTCAGCACCTCTGTTCATGAGCAGAGATCAGTATAGACTCTGAGGAAGGGATTGGTGTTTGATTTATGTGGCCTCCGTAGACCAGGTAGACAAGGAACCAAGCAAGGTAGAATTCCAGCTCAGGATCTTTCGGCAAAGCAGCATTGTTGTGGGAGCAGAGGGAAATTGATTAATTTTTGATACTATGTTAAAAAAAAAAACAAATTGGTATTTCCTGCCCAAATACCAAAGCAACCAGGACTTTATAAATGAAAATTATATTTTTTTGAAAATCTATAAATTGTCATTGGAATAAAGCAGCTTTAACTCTTTATTGGAAATGTTTTCTGCTGGGCAAATAGAACCAAGAAGCAAGTTCCACTAGTGTTGTGGTTTGGGCGTGGGCCAAATGAAATGTCCACTGTCAGTCAGAATGGCAAGGACACATGACGAGAGCAAGCTGCATGCTGTTTCTGGGAGTCAAGAAGGCAAAATGCAAAGAAGACTTTGCAGGCTTCCTGACGTGTGACACATTCCATTCAAGCCCTTGCTTGGGTGCCTTTTCACAGGTAGGACCCTGAGCACAGGGCATGCTCTTGCACTCTTTGGCCACAGACGCTCTCCACTTGAAGAAGAGTTTCCTTGTAAAGCTGGATGCAACCCAGGCTGCCAATTTGCTGGCAAAATAATCCAGCAGTCACTCACTGAAGAGGAAAGAAAACTGGGAGGGTTTCTGAAACAAAGAACAACAGAAATCACAGTTAAATGGCATTCCTAAGCAGGCCAGATATGATTAAGAACAAGTATTTTTTGAGGTGGACAGCTGTAGGTTAGAAGCCCAGCTGTGCTGAATAGTAACTGTGCACTGTTGAGCAAGTTGCTAGCACTCTGTGTGCCTTGTTTGTTTTATCCATAAAGAGGGGATAGGAACAGCCCTGCTTTGTACAGCTGGGGCCAAGGCCAAGTTGTAGTAAGATCCTCCAGCATGACACCTATAGTGAGAAATGTGTCAGGCAATGAGCTGTTTGATGGTGAGGAGGAGGGAAGTATCAACCTATCCCAGGGAGGGCAAGCATCAGGCAAAATGTCTTTAGGCCTGCAAATAATATCGAATAAACACCTGGTTGTCTTCCAGGTTACCCACATCTAACTGCAAGGAATCATTTTGTGGTTGCCTGAGCGCCTCCTCATGACTTAGAGAAACATCATTAGGAATTGTGGGAATTTGAGGGTGTACATGGGGTATGTTATAAATTGTGGTTCTCATAGTATGGAAAAAAGAGACTATATCCTTGTATATTACCAAACTGCCCTGAATCCTCTCTCTCTCTCTCTCTCTCTCTCTCTCTCTCTCTCTCTCTCTCTCTCTCTCTCTCTCTCTCTCTCTTTCTCCTGATGCTGCAAATGAAACCTAAGGACTGGCATGCTCCAAGCAAGCACTCTAACACTGAGCTATACACAATCCCCCTTGATGTCTATGACACTGTTCAATTAGACATTTCCACCACGGGCACTGCAACATTTAAGCAGGGGGTTTCATGCTCTTTCTGCTTTGATCATCTGAGGTCCTTTGTAAAGCTAACTAACCCAGCAGAGTGCTCCATCCTGGCTGCAGGACTTGTCCAGGCAGCAAGTTTTCAAAGTGTACAAAGGAGACCAGATGCATGGCTGGGTGGGAATGAGAATGGTCCTTCTTCAAAAGGAAGATCGTAACTAGGCCCAAAGGATCAGAGGTGATGTTGGAGAAAACAGAGCAACTACTTGAACAAAGAATCAAGTCTATGGCAGTGCCGTTACTATGTGTGTTTTTTATCTGGGGAACGGAGATAGAAGAGTTTGGCTGGGAACAAACAGTCATGCACACTGAGCAGCAATCAAGGTCAAGGACGGACCTTACATCCCTTAAAAATGTTCACATTCTGTCCTTTCCAAAATCAGGGAACATTCATTATACACTGACCTATTGTTCTTTAGAATAGGAACTTAATGAGGCCATTAAGTCATTCCATAAGCCTTTATTGAATGCTTTCCTTGGACTAAGTCTTGTGCTGAATGCCAAAAGTAAAGATGAATAAAATACGGTCCTTGCCCTGGAAGGGGTCTCAGTTAGAGAAGACAATTACAGTGATTGCCTGTTCAGGGTCCTTCAGGGAGTATCAATGTGCTAAGGAGAAGATGCAGTGAGGGGACGACAGGAGGTGAGGCTTGAGTAAGTCTTAAAAGGTAGCTAAGATTTATCACATTGGGGAAGAAAAGAGGAGCACTTTAATTTCCACTCTTTCCCCTCTTGTTAATGTAAAGTGTCCTATGTTCTCAAAAGAAGAATGTTGGACATGATTTAGCTGTGGCTGCAGCCAGCATCTGACCAGCTGTTTTTGCATTATCCCTCAGGTTCTGGGAAAAAATGGAAGTGTTGTAAAAGCAGGGACTTAACCGGCAGATTTGGTTTAAGGATTCAGTTTCGTAGATAGTGAGGATGGAATAAACTAAGTTACTGCAAAGGGACTATTGAGAAGGACATCATCTGTTTCAAAGAGAACTGATGAGTGGTGCAGATCAGTAGAGAGGGGAGCTGTGGATGAATTAGGAAGCTATGGTTGAGGAGGTACCATTTAGGGGCAGCATGGGCTATTTCTTCCTGGTTCCTTATATTCAGCATGGTAGTGTCCTATAAGGGTGGATTGCCTCCTTTCCTTGTTGCTGGGACAAAATATCTGAAAAAGACAACTAGAGGAGGAAAAGCTCACAGAGGACACAGTCATTGGTGAGCAAATCACACTGGCAGGAGTTTAAGGGGCCTGGTCATGTTGTGTCTGCAGTCAGAAAATTCAGAAAGAGATGGCTATTGTTGTTCAGTCAGTCTCCTTTTCACTGAACCCAGAGCTCCCCCTTCCCTTCCCCACCTACCGCCAATTATGGGGTTGTATCATGCACATTCAGGATGGATCTAAGCACCTCAGCTCAATATAATGATTCCCTCCCAGGCATGTTTAGAGGTTTGTCTCCTTGGAGATTCTTGACCCTGTCAAAGTGGCAATGACTATTAACCACCACAACTGGCTTCTTTGATGCCTAGTTCCTAAGCTACTTTCTCCTAAAAAGAAAGAAAGAAAGAAAGAAAGAAAGAAAGAAAGAAAGAAAGAAAGAAAGAAAGAAAAAGAAAACAGACACAGAAAATCACCTTGAAATTAGTCTAAGAGTATCAAGGAAAAATTGGCCTGACAGCCATCTCCAAATGCTGCTATCACCATGGTTACCCTTAAGGAAAATGATTTCCAATTGGGAGATTTTCTTTCTTAGGATGATAAAGGGTTCCCTCAAATATTTTTCTTAACCTTCCACTGGGGAAAAAAGCATCATCAAACAAATTGACATGATTACCTGAATATATGTTAGAATCACAATCTTATACCATGTTGGTGTCTATCCCAAGCCTAGGAAGGAATCCTAGGTGACTAGGAAGGCTTGATCATTTCCTAAAATTTCTTTACAGGGATGGGAAGATGGATCAGTGGATAAAATATATGTTGTGCAAGCATGAGGACCTACACTTCAATTCCCAGGACCTACATAAAATCTGTGCCCTGCGTATGTGTCTATAAACCCATTTCTATGGGCCAAGATGGTGGTGGCAGAATTGCTGAAGTGCTGGCCATCAAATTTAGCAGAGAATAGTGAGCTTTAGGTTCAGTAATGATAATGATGTGCAAGCCGGTCAATCTTCCCACACCTGCAACCTGTGTCTGGCTCTGAGCCTTGGAGGTGGCTTCTGGGTAGTAGAACCGCAGTTGCTTTGCATTGTGGGTGGGGTAAATGAAGAAGAATGGCTTGAAATCCTGTCTCACTACTTTCTATGAAGGGAGTTTGTTTGAAATTGGAGGTGAAGTCACCTAGCCCAGTCCAAGGCTGCAGTCCCAAATGCAGTTAGTTCCCTAGGCCCTGGCCACCAAGGGTCACGTGGCCCTGGAAGAAAGGAGGGCAGGCTGGCTTCTCACCCACCCTCTGCACAGCATGGGCACCACACGTGGTTTCCAGTGGGAAAGGTGTCTAGAGCTCCGGACATGAGTGGTGCAAGTGATTGATGAACATCCTGCTCTAGTGTGAGCTTTCTTTTCAGGCCGAGCAAAGACCCCTGCTCACTCCATTCAGGGGTCTTGACCCAAATTAGAATGGGTCAAGACAAGTAGCAAATTTTCCCTGGCCACGGCGCCAGCTGTTTGAGTAAATGGCAAAGTAAGCCATGCCAGAGGCCTGTAAGACCCCGGGTGATGACTGCCCTGCTCTCCTCCCAACTCCATGGCTCAGACCTCATCACAAAACTTCTGCCCTCTCACCCTTCTCCCCCAGCCCTGGCTGCTTCTTGGCTGTCCCTCACCTCCAGGCATACCCCATCACCAGGACCTCGGTGTCTCCTCCTCCCTCTACAGTTACCAGATTGAATTTATTAAAGCAGAATGGTAGCTTCAGTTCTTGGTATATCTTCCAACAAGTAGATTACAAAATGAGCTCTCTGCCTATAGCTCGGTTTCTCAGAAATCCCCTCTAAGCTCCTTCCATGAGATTCTGACAAGTTAAATGTCCCCTTTGCTGCAAAAACCAGAGGTATCAAGACCTAACTCATCAATGACTCTTACTGCCCCAGCAGCCAGAAGTCTCTGGGAAGAAAAGTAACCACATGCTTGCTAGCCATGGCCCAACCTGATTCTCTAAGTTCCTTCTGTTAATGAAAGGCCCCTGTTCTGTCTCTCAGTCTTCCTACACAGGAGCATAGGCAGGGTCCCTGGTTAGAGGACAAAAGGATGGGTGACTTGCTCACTCACTTGTGTCAGCAGTCATCTCAGTGCAGGGGTCTGGATGACAAGCCCTCTAGAGCCCATCTACACTCACTTGCCCTCCACAGCTTGTCCAGTTGTCCTTCTATGGGTAGAAGCAAGCAGGCATGCTTGCCTAAGGAGAGCAGCCAGGGCTAGATGTACTCAAGGCAAAACAGTTTCCTAAGGCACTCTCTGCCCATCACTCCAAGAAAGTCCAAGCTGAATCATAGGAGACCAGAAGGCCAGTGAGGGCAAAGTCATGTTTGGTTCTTAATTTCCAATAGCTGGTGCAAACCCAGAGATAAGAGATAGGGTGAGAAAGCAGTGCTAAGAGACCAGTGAGGAAAGCCAGTTACTTTGGGGACAGCATAGTACCGGTGCAAGGGGTTGAGGCAAAACCACAAGCTTCAGTGTGCATGGGCACCACCACTGAATTAAAAGCCCGGGATCAGCTTCAGGTAGACCGTATAGCTTTTTGGGGTGGGTTTTTTGTTGTTGTTGTTGTTGTTTTGTTTTGTTTTTTGTTTTTTGTTTTTTGTTTTGTTTTGTTTGTTTGTTTTTGGTTTTTCGAGACAGGGTATCTCTGTGTAGTCTTGGCTGCCCTGGACTCGCTTTGTAGACCAGGCTGGCCTCGAACTCACAGCGATCCGCCTGCCTCTGCCTCCTGAGTGCTGGGATTAAAGGCGTGCACCACCACCCCCAGCTCCGTACAGCTTTTTGGTCCAGCCTCGACAGAACCTTGTCCTCTGAGACTAAAATCAAGCAGAGCCTCTCCCTCATGTCATGGGGGTGATACAAACCTAGCACTAATATTTTAGAGCCCCGGGTCTCCTAAATGGTGAAGCTACTAAAGGTCATTGACCTTAGAGCTGCTTTCCTATATAGAAGGTGTCACTGTTCCCACACCCTCAGGGCTGAATGTGAGCTCTCCATTGTTTTCCTGTATATTAAGACAAAGGGGCCCTAACTCGGGCACATTCTTTCATCAAGTCTTCCCTGTGGCTAAGGAAACATACTTGCCAAATTGGGCTGGCTTTGCTATCGCAGGTTTCCTGCCTGAGGCTCAGAGTTCCAATCAGTAGAGATAACTTGGAGGTCAACTCACAAAGGCTCCTCCTGGGAATGAAAAGTTTCACGTTCAGCCTGTCCTGGACAGTTTGATAACAGCTTTTTGCTTGCTAGCAGATAGCAATGGAACCTTGGGAGTGCAGGGATCAAACTGCCGTTTCACAGACTTCTTTTCAAGAGGGCCTTGCTCTGGAGTCCAGGAAGCTGCCCTGGGACTGCTGATTCTCTTGTCTTGGCTTCTCCAATGCCAGGATTACTGGTGTGTGCCACCCGCATTCATCTTTCTGATACCTTTTTTTTTTTAAGGGAGAGTCAATCTCTCTCTCTCTCTCTCTCTCTCTCTCTCTCTCTCTCTCTCT
>OU015760.1:86644758-86671566 GCA_907169655.1 Acomys percivali
CCCAGGTTGGCCTCGAGCCTAGTGTGTACCTCATGTTACCCTTGAAGTCCCCCTTCACTTGCCTCTACCTCCTGAAGGCTGGCGTCCCAGATGCTGAAAGAATCATCGCATGCTGCTGATTCTTTTATTATCTCTTCAGTTTGGAGAGAAAAACAACAAATCTTTATAAACTTCCTTTTGGGGTAAAAAAAGGAAGGTAGCTGACCCTGTTCATAGTCTGTCACTCTGGGGTGTTTTTTAACAAGAATAACAACCGTATGCTTGAGTTTTTATTTCATTTTTAAGTCGTTTAAAGAGCAGCAGGTTTAGAGTTTTTCAGGTACGGCACTATGTGCATGCTTCAGATATGCTTCCTAACCTGATTCTTACCACACCGCTGTGCCAGAGGCTCTCTAATTGGGCCCACTTCACAGAAAACTCCAGTGACTTGCCCAAGGTCACATGGCTAATATGAGACAGAACCAACTTCAATCCTAGATCTGTGGAACTCCAAACACCATATTCTTAATCACTGCCTCCTTTTTCCAAGACAAGATTTTGGTTCTGCAGATTCCAGACCCCACCTCAGACCTATTGACAGGGAATCCTGCAGGGTAGTGCACAGAAAATCACACTACATACCTAACTGAGGGGTTTTGTGGCACTCAGAAATAGGCTTAGTAATACCATGTGGCCTCATGAGGTTGGCATACAGTGTGCCATCTTTTTTTTAATGGAACAATTTAAGTACTTTGTTTACTACTTTTAATGTCACAAGACAAACTGGACAGTTAGTGATGGAAACCACAGGACAAACATAGAAGTCCCTTTGGCTCCTTCTTCCCTGGTCAAGGAGACCTTGAGTCCTTACAGAGTTTGGCTGAGGCGAGCGGTTTCTGAACCGATCGGAGTCTCTAGGCAGGTGGTTCCTGCACAGGGCTTTCCTGTGACTGGGTTGATAACTTGGCCGACCTTGAAGATGTTCTCAGCCAGTTCGTGTTTCACATGCTTTGATCATGGGACTGGCAAGGCTCTGAGGAGCAGGATGTCCCCAACGCTGCACTGCTGAAGGGCACCGTGAGCAAAGTAGATTTTCTACTCATTAAAGGATTTTTATAAGTAGGGATCCAATACAAGTCTGGCCACTCTTACTTTAGCAGTTTTTACCATTGCTGTACCAATCACCTTCCTTACAACCCATTTGGCATGGACGGAGGAACGGACTATTGACATTATGTGTCTCTGAGTACCTTGGGAGTCTCCCACTTGGACTGTGTGCCATCTTAAGACTGGCACTGCTCTACAGTGTTGCTCATTGGAACCCGCAACTGTTGTGCCAGATGTGGTAATACACATCTGTAATCCGAGTAGTTGGGAGTGGGAGGCAGGAGGATCAGGAATTCTAGGTTATCCTTGACCACATATTGACTACAAGAGCCCCTTTTAGGAAACTTCTAATTGAAGAGGAAGCCTACAAAATGGGAGGGGGAATTTTTTGCCAACTATACCTCTGATGGAGGATTAGTTTCTGGAATATACAAAGAGCTCAAAAACAAAAACAAAAACAAAGCCTAAACACCAGAAAAACAAAGAACCCAACAGTAAAAATAGGATGTGGAACTGGAATAATGACAAGACAGCTGCGCACGTTTAATTCAGATGCAATCCCCAATCCTGACTCCTTCCCTCATTCTCCCAAGCCGACTGGGCCTTTCTGCCCTCAGTAATCACCGTCCTGTTTCATAGCTCATGAATTCTGTTCTTGCCTTAAATCCTTTTGTGATGGCACATGCCAGTAGGCAAATGTTCACACATGCACACGCGCACACACAATGCACACATGCACGCGCATACACACACACACACACACACACACACACACACACGCACACACGTGTCTCTCTGCCACTGTAACTTTGTGAAAAAATTGCAATAGTGTCTGCCTCAGAGGGTTCATGTGAGGACTTTGCTTTCTCCTTTGAAGCACTGGAAACTGAACTAAGCATGCCCTAACACTAAGATATCCCAGCTCTGATGTGAGGTTTAAGTAAAACTATTCAGGTAGAGATCCCCAAAGTCCTGGGACCAGGTCCACTCAGTAGGTATCAGCAGTTCTTCCTAATGTTGCCTCCTTTAGGTTACTGCAGTGTAAGTGAAGCCATCCTTCAATTTAAAAGAGAAGTAGCCAGCTGCATCCACATGGCCTCGCCCCTCCCACTCCATGTATATGGCTCCAGGCTGCTGATGCCGTGCAGGGGACACACAATTGGGACAAAGCAGTAGAAAGGAGGTGAAGAGGAGGGGCAATGAGTTTCACTGACATTAGAAAGACCTAGAAGTCTCTTCTCCCCTCATATACTTAGGTGCACCGTGTGCCTTTTCTTTCATTGACCTAGTGAGTATTAACTCATAGACCTTCTTTTCCCCATAATGCACATTTTCACCTTGATACAATGTACAATTTCACCTTGATACGAACCACGCAAGAGGGAGAATTGCCAGAGTCTGATGAGCACTTCCAATCCTACCCAGGTATGGGTATCAATTTACTAACATCCCAGGTACACTGGAATGTACCCCAGTGACTCTGTATTTACGACTCACAATGCTAATTCTACTTCAGCATTCACTTTGCATCAAATGGAGAAATGGGAGCCGCTCTGCTTCAAGCCTGCCCCCTTTTTATTCTATTGCTTTAAGTAGTTATGTTTATAATAAATTCTGTTTTTAAAATTCTGTTTGTTTCTTTTTAAAGATTGATTTATCTATATGAATGCTCAGTCTGCATGTATACCTGAAAGTTAGTAGAGGGCATCAGACCCCACTATAGAGAGCTGTGAGCCACCATGTGGCTGCTGGATGAACAGCCTGTGCTCTTACCCACTAATCCGTCTCTCCAGCTCCCTCTGGTTATTTCTTCACCTAAATTTTCTATCAACAAGTTCCTAGAGACATTTAAATCAATCCAACCCTTTAAGAGATGCTCCCTGAAGGCTAACCAGTCAACAACATCGCAAGGAGAGCACGGTAGTCTGTGTCCTTTTATTTTTTTAAATGTGCTGCTGTTTTGTGATTCTGGGAAAATTGAATTTAGTACATGATGCATACTAGGCCAGAGCTCTACCGATGAGCTACATCCTCAGTCCTCCTTTCTGTTTTATTTTTGAAATCGAGGCCCACTAAGTTGCCTAGATTAACCTTGAACTCACAATTGTCCCACCTTCAGCTCCAGAGAAGTCAGGATCACAAGCCTAAGCAACCAGACCAGGCTGTTATCTGCACTACAGATACACTTCCCTCTTCATTTTGATATTAAGTGATTGAGAAGGAGCCAGATAAACAAGACTAAAAGAAGGCTCCAGAACACTTGGTTTTAAAAGAATCAATACAGGATTTTTGCTTTTCTATAAGTAAAATCCTTGAGGAATTTAAAAAGATAAAAATAGATCCTTCTCTAGAGAAGGCAGGGCTTCTTAAAATGCTTCCATTTATGACTATTTTTTTCATCTGAAAAACTTCTATATGACCCCAGATATATAGGCACAAAACAAAGATATAAGTCAAACATGTACAGATGTTATATTAGAAGAAATTGATTTTGAGACAGTCTTTTGGCTTATATTTAACTTAGCATTTATTAAGGAGTAAAGTAAATTTGCATACCAATGAGATAGAGGTGCACATTATTAAAGCCTTGGCTGAATGTTTGATACTGTAGGATGTAGAACAGCAGCTTCAACAATTTTTAGAGTTGAATCTTATTTTTATTTTGTAACTATTAATGCTGAGAACAGGACTTTGCATAAATACATATAGTACAAATGGAAGAGGAGTTTTTAAATCCATTCCAGAAGCTTGTCTATGACTGTATTTCCCTGGTCTCAAAAGCTGTTGGAAACTCTGTCCTAATCTCAAGCCAACAGCCACTTAATGATTAGTTTATAAAACTCAAGTACACAACTCAAACAGCAATTTTTTAAAGATTTATTTATTACATATACAGTGTTCTGCCTGGGTGCCAGAAGAGGGCATCAGATCTCATATGTAGATGGTTGGTGATAAGCCACCATGTGTTGCTGGGAATTGAACTCAGGACCTCTGGAAGAACAGCCAGTGCTCATAACTGCTTAGCCAACTCTCCAGCCCTCAAATGGCAATTTTAAAAACCAAATACTGAGGTGCAACTAAGAGTTGCACAAGTTGAGTACTTACATGCTGAGAATGATGGTAGGAAAATATCAAAAGCCTTTATTTTCCACAATTAAACCAGTATACTTCTACAACAACAGAAAACTTTATATATACAGTAGAGACACTATAATTATATCCCATAGTTTTTAGTCTGAGGCCAGCATTTTCAGGATGCACTGGTTGGTATTATCTGGTGTGATGGTATGTACAGTGCAAAGTGCACATGTGTGTTCAGAAAGAAAAGATGCAGTGCAGTCAGAAGGTGAATGTGGGTAAGTGCTGCCATAGCCCCAGGTTGAGAGACAGACCTGAGGAACAGTTGTGGAGAGGAGAGCCTGTTGCTGCCAATCTAGAAAACCAGGAGGCCTGTTTCGAGCAGAGAAGTACACGGGAACATACTCAAGTCCTTGCTAACTAGGAACAGACTTTATTGGCTGAGAATAGCTGTGGGTTTTGACAGTCCTGAGCCTGGTGTCAGCAGATGGATCAACCTCTAGAATGACTTACCAGTCATTTGCAGCTCTAGAGCCTAAGAACCCTGAAACAGAACCCCCAGCACCTGCAGCTGGTTTCCTCCTGTGGCATGGTCAATTCTTAGGTGGCTTGGAAAGCCAAAATGAGTCTTCCACCTGTACAGGTCTCGGTTCTTTAGTTACTTCCCCTACTCCCAAGAAACTTGTGGTGCACCCTCCAGCTAGCCGTGGTTGCTGCAACCCTTTAATACAGTTCCTCATGCTGGGGTGACTCCCAGCCATAAAAATATTTTCCTTGTTACTTCATAACCATAATTTTGCTACTGCTATGACTTGTAATGTAAATATCTGATATACAGGATATTTGATATTTGATCCCTGTGAAAGGGTCATTTGACACCCTCAAGGGGGTCTCAACTCACGGCTTGAGAACTGCTACTAGCTGCTGGCTGCTAGGGCCTTAGCTCAAGGCCTACAGTGTGGGGAATCATAGAAGGATGGACTAACATGCCCAGAGTGCAAAACTGAGTGTGGCCACCAGAGGCCCCTAGAACACATAAAAAAAAAAAGGAAGCTACTAAAATGGAGCCATTGGGAGACATCCTGGACTGGCGCAAGACAAACTCAGTATCAGCAAAAGAAAAGAGCCCACAAATCTACCTGACCACATCCCACATCCCACATCCCACATCCCACATCCCACATCCCACATCCCGCATCCCACATCCCACATGTACATCATGCACATCAGCATGTCAGCACTTCATCTTTGTTTTTTCCCCCTTTGTGCTTCACCTTTTTTCCCCCCACATTTTACCAGTTTTTGTTTGCTTGCTTGCTTTACTTATCATACTTCTAAAACACGAAAGGAGTCACTAGAGAGAATCTCTAAATACAGAGCACGGGGAGGCCCTCCTCGAACAAGATCTTTCTGATGCATAATGTAGAGCATCTTCATCAAAATAGACTGTGTAGGGACATCTCTAGTCCTCTTGGTTTAATTCTCAAGTGTTAATGCAGACACTATAGTGAGAAAGATGCACTGAATAAAATTTTCTAAATATGAAAACTAAATTAACAGCAAACAAATAGTTTCAAGGACCTGTGAAAGCTCCTTATAGGAGAGCCTGTTGCAATTTATGTGGAATGCTCTAGAAATTGCACAAGCTGAATTAAATGTTCCAAGAGGTATAACTATATCGCCAATGACTCACTCTTTAAGTAGATCTGTGGGCCATGCACTTCTAATTTCACTCTTGAAAATAAATAGTAGGATGAAAATAATTCTCCCAGGTTTATGGAAGCTATAGCATGAATTTAATGTCTTTTATAATCAGGTCATATAACAAGCTATTCTCTACTTGTATTTTGAGCCGAGTTGAGTTAATAGGTGAGCAGCTATGTTTTTCTAATGCCAATAGTCATAATTTAGTGTCGTTTTAAAATAATTATGTCTAATAGTTCATTAAAATGGACTTTTGAGAGCTGATGGATCTTTCTGACTCCACTCGTGTGATGGGTCTTTATTCTTCATATGTATGTGTACTCTGTTCAGATGAAATAACTTCAGTGTATTTACCATTTTCACCTTTTAGTGTGTGTGTGTGTGTGTGTGTGTGTGCGCGCGCGCGCGCGCGCGTGCACATGCGTGCATGTATGTGTGTTACATCTGTCTGGCCATGTGAATGTACGCCATGTGTATGCAGGTGCCCTGGGACTTCAGAAAAAGATATCCGATCTCCTGGAGTTGAGTTACAGGAAGCTGTGAGCCACCTGATACGGGTCCCAGGAACAAAATTCAGCTCCTTTGGAAGAGCACCAAGCGTACTTAACCACTGAACAATCTCTCCAATTTCCTGTTTACTTTTTTTAAGTTTATTTTAGGGGGGTGGAGGGTTCTGGGCCTCATTTTGTAGCCCTGGCTGGCCTGGAACTCAGGGTATAGACCCGGCTAGCCTTGAACTCCAAGAGATCTGCTTTCCTGTGTCTTCGGAGTGCTGAGATTAAAGGCGTGCGCCACCGTGGCCAGCTCCTATTTACTTTTTGATGTATACTTTTTGAAACAAGATTTCTTTACATGTTTTTCATTTTGATTTTTTCCCCAAACTTCATTTTATTCCTATGTTGTTTGTAAATTACTATAAAATTCAACAGATTTCTTCATGACATTTCCACATACACTTCAAGTGGTCTCCTCTTCTCACCCACTCCTCCCTATCTGTACCCTTCTGCCCTAGGTATTCCTTATGTCACATTCTTAGGACATATTTCCTACAAGCCTCTCCACCATCTCCTTAAAGCCTTTTATTCCCTTTCATATCATAAGGCCCTTTCTAGTGTCGTGAGCTCGATGCATAGCCAGCCAGACACAGAATCACATGCTAGGCTCTGCATGTGAGAGTCAGCATGTATGTAGCATTTCTCTTTCTGAGCTTAAGTTACCTCGGTCTAGTATAATATTTTCCACTTCCATTCATTTTCCTGAATATTTCATTTTGTTCTTTGTGGCTGAATAAAACTTCACTGTGTATCTGTGCAACATTGCCATTGTCCATTAATTGGTTTATGAACATCTAAGCTGACTCCATGCCCTGGCTGTTATGAGCAGAGCTACCATAAACGTGGATATGCAAGCATTTTGTGGCAAGATGTATCATCCTTTGGGTATGTGCTCAGGAGTGATATAGGTTCATACGATAGCTCTATTTTTAATTTATAAAGAAACCTCCATACTGATTTTCATTGTGGCTGTACCGGTTAACCTCCCAGCAATGGTGAATGATAGATCCTCTTTCCCTATATCTCTGCCAGCATTAGTTGTAATTTTTCTCAAGACAGCCATTCTAATTGGAGTGTGATGAAATCTCAGAGTAGTTTTCATTCATATTTCTTTGGGAAACAGGTTCTTAATTTTTTAATATATAGATTAACAAATGTTTTTGTTTTAAAATACTAAGAGGATTTTACCAAAATTTCCCTTTCATGTTGAGTCTTAACTGTCACATGCGTACAAGTAATGCTCCTTTTCTCCTGTAACTTTTGTTGTGGTTATGCTGCTACAGACTTTATTTTTATCAGAATTTGCCCTTCACTCCTCATGCCAAAAGATACATTCTGTTTGAGTGTCCTCTTATCTGAGGTTGTCAAGGCCTATGCCTTTGATCATATAGGAAGTATTGAGTAGTAGCCATAAATCCTTCTACACATGAAGCAAAGGAAAATCTTACTCAAGGAAAAAGAAAATAATAACAAAATAAAATAAACCTTAGAATTAATAAGTTCAAAAAACATCAGGGCACAATACAGAATACAGGATACACAGAATACACAGTGCAGGATATCCATACAGAAAAGCACATTATTCCTTCATATCAGCAACAAATACACAGGCACAAAGGTTAAAAATATAATACCATTCATAAAACTAAAGATGCTTAAACATGAATTGAAACAAAATATATATAGAACTTGTTTGTTACACTAATGACAGAATATAAATCAGTGGAGAGACATACATATGTTCATATGGAATATTGGAAGATTCTGCACATAAGGATGGCAAGTGTTTCTGAAATTATGCACAAGTTTAATGCAAAAGCATAATCTAATATCTATGGAAAAGTGGAAGAACTGAAATACAGAAAATAATTTTGAAAGGTTACAAAGTTGTAGATACCAGTCTATGTGGTTTCAAAACTTGCTATATACCTATCAAAAACCAAGACAATTAGCAAAGACATGCCTCAACAAGTAAAATAGAGGACGGAGAACTAGACCCACACAAATATTCCTATTGTTGTCAATAGTGCAAAAGCAATTCAGTGGGAGGAAATAGCCTTTAAAGGAAATGGGCTTGGAATAAGTGAGTATCTATAGGCACCCCAAAAGAAAATAACTCAGAATAGGTGACATAGTTACATGTAAATCTAGAAGACTGTTAGAAAAAATAAATAAGGACAAAAATCTTCAGGACTTAAGAGGTTAAAGAGTCAAAAGTAAAATTCATAAAGGAAAAAATTGCTAACATGTACACCATTAAAATAAAAATGGTTGCTCTATGAGAGAGTGGAAGGTAGGAGTGTAAGACAAGCTATAGACTGGATGATAGGTGTTTGCTGCAGACCACATATTCAATAGAGGATTAGTATCTATACTATAGGCACAATGTTCAAACTCCACTCCAGGGCTAAGGCTGTAGGTCAGTGGTAGAGAACTTGACTAGGATGTAAGAGATCCAAAGTTAATTCTCCAGTTTTTGCAAAATAAGAAAAAATTGCTACAATATGAATCTTTGGTAAAGTCCATATACTGAAATCTTGGCCCCCAGCATCAAGCTACTGAGACATAGTAGACTCTTCAAGAAGTGGGCCTAGTAGGAGATTTTGAGGTCATTGGAAATATGTCTTTGAAAGAACGAAGGAGTTCTTTTCTTCTTTTGTTTTATTTCTTTCTCTTCTTGGCAACAACTAGATGAGGTGAATGGTTTTGCTACATAATATTTTCTCTAGGCCCAAGCCAACAGGGAAACTGATCATGGACTGAAACTTCAAAAACTGAGTCAAAATAAAAGCTGATTAGGGCTGGAGAGATGGCTCAGAGGTTAAAAGCACTGGCTGGCTGTTCTTCCAAAGGGTCCTGGGTTCAATTCCCAGCAACCACATGGTGGTTCACAACCATCTATAATGTGATATGATGCCCTCTTCTGGCTAGCTGGCTCATATGCAGGCAGAATACTGTCTAAATAATAAATAAATAAATCTTTTTTAAAAAAGTTGACTATACCAGAGTCTTGTTATAGTGATGAGGAGCTGACTAATATACAATCTAAAATGGTCAAGTGACATGAACTGACATTTCACCAAAAACAGTGAAATAAGTACCTAAAAGTATATATATTCAATGCTACTATCCATTAGAGAAATGAAAAATAAAACTACAATGAGATACTTATCAAAAAGACTAAAATAGAAATAAATAGTAGCAACATTAATTTTTGAGGAAGATTTAGAGAATGTAGAACATTCATATGTTGTGGTAGGCATATAAAATGATATGATACAGCCACTCTGGAAAATGATTTGATCATTTCTTACAGAAGAAAAATATGTTTCTTAAAGTATTCAGCAAGTATATGATCCAATAATTACATTTGTTCATCTTTATCCCACGGAAGTAAACACACACACACACACACACACACATCTACATATGGGCATACATCCATATCCATAATAGCCAAAACCTAGAATCAGGCTATATTTTCTTCAATAGGTGAGTGATTAAGTAAACTGACATATCTATAATATACGATAATAGTCAGCAATAAAGAACTGAGTATCAATGTATGCAGTCACAAGGACAAATCCTTAGGAGATTGTGTGGAATAGAAAAGAGCTAAAGTCAATCCTAAAGGGTCATAAGCTACATGATTCTACTCTACAATATTCTTGAAAGACAAAGTTAAAGAAATAAAGAAGTAGCTGGCCATGGTGATAAAAAGCCTTTAATCCCAGCACTCGGGAGACAGAGGCAGGCAGATCGCTGAGAGTTCGAGGCCAGCCTGGTCTACAAAGCGAGTCTAGGACAGCCAAGGCTACACAGAGAAACCCTATCTCAAGAGAGAGAGAGAGAGAGAGAGAGAGAGAGAGAGAGAGAGAGAGAGAGAGAGAAGCAGTTGTTTCCAGGGGGCTGGGGTGGGAGGAAAGTTAGCATGCCTACAAATTGGCAGCATGAGATACCCGTGTAGTGATGGATGTTCTGCATCTTGGTCATGTTAATGCTATTAACTTAGTTGCGACAGTGTGTCATAATGTTTTGAGATGTTACCATTGAAGGATGATGAGTAGTAGAGTACCTGAAATCTTTTTGCATTATTTCTTACAATATATGTGAACCCATCACCCCAAATAAAAAGTTTAACTAAAGCAAGAAAGGAGCTTTCTAGTTCCTCTGTCTATGTCTTTCTTTTAGGCCTCTCCATGCCAATCAGGTAGTGAAGGCACAGCTGTTATCTCAAATCCCTTGTATATCTTAGTGAAGGTTTCTTGGATGTCGAAGATGAACAACATTTTCTAGGGGAAAAAAAAATCCTGCCTTGAACATAAAATTGTGATACTTTGAAGCCTAGTCTTAATATGCTTTGTGACCTTGGACAAAGGGCTTCTGCTCTGTTACTGCATTTCATCATCCATGGGAAAACATCTAAAGGAAGTTGGGGCTATGACTCAGTGATGGACCACTTGGCTGGTATATACAAGGTCCTGGGTTTGATGTGGAGTAGGGGGAAGAAATGAGAAAACTTTGAAAGGGTTAAGTGGAATTATTTGTGCATTAGAAAAGCAACCCCCAAACTCTCAGTTTGCCCCCACTGTACACTTGTGAGGCAGAGTATGTCCAAAGATCTGAGTATTTCTCTCTACCAACAAACAGGCAAGCAATTCTGTAGTGGACTGACTACAGTGGGGTGACCTCTCTTGGAAGTCAGTTCTGACTCTTAGAGTATTAGATCCCTCAGACAAGTCGATTTCATCAGGGTTTCTAATGAACTGGCTGTACAGTTCCCCACAATCTCCTCCTGGGTTTGATTAACTTGTGCCAGCAGCTCAAGGCGCTCAGGAAAATGCTTATGATTCCTGTTTTATGGTAAAGGATGTGGAAAATGGTACATGTGAAGACACACACAGGGGTGGGATGTGGGACAGGGGAGGGGAAGTCTCCTTCCTCTCTCTGAGCAACGCTACCCTCCATGAACCTCTTTGCTTTCAACTGAGCTTTAATGGAGCTGTCACTCCATATGCATGCCTGATAATAAAGTGCACGGGAAAATACTAGAGGGCCTGTCTACTCAGACTCCCCTTGCTCTCTCTGTGCTACACTCGTTTCTCCAGGACCCCTTTTACATAAGAAGGGTGGCTATGGTGTGGATGTGGAATACCCAGATCTGTGTATTAAAGGCTTGGTCTCCAGTTTGGTGATGCTTCTGTAGGTGAAATCTTAAAGAGCTAAGGAACAGTGAGACAAAGTTAGGTGATCGGGAATCATGACCTCAGAGGGGATTGTGAAATTCTGGTTCTTTCTCTCGCTGTTTGTTTTATGGCTACCATGTGGTGGCGAGCAACCTTGTCTAGTATGCAGTCCTGCCATGATGTGGTGCTTCACTGTAGGCCCCAAGGCACAAGGACCACTAAACAATGAAACCTCTAAAACCGGGAGCCATAGTGAACCTTTCTTTCCATAAGTTAATTATCCAAGGTTACAGTAATGGAAAACTGACTAGGGTAGAATCTTATTTGATCTAATATTGGACCAAAAGGTAGGGGATAATTCATTTCCAGAGTCTGGGAAGGAAGTTTTAAAAGAGGGGCCGTGGATAACAGCACGGGGTGGGGGGCATTATGACATCACCACTTAGTAAATTATAAGGCATCACACTAAAGGAAAATATTCTTCTCTGCCCTCTTTCTTTGCTGTCTTCATTATTTCAGCTAAAGGAAGCAATCATGTCCCAGGCACAATACCCACCCCTGGAAGTACTTAGTGGCTGCCCAGGAATGTTTCAGAATGGCAGAGTGTTTAAAGCTAGGAATTTTCTCTACTACAGGAGAAGGAAAGTTCAGCCCTCTGGGTAGGGAAGGTCTTTGCTTATTGAAGAGTTTGAAAGCTTTCACAACATCCCATGTAGACAGTTCTCGGTGAGCATTGAATTAAAAAAAAAAAAGAACATTAGAAAAAGGAAAGGAAGACTATAACTGTTGGGTCTCAACCCTTTACCCTCCTGGCCTCTTGGTTTGGCTCTTTCTTTCCTCCTCCCTTCTCTCTTCACATGGTCCACTCTGGACTCTCTCAGGTGTCTCTGCCACTTGCTATGCCCTCCCTCATATCTACAATAAAAACCTTCTCCTCCACCATACCTAGGAACAGCCATGCCCTTCGCTTTGTATTTTTTTTTTTTTTTTCATTCATCTGGTGCCGAAACCTGGAATTAGTCATATCCTTTCCTTTTTTTTTTTTTATATATAGTTTTATTTTTTCGTTCAATGACTGCTTCTAGGTGTGGTGGAGGAGAAGGTTTATTGTAGATAAAAGGGAGAGCATGGCCAGAGGCAGGGGCATCTGGGAGAGTCCAGGGTGGACCCTGAACCAGGTGAAGAGATGAGGAGGGAAGAGCCAGGAGAGTAAAGAGTAGGCAAAGACCTAGATAACCAAAATGGCTGGATTATACAGGGAAGTGTAGCCCAGTTCCTGGCAGGGCATAGCCAGAGGCAGGGGCATCTGGGAGAGTCCAGGGTGAACATGACCAAACTGAGCCATGTGAGGAGAAGGGGGAGGGGAAGAGAGAGGGAACTGAGGGAAACGAAGTGTAGCAGGGAAGAGGACCAAAGGTACAAAAGAGGCAAACCGGTTGGATTATACAGGGAAGCACAGCCCAGGCCCCTAGGCTGGAGAGTTTAGGGTAAGGGATGGGGTATGCAAGGCAGGAGGACCCTGTAACCAGTAGAGACTGAGGGATGCTGGGAGAACCCGTCTGCTTTGATGTGTTAAATGGGCGCCTCAGCCCTTTGTCCCAGGGTTTGACACCTAACAGGGGAGTTCAAAGGGAGTATGACCTTAAGCCAGGCAATATGAAAAGAGGCGGGAAGGGAGGGGGAGAGACAGGAGAGTAAAGGGTAGATGAATGGGCCAGGGTAGCTAAATATATATAGGGACAGGCAGCACAGCCCCTGGGATGGAGAAGTTTAGGGTAGTGGGCAGAGTGTACAAGCCAGGAGGGCCCCGTGAAATGTAGCGACTGTGGTGTGCTGGGAGAAGCTGGTGGCCAGGTCCACTCTGATGTGTTCAGCTGTTACCTCAGTCAGCGCTTTGTCCCCAGGTTTGAGACCTACCAATTTACTCAGAACCATCCTGCGAGACCTGGTAGGAAGAAAAAAAAGACTTCCCACCTTTCTATTATATCCCTTGCTCGTCACCAAAGCAGCAGAGCATGACCCCTTCCCAGTCCGCATTTGCGGTCCTTGCAGCAAGACAGCCTTGAGATGTGCCCAAGGCTCATACACTGAATAAGCTCACGACCCAGTTGGAACCAGGCATTTCCCACATCAGGTAGTGCCCAAAGGAGGGGAGGCTAAGACATGAAAAAAATGTGGCCTTCCTCTGTTCTGACCTGGAGCCTTTTTTTTTCCAGGGAGTTGTAGCAGCCAGGAGGCTTCAGTTCTTTCCACAGGAAAATGAAGGAGCCTAGAAGACTCGAAAAACGGGTCCCTAGCACCGTCTAAAAGCTTTTCCCTTTCCGAGGCCTCTCACCAGCATGCAAGAGGGGTTGACTAGGGAAAGGGGAAAGAGCAGCTGCGGAGAGGGAAGGCTCTTGGACAGCCAGCTGTTTCAGAGCGATTCCTCAATCCCTTATTCCCTAAATGAAGGACTCGGTGCCAAAAACGGCTTGGCAGATTTGAGGTGCTGCTTGAGACAGCTTCCCACTCCCTCTACTCTGCTGGTTCAGTGACCTATTTAAGGCAGAGAAACCAGTTTGGGATTTGGGTAGCTCCCTGAACAAGCAGTGCCTCTGTCACCGGGAGCTCTCTGGAGCCTTCTCGCCTTCTCGGGCACCTCTTGGAGCCTCTCTTTATAGAAGCAACTGTTCTGTATCCTGAAGGCTCAAAAGGTCCTTGAAGGCTCCCTCCGCCGCCAGCAGCCACCCCCAGCATCCCACCCTACCCTACCCCCGAAACTGAAGAGAGCGGAAATTAGGACCTCCCTAAAGACAGGCTGAGGAGATACCAGCCCTCTGTGCCCCAAGCCCACCCCTGCTAACTCCCACCAGGATCTGGATGTGTCCTCTGTCCCTCCACTGTTGCCCCCTCCAGAGCTCTGGGTTACAATTGGAATGTGGAAAGGAAAACAGTGCTTGGGAAAAGGAATCGTGGGAGCCATTTGTTTGGATTAGTTCATCATTTGCTGGATAGGAGTGGGGGTTACATGAAGGCTCTTAAAACATTCAGCCCTTAAAGTCAGGAAGTCACTGGGCTATCCCTTAATGAACGAACGCCCTCTCTGTGTCTAGCCCTATGCAGTGTTCCAAGGACTGTGACTCCCCCATCTTTGGTTTCTGTTTATCTAGACTAAGGAGATAGAGTGTTCCCAGGGAAGGCACCACCACCGAGGCAAAGCTATTTGCTTAGGGGGGGGATGCAGGGAAGGGGCCACTGGGGGGTTCTGCTTCCAGTCAACTCACGGGATCGTGTGTATTCATATCACTGTTCACTCATTGATCATTCCTTCACTAGTAAGTTTTTTTGGGTGGCTGTCTTGGGCTGGGCACTGGAGATACAAGGGCAGGGGTTCCTCCTTGCAGTAGAGGTTTAAGAAAGAGCTCTCTCATTAGCATGATGTCACACTGTTAAGAGTTACTTCTCAAGAAGCCACAGATGCTTTCCAGTAGTGCTGCCAAACCGAAAGCTGAACAGCCGCCTGGAGAAACTGCCAGCACTTAGCAGACATACAAGACTCAAAAAACGGGTCCCTAGCACCGTCTAAAACCTTTTCCCTTTCTGAGGCCTCTCACCAGCATACAAGAGGGGTTGACTAGGGAAGGAGAAAAAGGGGCTGCAGAGAGGGCTCTTGGAGAGGCAGCTGTTCCTAATCCCTTATTCCCTATAGCTCCATAAATTCCCTCCCTGCCTTAAAGGCACAGTACCTCGGACTACTCTGTTCTACTTTTCTTCATGCATGTACTGCAGAAAAACCTGAGCACTCACAAAACATCAAGAGTTTTAGGGGGTTAAAGATTCAAGCGTGCACTTCACAGCCATGGCCTCTTAGGGAGCTCATAGTCTAGTCAGGTTATCAATCGTGTGTATAACTAATTAATTATGATTATAGTAATTAATTTGAGAGAAAGCATACAATAAGGAAGACATCACTGAATGGAAGGGCCATTCTATGAGGAAATGACATTTCTAAAACTCAGGCTTTAAAATTTGGTATTTTAGCATAATTTAGAGAGTGCAAGGCCCTGAGTTCAGTCCCCAGCACCAAGGGGGAAAAAAAAACAATAGTATAACAGAAATACCAAAACAAAGAAACTAAACTGAGGCTTAAAGAATGAGCAGGACTTGGCCTGTTAGGATGCCAGGATGCAGAGAAACAGCATGTAGATGGTCCTAGGGCAGGCAGTGTGGTACTTCCTTCTTTTTTAAAATTCCATTTCTATTTTTTAAATATCTTTTATTTATTCACTAACAATATGATACTTGTACACAATATATTTAGATAATATACACTCCTCTTAGAAATCTCCCAACATGCCCCCCAATTCCACGTCTTGTTTGTTTGTTTGTTTGTTTGTTTGTTTAGCCTTGAAGAGGAAGTCCTCTCATCTGCTGGAATGTTGACTCAACTGGCTTGATCTTATGCAATGAGTTGTCCGGAAAACAGCATTTCACAGCAAGCCTCACCATCCTCCAGCACTGCCCTGGTTACTTAGATCTTTTTGTCAACTTAATTCAAGCTAGAGTTGTCTGGGAAGAGAGAAATTCAATGGAAAAACTATCTCCAATAGATTGGCCTGTAGGCAAGTCTATGGTGCCGTTTTCTTAACTGGTGACAGATGTGGAGGTGGGCAGCTCATTGTTGGTGGTTGTAGAGGAATTTTAATTCAGAAAATGGATGCTCTGGCAAAAGATCACATCCAAAGACCTTCTAGGTCTGTATGATCCGGGTGGAATACAAACATGCCTTTAATCCAGGAGACAGAGGCAAACAGATCTAAATTCAAGGCCAGCCTGTTATAGAGCAAGCATCAGGTAAAGAAAAGCGTAGATCCAGGTGTGGTGATACAGGCCTTTAATCCCTTCCACAAACAAGTTAGTTTGTAGAAGGAAGCACCCATGTTTGAAAGGGACATCATCTAATTGAGTGGCAACAAAAGGTGACAAATCAGAGAAAGAACTCTCATGAGAAGAGAGTGGAAAGGGAAGCTACTTGAGGGGCAATGCGGGGGGCATGCGGGGGGGTGGGGGGGTGGAGGTAGAGGCAGGGCTTTACAAAAAGAGGTGAAGACAAAATGAGCCAGAGAATGAGAAGGAGCCAGAAGATTAAAACACGTTGCTGGAGTTAGTTTGAGGCCAAGCAGAGCAATTCAGAGGCTGAGAGAGAAGCCAGTTTGAATCAATCAGCTTGGAGAGGAATTTGAGTCAGAACAGCTGAGTTGAACCAGCCAGCCAGAGTTTAGAAAGAGCTAGAACGGGTGAGCTTATTTAGTAGTAAGTCTCAGACGCTGAAAACATCCTAGCCTGGATTAGATTTTATGGAGCCTAGAAGCTTCCAGGACTAGTCCTAGATTAGCAGAAGGAGGCAGTAAGCCTCCTAGAGGACAATTGAGTCCACAGAATAAAAGTTACTTTTACAGTAGCTTTTTTTATATTTCAGCAATTAACTCACTGAAAAGGAAGTCAGGAAAACAACCTCATTCACAACAGATTCACCTAGGCATAAACAGCCACAAAATGTTAAAGATGCCTACAATGAAATCACAAAGCCCTGAATAAAAAATGGCAACTGAGTGGCGCAGGCCTTGATTCCAGCTATTTGGAAGTCCAGGTAGGAGGACTACATGTTCTAGGCCTGCCTGTTACAAAGTGAGTTCAAGGACAGTCTGGCCAACATAATGAGACCCCCATCTCAAAATTAAAAGTAGGAAAAGAGCTGGGAATATGGTTTGATGGTCATGCACTTGCACAGCATGTGCAAGGCCTACAATTTAGGCCTACAATTGGCCCAAAACCAAATTAAATTGAAATCCATTAGAAAACTGAAAGAATCTCCCATATTCATGTATAAAGGTAAATCTTCTTAAACTGCTCATGCAATGTATACAATTACATATTGTCTCCTATAAAAATTCTAATTACATTGTTCACAGAAAAAAACATTATAAAATTAATATATAAACATGAGCAGTCCCTGAATGGTCAAAGAAAATTGTGAGCAAAAGTGCAATGCTGGAATTATTGCAACGCGTAATTTCAAACTACACTACAGAGTCACACAATCAAAACCAGCACGAGGGCCGGGGTGGCTAAAAGCACTTGCTGCTCTTGCAGAGGACCCAGCTTTGGTTCCCAGCACCTACATGGCAACTCACAGCTATCTATACTTCCAGTTCCATGGGGGGTGGAGGGGCCTGATACCCTTTTCTTGTCTCTGCAGGCGCTGGCATGCATGTGGTATGCATACATGCAGGTACTCCTAAGCATCAAATGAAAATAAAGAACTCTTTAAAAATATCAATTTGGTACTGGCACAAAAACGGAGACATAGACCAATGAAATAGACTAGAAGATTTATAAATAAACTCAAGCAGCCATAGCTATCTGATTGTTCACAAAGGTGCCAAAACATCGTTGTGGTGTGAGGAAACCCAGCATCCACCTGTTGAAGACTGAAACGCTAGTCCTTATCTGTCTTGTACATAAATCCATGCAAAATAGATTGAAGACCTTAATCAAAGATCTAAGTTACTGAACGTCCTGGAAGCAAACACAGAGAAACACTTCAAGACCTAAGCGTAGGCAGTGACTTGCTGAGAACAACTCTTAATAACTCAGGAAATAGGAGCAAGGAATAGGACTGAGACTGCATGAAATTAAAAAGGCTTTGACAGAGCAAAAGGAACTGTCAACAGAGTGAAAAGACATCTTGTGGAACGGAAAATTTATTTGCTAAATATTCAACCAACAGGGGATTAATATCCAGAAAAATATGAAGAGTTCAAAAAAATTAAACACCAAGCAAGAAAAATATCCAATTAGCCAATGGGCAAGATAGATGAACAGATGCTATTGCAAAATGGACAATAAACACATGACTAGCATGTTCAACATCATTAGCAATCATGGAAATGTTAATCAAAGCTGCATGAAGATTCCATCTCATCCCAGTCAGAAAACCAAAACCAAGAAAAGCTAGCAAGGATACAGGTAACAGTCGACATCAGAGAGGCTTCCTCCAGCAGCTAATGGGAGCAGAAACAGAGAGAGACCCATAGCCAAACATTGGGCAGAGCTCAGGGAACCCCTCAGAAGAAGAAGAGGAAAGGATTGTAGGTGCCAGAGGGGTTGAGGACACCATGAGAACACGGCCCACCGAATCAACTAAGCAGGGCTAACAGGGGCTCACAGAGACTGAAGTGCCAACCATGGAGTCTGCCTGGGTCTGTACTAGGTCTCTGCACAAACATGCTGTGGTTGTTGAGCTTCGAGTGTCTGTAGGATTCCGGAGTATGGGAGTGCGGGTTTCTCTGACTCTTTTGTCTGCCCCAGGGGCTCTTTTCCTCTGACTGGGTTGCCTCATCCAGTGTTTAGATGAGGGTTTGTGCATATTCTAGTTGTATCTTTTTTTTTTTTTTTTTTTTTTTTTTGTTTTTTCAAGACAGGGTTTTTTTGTGTTCCCTTTGCTTTCCTGGACTTGCTTTGTAGACCAGGCTGGCCTCGAACTCACAGCGATCTGGCTGTCTCTGCTTCCCCAAGTGTTGTGATTGAAGGCGTGTGCCACCATGCCCGGCTAGTTGTATCTTATTATGCCATGTTAGGTTGACATCCCTGAGAGGCCTGCTCTTTTCTGAAGGTTAACGGAGTGGATCTGGGGGAGATAGGAGGAGAGTGGGAGGAGTGAAAGGAGGGAAGGCTGTGGTCAGATTATTGTATGAGAGAATTTTTTTTTAAAAAAAGAATTAGAGGGAAGACCCTTATTCATGCTAGTGGGAATATAAAATTAATTCAATCTTCTACTTTCAAAATAATTTAAAATTTTGATTTATTAATGTGTACATTCTTATACCCTAGTACATGTGTGGAGGTCAAAAGAAAACATTCAGTAATCAGTTTTCTCCTTCCACTGTGGGTTTTGAGGATAAAACTCAAGCCACCAGGCTCATACCCAAGTGCATTTATTTACCTGTGCTGAGCCATCTCACTTTGCCTCTTAAAGAACAGCAAACACACAAGGGATAGAGTTGGGTAAGAGAGGAACAGACAGCCTCAAGATGAGCTATGAAAAATAGGCAAAGAGAGACCACAAGGGTAAGGCTTCATGTACCCTGGGTATACCTTAAGAATATCAGGGAGCCCCCAAAGAGTGTGGGTGGGAGGCCTAGATGAGGTATGTACTGGTGTCAGAGGACATACAGGAAATGGGGAGACTGTAGGAAGCTGTCAGAGTCCTTTAGGTGGGTAATGATGGTGGAAGCCTTGGCTAACACGGTGTGGTTAAGTTAGAGAGAGAGCAGTGAGTACACAGGGTTCAGTATATTTAGAAGATGGAGTCGATGGGGCACTGTGATGGAGTGCCTGTAGAATCTGGGTGTGGGGAGTGGAAGTTTGTTCTCATCCTCTCTAGTAGAGGTGAGAAGACACAGGAGAGAGCATCCTTAGAACCAAGGGCTAGGTAAGGACTTTGATGGATGTCAAAGGTATTATTAGATATGAGAGGAAAGCCCATTGCCAAAAGCTACAAACTATGTTATTCGGCTTACTGAATGTTCTTTTAGTGACAAAAGTGTAGAGATGGAAGGCAGTGGTTGCCAGCACTTAGGGATATCAGGCTGAGGACTAAAGCAACTGTGATCGTATGGGAGCAGTTCATGGGAAGTTTTGAGGTGATGGGATTTTTTTATGCACATGGCTTGGCGGACACTCAACTAATAAACGTGCACACCAGGCCAGGCAGTGGTGGCACACGTCTTTAATCCCAGCACTTGGGAGGCCAAGGCAGAGGCAGGCAGATCACTGTGAGTTCAAGGCCACCCTGGTGTACAAAAAAAAAAAAAAAAAAGTCCAGGACAGTCAAGGCTACACAGAGAAACCCTGTCTCGAAAAACCAAAAAAAAAAAAAAAGAAGAAGAAGAAAAAAAGTGCACACCTTAAGCCAGTGTCCATTTCCTGTTTCTGCTGTTGTACTCTAGTCATGTAATATTTAGCCATGGGGACAAGTGAAGGGACATGGGAAGCTCTGCACTGTTTTTATGGCTTCCCAGGAAGCTGTACTTTATTTGAAACTTTTGTTTAACTTTTAAAAAATCTATAAAGCACAGTTTCTGGCATACATAAAGGATTCAACCAAATGCTCCTATAATTAGAACCAGATGCCCTCCCTTCTATCTTCAGGGAAATGAAGGTTCTTGTACCTAAGGCAATGGTCCTCCACCTTCCTAGTGCTGCGAGCCTTCTATTAAAGTTCCTCATGTTGTGGTGACTCCCAACCATAAAACTATTTTCATTGCTACCTCATAACTGTAATTTTGCTACTGTTATGAACTGTAATGCAAAATATCTCATATGAACGCTATCTGTATGTGAGCCATCCGAAGGGGGTCATGACTCACAGTTTGAAAGCCACTGACCTGGGGTCACTTGTGACAGGGACTTAGGGGACTTCTGAGTATTAACTAGGGTACTAGGAGAAGGACAGAGAGGGTAGGTGAATACATGAAGACATTTGGTTTTAGAAAACAAATTAATATTGAAAAGAAAGCTACCTAAAATCTAGAGTAACAGATAAGATACTCTGGAATGGCTTTGAAAGAGTTTGAATTTATTCAGATTAACTGACTCTAAGTCTGAGTAGTGAGTGAATGGCCAAGAAATGCTTGCAGTAAAACCTCCCTTTGAGGGGCATCAGTGTTCTCCAAGTAGGATGTGCCACTTAACTAATAACTCCCTTCTGAACAAAGTGACCCTTTTGAGGTTAATGGAATGTCTTTAGAGTAGGGCTGGAGAGATGGCTCAGCGGTTAAGAGCACTGACTGCTTTTCCAGAAGTCATGAGTTCAATTCCCAGCAACCACATGGTGGCTCACCACCATCTATAATGTGATCTGATGCCCTCTTCAGCACTGTAAACATAATAATAAATATATCTTTAAAAAAAGAATGTCTTTAGAGTAGATTTAGTTATACAGCAAGACTGGGCAGAAGATCTGTAAGTTTCTCACATAATCCTCATTCTCCATGCAAGCATAAGCTCTCTCAGGATCAACATCCCCACCAGTGAGACACTTGAGTTGGTGAATCCACACGGACACATCATTACTGCAAAAGTCCATAACTCCTACCGGTGATGTACACTGAATATGCTACAAGACACAGTTACTGTACTGAATCACACAGAGTAGTTCTACCTCTTGAATTCTGCCAGTCCATCACCTCCCTGCATTTGGCCCCTGGCAACCACTGATCTCTTTATTGTTGCCACAGCTTTGCCTTTTTCCAGAATGGCAATAGTCAGATCTATAAAGTATTTTGTCCATTCAAAATATTTTTTTCTCCACTGAGCATCTCTATGTCCTTCCATGGCTTGACAGCTGTTTCTTTTCTTTTCTTTTCTTTTTTTTTTTTTTTTTTTGTAACATGCTGAATGTTTCATTTTCTTGATAAACCATCATTTATCCATTTGCTTTTAGAACACGTTGGTTACTTTGAGGTTTGAGAAATTATGAATAAAGCAGCTATAAACATTCATGCACGCGTTTTTGTGTGGGCACAAGTTTTCAGTTCATTGGAAAAACACTGAGCTATGCAGTTGCTTAGACATATGTTAATATATTAATCTTGCAAGAAATTGACAGGCTCTCTCCTACCAAGGCAGAACCACTTTGCATTCCCATCAAGCAGCAAGTGAGGGTTTCTACTGCTCCAAGTTCTAACTAACATTTGTTGTTGCCATTGTTTTAGATTCTGGCCTTTCCGATGAGGAGATGATATTACCTCTTCACTATTTTAAATTTTTTGGTTTGTTTTTTGCAGTTCTGAGAAATAAACCCAGGGCCTCCTCACACATGCTCAGCAAGCACTCCACCATTGACCTAGTTCGTCTTTATTTTAACTTGCAGATTCCTAATGACATGTGATGCTGCACTCTGCGTCTGAATAGCTTCCCTGTTGGGTGTCTATTAAGATCTTTAGAGTGCCTTCTATCGAATTTTCATTTCTTGCTCACGATTTTAAGGATTTGTGTATATTTTAGATAACAGTGTTTTATCAGATCTCAGAAAATATTTTCACTCAGTCTGTGGCTTGTCTCCTCTTAGCTTTTTACAGAATCTTATTATAATCAAGTCAAAGTTATCTTTCTTTCATGAAGGCTCCCTTTGCTGTTGTATCAAAAAAATGTATTACCAGAGCCAAGACAGTAGAGATTTTTCTTATATGTTGTTTTCTGGGCATTGTATTATTTTACATTTTATATTAAAGTCTATGACCTAGTTTGAGCTTATTTGTGTGAAAGGGTGTAAGGTTTGTCTAGATTTTCTTTACATTGAAATATCCAGTTTTTCTACCTTTATTTTAAAAAGATTATTCTTTTCTGCTGCACTGTACTGAATTTGTTGCTTTTTGATTGTTTGTTTTGGTTGGTTGGTTGGTTGGTTGGTTGGTTTTTCAAGACAGGGTTTCTCTGTGTATACTTGGCTGTCCTGGATTCACTCTGTAGACCAGGATGACCTTGAACTCACAGTGATCCACCTGCCTCTGCTCCCTGAATGCTGGGATTAAAGGAGCCACCACTCCCGGCCCTTGTTTTGTTTTTCAAGATAGGATTTCTCTGTGTAGCCTTGGCTGTCCTGGACTTCCATTGTAGACCAGGCTGTCCTTGAACTCACAGCACTCTGCCTGCCTCTGCCTCCCTGAGTGCTGGGATTAAATACATATGCCTCCATGCCTGGCTAATTTATTGCTTTTTGAAAGGCCAGTTTATTGTATTTGTGTGGCTCTCTATTTTATTCCATTCGTATTATAGCTTTAATGTGTCTTGCAATCAGATAGTGTCAGCTGTTCAACTTTGTTCATGTTCTTAAATAGCAAGTTAACTGTTTTGTTTTTAGTTTTGTTTTGTTTTTGTTTTTAGTCTTTCACTTCATATAAAGCTTAGCATTGATTTCCCACCCTTCTTTTAGCTTTGGGCCCTCTTGTCTCCAGTGTAGAGTAGGGCCCTGCTAATTCCTCTTATAGCATCCAATACAAATCTTTCCAGGAAGGCCATATGCCACAGTGTTTCCCAGAGTGAGTTACAGGTATATTACATATTGCGTAAAAACCTTGAATGGAGCTGGAGCTGGAAAGAGGTGGGAAAGTTTGAAGGGAGGGAGCCTATTCTCAGGTGAGCAAAGTGTTGGAGGTGTGTCTGGATTTGCTAATTTTGTGAGAGGTTCATGGAGGGAAAAAAATCAAAGTCTCTTAAGATAAACAAGCTTAAGATCTGAATGCAAAAATTAATACATGAAAGCTAGGCACTGAATAAATGGTTAGAAGAAGGAATATTTCTTGTTGTTGGTTCTGGGTTGTTGGAGTATGGAGAGGGTGGAGAGGGCGGGAGATAGAGACAGTTGGAGTGGGGAGGCGTTCTAACCAGTCTTTCTTTCTTTCTTTATTTTTTTTTTACATATACATTTGTATTATTACACATATATACAACAAACTACCTACAGCAAGAAGAACCATGAAACAGCCAGGAATTGTATAAATGTTACATTCTTACTGTTTTGGCTATTTGTATTCTAATCAGTCTTCATAAAGATTCAGAAACGCTGAATTTGGTCAAAGAAATAGCTAAACGTCGCCCTCTGCTGGCTGATATGAATGACTGCCGCTTCTATACCGTTTTGCCAGTTACAGCTTAAAGATTGTCTTCATTCTAGATAAACTTTCTCTAAATGCCCCGTCAGCCCTGGCCCTGTCTGTCAATTAAATCGAAAGTAAAGCAAATCCAGGATTCCTTAAACCCTCCCCAAATCCAGGAACAAAAGCCCAGCTTGTGCGTTTTCAATCAACCTTTTCTTGAGGTGACCATGGTTGCTGGTGAGAGAAGGAAACAAAAGGGTTGTTTTTCTACATGATTTAGTCTTGATCTCAGATTTGTCACTTGATATAAATATTAGAGCCTTGGTTGCATCTCTGAATGATGAGGACATCTTATTAATTTAAAAAATCAAAAACAAAACAACATACGTAGTAAGAAGCTAGTGCTCTTACAGGTAGTTGGAATTGACCTGCGTCCCTACGACAAAAATAAAAAGAACAGAATAGAAAATTAATCATCTGAGTAAAACTAGTGGGGAGACAGTTCATTTAGTTCAAAAGTAGCATTGGTTTTTCTAATTATCTGCTAATTACTGTGCCTTATCTACTCATTAACAAAGGTCAAGGAAACTTCTACTTAGTTATAGCCTGTTAGGTATTTGTGTGCGCTTAGCTTTTTTTTTTTTTTCCTTGAAAATGACTTATTTTAACGGAGCTTATAAATCAGACTTACTATTTTCAGAGGGGCATGCATGCCCTGCAGTGAGGAGCCATGCTAAATTCTGGCACGTTAGAAATCCTGTGCTAAGGCTGCGTGCTGTGACCTTTGCTGAAGGAGGTCTTGTGTTCTAGGCTATCTTTGGATTGTCCACCCAGAGAAATAGGGAAGTCCTTACAGGGAACCACCCAGAGGATTAAGGAGGTTCCTACCGGGAACTATTCAGGGGATTGTATTCTTGCCTGGGAGCTAGTGAGAGAGGGATTAGAACACATCCTATTGACTTTGCTATGTAAAGTCTTACTCTCTGCATTAAAAAGTCTTGATCAGAAATTTCCAGACCTGACTCATTATTTCTCGCGTCTCTGTACCCCACTTTAAATCCCCATTCCCTCTTTCAGGTGAACCCTGGTTCGATTTGTCCAGCTGGTCAGGACACCCTGCTACTGTTTGACAGATCAGCTGCCTATTTCACACCACCAGGGGTCTCCAGCGCTAGTTCCTGGGTTGAACAGATGGTTAAGGAAGAGAAGTAACAATCAGAATTATGGTGTGGTCAGCCATCTGAGAAAGAAATCCGAGGAGATGGAGAAATCCTCAGGGGTACCTGGCCCGGGCTGAGAGGTCAGGGGAGGATTCCCCGAAGGTATGGAAGTAGAGCCAGATTAGGAAATAAAAATGAGGATTGTCGAGGCAAAGGCTGGACTGGGTTGGGCTGAACCAGAGCAGTCTAGGTGGCTGGTGTGTGGCAGGAGGCAACAATCCCAAGCTGTTCGGTACTTCCCTAGCTTTGCGAGGGGAGCAGCAAGTCGTGCGAGCAGAGCAGTAGATGGAGCCTTACTCGTGACAAGCTGACAATAGCATTCTCTCTTTTTTTTTAAAAATTATTTGTTCTTTGAGAACATCACACAGAACACACATGTGTTTTGATCAAACCCATTCTCCCAGCCTCTCTCCTTTAACTCCAACTCCTCCCAGCACCCTCACCACCGTATCTTCCTCCCAACTTTGTGTACCCCACTTTTTTAATCCACTGAACTCATTTGGTGCTGCTGATACATACACATATATGCGTATGCTGATATATATGGGGCCATAAAGATGGCATTATTTATCTTCAAGGGCTGTGAGTCATATAACACTCCCAGAATATTACCACGTAAACTCTGCTGGGTCATAGTATATTATCAATGGGTTTGGGCCTACATTCAGAAAGGATTGGACCCTGTAGTTTTACTAATTTGGTGATATTTAGGGTTGTCTAATTTTGGTATCCAGATAATGCAGGCCCCAAGAGTGAGTTGAAAAGTATCCCTCCAAACACTGCTTTTTATGAAAGAAATTAGGTGGAACTAGCATTTTCTTCTTTAGCTGTCTTCATAGAATTCAAAGTGAAGTCATTTGGTCCTGGATGTTTTATTGTAGAATTTAATTAACCAAATCAATTTCCTTTTTTTTTGTAGTTTCTGTTGTTTTATTTGCTTTTTTCTTTTTTATTCTTTTTCTTTTCTTACATATACATTTATATTATTACACATACATACAATAAACTGCCTACAGGAAGAAGAACCATGAAATAATCAGGAATTATATAAATGTTACATTCATAGTGTTTTGACTAGTGAGACAAAATTTTTTAAAATAGAGAATATTAAGGAAGCATATGGAGGGAAAGCCCTTCACTCTCTTTCACTCTCTTGGATATGATTTACATCTCTCACTGGCTGAAAGTCAAGAATTTTGATACAACTAATCAAACCATTGCAATGGCAGCCTGTAAAGCATAGATAGATAGATAGATAGATAGATAGATAGATAGATAGATAGATATAGATGTGTGTGTGTGTGTGTGTGTGTGTGTGTGTGTGTGTGTGTGTGTGTGT
>OU015760.1:86687252-86700756 GCA_907169655.1 Acomys percivali
GTGTGTGTGTGTGTGTGTGTGTGTGTGTGTGTGTGTGTGTGTGTGGTCTCTCCTTCTTGTGGAGACATCAGGTTTCAATTATTGGAGTTGCATCTCAATGACCTTACCTTAATTACTTTCTAAACATTGTAGGCAGATTAAGTTTCAATCTTCTTAAATACCTTAAAATGGGAATTAAATGTCAACAAATCGACCCGTAGGAGACACTCAAATTGTTTACAATACATAGCAGTGATATTGCATATGTGTGTGTGTGTGTGTGTGTGTGTGTGTGTGTGTGTGTGTGTTGCAGAGACATGGTGTGTGTAGAAACCCACAGAAGCACTAGGAACTGAGAAATTGGTCTTTGATACCATACTGCTTGCTGCTTCTTTGATGTTCTCTCCCATTTTTATTTAAGTCACGTATTCCTGGTTATTCATACCTGTTTCTTTCCCCTAGACTACAGAAGATGCCCACTATGTGCCCTGTGGAGCAGTAATCTCTCTACTTGCTTCACTACTTACCAGTTCCATTTGGATGACAATGGATATGAACGGGTTAATGTGATTCGAAAAGGCCCAGTATTGCTTTAGCAAACCGCTGTGTTTCCTAGGCAACACAATGCCTGCATTTCTCCTGTTTGTTCTTGTTCATAAAAGTCCCTATGGAGGGAATGGTGAAAATATTAACATTGGCCACCACTCAAGCCCCAGCTCTTCCCTTCCCCCTCCTCCTGCACTTGACCTTTGTCTCCTACTGCACGGAGAATGTTGAGGCAGTGAAGTGTGAATTCTGTAAACCTTAGGGGTCTCTCCTTCATTAGAGGGTGACCTATGATCCTTTGTCTTATCTTTGAATTTCATCCTCTCCTGTCGTATTTCATGCCACAGGGCTGAAAAATACCCCCTCCCCGGTGCCTGTGTATTCAGTCTCTAAGCATCTAGAAGCACCCGGGCAGTAGCCTAAACCATTACAGCTTTCAGAAACACAAAAATCAAACCACAAGATCTAGCTTCTCTCTCAGCTCCACTCATTGCACCTCCCTTAGTTAAGTATTTAGCTCATTTATGCTGCTATAACAGAACAGCACAGACAGGGTAACGTGTAAATGACCTAAATTCTGTGAGCTGAGAAGGCCAGGATAGAAAAGCTCTGAGTCATCCCATTGCAGAAGCGAGTGGAGGCGAATCCTCTGATTAGGACTCCACCCTTGTAATAACATTCGTCCATTCTTGTTAATGGCACCATTGTGGCTGAGTTGCCTCCCACTAAACCCTGCCATCCATGGCCACTACATTGGGGGTTAAGTTTGGCGTGCACATTCAAACTAAAGCATCCTGAAATAGTGTCCTCTGGATATGACAGGGCAGCTGCACTTTCCCACAACGTCAAGCCAGGCAATACTCCAACACGGCCAGGGTCCGGGTGGGGGTGGGGGTGGGAGGTGGGAGGGGGAGGTGCTCACAAGACACAGCCCCAAACTAAGGAGCTTGTTGGCAAGTAATGAACTCTTCTGAGGGCAGGCAAGTCAGTTTTCTTCTGTGGTATGGCCAACAGCAGATGGCTGGTGAGCCAGTGGAAAACCCTACAGTCATCCACATACATGCAGTACTAATTGGACTCAGTGGGCTATTTTTAAAAATCGGAGAACGCATGATTTTTAAGGAAGATGGGGGGAGGGACTGTCAGGAAGGAATTAGAAAGAGTAAATGTGATCTAAATATAGCATATTTCTGTATGAAATTACAAAGAATGTATAACAATAATAAGATTGTTTTTAAAAGCTATAGTATCAGACTTCTCAAACGTAAATTTTAGAGAGCAGATCTCAACTTTTTTTTTTTTGAAACAGAGTTTCTCTGGTGTAGCCTTGGCTATCGTAGACTTGCTTTGTAGACCAGGCTGGCCTCGAACTCACAGAGATCCTTCTGTCTCTGCCTTCTGCCTCCCTGAGTGCTGGGATAAAAGGCATGCACCATCACGCTCAGGGATCAGATCTCAACTCTTACAATCCACTCGTTCCCGAGGCCCTCAGTACCAGAATTTATTGTCCTTCCCATGTCATATGAAAATTTGACTCTGACACAAGTAACCTGGGCTTCCTGACTACCTAGAACACTCTTTTCATAGTCATCTTTCTTGCTTTATTTGCACAACACTGTGAACCTCTCCCTTTCTCCTTTGTTTCTCTCAAACCACATATCCTCAAGATGGCTCAGTGGTTCAAGGGCACTTACTGCTTTTGCAGAAGCCCTGAGTTTGACTTCCAGCACCAATGAGCTAATTTACACCCCATAATCCAACACCCTCTTCTAGCCTCCGTGGACATTGCATGCATAGGGCACACAGACAAATATGCGGGCTAAACACCCATGTGCATAAAATTGAAATCAAAATAAAATTTTAAAACAACATACTATTACTTTCCCTTTGGTTGTCACAGTCTACCCACACTGACCTTGCTAACTTAAGCCCAGCTAGCCCTGTCTTGGACTTCTCTGTGTTCACTGACATTAGAAACAGAGGCAGGGACAAGCAGCCTGGCCTAGTCTCGCTGCTGCTGCAGCCTGAGGCCATCTCTTACCCTTGAGTGACCAAGCAAGTGTTCTTACTACCTCCCCCCCCCCCCCCGCTATTATTGCCTTTTTGTAAAAATAAAATTGAAATACAGAAACAACAACAACAAAAATAAACCCAAACCCCAAAAAACAAAAAACAAGATATTATCTTGGCTCTTTTGCTCTGCCTACAGCTCACTAGAAACCTAGAAATGCCTGATAACGTGGATGAATAATGCAGCTTTGATGCAGTATATGCTGGAATTCCCAAAGAAATAAACCTGTCTTTTTGAGACACTAATCTTGTTCTCTTTTATTTTTCCATTTCTAACAGCCCTGAGTACAAAAACAAAACATTTGAGCATCTACTTAATTATCCTATTAACCAAACAAAGGAAATGCAATAAGAGACCCTGGGGATAGATAAGTAAGATTCCTTCCGGTGTCCCTGGGAAAGGAGGCAGCTGCAATCAACTCTAGCCAGTTGTCAACATACAGTACTATACAGTATTATCAGATGCTCTTTTTTGTTCTATTGAGACAGGGGTTTGCTGTGTTGTAGTCCAAGCAAGCGATAAACAATCCTCTACCCCAGTGGCTCAAATGCTGAAATTATAGGTATAGCCCAGCTCCATTTTTTTTTTCTAGACAGGGTTTCTCCTGTGCAGCCTTAGCTGTGCTGGACTCACTTTGTAGACCAGGCTGGCCTCAAACTCACAGCGATCCACCTGCCTCTGCCTCCCAAGTGCTGGGATTAAAGGCGTACACCACTACGCCCAGCTGCAGCTCAATTTTTTAATACATGATAAAAATACAGCAAAACCCCTAAGTACAATTTAAGTATTTATATTTATACCCACAGGTAAGTACAGTCTTCTCCCCTCATTGAGGAAACTTCTCTTCATAATAGACAGAAGCCACTACAGAAAACCACAATAAAAAATGCAGAGTTGTTGAGCCCAGTCCCAATAGATGTATCTACAAATCACTCACGAGATGAACAAAGATGACACTGATAGACAGGTCAAACTGGATGGTAAAAGCCTGTAAGGCCTCAGGCCTACACAAATTTTACCTACAGGCAACTGAGTAAAGCTGGGAGCAGAAGTGGTCTGCCCCAGAGCAAAACACACCAATTATTTGTCCAGTGCTAAATGGTCAGCTTTGAAAACATACATACAAGTAACATGGACAGAGAAGGTTATATTTAGGTATATGTATGCACATACAAATACATATATGCATAAATAACAATTAGGAAATAAACAGCCCATGAGTTTGTAATAGAGGGTGGATATATGGGAGGGTTTGGAGGGAGGAAAGGGTAGGGAGAGGTGTTGTAATTAAATTATCATCTTAAAAATAAACAAAAAAGTTACTGGGCAGGAGAGATGGCTTGGAGATTATGAGTGCTACTGCTCTTCTAGGGACCCAGAGTGAAGTTCCTAGCACCCACATCATGCAACTCACAACCACCTGCATCTCTTCCAGTCCCTGTGGTCACCTTTACACACATGGAACTCTCTCTCTCTCTCTCTCTCTCTCTCTCTCTCTCTCTCTCTCTCTCTCTCTCACACACACACACACACACACACACACATACACACACACACTCTCACACACACCTCTCTCTCACACACTCTCTCTCTCACACACACACACATTCTCTCTCTCACACACACACACTCTCTCTCACACACACCTCTCACACACACACCTCTCTCTCACACACACACACACAAATAAAAAAGTAGTCTAAAATTTTTAAAAATAAAAGTTTTGCACTTTTCCTTTTTAATCAGCTCTGTATCAGTTTCTTGAGATACAGCTAAAAAGCCTATAAAAAGAGCTAAGAAAGAAGTATAGAGGATCTTTCTGTCCCCTACTTTTAACTGTAATCTTTTCTTAAATTAAAAGAACTTCAAAGTCAAATAAACATGCATTTGATTCGGCCCTAATCACCAAGGCCAACAGTTGTCACCCTTGACTTAGCACAGAGTGCAATGAGCCTTGGAGAGACCTCTGCCCTATGTTCTCTTAGTGATCTAGTTCAACACCATTGATTTCAACTACCACCTACACGGGCGCCTAGCTCCTGTCTTTGTTTCTCCAAGCCAGACCTGTACCTGAGACACAAACTCAAATATCTGCCTGGGAACATGACTGGATATCTTCACCAGGATGTGCCTGCTGTCTGTGTTTGTTAAAGCATGAGTTTGCATGTGATTCATCTCCTCACCTGGTTCAAATGGGGATCCTGAGCCAGTATGTTAGATCTACTACACCAAGGCCTTGCATCTCTAGAGAGCTCCCATGTAAAGCCAAAACCATTGGCAGTCCAGGTAACCATCCTTGAGACATGGCTCCGCTTAAACGTGGAGTCTTTTCTGCAATTTTGCTCTTCCCTTCAGGTATTTTCTAAGTCCCATCTACCCAGGTCTGTAACATGTACCTTAGCTATCTTGGAATATAGACCCTCACTCTCACAACCTTGTTGTGAGACACACATACACACTTGCCAATTTCCCCCTCTAGTAAGATTTTCCACTAATATCATTGTTCACTGTCCACCTTGCTGATTTCAGCCATAATGCTCTTGCCAGCATGATACTTCCAAAAAGAAAAAAAAAAAATGAGCTCACAGAGTGAGCACGGGCTCGGAGTCCAGAGTGCTAGAATTCAATCCCACTGTAACCTCTCACTAGCTATGTGATTTGGGGCAAGAAACTTCTCCTTGTATAGTTTTCTTACTTATACAGAACAAACTGATACTATAACCTAGCTGGTGAGAGGGGATTAGAGAAATAGAGTACTTGAATACTTACGGCACTCAATAACTATATACTCTCTGAAATGTTGGGTCATTCCCAGCTGCAGCATGGTTGGAGTGTTGAATGCAAAGAGGAAGTAGAAGAGAGAAGCAAACAGGCCTGATCAGGAAAGGCTGGGTTTCCTGGGAAACTGATGGAAAGCAGCACATAGGAAGTTTATTGATAAATGCTTTGGGCATCTATACCCAAAGGGAAAGGAAAGGAAATATTAAGCAGTGGAAGAAGCTAGCCTGCCACGTGTTCTTAGGCAAGCTTCCACTCATCTCTCAGGGAGTGGGGCAAGAGAAAGAGCTTTATATCTCTGTATTAAGCATTTACTGCCTGCAGGCTGCACTGATAAGGAGGTATGACTTGGGTAGGAAGGTCTGTTCAACCCAGGGCAAGCTCTAAGGATCTACTTCCAAACTCTCAGCTGCCAACACTTGGAGAGGTTGAGCAACCAGAGTCTGAGTGCTTGGATCCTGATGAGGTTGAAGGTGAAATTCGAATAGCGCACCAGTTAGGTAAACCTTGCTTCAGACTTTGGACTTACTTTCACTGTCAACAGGGAGCAATTAAAAGGTTTTTCCAGAATGGGGAAAGCTATGTCATATCTCTACGCCTTCACTCATGTAGCGTCTTCTACCTGATTTTCTTCGGAACCAATTGGGAATCATGTGGGGGTGTTTGTGCAATTGTTAAAATGGAGATGCCATGGCTCAATGGTAAACAGCCAACATTTAGATCCAGGCTGATGTGAGCTCTGACCCGATACTTTACTGCTGAGTAACATTAAGGAAGTCCCTCCTTTCCTCTCTACCTACGTTTCCTCAGTTGTGAAATGGAGATAGATAATATAAGCAAGTGTATGCACATAATCCATGCTCAGATAATGTTAGCTATTATTAAAGATGCGAGAGTCCCAGGCTGCCATAGTTTGCTTATCTGTTGCTGTGATAAAGCATTGACCAAAATCAACCCGAGGGAAGGGATTATTTCATCTTACCACTTCCCAAAGGGAAGATGGGCCAAGAACTCAAAGCATGGGCCTGGCAGCAGGAACTGAAGCAGAAGATGGAGACCCACTTGGAAAGAGTTGGGCAGATGCTTTTGGGTCTCCATCACAGAGGCAGCAGTTACTGTTCCTGTCTAGAGACTTAATACCTAGTTGGCAGCTATGCTGTTTTGTTTTCCGTGTTTTGCATTTTAAACATTTGTTCTGCTTTTTTTTTAACGATAGTAAAAATAATTCATGCTCACTCACAAAGAAGAAAGCAAAAATGGCCACAATCTCATATTCAAAGATAACTATTATTAACTTTTAGGTGTATCTCCTTCAGCCTTTTCCTCTTATGCATGTGGATTTAGCATAATGCAGGTCCACAGTCAGATAAATTCAGTTCCACAAATAGTACTGAGTGCCTACTGTATTTCAGGTACTGGTCTGGTTTCTAAGTGTTGCTTATTTTTGTGTATAGGTGTATTGCCTGTATGTATCTCTGTACACCACTTGTATCCCTGGTGCAGGAGGAGGCCAGACAAGGGCACTGGTTATTATGTGGGTTCTGGGAATCCACCCGGGTTGTCTGGTAGAGCAACCAGTGCTTTTAACCACTGAGCCATCTGTTCAGTCTTCAAATACTGTTCTAAATACAAGAGACACAGCAATGAAGAAAATAGACACAATATCTGTTCTTTGTATAACTTATATTAAAGTCAAAGAAATTAGCAAAAATTAGAAAGGACACATATATCATTAGGAAGCAGTAAATGTGACGAGGAAAAGGAAACTGGAAGCCAGGAGAGAAGGAGGACGTTTCCAAATTCGGCACTTTAGAGGCTACGCAGAAGAGTAAAGAGTGCAAGGTCAGTTTGCATTACATAATGAGTTCCAGGCTAGCCTTGGCCACATAGAAAGACTCTGTCCCAAAATTCATTAATTAATTGGTGAATAGAGACAGGAGATGAGGAGTGGAAGGGACTATTTCAAGAGTGGAAAAGGAGGGTGTGACCTATGAAGGAATCTGGCTGAAGGAATCATAAGTAGGAATTCTGACTTGAAAATGTGCCTAGTTGCTTAATGGTTATTGGGGAAGCCACTGTAGCTTAAGCACAAGCTGCAGGGGAGGCAGTGGTAAGGGAGGGTCTAAAGTTCTAAAGGTAAGAGTGGGTGGGATAGAGCAGATTCTCCTGAGCCTTGCAGTATACTGTCAAGGCTGTTTGTGTTTACTATAAGATGAACATTTGGGGATGTTTAGGTGATTTCCATGTTTTTCCTATCATGTGTCATGCTTTGTAATTTTCCTACATCAATCTGTGTCCAGATTTTGGAACATGTCCCTAAGAAAATTCCTAGAAGTTACCATCTTCATAAAATAAATGTTAGGAATAATTTAAGGTAGTTTTTGCATATTGCCCAGGGTTGTTGTTGTTGTTGTTTTTTTTTTTTTTTTTAGAAAGCCTATACCCAGTTACAACATATGTCAGTTCAATAAATATTTGAGGGCTTACTCTGTATCAGACATGGTCTAGGGACTTGAAATAAGCTAGTGAACAAAATGAATCTTGTATTCTAGCAATTTCCTTCTTGCCAGCATGCATCAGAATACTTGTTGTCATGTTTATGACTGCCAACTCCAAGTAGTTCCGCTTTTAAAAACTCCAAGGGGAGAAAAAAAGAATGCACCGATAGTTTCAACAATGAAAACTGATACACTATTCCTTTGGATTCAATTAGCACTGTGGTCAAATTGTTTCAAAAGCTCTTTAGACCCATGGAATATTATTTAAAGAAGGCAGTTTGAAATGGGTAAGAGACTGAATGTCTGTCTGGGGTCAAGCACATAGGATGTAGGGCTTGTTTCCAGCCATAAGCATGTACAATGAAAGTCTGATGTTATGCGGAGGGATTTTTCATAACAAGCCCCTTGGCTATTTCTAGGTAACTTGAGAACTGCTACCCTGGATGACATCTGTCCACCCAGCATAGATTCTAGCAAAAGTGAGAAAGGTGGGATGCTCTTGAACAATCTCAGTGTTCCAGGTTTTAGAATGCAGATTTTCCACCCTCCACATAAAGAAAAACTTCTTTCCCAGGTCTGGAAAGATGGCTCCACAGATAAGAGCACTTGTTGTTCTTCCAGAGGACCCTGGTTCAATTCCCAGCGCCCACATGGTGGCTCACATCAGTCTGTAATTCCAGTGCCAGGGAATTCAACGCCATCTACTGACTTCTATAGGTTCAAGGCATGCATATGGTGCACACACATAAATATGTACAAAATATTCATACACATAAAATAAAACAATTAAGTATTTTTATTTATTTATTTATTTTGGTTTTTTGAGACAGAGTTTCTCCTTTCTCTAATCCATTCCCCTTCCAGAAGGACATTGGGCTGAATAGCAAATGTCTGGCCTTCCATGTAAACAATTTCTACACCTTGGAGGAAGAAGAATGAAGAGTGAAGAGAGAGAATTTAATTTTCTTCTATGTTTATCCATAATTTGAACTTTAACAGTCTTGCTGTATACTTCCCAGGCTTGTTTTGAACTCAGATACTCCTGTTTCTACCTAAATACTGCTGGGATTAAAGGTTTGTGCCACTGAGACTGGTCCATTATTTATTTTTTTATTATTCTCATCATCATCATGGTTTTGCTTTTTATTTAATTCATTTATTTTGCTTTTTTTCTAGAAAGAATTTCTCTGTGTAGTCTTGGCTGTCATGAACTCACTTTGTAGACCAGGCTGGCCTCACAGAGATCTGCCTGCCTCTGCCTCCTAGAGTGCTAGGATTACAGGCTTGGTCCATGAACAAATACAACTTCAAAATGTTTGATCAAGAGTTCTCTGTGGGACCTAAGGACTTCCTCTTTTCTTAAAAAAAAAATTGTATTAGAAGAGAGTAGTCTAATATTTTGTTATTTGAAATTACTTCTAATATGATAAAATAAAGTTTATGTGTGCCTGAGTTTCATTTTTGTTATTGTTTTTATTGTATATATTTAGATACTTCTTAAGTTTGTAATAGTGAACATGTATAAGCATTCTTTTTTATTCTTTTTAAATAAATCATTTCCTCTAATGCTTAAAGTGACTCTTGCAGCCGGGCAGTGGCAGTGCACGCCTATAATCCCAGCACTCAGAAGGCAGAGGCAAATGGATCTCTATGAGTTCAAGGCCAGCTTGGTCTACAAATCGAGTACCAGGATAACCAGGGCTACACAGAGAAGCCCTGTCTTGAAAAACAAACAAACAAACAAACAAACAAGACTAAAATGTAAATACTTTCCCATGATGTGATGATGTTTGAATGGTCCAACTATGATCTTATCACAATATAAAGTGAATTAATTAGCCACTGTATTTGAACTTGGACCTTTGAGTTGTTTCCAGAGTTTCCATATTAAAAATGAATATGTGGTATACATCTTCCTAATGAAATGTTTGTCCTCATTCTGAGCCAGATGAATTCCTAGAAGTTGGATTACTGGGTTAAAAATTCTATTTCTAGAAGTAGATTCCATGCATAGAAAATTCTTATGGATAAGCAAAGCTGATGCCAATGTCTACTCACTCCCTTACTGGTGTATGGGAGTGCCCTCTACTTTTTCCCCAGCATGTTAGCCTTTTTCTGCTCTCACCACTCTTCCTATAGGAAAAGGGCAGATGACAATATTATTTCCATGTAGTTTTTTTTTAATTACTAGAGAAACTGAACTTTTTTTTCCCCCTAGCTAGAGTTTCTCTGTGTAGCCTTGGCTGGCCTTGAACTCACAGAGATCTGCCTGCCTCTGCCTCCTGAGTACTGGGATTAAAGGCATGCACTGCCATCACCCAGCAAAAACTGAACTTTTTTTTTTTTTTTTTTTTTTTGGTTTTTTGAGACAGGGTTTCTCTGTGTAGTCTTGGCTGTCCTGGACAAACTGAACAGTTTTACATGCTTCTTCACCATGTATACATCCTTGTTTTCTTTAGTTTGACTAGAGAATTTGACTAATGAATTTTTTCTTTCTTCCTGGCCAGCCCCCCGCCCCCTTACACATATGAGAGTATGGTATTGAGTGTGCATCCATGTGTGTGGGAGTGCATTTGTGTGGATGCCAGAAGTATAGTGTCTTCCTTGATTACTCCCTCCTTAGCTATCAGGCAAAGGATAGTCTAACTAGCCTGTCTCTCCCATCCCCCAGCTCTGGCATTAAAGGCCAGATCCCAAACCATCCTGGATTTTTTTTTCTTTTCTTTTTTTTCTTCTTCTCGAGACAGGGTTTCTCTATGTTATCTTAGCAGTCCTGGACTCTCACTTTGTAGACCAGGCTGGCCTTGAACTCACAGCAATCCACCAGCCTTTGCCTCCCGAGTGCTGGGATTATAGGCGTGCGCCACTCCCAACTCATCCTGGCTTTTATATGGGCTCTGGGGGTTGGAAATCTGGTCCCCACATTTGCACGGCAACTTGTTCTGCCTACTTACTGGGCCATTTCCTCAGCAGCTTAAAAGATTTTCTTACCAATTAAAAGGAACACTTAAAGAAAAAAAATTGGCCATATTAGTTTCAAATGAAAATATTTTTCACAAGTTTGTTGTTTCTTTTAGAAATGTCTTTGTGGCTCAGGGTACTTTTCAAAGGGGATAATTGGATTCTGACTGTAGAGTGATGATTAAGTTGAAGAGTTTGGACAAAAGATCTGGAGGGGCCGGTTTGGTTAATCCTAAATTTAGCTCTGGGGAAAAAATGTGTGGGCTGGATATAAAGATTGTTTGGCCCGTTACGATTCAAGAAGATGGAGGGCCAGCAGGAATTAAAGCAGTCTTTGCCAAAAAATATACTTTATTAATTTATTCATATTACATCTCAATGGTTATCCCATCCCTTGTATCCCCCCATTCCTCCCTCCCTCCCATTTTCCCCTTACTCCCCTCCCCTATGATTGTGACTAAGGGGCACATCCTCCCCCTGTATATGCTCATAGGGTATCAAGTCTCTTCTTGGTAGCCTGCTATCCTTCCTCTGAATTTTTTTTTTCAGAATTTAGTCAATTCTCTGCACAAATCTCTTGCATGTCAGTGGTGGGGGCAAACTATGTACAAGCAAACAGGATTCTATGGAAAAGTACTGCTTTGGTCTGCAGATGTGTGTGCATAGCTTGGTTTTAATTATTCTTCTCCTCTTTCTTCTGTTACCCTCTCCCAGTAACAATAAAAAAAAGGGCCGCCAGATTAGGTCTCTGAAGAGTAGAGGCAGCCCTTGTTTCACAGAGGCCTGCTCCCATGTAGCCTGTTAGCACATCAGAGGCCTCCATAGCTAAGATGATAAAAACCTAGGATCCTTCCAAACGCCAGCATTTGTCAGCGACTATAATCAAGGTTACCATGACTGCCAAGGGTACCTTCCACAGACTTCAAATAGAAGAATGTTGCCAAGCAAAGAAACTTCGAACGTTATTCTGGTATTTTTACAGGGGAAAAAAAGCTCACCAAAAGAATGCCATTTGCTGATGCCTTGTGACTAAGCATAATCGATGATTGCAAAAGGATAAAAAAAAATAAGAACAAATGCAAAATCTGGTGATCTGAGCCCCAGATTTTGAAGAGTTGACAGGCCTGTGACCTGACTGGCTGTCCTTCGGGTGTCAATGCAGCAGTTTGGGGACAAGAATTGGAGGAAAACCATTCCAAAGTCGTTGTGATCAAGTTGAAAGCGAGTAGTCTATGTCTGTAAGGTGAAAAGGAGTTGAAGGCATGATTTTTCAGAATCTTAAGACAGCTTCGTGGTCCTGAGGATACGGCCAGGGGAGGGTGTATGAGGGGCTTTCAAATGGGAGAAAAACAAGAAGAGAAATGCAACCCTATTTTAAGGGGAGGTTGGCTGGAAGCTACCCACGGTACCCAAGAGACTGTGCTGTGTGGCAGTGAGCTGCACTAAGCTCCAAGGGAGCCATGAAACTGAAGCAGAGGCCCAGGAGGTAGAACTGAGAAGTGCTCTGGGCTCTGGAATGCCAGAGCCGCTGGGGGAGGGAAGCCAAGACTCTGAGGGTACACAGGGGGCCTAGATGGAGGCCGAGCCTGGCTGAGCAAGGCAGGGTGCTTAGGTGGCCGCCGCGAGGGCGTGGCCCGAAGGGTCCGCCCCCTCGCAGCTCCACCCGCTCGCAGCTCCACCTACTTGCAAGGCTTTTCTTCCTCTGACACGGAGCGCTGCAGGCCACTCGCTGTTCGCACAGAGGGTGGAGAAAGCCCAGTGTTCCGGAGCTCTGCCTAGCCGAGCCCAACCTTTGCTCCAAAGATCATGGCTGCCGAGGATGTGGTGGCGACTGGCGCCGACCCAAGCGAGCTTGAGGGCGGCGGGCTGCTGCATGAGATCTTCACCTCGCCTCTCAACCTGCTGCTCCTCGGCCTCTGCATCTTTCTGCTCTACAAGATCGTACGCGGGGACCAGCCCGGGGCTGGTGGCGACAACGACGACGACGAGCCGCCCCCGCTGCCCCGCCTCAAGCGGCGCGATTTCACCCCTGCTGAGCTGCGGCGTTTCGACGGCGTCCAGGACCCGCGCATTCTTATGGCCATCAATGGCAAGGTGTTCGATGTGACCAAAGGCCGCAAGTTCTACGGCCCTGGTATGGATGCAGGGCCAGGGGGAACCGGAGACAAAAGAGGGGACCCTGGCCTGGAGCGGGGCGGGAGAGAGGCCGGGGGAGGTGAAGCGCCCCAGAGGGAAGGTGGGAGAGAAGGCGGGCGGCTCCCCAGGCTGGCCAGGGGCAAAAGGCGCTGGGGCGAGGGGGGGGAGGGGGTAGGAGGGCTGCGTACCAGTCTGGGGATGGGTGCCTGAAGGAGGCTGAAGCTTGGAAGCCGCGGATGTTGGAGAAGTTTTCAAGGTAGCGGGCTTCGGGGTGGGGGTCCTGAAAACAGGGAGGGGGACTTCGGATTTGAGAAAAAGAAATGAAGGTGTCTCCAGAGAGGCCCAAACTCCTGAGAAGACGCGCGTGGAGGCCGATGACGCTGGAGGAGCCATGGTGGAATGTAAGGGTGTGCGGAGAAAGTGGAGAAAGGGGATTAGTGTAAGGTAGAAGCAGCATTGTTCCTGGTGGAGGTAGGTGTGTGTGTGTGTGTGTGTGTGTGTGTGTGTGTGTGTGTGTGTGTGTGTGTGTGTGTGT
>OU015760.1:86700766-86732735 GCA_907169655.1 Acomys percivali
TGTGTGTGTGTGTGTGTGTGTGTGTGTGTGTGTGTGTGTGTGTGTGTTGTGTTGTACACTGTGCATGCGCGGTGAGTGCGTGTTTGCTGGGCACCGTTTGTCTTGGGGGGGGCGGGTGGAATGTGACATGTGTCAGGTATGTGTTTGGTATGTGTAAGTGCGTGCTGTATGGGGTGGACTGAGAAGCTGGAAGATGAACAAGCAAACAAGATCGAGGAAAAGGAGACTAGTTAAGGGTGCAGTAAAAGAGTGTGGACCATGGGAAGGTGGTGAGACGGTCAGAAACACCGTATTTAGTGTATAGTGGGGGTGGGGGGACTGGAAGGCAAAAAAAGAACTTTAAAAAAATAAAATTAAATGAAGCCGGGGTAGGAAGGAGAAGTGGGAGGGTCCTGAGAAACAATAGGGTAAGGCTGTGAAGCCCGATGGGTGGGGGGGGGGCGGGATTTCAGGAAAAACCAGCTAGAGAGAAAACAAGAGATGAAAGGCTGCTGAACTGTTGGGAAGGGTCCCTAGAGATGAGGTTTTTCCAAATCGGATTGCCTATGAGAATCACCTGATGCTTGTGAAAAATACGGATTCCTGGCCTGACCAGCCATAGCGACACTTAATCTCTGGGGGGGGGGGCAAGGGGAGGGACCAAAAAATCTACATTTTAATAAACTCTCCTGTAGTCGAAATTGGGAATCAGCCAGATTTGGAAAGCCCTGCTTTCTAGAACATTTGGAGAGGAAGAAGAGGTTTTCGTGCTGCCAATATGGATTCCTCTAAGCACTAGGAAGTCGGGGGGTGTGTTCGCATGCTCATTGGGCTGAAAGGGAAGAACAGCCAGCAGTAATCCAAACCAGACATACCAACTCCCGAAACCAGCCAATCAAAATCACATGTGCAAGACGTTTTTCACCAACTCTCACCCTTCATTTTTGCTTTCAGACATTTTAGACAAATCTATTTTCTGTAGGCATGTAACTGCAAAATAACGTGAAATCTACATATTATTTGTTTACTATAGTATCACATTATCTATAAACAATCATGTAACTACCCATGATTACTGAGCTGAACCATAAGGTAGTCAGGGCAAATGCACGCGGCTTTATCAGTATGGTTGTAGTTTGCAGAGTCATCACATGGCTCCTCCGGGTGCTTTCAGAGAGCACAAGTGCAGTCAAGCCCCACTCTAAAACCAGGTAGGTTCTAGTTTGCAGAATCATCCTGAGGAATATCGTTGTATATACAGAAATAACTACAACCAGAAGTCAAGCTACATTCTAGCCTAGCTGTTGTCACTGACCAGCATTTACAGGTTGATCCTAAGGCCTTGAAGCATATCTCAGCAGTAGAGTGCTTACCTAGAATAAGCAAAGCCCCAGTCCTACAAAACACGGAGCATAAAATGTTATCTAAGAAGTGTATGTAAGAAAGAGAAACCGTTGGCTCGATTGAGGCTTCAGATGACCACCCTGCGATGAAATACGATCCATTCTCCTAGTTGGTATAATTATTTTAATGTCAGAGTTGCTATCCAGCCTACTTTTAGGAAAACAAGGCATTGTTTAAAGTCCACTGGATTCTTTTCATTTGCTTGTGCAATATTTAAATAATTAAATAACCACTTTAAGTGAATACAGAATGACCCGCTGCTGTCAGACAATTATGATGTTATATACATAGTATCATTTTCCAGGTTTTATGGGATTATTTGAAGGCACTCATTGCAGCCCCCTTTTTTTTTTGGTGAAAATTTTAGTGTTTTCACAACTATTTATGCTCATCTTTATTCTTATACTTAAAAACAGTCCCAACACTGACCTCCTTTGTTGTTAGATCTTATTTGTTGACAGTGGAGGTTATATAACATGTGGATCAGTTTTGAACCACTGATATTTGTAAAATGTTTTCTCCTGCAGATGCCTTAGGGTTCTTGTCTTGGAACCAAAGATCATTTAAAATATATCAGAATATGTTTATATGGCTCAAGTCTTGCAACCAAAGATCATTTAAAACATATCAGAATACGTTGGTAAGGAAATGTTTTTATTTACACCTTAGTGGCTAAGACACCAAAGCCGACTGGCTTGGCTCAAGCACCAAAAATAGAGCCAACTTGTAAATACAAAATCTTGGAGCTGAATTCTAACCCATGGACTGTATAGTCAGTCATTTCCTACCAAAGCAACCTCCAAAAGAACTGCTTACACTTATATTAGCTATGTGCAGGTCATAGGAGATTGCAAATGACATTTTTATGTCATTTTACTTATTGAAGTGACAGTCTTTCAGTGTCCCTTATGCAATGACCAAAGTGTCAGTATACATGTAGCTTAAGAATAGAATTTGAAGTCAAGCAGTGGTGGCGCACGCCTTTAATCCCAGCACTTAGGGAGGCAGAGGCAGGTGGATCACTGTGAGTTTGAGACCAGCCTCATCCAGGGCAGCCAAGGCTACACAGAGAAACCCTGGAGGAGAGAGAGACAGAGACAGAGACAGAGACAGAGAGACAAAAATGGAATTTGACATTTAAAAGGATTTCAGAATTGGAAAGCAATGAAGCCATCTCTGTGTGAGCCACTGGGAAGTGTATTATCTAGTAAAGAATCTGTCTTTGCTTTTATTTTGTGTTTTAAAGAGGGGCCCTATGGGGTCTTTGCCGGAAGAGATGCATCCAGGGGCCTTGCTACATTTTGCCTGGACAAAGAAGCACTGAAGGATGAGTATGATGACCTTTCTGACCTCACTCCTGCCCAGCAGGAGACCCTGAGTGACTGGGACTCTCAGTTCACTTGTAAGCATTTCTTTTTATTTTGCCTGGGTCAAATTTCTTCCAGTAATGCAGCCTTATGATCAAACAAGACTTATTACTAAGCACCCTGAAACTTGCATGCATTTCGATCGGCTCCTGAATCTCGGATGGATTGAGTTTGTGGCATAAAGCAATGGTACCGGTGCTGAGTCACTTGCTGTAACGGCACACCAATTATTAGCTTGCCCTCTACAGAAACTTGGGCTTCTGATTTTTATGCATAAAGGTATATAGACGCCACCCTAGCATTTGGGTGTGTAGGGGAAAAGGACAGTGGCCCTCTTGCCTACAGGAAGAGGGATTTTCACAAGCCCTCTCGTCGCACTTACTGGTTAACAATAACCCACAGCTCTGTGGAAGAATAGGGGACTTGTGTTCTGCCAAACAGCTTCTCATTGACCCTTGACTTAGCCTAACTGTAAATTAGGCCTCATCTGTAAATGCTGTTTATAATCTGCCCAGCAACAATGGTGTCTGCATTGTCTTGAAAGAAAGAAAGAAAGAAAGAAAGAAAGAAAGAAAGAAAGAAAGAAAGAAAGAAACACTTGTTTCAGGTTTATGCTATATGTATGGGAAGAGGGTAAAGTCTTTAGAGTTGAGGTAGAAATGAGGGGTGAAATTCAGATCATGAGAATGCAGGAACTGGCGTCGGTCAAACCTAAGGGTTAAATGATCATTTTAAGATTACATTCCTGGCAGAGATTTAAACTATAATAGTCTTTTCCAGATTTTATGAAATGTTTGCGGAGACCATGACCACTTAGTTTGAGGAAGATGTTTTGGGGTGTAGGGGAAGTTTTTATTTATTGATCCCCACAGTCAGTTAAATAGTAAATGTCCTTTTGGCTATATCCAACTGTCTTTTTAAGAATAACCCGAGAGAGTTCTTGTTAATAATTAGCCAGATGTGACACTACCTTTTGAGTTTGGATCTCGAACAGACAAGTATAGCTTTCAAGTCCAGACACAAATCTTTGGACTTTGAGGACAGTCCATCTGACTAACATAGTCACTAAAATTTGCATCCCAAGATACCTTTGTGGTCATAGTCTTCTATATGAAATTAATGAGTTATAATTTATAGCCCGCAAAGCTTTGTGTTCCAGGGCTTTCTGACACCGGTAGGAAACAAATGATTGTTTTCTTTTACCCACCACCCCTTTCACCTAGGACTCACCCAACCCGTAGTGACACCTCAGCTAAGCTCAAAAGTCATTGTGGATTCCCCTTAAGCAGGTTTCCCAGGTGCCACTTGGCTTTTATTTATCTTGCACTGTTCCAAGCCACCCTCCCCCACCTTTATGCCCTGTTCAAATAGGGAAGTTTCGGTTGTTCCCAACGATTATTTCACATAAAAGCAGCTTTAGTTACCTGTTTAGACAGGTTAGTTACTCCTCTCGTTCCTCCCCATTTCAGAAGGGAAATGTGCATTAACCCTGGAGTCACTTGGTTTTAATGGAGTTTGCTAATTCTATTTCACACCTAAACCTCTTGGCTCTGACATCTTCAATCCCTTCCTAGTCCCTGGCCATTACCCATAGCTGCCCACCCTGCTGGGAAAAGTCTGCCTCCTACTGTCCTGCTTATTTGTTTAACTATTATTCCACCCCATCACTGTCTTAACACACTCTCCAAGTTGCCCCAAAGCAGTGCCTCAAGAGCTTCTTCCTATAGTAACCTATGCACAGCTGGATTGGACCTGATTCTTACGTGGTACTAATTGCTCAACCCCGCTGTGGGTCTCCTGTCATGTGGCTCTCTTTTTGCAGTCCTCACCTTGGTTCACAGGCTGTCCAGTTGCCGAGTCATTAACGGATGGTTCGAGGTTTCTTCAAAGCTATCTCATATCCTTTTCTTTACTTCCTAAAGACCTTACCTTACTCCTCGCTGTTCTTCAGACCTGGCTCTGCATACCAGCCTCCTGATCACTCTGCTCAACTGCTCTTAGGGAAATCTGCCCTACATACCTCGGTGATAACGTTGCCAGAGTACTATTTTGCCGAGTCATTCTTTCTCTCATAAACTTTCAGTACCTTTGCCACTTATAGGTGAGGTTCAGATTTCTCAGGCTGGCTCTTCAGGTCTTTCATAATATTCCCCCATGCTGATTAGCCAGACTTTTCTCCTACTATTTCCAAATGCCAATTCTCCTCCTAATGACGTTCTTACTGCTTCCCAGATAGGCCCAGTCTTGCCTGTGTACCTCTGAATGTGTTGTCACCTTTCTGGAAGTGTTTCTCACCCCAAGTCTGTGCATATGTTTCCCAAAGCATATCTTTCTTCCATGAAGTGCACTACAACCCCCTATTTCATAGTGAGGTCTTATTATAAATACTCAGAGTACTCAGTTCATTTTGAAACCACCTTACATTGCTGCTTTATATGTCTTTCGAACAAAACTCTTAATTCCATTTTTGGCAAAGAGTATGGTATAATCCTTTTATACCCTTCAAGAAACTTAACACATTGCGGACTATATTGTGTGGAGCTCTCATAAAGGTTTTAAAATGAAATGGGATTTCTTTTTTTTTTTTTTTTTTTTTTTTGTAAAGCATGCGAATGACCATTTGCGGTTTTTTTCTTTACCCCCAGTCAAGTACCATCACGTGGGCAAACTGCTGAAGGAAGGGGAGGAGCCTACTGTGTACTCAGATGATGAAGAACCAAAAGATGAGAATGCTCGGAAAAATGATTAAAGCATTCAGTGGAAGCATATCTATTTTTGTATTTTGCAAAATCATTTGTAACATTCCAGTCTGTCCTTAAAACATGGTGATTTCACAATTTAGAAAAGTTTTAAACTTGCTGTAAATTTTTTTAATTAACATCACTAGTGACACTGATAAAAATCAACTTGTCTTAGAATGCATGATATGGTTGTGTGTCACAAACCCCGAAAGTCAACTGGAGTGCTGTAATGCAAATGTTAAAGCTGTTTTTCTTCTATCTGTAGTTAGAACAAGCTGAATTGTAATTTGATTTTTCTGAGAGCAAGCAAAAACTTGGGTATTTCCACAAACTGGTCAAAATGGTAAATGCACTAGGAAAGAAGGTTCAACTTCTAGCTATGCTATTCTCTGAAGACAAGCCCATTTTACTGACTTAACTGCATTTTTGTTTTATCTACCTCTAAAGCAAATCTGCAGTGTTCCAAAATCTATGGTATTGATTCAAGAGAGAAGTCCGGTAACAAAATGAAACCTCAATACTGGGCTCGTTTGGGGCAAGCACATTGCCTGTGTTCGTGGGTTGATTTATCACCCTTATCCTCATGTGGACACACTCCCACATACAGGCACACTCTCATATACAGTAATTCACAGTTGGAACTAAAATGGCATCTGAAAATTTGAAGTAAGGCTTTGCAAAAAAAAAAATCTGTTGCTTATAGCAAGGCAATGGTTATGTGGTTATTGACGAAATAAAATTCGAGAGGGTCACAGGGCAGGAACAGGTGTGTGCTTTTCAAAAAGCTTTCACTGTTGTCGCTGAAGAATGAGAAGACACCACAATGGCACTAACTGAATGATTTTGAAAAGAAAATGCATTCCTAAGGTAACAGTTAGATCTTTCTGTTGTTACAGACTTATAGTCACTTCAAAAGTAGTAGTCAAGTGTCTAGGTCTTGGATAATACTTTTGGTTAAAACTAAACCTTGCTTAAGTAGACTCTACAGTTGTATACATTTATAAAAGTATTGTATGAACTAGTGAGGTTTCAGACTCTTGTAATTGTAGTTAAATAGTCATTGTATTTTCTCGTGAGCTGTGTTTAATGGTTTTACCTCAAATCAGGAAAAAAATGAAGTGCTCGGGTCAGTTAATAAAAAGGTTTTACCCAATATAGTGCAGCTAGCTTGTTTTGGTTTTTTAAACCTAAGGGCTGGAGGATGGGAGTAGTGCTATGCAATGGCTGTCTCCTGGACCTGACATGGCTACTGTAGTCATGGACTCACAGCAGCTGTGGCTACCTCAAGATCTAGCCAGCCAAAAATTCAAACACCATTTGAAAAGGAGTTCATGATCCCACCCCACCCCACTGAGGAGCTATTGGTAACATGAAGGTGGGGATAAGTCAATTTTCTTTGAAGGTGTGGCCTCTAATCGGTTGCTCATGCTTCAGTACCTTATACCCATATGCACATACAGGCAGTGCTAACTAGATGTAATGGGGTATTTTCTTTTAAAGACTAATGGGGGCAAATAAAAAAATAAAAATAAAATAAAGACTAGTGGGGGCATGTTGGGGAGGGTCTAGGAGACTTGGAGTTTAGCTATGATCATAATACATGGTATACATGTGGAAAAATCTTAAAAGAATTAATTAAAAGAATGCTTTTACCAATTGAATCAGATTTAGTCAAGACTTTAGCTTAAAATTGAGTTTAACTTAGGTGTTAGTCTTCTATGTATGCTAAGAGAGCCACCATGTAATCTTAGTAGTGAGAAATCCAGGCAGGAAGATAATAAGTTAAAGGCCTGCCTGAGCTACATAGTGAGGAGGAGGGAATTAGAAAGGAAACAAGTTGAGAAATAGTTAGCTTAAGTACTACATGAGACTTGTCAAACTGCCTGAGTCAGCTTTCTATACTGAAGTCTGTAACATTGTCATGAAGAAGCCATGCCACTACTGAAGGGTTACCAAGTGTTAAGGAAGTTTAGGGGGGTTATGGCAGGAGGAAGGTTTGGCTTTTATTTCCCTATTTGAGAAATTAATACATGCAATGTGTTTTAATCAACCACATACACACATCATTACCCCTAACTCCTCTCAGATTCATTCCTATCCCTTCCCAACAATATGTCCTCTTTCTTCATAACCAAGTTCAATTTAATGCTGTCCATACACTCATAGGCAAGAGGCCATCCACTAGAGTGTGGTGAACCTACCAGGGGACATGGGGTGTTTGGCTTTTTGTTTTTCAAAAAGATTTATTATTTATACAGTATTCTGCCCTCCTGTGTCTGCAGGCCTGAAAAGGGCACCAGATCACTTTATAGATAGTTGTGAGCCACCATGTGGTTGCTGGGAATTGAACTCAGGACCTTTGGAAGAGCAGCCAGCCAGTGTTCTTATCCTTTGAGCCATCTCTCCAGGCCTGGGGTGTTTGTTCTTTGACTCCGAACAAGCATCCATATATTCCTTAGTGTTTCAGAAAGAGCTTGTGGGTCCTAAAAAGTGCCCAGAGTTAAAGGCACAATCTGTCTTCATTACATAATACTTTGAAACAGTTTGCTACTTATTTTATATACAAATACAGTTAACTTTTAAATGATCAAAGACAAATTATGGTCCTAAACTCCTTGGATTAGACTCCCCATTCCACACGTGTGTGTTGGACATCTATAAACTTTAAGTCTCATACACAACTGGGAGGAGATGAAATGAAGTTCCAGGGTCAATTTCGCTATCACTTAATAGCACTTAATAAACATACTGTGCCAAACATGGTGGCATACATCTGTAATCCCAGCCCTTGGGATGCAGAGGCAAGAGGATCTCTTCAAAAAGATGGACTGAGTGTTTAGCCCTAAACAGGACATCTATAATAACCCCCACCCTCCACTACCACTAAGGTTCAGGGGTTGTCACATAAGGGGAGGCAGAAAACATAAAGCCAGAGGATAGGCAAGAAGGCTGTGACATGCTGTCTTCTGGACATGACTTGGCTATCACATGCGTTCACAGCAGCTGTAGTCACCTGCCCAAGTTCAAGCCAGCCAAAACCCTAGTATAAATGGTATAGATGATCTCCAGGCCCCCGCCTATGCTGAGGAGCTATTGGCAGAGATAGTTGGCTTGGGGAGGGTGAATTATTCTTTGAGGGTATGGTCATTGATAGATTTCCCATGCTCCATTGGATGGCCCCACATACATGTACATATAGATGGGCAGCACTAACTAGACTTAGTGGGTTATCAGAAAAAAGACATTAAGTTGGAGGGGTGTGTGTTAGGAATACAAGGGGAGGGGCTGGAGAGATAGATCAGAGGTTAAGAGCACTGGCTGCTCTTCCACAGGACCATGGTTCAATTCCCAGCACCCACATGGCAGCTCACAATGGTCTATAATTCCTATTCCAGATCTGACTCATTCACACATGCAGGCAAGACACCAATGTACATAAAATAAAAATAAATAATTAGTTGAGCAGTGTTGGCACACACCTTTAATCCCAGTACTTGGTAGGCAGATCTCTGTGAGCTCGAGGCCAGCCTGATCTACAGAGCCCAGGACAGCCAGGGCTACACAGAGAGACTGTCTTATAAATAAATAAATAAATAAATAAATAAATAAATAAATAAATAAATAAATAACAGAGAGAGATGGAAAAGATAAGTAGGGGGCATATAAGACCATACCTCATTATATACCTGTATGAAATTCCAAAAAAATAATACTTAAGAGTATCAAAAGAAGGGTGCTTGTGTGTCTATAAGTGATTTTAGTTTATCCTAAATGAAAAACAAACTAGCTTTTGGTTCTTTGTTTTTGTTTTTTCTTTTTTTATTAATTTATTCATATTACATCTCAATTGTTAGCCCTTTCCTTGTATCCCCCTATTCCTCCCTCCCTCCCACTTCCCACCTTCTCCCCTCCCCTATGTCTGTGACTGAGGGAGACCTCCTCCCCCTATATATGCTCTTAGGGTATTGAGTCTCTTCTTGGTAACTTGCTATCCTTTCTCTGAGTGCCACCAGGCCTCCTCATCCAGGGGACGTGGTCAGAAAAGGGGCACCAGAGTTCGTGTGAGAGTCAGATCTCACTCTCAACAGTGGAGAATATCCTGTTCATCGGCTAGGTCTGGGTAGGGTTTTGAAGTTTACTGCCTATATTTTCCTTGGCTGGTGCCTTAGTTTGAGGAGGACCCCAGGACCCAGATCCGCCTGTCAAAGTTCTTCTTATAGGTTTCCAGGACCCTCTGGATCCTTCTATTTCCCCATTCTTCCATGCTACTCTCACCTAAAGTCTCAATAGGATGTCCTCCCCTCTGACCCACTTTCCTGGTAAGTAAAGTTCTTCATGGGACGTATCCCTTGGACTAGTGTCATGTTTTTGTTTTTTCAAGACAGGGTTTTTTCTCTGTGTAGCTTTGATTGTTCTGGACTCACTTTTGTAGACCAGGCTGGCCTCAAACTCACAGCAATCCGCCTGCCTCTGCCTCCCAAGTGCTGGGATTAAAGGCTTGCGCCACCACCGCCCTGCTGCTTTCAGTTCTTTTAACTCTGAGTCAGTTCCTCTCTTAAAGGAGAAGTAGAATTAAAATATTGAAATGAGTTGGAAATGTTATGGGTGTACATTGATCTACCCAGTACAATGATCAGTCACTATTGTAACTATTAATAATTTTATTTTTAAATATATGAAAATTAAATATGCATCACTTCTCTAACAATGCAAATAAGCAAAAAGAGCAACAGTAGTGCAACATATCATACTATAGATAGAAACTTCCCCCCAAAGTGGAATCAATAAACATTTATTTTAAAATTAACACGTTAAACAGCTTTACAACAAAAACCATTGATTTGGTTGTGTTTTCAAAATGCCTAAGTTACATGGCTTTCTACCTGAGAAATTCAAACAAATGAACAACACACATTAACAGACTTTTCCTTTACAGGATTAGCAGCACATCCAAGGAAAACATACAAAAAACCTCTATTTAAATAAAACAAGTTCAGGCCCTTGTTTAATAAGACAAAAAGAAGATACAAAAAATACTTTTCACAACTTAAGTAACAGTATCAAGAACAAAAGTGGCCATAACAGTTTGTTGCATTACATTCTTTACTAAGCTGCTGAGTGACAAACACAGAGTAAGCTATTACCTTTCTCATGTGTCAACCAAAAAGGGGTTGACACAAATCTACAATGCATTATCACAGACAGGTACAAAAGTCCAGGGTTCACCAAAAGCAGTATTTTGCCTTATAGGCCCCAGGAGAGCATTTAGCATACAAATAGGACAAAAGTGCTGCATCAAAATGACTTAGCACCACATCTATTACAGGAAAAGAAATTAAAAATAAAACTTTGCACATGCAGCTGAAATCTGTAATTTAATTTTATTTTTTTTCACTGAGCAAAAATGCCTACAGTCTCTCAAGAAAAATTATCAAATGAGGGAAGAAACTGAGTGGGTTTGTTGTTGTTGTTTACTTCAGAACAATCAGCTGCTTTCTACTACGAATCCATATTTATTGTTTCTGTGGAATAAAATGTAGGGGAGGGAAAGGAGGCAGATTTTTATTGGAGGAAAACAATACTTTGCCAGAAAACTCTCTGACAAAATATGAGCTGTTAGTAAATTCGAAGGCTACTTTGGGCAACAGTACGTTGAACATGAATAGTCACTTTTGAGTCCTCAAAAACAAAACAAAAAGGCACTCTCACCACATGAACAGTCTCTCGGATTCAACAGGTCAAACCTAGTCTTGATGATGAAACCAGCCTCTGCCTTGAAAATGGGGTTGAACATGAGAAGCAGCATACTATGCATTTGTTTCTATCTTAGTAATACAAGTGGATGTGTTACATTCCTTTCTGAACTTTTAAGCGATTGCACGTATCTCTCTCCGGATATGAAAACAACCTGTGGCTTTTGCTTCAGGTAAATCATAAGATGTTGTAAGCACTGCTGATGCCAGATTGCTCAAGAGGCAGTTTATGGACACATAACAGGGGGCATAATAGGAAGGAAGCCCATGGATTGGCCTCCTACCTGCCTCCACTAGCACATGCTTTCCTGCAGAATGTCAAATAGAGACGAAAATGAAATTGTCATGAAAATGCTGCTCTTCACCGGTTCTGGGGATTCTAAACAACTCTTCCTGTTGCAGATGGTCTCTGATTTCACTAATCCCCAACTGCCAGGCCAGGTATAGCTCTGTTGGGAAAATGAAGGTCAACTAACTGCCCTGAGGTCCTGAATCCAGTGTAAGGCAGAGTCGGCCAAGCTTTCTACAGAACACGCACAGCACTAAGGGGTAAGTCTTAGGGAATCTACAAACATCTCAAAACATATTTAAGAGGTCCAGAACGAGTCGGCAAAAGAGAAACCACTTATTTAACATCGTTTACAAATTCTGCACACATACAATTTTTCCACAGCTACAAAACTGTGGACTTTTCTTTGAACTCTTCCTAACTCCATGGCATTACTAAGGACCGAGGAGGCACTTGTTACTGTTTTATAAAAGTCAGTTCGGGGGATTTCAGTAACTTTTTACAAATTGATGTCACCCAACCCTGAGTGAAAGGACTACATAGCCTGAAAAACAATACTGTCACAACTTTTCTTCCCAAGTGCCATTATTGATGCATCAGGATTTTTTTTGATACTTCCTTTTGCAAATCCCTCTGGTTTGTAAGTTCAATCCTGGTGCTTTGATGGAAAGATATGGGGTTCACAAAACAAGAAAAATTCTAACAGTCCCATCTACTTAACCATCAAAGGACAACCAGCCCCTTTTATATTCTTCTTCTAGAACTGTGTGTAAATGAATGACTCTGAGTATTAAGAATATAGTCATTTCCTTCTGGTGGGTCTTCATGAAATTCTAAAGTCATGAAATCTATTATCCATTCTAACCTCTGGATCTCTTCTTTATCTAGAATTACGATGAAGTAAAATTTAGCGAAGTTTGTTACTATACATAGTGCTTCTGACCAAATCTACAAACACTTTAACGACATGTTCCACTATTTGTCCTCTTTGAAGATGATGATGGTGTTATGACAGCAAAGGAGCCATAGAAGGCTGTCAGCTTTCTTACTGCTAATCTGCTCCTTTACTGGAACCAAATTAAAGCTTAAAATAAAATCTGTCCTTGGATTGTGAAGTTTTGCAATTCCATTGTTTCAGCAAGCTTCAGAATGTACCAATTTTCTATTTCCACAGCTTGCTGACATACCTGCAGTCATTTTGATCCACACTTTAAACTTTGGCAAAAGGAACAAGCTTTTGCACTTGACCCTCTTTTCTAGTCCTTGCTCAGCGGTTGTTAACAACATAGCTATATTTGGTTTGAAGTTTTTCTTTTCATCAACTGTTTCTTGTAAATAAGGGTGTTTCTGATCAAAGTGGCCATCAGAACATTTTGAAATACAAAGAGTTGGAGTAGCTGCCTCCTAAGTAGCTTCCATACTCAATATGCTCCTGGTTGTCATCATGACTGACATAATAATTATCAGAATTGAGCATGTAATCTTCAGACCTTTCATATCTTTTGAATCTTCTTAGATCCTGGTTATATTCTGGCTTCCAAGGATTCTGCCTTTTTCTGGAGAAATAGCCCAAATAGAAAGCTCCAGCATGTTTTGGCGGCATTAATGGCATATGAAGGGGCCTGTATTTCACATTCTGGCCAAATGTATTGCTGGTAACTCTCCTCCTCTTTCTCAGGGTACTCTCTAACTCATCACTGGAGGTGGATTCATGGTAGTAGCCTTCATCAATCATGTATCTGGGGCCTAGGTTTTCCCTAGTGTTGCTCATGTTGTCAACTCTAGTGGAATCACAGTCATCCTCAAGTGAAGAATAGCTCAGTCCATACTTGGACCTTGTACTTCGTGCCCTAACTTTGTGTTTAGAGGATCTCTCCTCATGGTCATCTTTCCCCTCAGAATACAAGGTCTGCTGACTTGACCTAGTTTTCTGTTTGCAAGTAATAATTTTTTCAGTACCAAGCAGTCTTTTGTCCAGGGAGCTAGTAGAGACAGCCTCAGAGCTTTCTCTCTCTTCTTCGTTTATGCTAAGAGTTTCACTGAAGCATTCAGAATCACTACTAATTTCCTCTAAGAAGTCTGCCAATGACAAACCTACATCTACTGACCTTAACGATGAAACTGGACTTTTTATTGTGTGTTGAGAATCTTCAACTTCATGGCTGTGAATCTTTTCCACAGGATAGCTCTCTTCACCACTTGGGGACAGGTGACTGTCACTTTCACTTGCTAGGTGCTTAGCATGGTTTCTTAGTTTCTTAGTGAATTCTTTGGTATAACTGACCTCGCCTGCCTTATGTGATGTACTCTCAGGATCTGTCATATAGACCTTCAACTGGTCTTTCTCTTCCACTTCCAGGCTCTCCACTTCACTCGGACTGTTTGAGTGGCACCCATCTTTTCTTAAGTTGATCTGAAACCCGTTCCCCTTAGCATAGACAGTTCTCTGCCACTGACATGTGCTTATTAGGTGATTTGTTTCAAGAGAGAACCTGGCATACTCTGGAGTCTGATAATAGTTTAACAAATAGTTGATAAATTCATCTGTTTCATAGATCTTCTGTTTCCTGCCATGGTTTATCACAGCTTGTCTAGAAGACTGTGATTCACTAGAACTCTTGTGGTCTTCTTTTTTAAGAGATTGATCCAGAATCATTGTACTCTCCAAAGGATTTTGTTCAGAGACCAAACTGTGATCACATCCATCAGATAACGCTTTTCCGGTTTCCTTTTTTCCAGTAGAGTATCTTATTTGTTTCACCCCAGGGCTGTGTGAAGATTTCTGTAACTGGGCCTTACTTCTTTTCTTCTTAGCTTTTTGTTTTTGTTTACTGTCAGACTTGGAAACCTGATTGTTTGGCATTTCTTCTCGATCTAGAAGATGCTGAGTGTTTGATTCCTCTTCCTCTGGAGATTTCAATGTGGTCCCTGGGATGTTATGAGCTTCAAGTTTCATAAGATCAAGCTCCTGTGGGTTACACTGTGTAGATCCCTTTAAAGAAAAAAGATGTCATGATCTCTCATGAAAGCCCAAATGGGGCCTGTAAGATGGCTCAGCAGATAAAGGTGCCTGCATCTAAGCCTGATAATCTAAGTTCCAACCCAGTGACACATATATAAGAGGAGAGACCTGACCTCAGCAAGTTGTCCTCTGACTGCCACAATATACTCACACTATGGTATGAGCCCCCCTCCCCCCCACATATACAAAAATTAAACAAACAAATAGATAAATAAACAAGATACGTCCAAATTAGGAACAATACTGTCCTTAGGAAATAGTACTAAATTAAATGTCCTGATCTACTATGAGCTGTTTTTATTAAACTTGTCACCATTCGTATGCCATGGCATTTAAAGTGCCTTGATCTTTTTATTTGTTAAAAAACTGACAAGCCTACTGTTTTAAGGCTTACAAGCGGTGCTAGAGAAACAAAGAGGAATAAAGGAATGGTCTATAGCCCACACAGGAAACCCTAGAACCAGAAAAGACGTGGGTGAAATATATCCAACAAGATCAACTGGCTTAATAAAAATTAACTGTCCCTCTATTTCATATTCCAATCTTTTTCTATGGATTGCAAGTTGAGGATGTCTCAGATTTGAGCTGTCTGATCTGCCTTGTTAAAATGGAACACAGGAGGAACAGAGATGCACTTACAAAGTCAGAAAAGAAAAGCGAAACACCAAGTAGAAATCAGAACTGTTCACATGGATTTGCCTGTGGTCAAGTTTGCAGCAACCTGTTCTGTCCAGCTGCAGAGTAAGGGAAAGAGGATGCCTCCACACCCATACCCAGGAAGGTTTGCTGTGTATTCTTACTGATGTCTGTCATACACCAGGGCACAGCACTGATGTCTGTCACACACCAGGGCACAGTACCTCCTCAGTAACTTGTAATCGGTGGAGCATTAATGGGTTTCTGAATTATGCTCCATATCCATTTAAAGAGGTAGATTCTGCAAAAAGAACCACACTTGGACATCATTTAGGCAAATTAAAAACCAATCTAGTGCTGGGCATGATGGCACATGCCTGTAATCCCAGCACTCGGGAGGCAGAGGCAGGTGGATCACTGTGAGTTCGAGGCCAACCTGGTCTACAAAGCAAGTCCAGGACAGCGAAGGCTACACAGAGAAACCCTGTCTCAAAAAACAAAACAAAACAAACAAACAAAAACCAATCTAGTTGGGCTTGCTATCAATAATCCAAGTGTGAAATTATTTTTCCTGATTCTGCTTTCACCATGTTTAGCTATCTATAGTAATGCGCAAGAGATCAATCCACATGGCAAATACACATGAAGTTCACTTGATAGAACAGCAGCAGCAATCATTCTTCCTATTTAAAAACATTGCATATGGACTTTTAAATGAATATTTTAGAAACATCTCTATTATTCCAAAGTATCTGTGATTCTGCCTATCTGTAGGAGCCCATAAAGGGAGAGAAATATCTTGGAGAAATGAAAATCTGTATAGTTAATAAAGTCCTTACCAGATAGTTCAAGAGAAGGCTAATATGAGCTTGACAAGGCTCAAGGTTCTTCTCCTTTTTTATCCAAACCTGTTATAGACAGATGGATGAATACAGTTAGTAGAAGGTTACAGAGCTAACACCTGCACCACAGCCACCCTTTGATTCCCCCCTGGCATTTTTCTGTCATATCCATTAGGAACTCAGAAAAGAAGTAATAGCTCAAGTGTTCTGAAGTTTAGAAAGATGAAATGAGGGCAGAATTGAGACAGGACTGCTTTACAGACTGGTTTTGGAAATCCATGGTTGGGGTTATGAGAGAGCAATCAATTAAAGAGAACCCCTATGAATGCCACGAGTCTGCCATGCATGGTTGGTGGGACAGTCCTTAAAGCCAAAGGCTGAGCCTCAGAAAGGCTAGTACCTATCCAAACTGAAGGGAATACGTGGGGAAAAGCTTTACCGCAATCTTCTTCAGGAGTACCCGGAGCAAACGAAGGGCTTCAACCCGCCTCTGAGCCAGCAAGTACTTCCGCTCCTCCCACTCTTCCGAAGAGTCCAGCTCCTGCTGAGCCTCAGCCTTAGCTTTCACCTTCTCCTTTCTTTGCCTGTGTCTGTCTCTTTCCTTCAGAGCTCGCCTCCTCTCTCTGGCCTTTTTTTTCTTTTCTTGGGCTTTCCTCACTTCGTCTTTTCTTTTTCTGGACAATGGTTAAGATTCAAGCAATAATTATTAGCCATTTAGTCTCACATTCATCCTCCCTCCCTGGAAAACTAATAATCATTTAGGCTTCCATAAACCTATGACTGATAACCTCAGGACCTAGAATTGACAACTCATAGTAAATAATAATAAATAACAACAACAACAACCACCACCAGGGGTTGGAGAGATAGCTCAATCAGTCATGTGACTGTCTTGTGCATACAAGGAATCAAGTTGGCATAGTATGCATACCTTTAATCCCAGGGTTGGAGAGGTGGCGACAGGTAGATCCCTGGGACACAATGACCAGATAGCCTGGAGTATTTGGCAAGTTATATGCAAGTAAAAGATCCTTTCTCAAACAAAACAAAATAAAAAACAGGTGGACAGCATCAGAGGAATGACACCTGAGGTCCTCTGGTCTACACACACACACAAGCACACACACACACACACACAAGCATATACACACACACAGGACATGCATATAAAAGGAAGAAAACACATACCCCCCTAAAACCCAAAAACCATCAGGCAAGGGAAAACAAACAATTTTGTGGGTAAATACATATGTGTAAAGGATACCTTATGGACACAGAAAGAAGAACAAAAAGAAGGGAAGGAAAGACAGTTTTGGCACTTTTTAAAAAAGTTGTTTGTTTTTCTGAGACAGGGTTTCTCTGTGTAGCCCTGGCTGTCCTGGACTCACTTTGTAGACCAGGCTGGCATTGAACTCACAGTGATCCCGCTGCCTCTGCCTCCCAGAGTGCTAGGATTACAGACATGTGCCATTACTGCCTGGCTCAGCTTTGATACTTTTATGTGATGTCATGAAGGAGAACAGGCAATAAGATGAACAACAGATTCTATTCTGAAGGCAGAAAAAAATGGTCTATGGTCTGAAATCAGAAAAATAATTCTAGAATAGCTGAAAATCCCAGAAAAACAAACAGGCCATGAAACCAGTCTACCCAGATCCCTGGCAGGGAAAGGGAGCCTGGGGTCTCAGACATAGTGTGCCCTGGTAAAACAGGGATTGTAGTCACAACCACAGAAGGCAACTCCAGTTCTCATAAGCCTTAAATCTAGGTGGAGGAGTATGTGTGACAGCGAATCCTCCTACATGCTAGATCTACATTAAGGACAAAATCTATATTGCCATGTTGCATACTTTGGAAAGCTGTAGTCAGGCGTCATCTTGAGTGGAGGCCTACCATTTGAGACTATACATGCCATGCTGAGAAGCTCATGCAGCACAAGGCTCAGACTGGGAAAAAAACATAGTGATGGGTGGGCCCCACCATTTTTGGCAAAGGGTAGACTCCATCACCTACGGATAACCATGGATACTCAAGGCTCAGATCAGTGGGTGGCTACCTCTCTCACCCATGGTTTCAGTTGGTAGGACTTAGAACTCTGAAGCTCAGGTCTAGTGGGCCTACCTCAATTTCCACAGCATCCTTTCTCCTATAGGATATTTAATGCTGTACAAGATGTGAAAGTACAGAGACGCATACATACTTCAGTAAGGATCTCAGCAGTCTGCTTGCTTCCCTGCTCAGCTACACACTCAGAAGACATTCCTTGGTTTGGATATTACCCTCTCAGGGAATACAAATAAGAGGGATTCAGTTGGAGCAGAGATTGAGGGAATGGCAAACCAATGACTGGCCCAACTTGATACCCATTCCATGCAAGAGCCCACCCAACACTCTACTATGCTTGCAGACAGGAGCCTAGCATAACTGTCCTCTGAGAGGTTCCACATAGCAGCTAATGGAAACAGATGCAGAGACTCACAGCCAAACTTTAGGCAGATCATGGGGAATCCTGTAGAAGAGGGGGGAAAGGATTGAAGGAGCCAGAGAGGCCAAGGACACCATAAGAAGACAGACCTACAGAATCAACTAACCCATGGGGGCTCACAGAGACGGAACCACCAACCAAAGAGCTTGCATGGGTTGGACCTAGGCCCCCTACACATATATAGCAGATGTGCAGCTTGGTCATCATGTGGGTCCCCTAACAATAGGAGCAGGGGCTGTCTCTGACTCTCTTGCCTGCCTTTGGGTTCCTTTCCCTAAGCTGGGCTGCCTTGTCAGGCCCCAGTGGGAGATAATGCCCTTAGTCCTGCTGTGACTTGTGGTGCCAGGATGGGTTGGTACTTATGGGGACCTCCCCTGAATGGGAGAGAGAGTATGAGGGTGGGACTGGGATAAGAGGGAGAGGGCTGGAATCAGGCCGCAAAGTGATTAAATAAATAAATGGTAAAAAAAAACAACAAACAAAAACCAAATAGTAGTTTCTAAAACAAGTGGAGATCTTCCTAGCACACAGGCTGCAAAGTTGACAGAAATGGCTCCAAGTATGCAAAAAAGGGAAGCTCCTGAAGTCAATGTGGATCCAACGAAGAACTGCGCTTTGACAGGTCTGGGTTCAACCCTTTTGGACAGTATGAAGACAGGAGACTTCAACTTTAACTAACCACTCTCCTCCACCTAGCAAACTGATATAAGAGGACCCAGAAAGAAGCTGACCTAATAGGTTATAATTAGTTACTCACTTATTTAATGTGTATAGGTGTTTTGTCTGCATGTCTGTGCAGCATGTGTCTGCCTGGTGCCTTTGAAGGCCAGAAGAGGATGTCATATTCCCTGGGACTGGAGTTAATAGTTATATGTAGCTAGTCTTTGCTACTCTGTGGGTTCTTCTTTTCCCTACCATTTATCCCCACCCCTGGGTTGACCCCATATCACTAGATAGGAGAGAAAGGAGAGATGGAGAGATGGTGAGAGAGGGAGAGAGGCAGGGGGAAGGGGAGGGAAGAAGGAGGGAGGGAGGGAGGGAGGAAGGGAGGGAGGGAGGAAGGGAGGGAGGGAGGGAGGGAGGGGAAGGGAGAGGGAAAGGGAGAGAGATACTTGGATCTAATTTCTTCTTGTTGTTTCTTTTTTGAGCATGATGACTGACAATCATCAACCACACCTCTAAGAGTCCTAACATTTATATATCCCCTGAAAAGTTCCTGGAATTACGAACATCACACACTGCAGAACCTATCCGCAGCTAGCAAAACCACACCTCTGTTAGAGCATGAGGCAAATCACAGTCAGCTTCTACAGACAGTCTGAAGCAGCCACGTAGCCCCCAAACCTGGGATTAAAATGAAAACATAATTTAACAACATTTCTGTGTTTTTTTTAAAGAAACTAAAATTCAAAAAAAATCTCACTACAGTTATGAACTGCCACATGGGTCCTGGGACTTAAACCCAGAACAGAGGAGCCAGCACTCTTTTTTTTTTTTTAAGATTTTATTTATTATTATGTATACAGTGTTTTGCCTGCATGTATACCTGCACTTCAGAAGAGGGCACCAGATCACATTATAAATGGTTGTGAGCCACCACGTGTTTGCTAGGAATTGAACCCAGGACCTTTGGAAGAGCAGACAGTGCTCTTAACCTCTGAGCCATCTCTCTAGCCTCCTCATTTTAAAATTTAACTTTTTGTCCTTTGTGTTTTCCTTTTTTAACTCTAAGATTGTGTGTGTGTGTGTGTCTGTGTCTGTGTGTTTCCTCAATTAAAAGAGATCCTATAGAAGAAAAGCTTTTCCAGCTATGTATCTGAAGGAGTTAATAATATATAAATATATAAAGAACTTTAAAAACTAACCATCAAAAATCAAATTATGCAATTAATAAATGGACAAATGAATTAATAGACAGTTCTCAAAAGGAGTGCAAATGGAAAATAAGTATATGAAGCACTGTCCAATAGCCATCATCCTGCAAATCAAAACTACACTAAAAGTGGGATAAAAAGATGGCTTGGCAGTTAAGAGTACTGCCTGGCTGTTGCAGAGGACCCAGGTTCAGTTCCCAGTGTTCACATGGCAGCTCATAACTGCCTGTAACTCCAGCTCAAGAGTAAGTGACATCCTTTTTGGCATCCACAGGCACACACATAGTACATATACATGCATGTAGTCAAAATATACACATAAAAATGTTTAAATATTTAAAATGTTTAAAACACGACTAAGACTCCATTTCCCCTCTGTCAGAATGACTATTCTAAAAAAACAAATAACAACAAATGCTAGAAAGGCTACAGAGCTAAAGGAATCCCCTCAGTTCAGTTAGAGCCTCATGAAAATGTGGGAAGAAATAAAAGGCTATTACCTGGATCAGGATTTAGCCAGAGGACAAAGGATTATCTACAGAGTCAACTAACCTGGGCTCATGGGGGCTCATAGAGTATGAGCCACCAATCTTGGACTAGTCCTAGGATCCCTGCACATATGTAGCAGATATGCAGCTTGGTCTTCACAGGGGCTTCCCAGCAATTAGAGTAGGGGCACTCTATGATTCTGAGGCCTCCCCTTATGGATCTTCTTCTCTTAACTTGGCTGCCTTGTTTGGCCTCAGTAGGAGAGAATATGCCTAGTCCTGCAGCAACTTAATGTGCCAGGGTGGGTTGGTACCCATTAGGAAAAGAAGAGAAGTGAATGAAGCCTCCCCCCAGGGTGGGGGGCTGGAGAGGGGGATGTAATCAGGATGTAAAGTGAATAAATAGAGAAAAATACCTTTAAAAAGACAAAGGATTATCTAAATGGGATGTTCAGCCTGGAGTTTGAGAAAGTACCTTGAATTGGCTCAAGCTCTGGACAAATTTCCTAGATGTGACCAGCCAAAAGAGTGAGGGACTTCTGGAACGGTGTCCTTAATTTTTTGGAAAATGGTATGGTTTACATAAAAGAGGAGGGACCAGGAGGTACAAACTGGATTACCAGAGCCCTATGAAGCTGCTATCGTATCCTTTCTTGGTAAATTCATGGTAAGAATTCTGGCCAAAAAAAAAAAAATGGTCCCAACAAATCCACGACTCCGTTATTTTGATTCTTGATCATTTTAGAGAAGAAAAGCTTTTCCAAACTATTTTTTTTAAATCGGTAGGCTAGATAATATTGGCGAATAACATTTCTAATTTCGTAGGTCAGCGTGATCACCATAGCTTTCAGCTCCTGACTATAGCCAAAAGGTGGGATGCTTGCTTAGCAAGTACAAGGCCCTGGGTTCAAACTCCAGCACTGCACAAACAAAAGTTCCTCATTTTCTTTTAAAATCTTTTTCCCCGGACTACTATTTCTTCTTTTGATTTTTTGAGACAGAGTTTCTTTGTAGCCTTGGCTGTCTGGACTCGCTTTGTAGATCATTCTGGCCATGAACTCCCCCAAACTTCTTAATCTGGTTAGTCCAATTATCAATTATTACTTGTTCTCGCTTCTAGGCATGCCTTTGTGGTTTCTTGCTTTCATCTATTTTGCCACCTGTACTTTGTAAGACTGTCTTTGGTAAAGTTTTCCATCTGTGCCAAAGCCTGCTCCCACCTCCATATTATCTATCAAATCTAGCTATTCACCCAAATGAGTTAAGTCCAAAATTCTGGAGAAACCTCTTTATTGTTAACAACCCATCTACTTACCTTTCGGCTACTTCCTCTTCTCTCTTCTTTTCTTTTTTCCTCTCTTCCTCCAGCTCTTGTAATTTTAGCCTTTCCTGATTCCTCCTCTGTATAGCTCCTTCACTGAAATGTTTGGTTGTATCAAACATAACCTGCCCCCAAAACAAATTAAAGATGTCTTAGAAAGACTCGACAATGGACTGGCTGGATCCCAGACCAGAGAGAGGAAACAAATGCAAAACTAAATAAAAAATGCCCTCTTTGAATCCTGGCCATGCTGTTCTGCTCCTGATGAGCCAAGAGCTGAAAGGCACTTGCGAATACTATGATGTTGGTAAAACCTTTGAAATAGTATATCAAATTACCATCTTAATTGTATACAATTAAACTTACTCATATCAAATATTTTCATATAATTTTGGACAATTTTATACATATTTATACTATACTGTGAACATAGTCACCTGTTTACCCTTTTTTGTTTTGTTTTGTTTTGTTTTTTGAGATAGTGTCTCTCTGTGTAGCCTTGGCTGTCCTGGACTCACAATGTAGACCAGGCTGGCCTCAAACTCACAGCGATCCACCTGCCTCTGCCTCCCGAGTGCTGGGATTAAAGGCGTGAGCCACCACACCTGGCTGTTTAGCCTCTTAATACCCCTCCCTTTGCAACTTGTGTCCCTCCTATTTTCATGTTTATGGTTGTTTTGTTTTGTTTTTTGTGCAGGAACTTACTATGCATATGACCATGGGTAGCATCAGGGGGCACTCTACGCACAGGGAAGAAATATATTATGTCTAGTAAGTCTTAAAAGTCAACCAGATCGATGTGCTGTTGGTGGGTTTTTAAGTCAGCAGAGATACAAATAATAAGTATAGCAAGGAATGGGGTGGGCAGAAAACAGACAAAAACTAACCCAATGAGATATCAGATTATCAAACTATTTCATATGGATAAGTGGGTTAAATAGATATGCTCATGACTAAAAAAGAGGCAGATGCTGTGTTAGCTTATCAGTATATAGGAGGTCTCCAGTATGATCCCCAACACAACAAAAAATAAAAATAAAGAGAAGGAGAACTAGGTACTGAAATATACGCAAAAGGATTGGAGATGTAGCTCAGTGATAGAATACTTGCTCGGCATTAGCAAAATCCTGTATGGCAACCTCAGTGTTGCAAAAAGTAAATAAGTAAATATGAAATCAATAAATTCACAGTCGTGGTTCCTTTCAACACAAGTTGCTCCTCTCTCTCCCTCCCTCCTCTCTCTCTCACTCGTGAAACTGAAAATGCAAATTCATGCCAAGACTGTTTTCAGAGCAGAATGATTTAGCTGTGTCTTTTCCGTTGCTAGGTTAGGCCTTCAGGGTGATAATCGATGGGCCTCCTAGAGATAGCTACTCAGGCAGCATGTGCTGATGCCTGTGCTGCAGGGTTAGTGTACAGCCAACCCAGAAATGTAGAGTTCTTGCTTGAGTATCCCAGCTGGGTCCAGGAGACTGAGCTCATTGGTTCCATGGGATATATAGATCAGGCCACAGCCCTTGTTCCCAGTAGAGGGTTTACAAAAAACCTACTAGAAATCTGCTGAATGCCTAAAGGCTGCTGTACTTCTGCCTAGGCCAAGTGATGCAAGGTTTCAGCTGTAGCTCTAAGCAGCTGGGTGTCACCACAGCTATTTTTTCCAGAACAAATTTCCAGTTTATGTGGTCCACTGGTGCTTATTATGGTCCCTCTGGTGTTGATGGTGGTGTGAAGATGGTGGTGAACACAAGGCTGGAATCCATGGCGCAAGAATGTGAAAAACGTCCATAAAAGCACATACCATGCACACCTTCAAAGAGGACTTTTATGAGGAAATTCTCAAGTGGCCATTGTTGCCTACCTTGGTCCAGAAAAGACCTTTGATTCTTCTTTTTTTTTTTTTAATATTTATTTATTGCATTTACAGTACTCTGCCTGCATGTGCCCATTTACGCCAGAAGAGGGCATCAGATCTCATTATAGATGGTTGTGAGCCACTATGTGGTTGCTGGGAATTGAACTCATGGCCTTTGGAAGAGCAGGCAGTGCTCTTAACCTCTGAGCCATCTCTCCAGCCCAGACCTTTGATTCTTTAGCACCGCTTATTTCAGTAACTTGTGAGACTGAAGAAACAACTAAATGACTAGATTTACCAGAATATTTACAACTCAAAGATGAACATTTCTTCCATGTTTCTAAAGACAAAATTGTGAATAACCATGGATACAAAGTGACCTTATTTCTTCATCCACTGTTTCCTAGTATTTCATTGTTCATAAACTATGTAGTCTCATCTTGATTGGATTTTAAAAAGCAAACATTTTTCTATAACCGTGAATTAAACAATATGATGCAGTTACTCTACTGTGCTTCAGTTGCTAAGTTTGATGCATGGTAGTATAGCACTAAAATATTCATTTAAAATTAAGAGGCTTTTAATGCAGTAAGTTGGTTAAAAAGAATCACTAGAAATATATTAAGTACATTATAATGGAAATAAGATGATATATACAAAAACCACATCAATGATTTGAGACAAGAACCAAAATTCTCATGGTGCAATACCAGCATGTATGTAGTTGTATAGCATATGCAACTGGACAGAGAGAGTCTGAAAAGTAAAGTACTAAGAGAAGTTTGATAATTCATTGTAAGCCTAAGGAGAAAAACTAAGGCTATCTATAATTTTTCACTATCTTGTACATTATTATATAATTGCAGGCATGAGGACTTTTATGAATTTTGTTTTACTGATTTCCCATGTGAAGGCAATTCCACGTACTGTCTCTGTGTCTGGGTGGTGCGTCCTCAATTCCAAGTGGCCTAGATTCCCTCTGCCTATCAGGGTTTTTTTGTTTGTTTAAGATGGTGCTTTTCTGTTCTGCAGATCTTGGTTCTGTGCTTTATAATACGTCTTTCTTCTTCAAGAGAGTAGATATTCTTTTCCTTCAATATTGTTCTTGTCCTTGAACTGTCAGTTTTTCCCATTATAAATGGCCTGCAATTGTACATGTAAGAGACCACATCTATACTGTTCTATTCCATCACAATAGGAATCGTGACTAAGTGTGTACCTGTATTGCATTCTTAGGGTTCTGCAGGACTTAAATGAGTACACAAGCCGAGTGTGGTGGCACATGCCTGAAAGCCAAGCATTTAGGAGACTGAGGCAGGAGATCACAAGCTTAAGGCTAGACTTGAGCTACAACAGAGTAATTTTCAGATGAGCCCATCTCAAAACAAAATAAATAAAATGAAAGTTAAATAAATGCATGCTTTTAATCACATATAATATGATGCAACATATATTTAATTTATTGTATGTGTATGGACATTTTGCTTGCATGTACATACACATAAATGAAACAGCCATCCATTTGTATGTACCAGTTTCTTAACACAAAGTACTTATTTCTCCCCTGAAAATACTAATAACCAATCAAACTATGAAACAATTAGAAGGTTAGTTTTTTATGATTATGTTTGAGAGCAACCCTAAGGTATCCAGGCTGTATACGCCCAATATAATTCAATGCTAGACCATAGACGTTTTTTGTATCTTGAGATATAAAGTTTTAGTTAAATACTTTGTGGTTTTCCTCCTACTAATTATACCTTTTAGTGAATTGGGTCCTTTGGTTTGTATATACAGAAAGTTAAAAGCTTGAAATATTTAGGAACTTTGATTACAGATAGCTCTGGGCCCCATCAAATGGTTTCCTATATTCTTGCTTATTTCAGCAACAGATTTTCTGGTGAAGAGGCAGAATGGGAGGGTAGAGAGAGAGTGAAGTATATAGAATATAATTTTAAAAGATATCTCAATATAAATCACTTCTGAGATGCAGGAATAAATTATAATTACTGTAGAAATAAGAACTTATACAGTCTGTAGAATATTAAAACTGTCAGAAAAAAGGAATGAAGTCACGGAGAAATTTGGGTGGATTTATACACACACACACACACACACACACACACACACATATACATATACACACACAGTCAAAGTATATATATTACATGTTTGGTTTTATATCTATGTATTTTAAATATAAAAGAAATGAAAAAACAACAAAGTGCATTATCATAGGTTCATACACCAAAAAGTATAACAGTCCACCCAAAATTCTCCATGGAACCTAGGGTTTTCTGGATGCCAGGCAAGCGCTCCACGAGCTTAGTCTCATCCACATCACCAGCTACTATTGGAGACTTGAGTCTCATCAAGTCCAAACTGTTCTTGAATTCCTGATCTTCCTGCTTCCATACCCTAAGTGCTGAGATAAAAGACACACTCTGCCATTCCTAGCTGAAAATATAGTATTTAAAGTTATAAATCCCATATCTAAAGAAGGCTCAACTATTAGTGGCTTTGTGTGACAAAGTTAGAAACCAAACCCAGAATGGTTAAGGGCTTTATGCTTGTTACTATGTTCTCATTTAGCGTGTGGCACTCTTAGTATTTTATTGCATGTGTATTTTGCTTGTATATCTGTGTACCACCTGCATGCCTGGTAACCACGGAGGCCAGAAGAGAGCTTCAGATCCCCTGGAACTTTATTACAGACACTTGTGGAGCCACCGTGTGGGTGCTGGGAACCAAACCTGGGTCCTCGGTTCTGTACAAGAGCAGTCAGTGCTCTTAACTGCTGAGAAGATGTGTCTCCAGCTCCAGTGTTTTGATATTTTATTGGCAACTTATATTCTGTTAAGTAGGCATTTCATTTTTAAAAATTATATCATTTAGGTATTGGCTAATTGCGTACACTTTCAAAGTTTTTATATTATGCTTATATATTATAAAAAATTACAATAGTTCCATTTTGAGAAGTATAAATATTTCCAGGCCTTGAAATGAATCTTGATGAGTGAAAACAAAACAGGAAGATGACCAAAGCAATCCCAGACATGAATGAAGTGACATGCCTAGATATATAGGCTGAGTTTGAAAGCAAAGCACAAAAGCCTTTAGGATTCTGATTCAAGGGAATGAGGGAGAGAACTTGGGCTTTCAGACGTCATGACTCCCTCTCACAGCCACTTGCCAAGTACAGTAAGCATATGAAATAGTTCCGTGGGAGGCATGAATAATCCTTTAGCATCCTCACAAAGCCTGGGCAGAAACCCAAATGGTAAGAACCACCACTTTAACATCACAAAAGGTGGCCTACCTGATTTCAGAAGCTTGGGTGTTCACATTAAGATTTTTTTCTTCCTAAACATACATGTATAAATGATAGCATGCATCTCTGCATCACGGATGGAGCAGAGCCTAGTGGAATCTAAATACATTTAATTTAGATGCTTCTTCCCAACTCAGGCTCAGGATTACTGGAACAGTGAAAACTGAAGTCTTGATCCTTCTTACCTTAATGTTACATGCCAGAGCTTTGCCATCATCTCCTTTAAGCATCAGCTTCATTCCTCGAAGGGATTCCATGGCCTTTATAAAGTCAGTTGACTCCTGGTACTGTATAAAGGCTTCAAATGTTTGCAAGCCAAAGTTAAAACCCCCAAAGCTCCCACCTGTCATGACTTCTCTGTAGGGGTCAAGCATGGGGATATCCACATTCTTGATCTTCCCAAAACTCTCAAAGACTACTCGAAGGATCTCTTCACAGGGCTTCTCCCCACTGGAACCTTTAGGTGCGAACCACTTACAGGGCAAGCCTTCAAAATAGATGGCATCTGGACTCTTATCATGGTCTTGCTCTTCAGCTCCCTCAATCACTGAGGCCTCTTTCTCCTTGGGGAAGTGTTCCCACTCTCCCTGGGCATCTGTAGCTACTACTTTTAAGTCAGTTTTCAAACCATTTAGCTTGATGATCTTCCCATGTAACTTTGCTTTCAGGATCTGAACCAAACTTCGGGTTTCAGCTTCACCCTCAAATCGGATAAAGTCTTTTGTACTCTTGGAGAGTCGCACTGTGGTAAACTGGTCAGGGCAAATCAGACTTTTCAGTTGGTCAAGAACTTCCCAGTTAGAGAAGGGCCTCACAGGTTCTATACATTCTGGAAGCAATACGTTGATCATTAATTTTGCTATAGGCTTGAGGTAGAGGTGCTGAGCAGCACAGAGCTCTGTTGCCTCAGAGTTATCATAAACCACTGTGACTGTCATGGTGTCCTCACACCACCTTAGAGGACAAAAGAGAAAAATTTAATATGGTTGGAGCAAAACACAGATTTGGACTGTGAACCGGTGTTATCATTACTAGACTTAGATCCAACTGATAGAGGGAAAATATACTGTAAGTAGAATTAAAATGGTATCCTATAGCTCTTGAAACTAATAAGCAATTATAGTAGGGTTGGAGGATAGAAGGTTAATTAAAACAGCCAATGCCATGCCTATATGCCAGCAACAAACATACTGAATTAGAGATTTAAAGCATGATGCTGGCTGGAGAGATGGCTCAGTGGTTAAGAGTGCCACCTGCTCTTCCAAAGGTCCTGAGTTCAATCCCCAGCAACCACATGGTGGCTCACAACCAACTGTAATGTGGTCTGATAGCCTCCGGCCTACAGGTGTACATGCAGGCAGAACACTGTATACATAATAATGAATAAATCTTAAAACATGATGCCAATCTAAGTATGATAGCTCATGCTTACAGTTCCAGCACTCAGGAAACAAAGGCACAAGGATTGCTATGACTTTGTATCCATCTTTTTTTTTTTTTTTTTTTTTTTTTTTTGGTTTTTCGAGACAGGGTTTCTCTGTGTTAGCCTTGGCTGTCCTGGACTCACTTTGTAGACCAGGCTGGCCTCGAACTCATAGCGATCCGCCTGCCTCTGCCTCCCGAGTGCTGGGATTAAAGGCGTGCGCCACCACGCCCGGCTTGACTTTGTATCCATCTTGACCTAAATAGTTCCAGATCATCCTGAACTACAGAATGAGACACTAACTTAACTTCTCCCTTCCCCTAACAACAACAAAAACAAAATCCATGATGCATTTATATTAGCACCAAATCAATGAAATGTTTAGGTAGAAATCTAACAAAAATATGCATAAGAACTATATTAAAAAACTGTAAAACTCTGGTGAAAAATATAAAAGAACTATGTGCAGTAAATCAACAAGAAGGTTCAATATGTCAGTTCTTTCCAGCTAGATATGTATACTAGACATAATTTCAATAGAAATCTCAACAAGTTATTTTCTGGATAAATTTAAATACTAAAGCCCTCACACGGTGGCACATGCCTTTAATCCCAGCAATCTGGATGCAGAAGCAAGCAGAACTCTGTGAGTTCAAGGCAAGTCTGGTTTACACAGAGGTTCTAGGCCAGCTGGGGTTATATAATGAGACCCTATCTCAAAAATAAAAATTCTAAAGCTTATATTTTAAAAAAAGATCCAAAATAACCAACTCAGTATTGAAGACTAGGAGGGATATTATTAAGTGATACTTTCTAAGTTCAAAAGTTATATAATAAGATAAGATAATATTTAAGATAAGATGGTACACATCAAAGAAAAAAACAAATAGATTTATGGAACGAGATAGAAAACTAACAAATAGACTCACATATAATTTATGAGTGTGTGAAAAAATTAACCAAGATAATCTTTTCAATGACCAGTGCTGGAACAATAGACATACAAACTTCTAAATATGGGCCAAACTGGACTGGAGAGATGGTTCAGATAGTAAGAACACGCACTGTTCTTGCAGAGGACCCAAGTTTGGTTCCCAGCACCCAGTTCAGTTGGCTCAAAATGAGCTGTAACTCCAACTACAGAGGATATTACACCCCCTTCGGCCTCCACGGGTAATTGAACTCATGTATACATATCCCCACACATGCACACACATAACTAATGACAATTTTTAAATGGACCAGCCAAACAGGCTTAGGGATGTGCTGAGAGAACATTCTCCAACCGTGTGTATGATCCTAAATTTGATCCCAACAACAGAAAAATGGACAAAAGATCTTAATAGACATCTCTCCAAAATTATATTGATGGAAAAAAGAATTTTAAATAGTGTCTCTCATAGATTAATTTAAAAGTCTAGGTTATATTCTTCTAAATATCTGAATGGAGATTAATTTCTAACTTCCTTTAATACAGCTCTTTGTTTGTGGTGCTGGGAAATAAACCCAAGCCCTTGCAAATGCTAGACTAGTACTTTGATATTCAGAAATCATTAAAATGATGTAGAATCAAGAATGCTTTTTGGGGGGGAATGAATGATTATAAAGGACAACCTGATTTTCCCAAAAAGACTTCATTATCAATAAATCTTTTAAATTTTACTTCATTACTTTATGCATATGGGCATTCTGCCTGTATATCTACTGCACCATATTACGCAGTGCCCATGGATCCCCTGCATTAGATCCCCTGCAACTGGAGTTTCAAACAGTTATGAGGCACCATGTAGGTCCAGAGAATCAAACCTGTGTCCTCTGGAAGAGCAGCCCTTTCTCCAGCTCTGTCAGTCACTTTTTAAAGGGCCTCTGAAAATCTCAGCTAAACCAATGAAGCAAGAGGAGATAAGCATCCAGTGGGAAAAGAGGAAGTCAAATCACCCATTGGCAGATCACATTATCTTATATTCAAAAAAAGCCTAAAGATTCTGCCAAAGATATGTTAGAATCGATAGACAAGTTACAGAATACAAAATCAACATACAAAAGTTATTACTGAGGGCAAAAGAGACGTCTCAGCAATTCAGAACACTTGCTGCTCTTGTGGAGGACCAGGGGCTTGGTTCTCAGCACCTACATGGCAGCTCACCATCTGCAACTCCAGTAACAGGTGATCTGGTGCCCTTTTCTGGTCTCCACTAACACCAGGCATGCATGCAGTACACAGACTTACATGCAGGCCGACACTCACACACATAAAAGAAAAATAAAGACAAATCTTTTTATTTTTGAAAGAAGGGCTCACTATATAGGCCAAGCTGACCTGGAACTCATTATGTACACCAGGCTAGCCTTGAACTCACAGAGATCCACATGTCTCTGCCTTCTGAGTGCTGGGATTAAAAACATACACCAATATATCTGACTTACATTCCTATACAACAATGAACTAACTGAAAAAGAAATCAAGAAGATTATTTCATTTGCAACCCGTATAAACATACCTAGAAATCAATTTAACCATAAAGCTTAAAGAACCCTACAATAAAATCTATAAAACATTGATGAAATAACACACACACACACACACACACACACACACACACACACAAAGAGACAGAGACAGACAGACAATGACAGCATGGAATAATGTCTCATGCACCTGGACTGAAATAATTCATGTTGTTGACATAGCTATACTCAATGTAATCTATAGATTCAATACAGCATCCACCAAAATACCAATGACATCCTTCACAGAAACAAGAGAAAACACTCTTAAAACTTCAAACAACAACAATTAAAAAACAAAAACAAAAACCTGGGTGCAGTGGCACACGCCTATAATCCACACACCCAGGGAGGCAGAGGCTGGCTAATCTTTGTGAGTTCAAGGCCAGCTTTGTCTAGAGAGTGAGTTCTAGGACAGCCAAGGCTTCTCAAAAAAAATCTAAACAGCCAAAGCAATTCTGAGCAAAAGCTAACATAACAAAGCTGGAGTTATTACTGACTTCAAAACCTGCTATATAAAACTACTGTAGTCAAAGTAGCATGGTACTAGCATAAAAACAGACACACTGACCAATGCAGAATAAATAACCCAGAAATAACTAATTTTACACACACACACACACACACACACACACACACACACACACACACACA